>JBBDHG010000014.1:8502500-9102500 GCA_037951165.1 Lophius americanus
AGATACACTACTAAAATAAATGCAATTTTATCTGGGTTCACAAAATTACCAAACGTTTTTTAGAAGCAGCTCCGAGTGTCTGTATCAATATCCTATGTGGTGTCCTGACGTCTGATATCTAAAGAATCACACTGTCATGCACATTTTTCCCCAATGTTTAAATTTTTCAACTTGTTACACTTCTGACAAAACCATTACAAGATGGAGTGGTATAAGGTAGAGCAATCCTTACTATGCCAAACTGTGTCTATGATGTCATCCCTGACAGCAAGGTTATATACCCAAAAATCCCCCAATCCCCTGAACTCCTCAAATTAAACGTGACTGAACTTAATAATCAGACCAACTATTAGGATGTTATGTCTGAAAAACAGTGCAGTGTCTTTTGTAAAAAAAAAAAGAAGAAGCTATCCCTAGTGAGTAAAATATTAAGTATTATAGTAAACACGATGTATGATGTGTATATCGATTCGTCGATTCATATATATCGATAATCGATTCATATGCACCAAAGTAGGACTATATCAGAACAGTAGTTAGGATGTTATGTACAAAAAACTTTGAGATAAAGCTCCCCTTATTTCTGGAAATATACAAATGAGGAACACTGTATTCCCTAAATCATTGCAGACTTTTCAGTGATATAATTACACATTAATTCTACAACCCATGTTTTTTTTTCCAGCTTCAAATACGGCTTGGTTCCATATCTGATGGTGGAGAGGCCATGTTCTACAGGGCAATGTCGGCCATAAGTAATTTGTCCAATCAATTGTAGGAAGGTTATATTTTAAAGCTAATGTTCTGTGTGACGAGTTTAATAAATCAAATGGTGCCTGTGAGCCAAGCGCAGTTCGGCTTGACCAGCTACACCATTATGATGTAAAAAGTATGGGTTTGTTTTGCAGTGTTGACTTCATGGTAAAGTCTCATCAGTAATCCAAATCCCGAATCTGGCCCGGTTAATTAGGTGACCCTGGTCAAGCTTTCTATAGATCCAGTCATCCCCTATGCACCTTCAAGGAGAGGAGACAATTTTTGGATGTTGTCAAAAGGTGGAGGTGCGTCTTGTGTGTTTAACCTCTGCATACTTTATTAGATTCAACATCATTGATATACATTTCTGTGCCTGTGAAAATATGATTCATGAGGGAAGGAGCATTGTAAAACCCAATCATAAAAGAAAAGACGCTGCAGATAGGAGTTCCTAAACAATGATTTTGCTTTCCGACAATCCATAATCATTGAAAAATGTGGTTCATCCAAACACAATACAGCCCAACCTTGACTAAATATCTTATTTAACCTCCAGTGGATAGTTATTAGCTGTTTCATCCAGAGAAGAGGGAGGCAGGATGTGATTTTTGTCCTATTGTCGGACATGAGTAATATTATGTTTTTCCTGAACATTGCATCATACCATATACTGTTATTATTCCCTTCAATGTACATATGTTGCACATTTCAAGTGCTGTCATTTATTCTTTGTCCTATCCTTTGAGATTAAATGTACAGACACTGCTTAAAAAAAATTAAGGGAACACTCAAATCACAGATCAGATCTCGATGAAAGAAATATTCTCTATACTTTATTGATAAACATTGCGTATTCATTCTTCAAAGACTTCAGTATGTTCAAAACAGTGCTGCAAGGATCCTGATGAGAGTGAGTAAACACGAACACATCACCCCCGTTCTTCATTCCCTTCTTTGGCTTCCCATCTCCACCAGGATTGATTATAAAATCTACCTCCTCACTCACCAGTGCATCCATGGCAATGCACCCCCCTACCAAAAATAACTACTCACCCCACTGACCTCAACACGATCCCTCCGTTCTACCCACTCATACTGCTTCCTCCTTCCCCGGACTAAGCTCAGCACCATGGGTGATCGGGCCTTCTGTTCTGCTGCCCCCTAGTCTGTGAAATGCCCTCCCTGACCATCTGAGGGCTCCACAGATGACTGACACATTTAAAAAAGGACTTAAAACTTTCCTTTTTAGCAGAACCTATAACTAACGTTACATACTAACATTGCTGCTTTTTGGTCAGGTTTTTTATATAGTTATTATTTTATTTTTTATTGATGCTTTTACTTTGTAGCACTTTGAGATTTGCTTAATAGTGAGTTTGACCCACACAAACCAAAGGAACTCCTGACAACATCTGGGGATGCTCCTGATTAGAGGGTGGATGGTGTCCTGGGGGTTCTCCTCCGGGACCTGGAACAATGCATCAGTGTGGCATAACTTGGTGATGTGTGATGCACTAAAATAAAGTCCCAGAGGCCTTCAGGTGGATTCAGGTCTGGGAAACATGAGGACCAGTCACTGGTATCAATGCTTTTATCTTCCAGAAACTGTCTACACACTCTGATCACATGAGGCCGGGCACTGTCTTGCTCCAGGAGGAACCCAGCCTCCACCGCACCAGCATTAAGTCAGACGATGGGTCTGAGGATTTGATCTTGATACCTAAGTCAGGGTACCATTGGTTAACACATAGAGATCTTTAAGATCCTCCAAGAATTTGCTTCCGCAGACCAACAGAGACCCACTGCCAAACCCGTCCTGCTGGATGATGTTGCCGGAAGCGTAACGTTCACCAAAACGTCTCCAGACTCTTTCATAACCGTCAAAGTCAGTTGAAGCACCTCTACGGTCTTTTTCAGCTCTGTTCATGTAACAGACCAACTCCTGTCATCTCCTCCCTGTTTTTGAACCATTCTGTCAGGCACAGAAAACCATATTTTGGTAGAACATTTTAGAATTTCCCATCCTGAAGGACCTGGACTAGTTTAGCAAACAGAATGGGCTGCCGGTACCACATCATGCCACCAGTAAAGAAGAGGATTTTAGCAGAACAAAAAACCAGAGAAGAGTCAGTCAGGACGGATGAGAAATGGTCTGTGGCCATCAACCGGAAAAAACATTCCCTTCTCTGGGCCTGTCTTGCTGTTTCCTCTCCTGTCCATCTGGTGTCACTTTGATTTGAGCCGAAACAGCTGAAATCAATTCACAATCACTTGTGCTTCCTAAATGGCCAGATAGATATCCTTGAAGTTGAACTGACTTGGTGGTATACTGTGATGTGTAAAAGCTTCCTTAATGAGCAGTGCATTTTGTCTCACAGTACCCATTTTCTTCCACTCCTGGTTTTCTTAAACTCCAGCTTAAATTTTCTGAGTTAAGCTGAATTTGGTAGCTCAGTTGGTAGAGCGGTTGTCCACTTATCTGAAGGTCGGTGGTTTGATTCCAGGCCACTGCCGTCGAATTGTCCTTGAGCAAGATAGTGAACCCCAAGTTGCTCCCAATGGCTGTTCCATTGATGTGTGAATGATGGCATGAATTGTTTCTGCTTCTGATGAGCATGTGGTGCCTTTGCATGACAACCTCTTTCATCACAGTATGAATTTAAGTGTGAATGGCTCGTGTTGTAAAAGCACTTTGACTTGCTAGGCAGACTAAAAAAGTACTATATAACCCCTATAGGGTCTCAAAGGCCAGATGGAATGCTTTATTTTAAAAGCATCCCCTTAAAATCTGCTCTAAATGTTTTGTTAGTGGTTTGATTAATGTATTGTATTTACTGCTTCAACAAAAATGAGATAATTTTAACATTCATTGTACCAAGTGCTTTGCTGAACAGAAATAAATTAATAAGTCTTTACAGGCAGGTGATTTTTTTTTTCCAGATGTGTCAATGGATTAAAAACATTTAATCGGAGTAGAAGGCTGGAATTAATCACAATAATCGCATTATTTCACAAGGTTGAAATACTACTTGCTGATACTTCTAAACTTAAGTCCAACATCACGCAAACAAACCAACCAAGGTAAAACATAAACTCCTTGGCACAGGTAACAAATTGGTTATAGGGATCAGGGATTTTACTTCCTTTTTTTGTTTTTTTATAATTAGACACAGAATTGGAATTATCAAAGGTTTTGGGGAGTATATTGAATTATATTGTCTAAAGTCACAATAATAGGAGCATTCCCACAACATCAAATTCAAAGACTTTAACACATCCTTAATATGAACAGCAATGAAATATATCCAAGGTTTGAAAATACTATTATTGTTGCTATATTCAAAGCATTTTCAATAACCCATGTACATTTTCAAAACATTTCAAGGCACTCATTTATTTCCTCAAATGTCCCAAGGTAACAGGGAAAAATGCTAAAGAAAACAATTGCAATGACTTGAAGAGAAATATCCCAGTTGTTGAAATGGTGAAAAAAGCTCCTGAAAATGACTTATGCTTCCACTCAAGCTTTTCTTTGCATGGGCCTAGAAAGTACTGAAAGGATATTGCAATAGTGTTGCGTAATTATGGAAATCCTTAAACCTTTGACGGAAAAGGCAATTAAAGAGATCAAATAAAAAGTAGTAGTACCAAGGTGTAAGACTGGAATATGAATTGAATCAATTTCAGAAATCAAGTAACACATGTCAAAAATTAAGTCTAATAAAGCATAACAGAATGAAGAAAAATACACAACAATATGACAATGAACTCAGAAGGACCTCAGAAAGAATTGATCTGAATAGTTCTTTGAAAAAACAACAACATGGGGTTATGTAGACACGGAATAATCCAAGACGCACACATAACATTGTTGTTCAATTAACATTAACCATTTACTCAGCTGAGAAAAATTTACATTCAGAAATATAACTGGTAAATTAAACATACTTACAATCATAACAATGTTCAGTAAAGTAAATTAAGTTCAAGAGAAGAGTTTTCTAATGGAAGTTCTCTCCTTTAATTGAGTTTTTTCACTTCCTGTAGGTTTGACTTAAAAGGCCATCCATTCCTTCCATAGGGTCTTTTGCCAGATGGAGCTTTGCAACAAACAAAGAGAAAAACATGTACAACATAAATTACAGTGATAGTATTTTAATTAAAATGTGTGCACCCAAACCATTAAACCACTATTAATGGAAAGAACAGGATAAGCAGTTATCATGGATAATGTTGTGGATAATGGATAAACTTCCCACCGGATCCTGGCTCTGCTTTAGTCAACCACCTTCGGTGGTCCTTCCCAACAAGTCTTTGGAATTTCTAATCCATTCTCAGCACAGATGTTGCTGTTCCCTGTCAGAGTCACATGGTTATGCCTCTCAGTTTATGCTGTTCATGCTTGCATCTTACACCCTGCTACTATGTATGACTGTCACAGAGGCCTCTTTGCACAACCTGCACCTTGGATCCCATCTATTGTAGTAGACCCCTGCCTCTATGGATCTTGGTCTTAGGGCCTGCTCTGGTGCTTCCACGATCAGAGCCTCTGTGCTGTACTTCAGGACTGCCTTTTCCAGCAAGTAGTATGATGCCTGATGTTAGCCAATTCCTCTATCTGTCGCTGGTACATCCCATAGAGGGGCTTGGGCTTCCATGACACACCCTCTGTGTCAAAAGGGCAATGCTATTTTTTATTTATTGATTATTACTTTAATTTATTTTTCGCTTGTAAGAATTTTGAACCTGGGTCAGCAGCCCTTTGGCCCAGACCATACTACGCCACTGCATTGGCATATCCTGAACAAGTACCTTCCTGACTTGATGCTGATTTTCACTGAACTTTCAGATATGCTATGTTGAATGTTCTTTAGATGTCTGACAATCGTACAGTACTTAGCTAAAAAACAAAACAAATTGCTATAGTAGAGTCACAGTGATTATCCTCCGTACGATTTGCAAACAGTGAGATGTGATCCAATGGTAGCCTCCTTGTTATGTTTCAGCAAAACAGAACTTGGATCCACGAGAAGAAATGCATCGGAGGCAGGTGGGTACATTTCAGTGATTTAACAACTCAGTAGTTCAAAGTACAGTAGGCTGAGAAAAAAGTCCAACACAGCACAAATCCAAAGTTTCCAATATATAAACCAAACGCAAAACTAATTCCAAAACAGTGTGACAAAAGGTAATCACAGAAGACACTTGGAACTTACTAAGCCGTGCAGAACTTTGGCAACATAATGAAGGTATTGATCCATATGAAAATAAAATTGGCAACAGACTGACGAAGAAAGGAGAAATCACACAGACTAAATTCACTGGGAATCAGGGGATAACAAGCCAGAAGTGAGATCAAAACACAAAATAATCTAATCAGACAACGACAATGAAAGAGTACGAGAGAGAGTACGAGTGTAAAGAAAACAACATGGCATTAATAAATAAACTTTCAGAATAAAACCTGAACAAACCAGCAGCAAAGTGTATCCCCCTTTGAGTATGGATGCTGTAGGTGGTGGTGGCTGATGACTCTGCTGAGCCTGAGAATGTTGAAGTTGATGGATCCACGATGACTGTGTGGTAATGAGCGGAGTCATATTTAAAACTGCACCAAGATGATAAAGCGGCTAATGATGACATTGAGTCACCAAGATATTTGATAGATAGCTGATGATTGGAGCTTATATAATTTAATACCCCAGACCATGAAGCAGGTAATTGAGACTAAGTTTAAGTGTGGCCCGAGTAGGCAAGGGGATAGTCTTTTCGACTAAACTTTTCACTAGAGAAGTATATTCCGTCCATCTATTGTCAAAGTAACTATAATAACTTTTAGATTGAAGGCCCACAGCTTCATGTTTGGAGAAGATAAAGAAGCCAATTGCTTTTCACAACCACATGATGCTCACACATCATATTAAAGTGTCCCTCTGCTCTTAAAGCCTAAATTTGCACAACACCCATTGCTCTAAATATTTAAAGGGAACAGACCAAAAAGGCAACGTAACATTTAATCCCTGTGGCACGGGTATTTCTCTCCCATCTTAATAATTTAAACAGCCAATGACAAATAACATTTGAACAGCGGTTGGAGCTACAGAAAGCAGTTTTTCCCCTAACATTATATTAGGGTGGGCGCCCTGCCCCCCAACGGCACCCCACGCCCCCCTTGAAGGTCAAGTTAATTTAATTTAATTTTAATTTCTATACAGCGCCAGATCACAACAGAAGTCATTTAAGGATACCTACAGGTCTATATACAGAACAGGTGGTTCTGTATATATACCTTGTCCTTTTATTTAACAAACTTAATGCGAAACATGTTTCAATCCTGTTTAACCCCTCTCAACTATGTCCACTGTGTCTCTCAAGGCCAAAGCCAAGGCTAACTTGCTCTACACATACTCCCTCCTCTTCTCTGATCTTGATTAAGGGTAGTTGTCTCATAAATCTGGAGGCAGGTCCAGAGCTAAATAAATTGATTTTTGTTTATAATACGTTTCGTTAGAGCTCAGTTGGTTCAACCGTAAAGACTTCCTGTTTCATCATCTGAAAAATTGTGGTATTAAAATGGATTTTTTAATTTACATCTGCTAGACGGTTCACCTTTGTCACCATCCCTACAGTAGATTGCATTGAATAACATGACTGTCAGCCTGCCATTACTTCCTCTCAGCACCTGGGAGAAAAATGTAGGATGACACTGATATTAAGGGCATACAGATTTTCACCATTTTTTCGCACGGTTGCTTTGACAACACTGAGATTTACCGCAGCATTTTCAGAAAATGAAATGGAACCATAATTGTAAATTGTGATATTTTACTTGTGTGGAATGATCATGTAGTTAAATCAAATGACATCGTGTTCATTCGTTATCCAGCCCCCACCTCATAGTACACAGCTGCACTGCTTGGAGGTAGTTTAGAGGTACAGCAAACGACAAATTGAAATGAATGGGGAGCTATAATAAAAAACTTTGTTTTCTTGTGATGATCTGTATTTCGAAGCTCTAATTGAGATTGTTTAATGAATGTCAAATACCGTAGCGAAGAATTGAAATGCATACGTCTCTGGTTCCTTCCATCAGATTGTTGCAGTATAGGCTCACTGACGCCTGCTTTTTGATGCTCTGCAGAGAATGATGGCTTCTTTTATTACCAGACAACAGCACAGCTACATTTTTCAAGTTGACAGGACTCCATATTCATCTCAGCACTCTGGGGGTTTGATTTTTCTGGGCCATTTCTTCCACAGCCAATTTTAAGGTCACCGTCTCCTCGCACCCGGAGCTTTTTTCCAGTTGCTTTATGCCACTCCATTCAAATGCTCTTCTTTACTTTCGGATTTTCACAGCATGGTTGCATGTTATTTTGTGCCGCTGTGATAAAGCCGCTTCTGAATAACTGTGGCAAAACCCCATCAGAGAAAAGAAACTAGACATCACGGCAGAAGAGCCGTAATACAAACAGTCGCATCCCATTGAGGTAGTCTACCCTGCAGTCACACAAACCACTGCATCAGTCAAATACCTTACAGCTAAATCTAAGCACAACCAGCCTTCTTCTCTATCCCCATGAAACCTCGCCTACCCTACGAAAATGAAAAATGGAGAATATTATCACTTCACACACAGCTGCCAAAAAGGATATTAATAGAATTCAATTGCAGAGGAGATTGCACACAGAGATCCTGTTGTGCGTGGTAATAAGCAGGCTATGTCCAAAAGGCCAGCAGTACTGCAGTGGTATTAGATGGATGTATAGCAGCATAAGAGAGACAGACATTCACAGTTTGGATTTCAACCTGACACCATTATCGAGGGTGACATTTAATGAAAAGAGATAGAGAGAATGAGAAAAAGGAAGGCGAGAAAGGCAGAGATGACAAAGAACATTCTATTTGTAACAGTATAGGAGAAACTTCAATCAGAAAGAAAATTATAGGAAGGGACTCAACTGTACATCACAGAAATTCGCTTTTTTTTTACAATCCAACCATTACAACATGCAACAGTTGTAACTCTAGATGAAGAGAAAATGTCTGTTCGGTAATATGATTAGTTCAAGGAAATATTTATTATGCTGTAGGTGCAGTGTATTGTGCAGTCGGCGATATCCACAAAAAATTAGAATAGCAACAATACAAAAAAAATAAGATCCACTGCCATCGCAACAGCAAGGGTGTATCCCAAAAAAATCCCCCAAACATGTGCGTTGTACGAGCAATCCACCTGATTGAACTCCTTAAATAAATGCGACTACTTAATAATCTCAAATAGTCCATAGTCTTGACTATTTACTATTTCTCTCAGGTCAGCAGTATGTTCTTAGTTACGATCTCATAGTCTGTCAGTAATGAAGATAAATACAGTAGCTATTTTTTCTGACAGAATAGACAGAAATGGACTCATGGTCCATAAAGGAAAAAGCATCACAGCAGCCTTTTTCCTTTATGCCTCTCTTTGACACGGACAAAAGTTAGATGTTAAACCGGAAGCCGGCTCCACTCTGCAATACGTTACCACCCTTTTTCTCAAAATGACACACCGATATAGCGAATCTCTATCTTTGTCTTGGTCGATGTCAACAAAAAGGCTGACTTAGAGAAACGTCACTTTCGGGCCGCTGTTGTGCATTGAAGACCCTATACTCGTGGGTACCTCAACTCAGACTCCTCATAATGCCTCCACTGCATCCATACAGAGCAGAGGGAAGAATAAAGGTGCACCAGGCCCATCTTTAAAAGGCTGCATAAAAGAGAGACTGATCTGCAAAAAGTATGATCTGATGCCTTGAGCATTGGCTTTGGCACTCATTGGTATGTAACACAAAAATGTGGCAAGAAAATGCAACTGTTGGGTGATCCAATGGAAAACTATTAACCCTCACTATTAACCCTAACCTGTTAGAAGATCCATCTATACATCCATTTTCATCTGCCTATCCAGGGTTGGGAAGTGATAGCAGTAGGCTAAGATGGGCATTCCAGACATTCCTATTCCTAGCAACAGCACATCCTTGGGGATCCTGAGGGGTTCCCAGGCCAGATGAGATTTAAAATCCCGACAGCGAGTTCTGAGAGAACAATAGGGACTCCTCCTAGTTGGACATGTCTGGAAGACCTCCAAAGAAAGGCTACCTGGAGGTATCCTGATCAGATGCATCGAACCGGCTCCTTTCGACATCAAGAATATCAGCTGCTTGTATTCTTAACCTAGTTCTTTCGCAACTCAGAGCTGATGACTCTAGTTCAGGGCTTGGAACATAGATGCACTGGTTTAGTGAAAGCTTTGCGTTACGACTCAGCTCAATTTCACCAGTACAGACCAACACAACACACATTACTGCTGATGCCACACTGAACTGACTTTCTATCTCATGGTACATTTTTCCATAACAAGAGACAAACACTTACCCCCCTTTGTTGAGGCAGCAACTCACCCCCACCCAAAGGGTACAGTCTACTATTTCCTGGCAGAGAGAACCATCAGATTAACAGGCTGCTTCACACTCATGTGCAAACTACTCCAGTGCTGCAGGAGATCACAGACGTATAAAGCAAACAGCAAAGAAGCAGTTCAAAGCATGAATATCAAGAACAGAATCGCAGACAAGGGACAACCTTGGAGTCCAACTCTGACAGAAAAGGTGTCTGACTTTCTGCAGAGAATCGAACGCAACTCTCACTTTGATTATATAGGGACTGGATGGCTTATGGAAATGGCCCCAGTAACCCAAACCTCCGTAGTACCCCCCACAGGACTTGCTAGGGGACAGGGACAAATGCCTTATCCAAATGCCCATTACAAATGCAAACCTGCAAGTCTAAAGAGTGGTCCACCATTCCACGACCAGGAAAGAATTTGCATTGTCCTGAAACCGTGGACATTCAGCATGCAAAATTGAATATACGTATAAAGCACCACAGCCCAAGATTGTTCAATGCCTTCAGAAAGTCACGGCGAGTCTCATCCACCCCTGGTGCCTTGTCACTGGCTATGATATCCTCAGTGTGGGTCACCAGTTCCTCCCCCAGGTGTACATACTCTGAGCCAAGTCCGGCTTTCCCCTCCTCAATAGTCTGATTGTTTTTGCCAGAGCTTGAGGACGACCAAAAGTCCTTCTCCATGGCCTCCCGAAAAATCTCCCGGGTACTTGCTTCTGCAACTTCCAATGCTGAAGACCCTCTGTTCTCTTGGTACCTGTCTGATGCTTCAGTAGACCCCTGGTTCTTCAACTGCAAGTCCAATCAGCTGAGACTCAGTATTGTGGATGATTGTATGCCTTTCTGTCAGAATGTGAGGCTTAATACAATTGAAAGCAAACGTAATAGCACAGTGATAAAACTTAAGAGTTGTCTTACAAAATTGTTTCGTATACGGACATGAATGGTATTAAACGTACATACATATACTTAAATATACCTTTTTTACTACAATACTGCAATGTATGTAATTAGGTGGAAGATGATCACGTTTGAGCATGTCACTAACCATTAGTATGTTTACCCTTTTGTTAGAGAACAGATTGATATAATACTATGTCCTTAGTTTCTTTCTTAAAATAGGTGCTTCTGTTTAAGCAATTAATGGGACTCGTCTGAGTCCAGTTAGGCACGCTGACTACCTCTCTCTCATTTTTTGGCTTTGTGTTATTTTGTTTAATAGTCCACTCTAATTTTATTGGTAATCAGACTAGTCTTCTTCTGTTTCTTTTTCTTTTTCTTTGTCTTCCGGCTGTTCCGTTTAGGGGTTGCCAAAGCAGACCATCTGTTTCCATCTTGCCCTGTCCTTTGCATCTTCCTCTGTCACACCAACCAACTGCATATCCTCCTTCACGACATCCTGATACCTCCTCTTTTTTCTTTCCCCTATTTTCTACCGCGTGGCTTCTATTACTTTGTGTCCAATAGTTCAAATCTAGGCTGTCCCTCTTATTTACTCGTTTCTAACCCTGTCCATCCTTGTGACTTTCAAAGACCATCTGAACATATTCAACTGTGCCACCTCCAGATGTTCCCTCTGTCTTTTGATCACCACCATCTCTAAACCAGACAACAGAGCTCAATACCATCTTTAAGCCTTTCCCTTCACTCTCGCTGCTACTTTTCTGTCACAGATAACTCCCAACGCTCTTCTCCGCCCACTCCACACTGCCGGTACTCGCTTCTTCACCTCTTTTTGACACTCCCTGTTGCTCTGAACAGTTGACCTCAAGTACTTAAACTCCTGCAGCTTCTCAACTCTACTGCTTGCATCCTCACTGAACGATCTGCCTCCTTTCATTCAGCCCCCTCTATTCCGTCTTGCTGCGACTGAGCTTAATTCCTCCTCTCTCTATTGCATAATCACACCTCTCCAGGTTATTTTACACATGCTTCCTGCTTTCACTACAGTAACGATCACAATTTCATCTGCAAACCTCATGGTCTATGGATACTCCTGCCTGACCTCATCCGTCAGCAAGTCAATCGCAATAGCAAACAAGAAGTGGCTAAAAGTCGATCCTTGATGCAGTCCCACCTCCCACCATCTGTCACTCCTACTGCACTCCTCACTGCTGTCATGCAGCTCTCATACACATCTTGTACCACTCTCACACATATTTCTCTGTCACTGCAGACTTCCTCATACAATCTTACAATTCCTCCCTCGGCACTTTGTCGTACGCTTTCTCTCTCTCCACAAAGGCACAATGTAACTCCCTCTGACCTTCTCTTTACTTCTCCATCAGCCCTCTCAAAAGCAAAAATCACATCTGTAGAGCTCTATCGTGACATGAAACCAAACTGCTAATCACATATTGTAACTTCTTTTCTTTACGTAGCTTCCACTACTCTTTCCCATAAGTTTGAATGTGTGTTTTGCCTAGCCTGGTGTTGGGGTTATTTATTATGTGTTGTTGCACTGAATCCCTCACATTTTCTGATGCTTATTTTCCTCTGTTAGCAGATGATGTCTGAGAAGTTGAACATTTCTCTGCCTATGAAGAGGCCAGGATCTGCAAGGAATATTTCACTGCTGCAGCAGCAAAACTGTGTTCACCTTGTTTGCACTTGTTGACTTTGATGCAAAAAGCGTTTTATAAATCTGAGAGATACAAAGTCAAGTTTCCCAGCCGAATAAATAAGCTATTACGAATTAGAGGTCATGAAACTGAAGTCATCATTATTTTCAACTCTGTGCAAATCACATGCAAACTTGAGAGTCTCTTGCTCTTTCAAAAACATCATATTTTCCTAGAATTTAGTTTTTGGTGAGACTAAGTAGCACTACTGGACACAAAGCTGTTGGAGGAGGGAGCTGTGGCATCAATCTTCAGTCACCTCTAGAAGAATTCCTGTTAACCATTAAATCCTGAAAATGTTTCCCTCTGGAAACCTCTCTTCACCTACGTCTGATTTAGCTTGTTAGCGGACTTCTAAACAAAATTTGCATATAAATGAGGTACGCAATTACAGTACTATGGGTCAGCTCTTGAATGTTATCAGGATCTCTGTAAGTACATGAAGAGAGCATGTTCACGGCATGCCTTCGCAGTATATGAAAAATATTGGGCAATGCACACGATGCCGTGCATGTTATCCATCAATTTTCCCTAACCTCTTTTCCTTTTGAGGGTTACAGTGTGAACATGCAGACATGGGGGGAACATACAAAATTTACACTGAAGCATCCCTTATAAGGACTCAAACCCCTTCTCACTGTGAGGCAAGAGTGCTCACAGTGCACAAGGGCAGTTTCTTTTTTTGTGCCATTTGAGGCTCATTTACACAACACAGGCCTTTTCACGAAAACTTTAAACTCTTTTTGCAATTGTGTCTGTATGTGTGTGTGTGTTAATGTTATCTTATATGATTGATTTGCACTTTTGAGTAAATTGCACACTCAACCTGTACATCTAGTTTGTCCTGGATTAGTTCATATAGAACAGAATAAACCAAGTTCAGTAAAAAAAAAAAATATTTTGTTGAATTATGTTACACATTTTAGTTACATAATACTACATAACGCTACATGTTTGTATTCACTTACATACAGCCGTGTTAGTTTCACATAGGTCCATTATTTTTTTTATCTTAATATTGTTATTATCTCAAAAATATCAGTTTGGTGTAAATTGTTGACAAATATCGATAAAGTAAATCTAACAGATTCTTTTTTTGAGTTTGTGATTTTAAGGCCTGATTTTACAAATAGTTTTTCAGCCTAATGACTCAACTGGAGTCGATTCATATGCATGAGATTTGGACAAAATCAGACCAAAAATTATGGCTTAAAAAGTGTTATTTTATTAGAGTAACTCACAAAGTATAAGAGGTAGATCTCCTTGTATCGACTCATATGCAGGAATTTGGAATAAATCCTTTTCAAATTTTATACCCAGATAGAAAAACTGGAGTTACTTTGGAAAGGTCAAATGTAAATTTCCAACACTAGCAGGAGCTCTATCTGAAAACATTCTCAGCCATGATTTCACAACTGTCCGATTTAGTCCAAACTTGTTGCATATGAATCGACTGGAGGAGATCTATATTTTATACATCGTGTTTTACATATTTGTTCATATTTTACTCACTTAGGGGAGCGTTTTTATTTGTTTTACATAAAATACTGGAGAAATAACTTCACATTTAATTTTAGGGGTTCAATCAGGGGGATTGCTTGTACAACAAAGGGGACTGGGGATTTTTTGGGGATTTTACCTTGCTTTCAAAGACGAAAGAATATATCTACTTATAGGTAACTAAATGTGTTTAACTGTTGCACTGGTCCACAGCAATTGATTTATTGCTAAACTTCATAGACATCCAACTACTTCTCTACATTCTTCTTCTTTTGGCTGTTATGGAAACATAACTGTAAATCTTACTAGCATGAAATGTCAGTGCATTTCAATTTAGTAGCTTTTTGTTCATTCTTTTCCAGCCTCACCGCTCATAAACATCTGTACTGCCTGGAGGTACTTTGGAGCAACAGAATAATTTTGCACGATGTCAAATTATTTTTATCTGACTCACTAATTTCTCCAAATGTTTGTCTCATATGTGAATTTCACCGAGTAAGTCGTGTAAAGCCCTGAAGACCCCAGCCTGCTGCTTCTCATTTGGTTATTCAAAGTAGTTACTTGCCCAAATTTAAAAAACACAGGATATGCAAAACACACACGTGATTAGGAAATGGTCAACAGTTTTATTATTTACATTCAAAATACACATATAATGCAAAAAGGTAGGAAATAAATAAGCAGCCAATTCCATGAGGTTACTTCCTGTGAGTCAGACCAGCCGTCTATAATCCTAACTGAAGTAGTTTCCCTTTTGGTCATGCAAAGACTGCTCTTAAAATTCACTATGAGACTCTACCATCACATGTCCAGTTGACATCTCAGTAAACGGAGGATGACACTACTGATAACAGCTAATCTGGTTGGATGATCATGGGACGAAGGGATGTGAGAAACGGAATGTGGATGTATTTTGGTCTCCACACCTTAGAAGGTATAATTAAAAAAACATGACAATCTGAAGTTAGCATCTGCCTTACTTAACAAAGTCTGTGTATGTATTAATGTTGTTATATTCAGTCTTTAATTATTTAATTAACTTTGTAATATCCATGCTGTTTGTTCTGCAGCTTGATGGAATCTGTTGGTTGAGCACCGCAGAGCCTCCTGCTGTTATGCTACGAGGCCCCACTACTCAAAGTTCCTCCTCTCCCTCATCAAACAAAGAATTTATTTGGGAATAAAAAACAAAACATATAAAATTGATGTGACATATATGCACATATTTAATATTACATATCTCTTCTTAGAGGTAGAATATCAAAATATCAATTTCATAAATGTGCTAAATGTGGTCAGTTTCATCTGTTTCCGTCTTACATCATTTCTCAATTTTTTGGGGTCTAAATTCTTATGGTTTTAAATGTAATTAAATTAGGGAAGTTAGATCATAACTAAAGCAAGGGTAATTTCCTGAAATTACCTGGGGAAAAAAACTATTTTCTGAACTAGGGAGGCTATAGTTCAGTGGGTAGAGCAGGCGCTTCGGAATCGGTAGATTGGCGGGTCACCGGCGCATGTCCAAGGTGTCTACATATCAAAGGGTCCTTGAGCAAGACCGTGAATCCCTATTTGCTCACTCAGGGATGGGGTGAGAACCAATTTTGCAATATGATTGTGTGTGACAAATAAAGGCTTCATTTTTTAATGACTTGTTTCTCACTCGATATTTTCTCGTGTACATCCTACTACTACTGCTAATAATAAACCTAAGCTGTCGTCCCTGACTGCAAGGGTATAACCGCGAAAAGTCCCCAGTCCCCTTCGTTGTGTAAGCAAGCAGTTATTTCCACAGTACTTCTAGTTAAAAAACATATTTAAAAAAAGCTACCTAAGGGAGTAAAATATAAACTGTACGATTAAAATATGAGAAAAAATATGATACAAACGAGATATATCTCCCTGAATCAAATGAATATGCACCAAAATTGGACCAAAACGGTTGAGAAATTATGGACAGAACTTTTGGAGATAAAGCTCCCCCTAATGTCAGGAACATACAACCAATCTTTCCGAAAATCCACCCAGTTCTTCCTTGCAGTAAAGTCTATGGTGGTATAAAGTTTTGTACTCTAAAGTTCACTGGTGTAACCATACTTAAGCTATTGTGCAGAGATTTGGGGCCACACCTATAAAAATTTACATCAATAATTATCCATACTCCAAAAGAGAGCCATAAGGATAGTTCGTAATGTTGGTTATCGGGACCAGACCAAGTCAAAACTCATAAAGTCAAAAACATTAAAGTACAATCATTTTGTGGAATTTCAAACAGCACAAATATTGTACGGAGCAAAAACTAAACAATTACCAAGAAATATTCAAGAATTATTAATTGATAGAGAGCAGATTTACAACCTGAGGGGGAAACGGAATTTAAAACTGCTCCTGTTCAAATGACCATGAAAAGCTTTTACATTTCAGTCCATGGAGTCAAACTATGGAACAGGCTAAGCGAAGAGCTCAAGCAATCCAGTTTAAAAATCACATTATTGCACATTGTTTGTTTTTGTTTTAGTTTTTTTAACTATATATATTTTCTCTATTGTGTAACAGCTTTTATTTTGTTCATGCACTGGGTTAATACATTTTGCATATTTAATTGTTATTCCATTAAATCTACGAAATAAAGACTTTATTCATTCATTCAAAGTCTGAAAATAACTTCTAATATAAAACTTATAACTTAGTTTTTGAAGCATGTCTGGAAGACATTTTGTGAAAAATCTCCTCTTAGTAAGTTGAATGTTTAACTTTTAGTTCAAGTGTGATTTGACTGAAGGACAGTTCTCCTTCAGTCTAATCATCTGCACTAACTGTGGACTAAGCAAAAAAAGGAGAAGGGCCATTTCTAAGTTAGTGAGTGTGAGATACCTATTTCAAACTGGGAGCCAATCAGCGGCACCTTCTCACAGCGTGGCCCCATTATCAAATGTTACATGAAGAGTGTATCTCCACATGTCCATCACTTGAGGCAGGGGGGATCTGTGCAGGATTTGCCAACTGACAGATGATTTTAATTTCACTGGATTGGTCCTAGATGTGTGTATACTGTAAATTAAGTTTTATGAATAGCAGTTATTACAAAGATTACAAAGATTGCAACATGCAAGAATAAATCGTGTTTTACCTGTGCGAGAGAGACTTGATTGATCTTCCCTTCTATTGCAAGGGAAGTAATGAAATATGTGATGTCTTACAAATGCTTCCATAATGGGAGACGTCATCCTTTTCTCCATTTCCCAGGTGTCAGTAAGTGGTTTTTGGTCTTAGAGGAGCCATCTATGACTCTCATTAGAAGCACGGTTGTGACCCTGTCTTAACCATGTCATCTGGAACCATGCATTACCTAAAGAGCTCATTGATTGCTAGAAAAATCAGTAGGCCTCTGACAGTCATCCGGGCTGATGAATCCAGAGGTCCTTGGACATCCGCAGAACACACCAGACTCCTGCTGTTCAATTCCCTCCACCTCGGAGCACCAGTCAATTCCACGTTCTATCAATAAGGTACTGGGGAGAGAGGAATCGGTTTTCATGGCCCTAACTACCTGCCAGCACTGACAGCTGTCAGATTCTTAAGACAAAAATGTAAAAGAAAATAATAATAGACTATGCTGAAAAGATTCTCGTCGTCAAAGATGGCACACAATATTTTGTTTCTATTAGACATGGGTGTGAATAATCGCAAGGGATTGGACTATGATAGCGACTGACTAAGCAATTGATCATCACAGATTGTGAGTACATTAACAAGTGTGGGTACCTCCTAACAAGATAAACAATTACATACATGTATGGAACCGATTCCACTCATTATGTTGCAGGTTAGAGAGTCACCCTCAACTCCAGATAATCAGTACAATACTTGATGTAAGAAAATAGTTTGGTCTTTTTTCTTAACCCGCTATGGAAGAGAACTTGTGTGACTCCACCTTCATCATCCTATCTTCATCCATCTTATCCCTTGCAGGGTTACAAGGGATCCTTACCCAGCTGACATTGAGCAAGAGGTGGGGTACACGTTGGACAAGCCACCAGTTAAGCACAGGACTAATACACAGACATAAACAGTTTAGATCCATTAATTTAGTTATATTGCATGTTTTTGGACTGTGGAGGGAAGCTGGAGTACCCGCAAGGAAGCCATGCATTATTGGAGAGAACATTCAAACTCAGCACAGAAAGACCTCAGGTATAATTGAACCCAGAACCTTCTTGTGCTGAGGCATGTGTATTACCCTCCGTACCAGTGGTCCTCAAACTTTATCCAATAATGTTTTTTTTCAGGCAAGTGACCCCTGATCAGTTTGATCACATTTTTGGTGGTAAACATTTATAAAGACAAAAATACAGTAGTTCGCCATCAGCATCTGATTTCTTAACTCGTTGGATCTTAAGATCCCGCCCGCATGATCCCTAACCCTAACCCTATATTTTGGGTTCAGTTTACTTGTATATGATGTATTTTAAAGTGAAGAAATAACTAACAGGTAATAGAGGTGATGCTGTGAAGCAAAAACGTATACCAATTCAGTGTATAAAGGAATTGGGTTAACCCTGACCCTAAGCCTAGCCTGACCTCAGACTCCAAAGGGTTAAACACAGAGGGACTGATCTACTAAGAAGAAATCCTTTTTTTCAATTTCAATTGATCCATCCCTGAGGGAGCAGTGGGCAGCCCCCTTGAGGGGCCCGGGGAGCTAGTGTATCCGGGTCTTGCTCAAGGATCCTACAGCAATCAGACCCTGTTGGGTCTTGAACCATTAACCTTCCGATCTTCCGATTGGGAGACGGCTGTTATACCCACTGAGCTACAGCCGCCGCGGATCCCAAATAGCGAGTGTTGCAAATTGTGTGTCTATTCTAAAAGATTGCACTTCTAGTTTGTGTGTGGTTTGCAGGTGTTCTAGTAAGAATAATTGCGTGAATGAAATCATGTGCACACATGGTGGAGGTGGTACTATTTAGATGAGGGTTTTGCGTGTATTACCGGTTTCCACCTGGATGAGTTTGGATGGTGAGGAGAGTGGCCGCAAGCGCAAAATGAAATTTAATCCCAAGGAACTGGAGGTGTTAGCGGAAGAGGCAAATAAACATATTATTGCCCTACAGCAAAGAAATCTGAATATTTTTATAGAGAAGGGGATACGTGAGAGTATCTGTGAGAAATGCAATGCTGTGGTTGAAACAAGAAGAACAACGATGAAATTAAAAGAAGTGTCAAAATAGTTCTTTTTTTTTTTTTGTTCTTTATCTTCTAAGTTAATTAAAAGGTTGTTGGACCGGTTAAAGACATGGCTCTGACCACTATTTAGCAGCAGGTGCAGCTAACTTTCTGCGATGGGCAGGTATAGAGAGTAGGCACACAATAAGATGCACACATTTTTTTCCTGGATATATTGTATTTATTTATCATTATTGGCAAATCAATAAGCTTCACATTTTAATGTTATGTTGAATATAGTTGAGTTGCAGTCTTGAAGATGGATTAATCTTGTGGATTAATCTGGCCCTGAGTAGAGGGATCGAATATGGGGTTCTAGATCTAATGGGTCTCTCAGTCCAAGCGTAACCACATCAAGGCAGCTAGGGAATGGAGAGAGAGGAGTGCGCACATCCATACATGTGGCCAGTGGTAGTTTTCCTCCACCACGTCCACGGCATCATGCTCCAAACCGTGCTGTGTGGTAATGATGTGCAACATGCAACAGACAACTACAATCTGGGCCACTTTTTCTGGGTTGTATAGTAATGCTCCTCCAGTGCGGTCCAAACAGCTGAACCGGTTATCGGTATGCCAAACTGTGTCTGTGCGCAACTCTGTGTCAATTATCAGCTTCCTTTCATACATACTAAATACAAATTCATTGCATATTCATTAATGAATATGCAATGAATTTGGGGATTGCAATGAATTTGGGGATTTTGAGGATTGCATGTTCATTAATGCAAACATACTCAAAGGATAGAAAATTTTATTTTTCTCGTTTGACAGATGCAATCCTCAATGTAAACCGTTAGTAGATCACTTTCATCATTATTTTTGCGGGTGCAATTAGGTTTGCAGACGTATTTACAAACGCAGATGTGTGTAATTATGAATTATTATTATAGTAATATGTGTTATTATTACTTTTATTTACCTTTCCCTTGGGGTACATCTTTCCACTTGAGAAACTGTGCTAAATGCTGCCGTGCTGCCCTCACTTACAAATGGTGATCTTTTTACTTGGGTTGCTGTGAAGCCTTGTTTTAATCTTTGGAGTACTGCATTTTCTGTCTACAGAGCAAATTCGCCATTGAGGTACCAATAAATTAACGCTCACTATCCATTGTGTTTTCAGTTGGCGGATAAGTCGCTTTTTAATTGGGGCGCACCCAATTTTTCAGATTCCCTACAT
Source organism: Lophius americanus (assembly GCA_037951165.1). Lineage (NCBI taxonomy): Eukaryota > Metazoa > Chordata > Actinopteri > Lophiiformes > Lophiidae > Lophius > Lophius americanus. The sequence goes on from JBBDHG010000014.1 coordinate 8,523,231, forward strand.
TTAAGCAATTTGCAACCTTCAGCTGGATTTGAGCCTGTTTTCTATGAGGCAGTAATGCTAACCACTACACCCCTGCAGTTAAAATAATTGAATAATATGGAGTGGAGGCAATGTGTACAGACATGCTGCAACTGATTGAGGGAGACTTCCACTGACGGAAAATGTGCCAACTGCTGCAGAAGAAAGCAGTAGATAAATATCCCGTCAGCCCCAGGCATGGGATTTAATTTTTCACAAGGAGCATTCCTACTTTAGCTTGGGGAAATTGATCATTTATATTCCCATACCAGGTGGAAATGTGGAAGCACTCGTGTGTGCGCCAAGGTGTGCGTGTGAAATTCGATGTGTAATGGTACTAACAGAGAGCAAGAGAAGGCATGAAAGCATAACTAACCGCATCGAGCCCAAAACAACAGTTCACGGCAGCAATGCAGTTGTTACTCAGTTAAATGATTCAAAAGTAACAGGATAAACAAAAAAATATGGAAGTGATAGCTGGTGTCATTGTCAGAGAGAAAATAACAACAAAAGCTGCCAGATAGATTAGCACTCTCCCGGCGGCGGTTTAATTCCAAAGAATAACACAGTCATATTAATCATGGCTGTTGATTGATGGCTCTCTTTCAGCTGACAGATCATATATCGTTGCATGCATACACACCAATGCATGACATCACTGCAGCCAGAGTGTATGTTTCATCATTGCATCAGCTCACATATCATGTGGAACAATGCAGCTTTCAAATACAACACTGCAGAAACACACGTATGAACCCACAGACATGCTGTCGCTGTCAGCATTTTACTATAACACACACCCGCTCTTGGGCTATGCGCACTGTTTTGTAGAGCACAATCTCTTCAGCCGCACAAAGTGACGTTAAAATCACTTGAGAACAACACAAACACTCCCACGAGGCTGAACATAAAAAAATATTTGCATTGACTTGACGACTCAAATGTAACACCTTTGAAAACTCAAAAGCCCTGCTGGGAGACACGAGGGTACGGTGCAGGTTGGCGATAATTACCTTGTTTTTGCCATAATTTAAGCAATTTTGCTGCAATGGTTCGATAAGAATTCCAACATGGAAAAACACAAACGGGGTAAAAAAATATTTAATGACAGTCACATATCTTTGTGACCTTTTCTGCTTACAGTCAAGTGGCAGGGAGATGCAGAATAGTTAGAAACCATTATTTGAACAAACATGATTTGTAAAAATGAATAATTAAAATAAAAACAATCCTGCTTTGATAAAGGGCTAACATATCATTTGTAACACTCCAATATGAAAGATACATTTAAAGCGCCATCACGCCTCTTAAGTCAGATAAAATTTAAGCGTAGCTCCAAATTTCAGCCAAGATTCAGTCCATACTTTCTCCACTGTTTGTGCTGGCCTGGTCATGATACAATATTCTGATGGTGCTGACATCCAAAAGACAAAAGTCATCATTAAAATGCAGATCACATTCAACATTAGAAATTTGCCTTGAATACTCATTCCCACAACTCTTTAAAATCTAGTTAAGTTTCAGTCGGGAGACTTGCACAATCTGTTCACTGTTTTTACTCACTGACTATCATTCACAACGTTCATGCTCACTTAGTCAAAAATTACCTGCTCCATGGTTGGGCCGTCAATTAATATCAGCTGTGCCTATCAGTCGACTATATCAATCCAATATCACTGTGAAACCCCCTTCTTCATCAGCTGTCTACCATCACGCTGCTGTCTTTTTAAATACGACTCCCGCCATTATGACTCTCTCCATTCTAGTGACCTCAGGTTGCTGGATTACATACCCTCCACCTACCCATGTCCGGCCAGCCCACGCAAATCCATCAATGTGGTCATTCATCAGTTTCAGCATACATCAGCCACCACCACCATTATCTCAAGGTTACACTTTGCTTCTGATGAATTACTACAGTGGTAAACAAAAATCTCTACTTCATTCTCTCATTCCTGATTGAAACAACAGCAGCATATGACTACATAATAACACCAGCGAATACTTTCATTAATGTGCAATGCACATTAATGAATCTCACATCAATGTATATGCTAGGTATGGAATGCTGCATTGTTTGAAAAGAGAGAATTCAAAACCAGATATCATTGGGCAATCAACTCATCATCTGGTTGTAGCTGAGCAGCAAGAGGGAGTTCAGGCCAGCAGCTAGACGAAAAGAAAAGCCTCTGCTGATGGTGAACCCAACTGTGTTCAAATGGCCTTCCCTTTGTGTCTGTTCTGTGGTATGAAATTGTCAAAATAGGCAATGGTTCCAAGCATTTCTCAAGAACTGGCTTTGAACAGGTTTTTTGGATATCGTTGAAGGAGTACCCAAGAGTTTCAAATATAATTCTTAACAATTTGTCCAAACTGAGACCCTGAAGCCCAACTTACATCAGGAACAAGTACAGGGAGCAACTGACAGCTGTGGATCATTTCAGTATCCTCCTACCGTCCATCCCTGTCAGAATAGAATGGTTCTGTCATGGATTCCCTGACTTTGTAATGTGGCCTGGCATTTTGACTATACAACAACAGAATTTTCAGGGTTTGAGAAAGCAAGTATATAAAAACTTGATCGAGACTGTTTTCTTATGAAAACACTACTGTTCCATATCTGTGTCAATTTGCAAAACACAATTCTCATGAAAACTGTGATGTCACAGCCCCATTTTGTGGGGGGGGGATCATCTAAAGTTCCTGGCCGGTCAACTTCGGGGATCTTTAGTTGATTTTGCATATCCTTGTGTGCCATGTTTGTGTTCACAACTTTTCCTCTGAAAGTCATGTTTAATCCCTTCTCTTTTAAGATTTTGTGTACTTTTAAAGGGCACCGTAGCTGAAAGAAAAGTTGAGAATTGCTTTTTCTTATGAAAAGTATCTTTCAATCAGAGAAGACTGAGACTGAAGAAAAGATGAATGATTAAAAAATCTCTGGCGCTCAGACTCTTCAAGTTCTCCGGCATTAAAAGCAGCATGGAATATCCCCCGTTTGGAGTGTAGATACTGGTGGTTGTGGTGGTGGCTGAGGCTGATGAATTATGAGGTTGATATGCAAGGCAGAGTCGGGGAGGTGGATAGTGCGAAAAAAAACAGCAGTAAAAATGAACTAGATGAATGGAGAGTGAGTCATATTTAAAGGCAATGCTGATGGTGATTTGCTAAGTATCAGATTACACAGATGTCAGATGGATGAGGCTAAATTAATGAAAGCAGCTGATATCAGTTGATGGCCCAGATCTTGAATCAAGCAACTGAGACTGAGCATGTGTAAAAAGTGAGGATAATACAGTGATATAAGCAGTAACTGTGGCCTGAGTGTGTGAAGCTGTGTGCCTCTCTGGTGGAACTACCACTAGTTCTGTTTTTAATGAAAATTACACAACAAAAATTACATCAAGTGCAAAATCCTTTAGAACATCGTGTGATGTGATATATGATATGTGCCATACTGTCTGGTCACAATATTAAAAATGTAGTTTCTAATACTGTTTATTGTCAATGTGTTGGCTTCAACTGTTACTGTCGCTCTGAGCTGCGATGGGCCAGAGCAGAGGCTCAGCACTGAAGTGGGTTTGGAGTAAAAAGATTAAAAAACCATCTCTTTTCCTATAAGAAGCATAATTTGTTCTTGCATCCTCTGATTTCGATTCAAGTGATGCCCTTGGTGGTTGCTCCCAAGAGAGAGGCTCCCCGGGAGTCGGGCTAATCAGATTGCTTCTTTCTAAATTAGACCTCGGGGGACTAAAATACCCAAACAAACTGAAACATTCAGAGTTTTTCTCCCGACAAGGAACGACGAGGAAGATTCCCCCTTAAGTGCTGCTTCGATTGGACTACCTTGTCTCCAGCACACGTCTCTCTTATCTTGTTCTGGAAATGTTTTTGTTACATTTTTGAACTATGTAACCCACTTGCTTTTGTCTTATCTCTCTGTAAAACGGTCCCAGCTTTTCAAGCAGGAACAGAGCGGCGTCCCACAGCTCCACACGCCCGGCAGTATCTGCACACTCTCCAATCAAGTGTCTGTAATTCTTCGGCCAACTAATATCAACTAATCCAGCATCAGCCTCTACAGAGAAGGCCAGCAGCACTGCTATATAATCAATCCCAATTGTGCAAAAGGTGTAATTAGCTAGTACAAATGCAAGATCCTGTTTCTAATTACATGTGAGTTTGTGCCCCCAACAGGGCTAACATATTAAATATGAAACTTCCCGGTGTAATGCATATATTAATGAGGTCCAAAAGCTACTTCTTAGAGTTCACATATAACTTTGCTAAGTATCTTTGGTACGCTATCACAAGGGATTCTGGATAACATGCAATTTGAATGAAATGTACTAATGAGAGTGAACTAACAAGGCCAGCTTTGGAGCTACATTATCGGATGCAGATAAATTATATATGACCGATGAAACTGAACTTAATGTGTTGATTATTGTAGTTTAACAAAAATTGCACTCATCCTTTCATGTGTGTGGAAACTATATTATTAATATTGTGGTGAGATTCACAAATGCGAGCAGCAGTTAAACTTCCCTTCTCATTAGCAATGTCTGACTGAGAACTTCATACTCACATATGATGGTTGATAAACAAAGCAAAAGCAGTCCAGAGACTAAAATCTCTACTGCTGTGAAGTTTTGATCTGAGGTCTTTGTCAGGCAAATCGCAGTCCCGACGTATCCTACGCCAAAAGTTAGGCGGAGGATACATGTGAATATTATACCAAAATCCAACCACATTTGGAAGAGAACCTTTTCTGCTTGGGAACTTTATTATGTTCACACTGCAGAAGGCTTTTTCATGGCAGTGTGACCAGCACAAACCACATGGAACTATCCCAGTTCCGATTTGGACCACTTCTATATTTGGCCAGGACTTTGACCTCATGTGTGAATGTAGTCTTATATCTAATAATACCAAGAAGGTTGTTTTCAACCTTTGTGAGCAAGATTAAGAAATAACTACAATGTGGATTTGTATGAAATTTACCCAGAGGTAGGTTTTGGCATATCCTATCCTAAATTTTGGTGACGTTGTGTTTCGTAGCATTTAAATAAAATAAAAATAATAAGCAGTTACATCATAAGGTGGCTATCTTTGTTCCTTTGATACCTTTGATGTTTCTTTGGGGGTGGAGCTCGGGGTTCACAGTTGGATGAACAGACACACCAAGTGGAAGGTGCAGTAGGTTAGTACAAATTTACTTCCGAGTATTTTATGAATCCTTAGATAGTTTGTTGTCAGTAGATTTAGAGCCTGGCAATAACTAATACATTAATAGAATAAACTGCATGAATCTCTCCAATACCTAGGGCCTTGAATGATGTTTGCACTTTCTGAGCGCTATTTTGTTTCCTGAAATCAACTTAAAAAGTCTAAACCGGTTGAATATTTTTCTTTTCTTGTTCCACGAAATTCTATGTCAAGTCCGCCGGTGGCGGTATAAAAAAAAAAGTATTCCATTCTTATTCAGCCTTTTCAGTCTATCATGTTAACCACTGAAATGATTTGGAACCTCACCGAAAAATGTCGATTTTCAACACTGTGCGTGTTGAAAATCATAGGTGTCAACATCCACAAGTTTTAATTTGATCTGTTTACTATGCAAAATTGTATATTATATTAACTGCCGTAGATTCAGCTGTGTTCAGCTAAATTGCTGAACTGAATTGAACTGAATCCATAATTTGTCCTGTGATCTGCATGAAAAACCATCCACTTTAAATTAGTGAGGCCATAAATTTGATAAAACAGCACAGTCATCTGACCCATATTCAGATCCTGTACTGAAATATGTGATACAACAGCTTAGAACCCTTGAATGTCAGCAACCTTTATGTTTTTTCATCTCATCTCTGACGAATGCTTCACCATCTTTTAGCTATTATATGGTCCAAACCAACACCAACGCTAACTTTGTTACTTGATTTGGTACTATGTAGTACCCATATAGAGCATTGCGAGACGTTGGATAATAATCATATCTGCGCAATAAATAAAGCCCAATCTATAACCTACGATGAATAAATATCCCAAAATATACAATAATTGGACACCATATGAAACTTACCGCTATTTTCACTAAATCACAAACAAAATCAGTGTCCAGCGTCGTTTGACATCATTCCAGCCAATTGAATTTACTGTGATTATATGTGTGTTGATCTAATGAAATTTGCACCACGTGATGCAGTTCTTGTGTGACGTGAGCCTGGAACAGGAGTCCACAAAGAGAAATTCAATGTTCAGCAGTGGCCCTTTTCTCCAATCATCGAGTTGAACTTCACCTAAGCTGTCATGTATCACCTTGATATGATTTGTATGAATCAAATTTTAACTACATCGGACCAAGTCTAAAAAAAAATGTTTTTTTGTTAAAAAACGCCTTGTAGGAAGTAATAATAATAAAATATGAACTAGTATTAAATATGATATATGGATAGTTCACCTCAAGTTAATTCGTAAGCACCATGGGAATATCAAATTTTGAAATGATCCATGAAATAGTATTTGAGTTATTGTGTTAACACAGAGTTCTTCGATGTTGATTCCATAATATAATCGGCTTTTCAGTGATACATAGCCGCTCTAAGATCTCTAATGAATAAATATCCAATAACGTATGAAAATTTGAGTCACTTAAGGCTATTTTTATTAAATTGCAGACACAACCAGTTTATTTATCCAGCCTCAAGGCATCATTCCAGCCGATCAAACTTGCTGTGATGAGACAGTATGAGGCATGTTCAGCAACTGCACTTTTCTCCAACCGTTGTGTTCAATTGAGAAAAGAGAGAGAGAGAGAAACCGAGAGGGGGGGGCGGCAGACATGGGGAAAAGCACAAATGATATCAGCTATGCTGATCCACTTTCTTCTTCTCCAGGGTCGAGCCGCGGTGGCAGCAGGTATCCCAGGTAAATGATAGCAATAATAGTGATGATAACATGTAGCAATAGCTTTTGGAAATACTATACAATAATAATAATAGTAATTATAATCTTCATCATGATCATATTGTGATCAGTGTACATCAAGCAGGTCCATAACAGCAGAACCAGCCACCATCCACCTGACCTTGCAGAGTAACAAAGTCTCCAGGGAAAAAAGTTAGTAACATGCAATAATCCATTGACATTCATTAAAGTGAGAGGGATGTATATAGAGGGACAGTGAGAGATTAAGAGAGAAAAGCTCTCTCCCTGTCCCTGGAGACATTGAGAGAGCTAGGATCACCCCTGTCCCTAGGGGTGATCCCCTAGCAGTCTAAACATATAGCAGCATAACTAGCTTGCTTATTCCAGCCTTAATTATAAGCTTTATCATAAAGTTATTTTTAAAAAATACTTAAATGTAGAGTGGGTTTCTGCAACCCGAACCGAGATTGGGAGATGGGTCCACAGGAGAGGAGCCTGATGGCTGAACCCTCTACTTCTACTTCTGGAGACTCTAGGGACTACAAGTAACCATGCATGCATGGAGCGCAGTGTTGTGGTTGGACAGTATGGAACTATGAGCTCCTTCAGATACCTTGGTGCCTGACCGTTAAGGGCTTTGTACGTGAGCAGAAGGATTTTGAATTTGATTCAAGATTTTACTGGGAGCCAATGAAGGGAAGCTAATACAGGAGAGATATGTTCTCTTAACCTGGTGCTGGTCAGCACACGTGCAGCAGCATTCTGGATCATCTGGAGGGGCTTCAAAGTCTTATTTGGACCGCCTGCTAGTAGGGCCTTACAGTAATCCATCCTGGAAGTAACAAATGCATGAACTAATTTTTCTGTATTTTTTTCGGACAGAATGTTCCCTATTTTAGAAATATTACAGACAAAAAAAAGACAGTCCTAGAAATTTGTTTTATGTGGGAGTCAAAGGAAATATCCTGATCAAAGATAACTCCCGGGGTTCCTCAAAGTTGTGCTTAAGGCCAACGTAATACCACTCAGAGGAGTTATATTATAAGATATATTGTTTCTAAGGGGCCTGGGTCCGAGCACAAACTCAATGAATATCTCCTGTGTAAACACCTGGTGAGTGTGGAAAAAAACCTCAATATGAAGAAAACATACATTATTGTCTATATACAAGTCAAGTGTTAGGATACATGCTGATGCATAAGATGCAACAATGTAAGTCAGTCTTTCATAGCGTGTTATTGAAGGAGATGCCCTGCTCCAGCCCTGCTCCAGTAGAAATCGGAACAGAAATTGTATTTTTTCAAACATTTTAATTGTATAGGATCATTTAAAGGCTCGTGTACGATACTTTAACATTTTCCCCTCTGGCATCACTGCTGGCACCACCTGCTGTAGCAGGCACTGCAAGTAAGGTGAAAAATAAGATACAGATATTCAGAGAGATGCAAATCCTAGGAATCATTATTAACATTGGAAATATGCACAAAATGAATTTTCAAGATGTTTTACTATATTATACAAATATTTCTATAGTTAAAGTCAGAGTTATTTTTAGGACACTGAAAAGCTGTCTCTCTATTTGTGGAGAGTGAAACTCTGCAAACCTTCGATAGAGAAGCTTCTCCAAGGATCAAAAGGGTGGTGCTCCCTCACCACTTGGCATACCCACTTTTACTTTGGCACAAGACTTCCCAGTCTTGTACATGCAGCTGCTGCACTGCTGAGTTTCTGAGTATAAGGTCAGGGCAATGATCTGAAGGTTATTAGCTTAAACATCTGGGAAATTGTCCTTCCGTTTCCTTGCACAATTTACACCAGTAGCATGTGATGAAGATGAAAAAAAACTCCAACAGCTCTCACCTAGCCTCACGCAAATCTCATGATCTGAAAGCTAACAGCGATTGTCAGAGTCAGCTTGAGCACCTTGATCTTCGTAATACTTTTTTTTTTCTGGAATCAGTGACTATGATGCTTGTTCCCCAGAGTGTTCAAGGGAAACTGGGTTTGATATGATAATTTGGCAGCGCGAGCCCATATGTCTGACCTCTCTGTGGGGTGAGGAATGCAGCTGGCTCTTCTCACTATTAATGAGGCTGTTGGTGCAGATGGAGGGTGGTGGTTGTTGAGGTGGCGGAGGAGTGAGCTTCATCCGGATTCTGGCCAACATTATAGTACACGCACACACAACCAAATCTGTATGTGTGAAAATAGCAGGTTCAGCATTCTCGGTATTCCCCCGCCACCCCACTTTATATTTCCTCCGTTCCCTTTCATCTTGTCTCCCTACTTTCCTTGCTGATCTGCCCTCATCTCCTCTCCTATTCCATTTAGAAACTGCTGGCATCCATCACCCTTCCACCCAAATACTCTCAGCACCGAGATCAGTGGTGAAGCCCCTGTAGGGAGAATCCACGGAGTGGACAAAATATGAGGATATCAGAAGCAGATAGCGTCTCCATCAATCAGCCTGTTCAGGTGACGCCAGGTGAAAGCTCTGATCCCTGATCGATTTGCGTATTTAATCCCCTTTAGTCATGACGGAGAGATGGAGTTGAAGGGTACTAGATAGGCTAAAGCGAGTACTATGAACCTTGAGGAAACTGAGAAATGGACTGAGCAGTGATGAGTCACACATAGTATGATTAAGTAAAACTAAGTGGTTGAATATGGAAGAAAAAAGGGTTAGTGTTATGGGAAGATCGTCTTCAAGAGCATGATAAAGCTTGCTCAAACAAAATGAGCTCTTAATGGAATAACAGCCGGGATACTGTCGCAGAACCTCGACTTTAGGACCCCAAATATGTGTTCATCTCAAACTTAAGTAACAAAACTGAATCTATAAAGAATATTTTAATCTGCTTCACACGCTGAAAGGAAACGCTGAAAGGAGAGGACGCTGGCGTTGTCTGTTCGCCGCTTTTCCATCAGAGTTCTACAGCCTGCAATACTATTAACCGACAAGTATACCTTTTATTGTTGGTCACTGGCAAACCTTTTGGATATATATCCGTATTTGTATCTGTTTTTCTGTATTTGTATTTGTAAGCATTCTACCGAGTCTGGTGACAGTCCGCCTACCTGTTGCTGAAAGTGTACCATCACCCGGAGACTTCTGTATCTGTTTGTTTTATCGTTTATGTCCGTTTCTGTTTGCTCATCGTTGATATCAGTTAGTTTATCCGTCTTGTTCATCACTGCCCCCGTGACACTTTCACCAATAGCCGCTGTTGATCATTTTCTGTGTTTGATAGCTTTTTCTTGGCATCATTTCCATGAAAATAATGGCTCCTAACGTCCTCTGTGCGTCTCGTCCAAAGCTAACGGCTAATAACTGGCTAGTCTCCACGACTGGCATGATGATGAATTATTCCGTCACCCAACTGATGAAATTCAACAACTACAACACTCCGTTGTGCATATCGGTTATTAAACAACTTGGACTCCTTCGCCGGCCCCGTTACATTCACAGAAGTTGCCGTTCTAAGTTTGTTTACTCCCGCTCCATCTCCGATAACTCCATTCCGTCCTTTTGCTCTGACGTGCGCACTATCGCGTCTCAGATCAGAATGCTGCATCTTTTCCCATTACTGTCAATGGACTTTCCTCGATAAAATTATCCACTGTGCGGGTTAGAAAACGTGGAGTGGATTTCAGTCTTCTTCGGCCAATACAGAGACTGACTGCTCCATCTAGTATTAAAATCGAACTCTTTAATTCACAATCTCTCACAAACAAATCATGCCTCATACATGACCACATCCTGGAGAAATGTCTGGACGTTATGTGCCTTACAGAAACCTGGCAACAACCAGATGATTTTTCTGTCCTGAATGAGACCTGTCCCGCTGGCTACTCTTACCTCCAGAAAGCCCGCAGCACTGGTCGTGGTGGTGGTCTGTCTGTCATCTACCGCAGGGATTTGGACTTGTCTCCCCTGCCGTTGTCAGAGATCTTTTCTTTTGAATGCCTGGCATTTAATTGTAAACCCCCTTTCTCCATGACCATACTTCTAATCTACCGGCCACCCAAACATAACCCAGCCTTCATCTCTGAGATGTACAACCTTTTGTCGTCATTTTACACAACCTCTGCCAATATTTTAGTTCTTGGAGATATGAACATTCATGTCGACTCCCCTGCATGTCGTTTTGCTTCCGAATTTCTCCAACTACTGGATTGTTTTAATCTCAGGCAACTTGTCGATGTCCCTACCCACACCATGGGGCACACTCTGGATCTAGTCATCACTGACTCTGCTCCTCTCAGCAATCTTCTTGTGTACGATCTGGGTGTGTCCGACCACAAGGCCGTCTCCATGGAATTGTCGCTTTTGTCATCCCTCACTAAGCCCAAACGTCAAATCTACTTCAGGAATTTGAAAAACATCAACCCAGAAACCATGAGAGTCGACCTTCAGCATCTTCTTTCTGCCAACTTTGTATCAGCAAATGACTCAGTAGATTTCTACAATAAATCCCTGAGTAGCATCCTGGATCGTCACGCCCCTGTAAAAACTAGAACAGTCACCTTCTCCCGCTCAGCCCCCTGGTTCACCAGCGAGCTACGGAAAATGAAGGCAGCTGGGCGTGTCCTTGAGCGGCGTTACAAGGCTTCAGGTCTTACTGTCCATAAGCTAGCCTTTCAGGAACACCAAAAGGTCTACTCAAAGTCCCTTAGAGAGGCTCGGTCACTTTTCTACTCCAACATCATCAAAACCAGTCCTGGAAATTCTAAGCAGCTGTTTTCCACTATCAATCATCTTCTTAAACCACAAACTCTCCCACTTACAGAAATTACAGAAGAGCACTGTAATAATTTCATGGCTTTCTTCAAATCAAAAATTGACTCAATCCGTTCTGTTCTTTCCTCCTCTCTACCTATCCAGTCTGCTTACTCACAGTTTGAGATCTCCCAGCCTCTAAGATGTTTCCCAGAAATCTCACAGCAGGAGGTTGAGGTTATCATCAGGACAATGAAGCCCTCCACCTGTGCCCTCGACCCCTTTCCTACGGCCCTAGTGAAAACTAGCATCTCTTCCATCAGTCCCCTGATCACCGATGTTATAAATCAATCCCTCCAGGCCGGCTTTGTTCCATCTGCCCTAAAAGCCGCCATAATCAGACCACTCCTGAAAAAACCTACTCTCGATGCAGAACATTTTGCTAATTACAGGCCCATTTCCAAACTCCCATTCCTCTCCAAAGTTCTGGAAAAAGTAGTTGCTGCCCACCTCCAGGACCACCTCAAATATAACAACCTCTTTGAAACCTTTCAGTCTGGTTTCAGCTCCGCCCACAGCAAAGAAACAGTTCTGCTTAGAGTCACAAATGACCTATGGATGGCAGCAGATGCTGGTTCACCTTCCCTCCTGATTCTCCTTGATTTGTCTGCTGCCTTCGACACAGTTGACCATGGAATACTCCTACACCGCCTACATCACACCACTGGACTCACTGCCACCGCCCTAAATTGGTTTCAGTCCTACTTCACTGACAGAACAGAATACGTTTCCTTTGGAAGTTCAAAGTCCCGGACACACACCGTCACCTGTGGGGTCCCCCAGGGATCAGTCCTTGGCCCCATTCTCTTCATACTATACATGCTCCCCCTTGGCCATGTCATCAGTCGATATGGACTCTCATTCCATTGTTACGCTGATAACACGCAAATCTACATAAAAACTGACATATGTTCCTCCTCAGCCTCTCCATCCTCATCGTCATCATCATCTCCCCTGTCAACTCTCCGCGCTTGTCTGGAGGAGATAAAGGTGTGGATGAAAAACAACTTTCTCCAGTTGAACAGTTCCAAAACCGAAGCTATTTTAATTGGCACCCCTCATCAAAACCAGTCTTCCACCATAACCATGAATTACCTTCTCTGGTCACGACATTCCCCTCTCTTCATCAGTCACCAACCTCGGCGTAAGATTTGACCCTCAACTCACTTTTGAATCCCACATCAAACACATCTGCAAGATGTCCTTTCACCATCTTAGAAATATTTCGAAACTCCGTTCTTCACTCACCTTGAGTGATGCTGAAAAGCCGGTCCACGCGTTCGTCTCCTCCCGACTGGTTTACTGCAACTCACTTCTCATCGGGATCCCTGATAAAAGTCTTCAAAGACTGCAGTATGTTCAAAACAGTGCTGCAAGGATCCTGATGAGAGTTCGTAAACACGAACACATCACCCCTGTTCTTCATTCCCTTCATTGGCTTCCCAGCTCCACCAGGATTGATTATAAGATCTCTCTCCTCACTCACCAGTGCATCCATGGTAACGCACCCCCCTACCTAAAAGAACTACTCACCCCACTGACCTCAACACGATCCCTCCGTTCTACCCAGTCATACCGCCTCCTCCTTCCCCGGACTAAGCTCAGCACCATGGGTGATCGGGCCTTCTGTTCTGCTGCCCCTCGTCTGTGGAATGCCCTTCCTGACCATCTCAGGGCTCCACAGATGACTGACACATTTAAAAAAGGACTTAAAACTTTCCTTTTTAGCAGAACCTATAACTGTAATTAACATTAATGCTTTTGGTCATGTTTTTATATAGTTATTATTTTATTTTTTATTGATGCTTTTATCTGCTTTTGCTTTGTAGCACTTTGAGATTTGATCCAAATGTAAAGTGCATTATAAATTAAATGTATTATTATTATTATTATTATATTTCAGTGAAAACCCTCAGGACTGCTGAAAGTTTTATATTTGTACCTCTCTCTCCATATCTTTGTTTTCATTTGTGACGCTTTATTAAACTCAGCGGTGCAGTTCATTTCAAATCACAAACTGGTAGTGATGTTATCTGATACTGTAAGAAAGGAAAGGACACATCATTACTTTTATTGACAGCTGAGCCTTGCTCATGTTGGAGTTACTTGGATGAATAGACAAGAACCATTTATAAACAGTAAGTAAGAAAGTGTAAATCAACACTTTGAGTTGAAATGTAAAAGCTATATGAGGTACTTGTAGTGTAATTGAAGATTTCCATTTCAAGCTTCTGTATATTTCTGCTCATACTCTTACTCTCAACTCCAATACATTTGTCTCACAGCTTAAGTTTCTATAGTTACTTTGTACATTACACATTTTCAAACACTTCCTGTGCGGTGAAAACCATGTACATTCAAAATCCATTTATGGATCTTGTATGTTTGTGATCAACTGAATGATTTCATTATGGGTTGAGGAAATCAAATAAATAAACATGCAGCATTGAAACCTGTGATCCATCTTTTCATATATATATATATATATATATATGGCGGATGTATTAATCGCCATGTTAATACAGCGATTAATACATCCAAAAATAGTGTAATGTAATGAATACTTTTAGTTTGATACTTTAACGTCATTTGCTGATTTTACTTACATACTTTAACTTAATTAAAGTATTCAATACTCATACTTGAGCACTTTCACAGGGTGGTGTTAGTACTTTTTAATGAATACTTCAGCTTCTATTCATCTGAATACTTCAGCCAACTCTTGCGAGAGCTCTAAGCCTCGTGGAAGTCTGCAGGCACAGACTCTGTGTCCAAAGGTGTCAACTGCGCAAATGTCAGTGGCTGTAAGACGTATTTTGGCTTTTGACCGTGGGATTTAATTGAAACCTGTGATCCATCTTTTCATATATATATATATATATATCGATGACTTTGCCTACAATTGTCCTCATACATCAACTAATGTCATCATAATATATCTATTCTCATGATGCTTTAGAGAAAGTTCATTCATGAAAACTATCCCATTGCACACCTTAGTTTAGGGTTTGGGCTTAGCGTCCCGGCTCACACAAACAGCTGTTCTCATCAGCTGGTGAACACGGTGACACTCCTTCATTTTTGTAGATTCAACCACTTCATCATCAGTGCACATCAGTTTCAGAGCCATGAGTCATCAGCCACCGCCACCACCAGTGTTTAGACTCCCAATGAGCAATGTCTTTTAATCCCCCTTGGTACAGCACCAAAGACTTTCTACAGATTAATTAAGGCTCTCTATTATCTTGACTTTCTGAACTTTATCTACTTACGTGTTAGTATTTTCTCTTATGAAATCACACTGTTACACAGCGAGAACTGTCATCTATCCAAATTTGGTATGCTAGTCCCTGGCACTGTTGTAGAGATGGCAGAATATTCATGAAACACCCACATCAGGATCACAGCACCAAGCCTGCTGTTACGTGACTTGGGAACTAGGGAAGTTCACCCAACCACTCTGAACATATAGTGATAACTAAATTTTACTTTGCTTTAGAATCCCTCCTCTGTAAACTGGTAAAAACAAACAAAACTACACTCATCCATCTCTGTACAGTTTTCATTAATGGATCGTACATTTAAAATATTCCATTACTTTCAAACCGCAAACAAGCAGATTAATAAATAAGAAGTACAAAATCAACTTGGAAAACTAAGTGTCTCCACTTTATTATGCAGAGCAGATATTTGTTTCTGTTTCTGCAGTACTTTATTCCTGGTAGACTACAGCACAGTGGAACAAACTATCGCTGCCATTAATAATGCTAGATGGGTCTGATTCAAAATGGGACACGAATCTCTGTGGAATGTATTCCACACCAAATAAATGGCTCAGTTTTGTCAAACTGTATCAATTCATATTGAGTTTTAAAATGTATTTAAAACATTTGGTGAATCTCTTCATTTATCTTTCCTTGAATTAGCAAAACAAACCCTGGGATGTAATATCAAAGCAAATGTAACATGACCCTGTCTTCCAAACACTTTAGACCCATCAGTCCAGATAATAATCTACCAGTCATCAAGGTGTGTCAGGCAAAATTTGGACGAACATTAAATGTTCTTTTGACTTAGCGGTAGCCATCTCCTCACCACTGGATGCCTCTTTCGCCCAGTGACCCTTTAATAGTGGATAACAAATACTGACCTTTAATTTGGTGTGAGAGGCCTGTAGGACAGACAGACGGACAGACAGACATAGGGTATGCATGAGGGCCCTAATTCATCGAAATATATATTCATACATATATATATATATAAATATATATATATATATATACATTTACACATACACATATATATATACATACACATGTATATACACATATACACACACACACACATACATATATACATATATATACATACATACACATACATACATACATACATACACATACATACATACATATACATACATACACATATATACACATATATACATATATATACATATATATACATATATATACACATATATACACATACACATATATACACATATATACACATACACATATATACATATATACATATATACATACATATATACATATACATATATATATATATATATATATATACATATACTGCATATACCACTATATTCTGTGAAAATTTTAGTTAGTCTGACTCTCTCAGTGTTCACATTTGTCGCAACCTTGTATTTCGCCTTAATTTCTGTACACAGGCAGTTCTCCAGAGGCCACCCATGACTTGGCAGGATGGCTGTAAAGCAACTGCACAGCCTTGATATGGATGACAGAGACATGTAGTACAACAGGGATAGCGATTATGTGCAGAGTATGTGAAGCTTGGTTTCAAAATGTTGGAAATTTAATGGAAAATAACATTTGAAGTCCCTTCCTGCGTTTTCAGCTTTGTTTAATTCAACTCCCCCACAGTCACATGAGGCTCACAGCTCAGCGCTCTGGCCTCAGTTTCGGTCTTTAGCTGATAGCATCAATATGAATCGGGTTAACTCCTCAGTGGGTATTGTGCAGATGGACTGACACATACAGGACCGAGGGACAGAGCTGTTGGATGTGTGCCACAGGCTTCTAGAAACACTCCCCTGTGTTTTACTATTGGAAATATTTGCTTTGGGAAGGTGGGTTTTAACAGGAGGACAGAGAGGCAGCCTTAGGCTACTGGATGATGACAAACATATGTTCGGCTGTGATTTGTGTCTTGGTTTATCTGTGTGGAGATATCAACGATTTAATAGATTATGATAAGAGTAGAGGAAGAGGAAGTGTTCCAGATGATGTGCGAGGGTGACGGCAGCACAGTGGTCTTGATTGTTCACACGTAAACACTATTACTTACTCCACCAATCATTAAGCCAATCATATTCAATGTTTTTGCACTTCAGAACCTCGATTAATTCTATGAAGGTTTGATTATAGGTCTCAGAATCCATGATTACCACGAGGATTTCTGTTTACGGCTGTGCTACCCGGTTTGAAGAAAGCAGGACTTGATGTCATGTATTTGCATATTCCCTCTTGAAACTAATGTTAAAGAAAAAAATCATTACATTTGAAGCCAAGACCTTAGGGACTTAAATGCATATTCTACTCCCCATAATAATCCTACTTCCTATCTCTTTTCTGTTAGCCAAAGGAGTTTCAGACTGCTCAGTGGCAGTACACTCTTGCTGACTTTAATGTTCCAAGTTGTTCTCAGACAGCTAGTAAAGCAAATTCTCATCTTGCATTCTTTGCACATAGTTGACCTCTGATATTCTGGCTGGACAGGCATTTGCTGCAAGCTAGCAAACAATACAATTTTTCCTCTTGCAGGGACGTATTACCTCCTATGTTTCTCCGACAATGGGTGGATGCAAGTAATTATTGCTGCTTTTAATTTCATCTTGTTGACTTTGTATGCATTCCCCAGGCCTAAAATATATATACTGTTTGTCTTAATATATATTTGCATATATTTCATGAATGGAATGTTTGATCAGGAGGCTGCCTCTAAACATTCCCCATCATGAATGTAATGAAGAGTGGGATATAGAAATAAGTTCCATTCATCTATCCGTCCATCTGTCACTTTTGTTACCCCAAAAACTGTTTAGTATGGTCTTCCCACAACGTGCCGTAACCAAGCACCGAAGCGCTACCTTTCGAAATTTAGGAAATGTCATTGTTTCTATGGTTACAAGTTCAATTTTGGCTTATTCTGTGACTGCTCTCTCCGAAGAGGGTTTCCAGGGCAGATTTTTTTTCTCATCTCACTCACTATGCACAATCACATCCCTTAAACTGCAGAGGAACATTTTGGCATTCTGGGAAAGGGGAAAGGTACACCCTTGACAAGTCACAAGTTCACCATAGGCAAACACATTCATGTTAGCCTCCACAATTGAGGTCAATTTGTAGTCACTAATTCATCTAGACTTCATGTATGTGGACTATGGAAGGAAGCGGGAGTATGTGAAGGGATCCTAAGCAAACTAAGGGAGAACATGCAGACTTCACACAGAAAGATCCCCAAATTAGTCTGAATTGGAATCACTCTGCTGTGAGACAGCAGCACTAACTAGTGCACCCACATGCTTCAGATATGAAAATAAAAAGGACTGTCAGAATATCACAAAGACTATCTCCCTTGCACACGCAGGTAACAATAATCCCTCATACCACTCTGTCATTCACATCTGCAAACATGCATATTAGGTCTTAATGACTCATTTCATGGTCTGAGGCATCAACTGATATCAGCTGTGCTCTTTAACCAGACACATTTACTCTAAAATGGATCACACCATCATCATTAGCCTATTGTCTTTTTAACTACAATTCTCTATTTAGCAGCTGTAGGGCTTTAGCTCAGTGGGTAGAGTGGCTGTCTCCCAATCCAAAGGTAGCCAGTTCAAGCCTACATGTCCTAGGCTCCTGAAGCAAGACCCTAAACCCAATATGCTACCATGGCACTTAAAACTATTGAACAAACTATTTTCATTATGAAAGTATGTGTTTGATAAAGGATACATTATTAGATTATTTTCATTACCCAGTCAGTTGATAGAGCAGTTGTCCACTCATATGAAGGTCGGTGGTTTCATTTCCACCCACTGCAGTCCACATGTCGAAGTGTCCTTGAGCAAGATACTGAACCCCAATGTACTCCAAATAGCTGTTCCATTGGTGAGTGAATGATGGCGTGAATGCTTGCTTCTCCTGATGAGCAGTTGGCGCCCTGCATGGTAGCCTTCATCACTGTATGAATGTTTGTGTGAATGGGTGAATGCTGACTCTTGTTGTAAAAGCACTTTGAGTGGTTGAGCACACTAAAAAAGCTTAATATAAGTACAGTCCATCTAGTTTTTTCATGCTACCAATGTGCATGCCTACCAACTCAACCTAGTCAAGATCAATCAACTTCATCGTTCATCTGTCTCAGCAGTCATCAGGCACCACCACCAGTGTCCAGAATCAAAGATGCGGCACACTTGCTGATACCCAACGATCAAAATTTCCCTCAAGAGTCTGAGCAGCAAAGACCATCTGATGGAGTAATGATCACATATCTGTTTTAATAAAAATGTATCTTCATTCTATTTCTCATGATCAAACTGTGTAAGTTTAATTTGTTTCATAGAGTTGTACCCATTTCATACTTGTTGTGAACTTTTTTGTGCTGCTTTGCCTAATTTTTTTTCCTTAAAATCAAGAACCGGGCAACCATGGTTGCTCTTGCAACGATTTGAATAGCCGCACAAAGAGCCTCTGTATATTTGAAGCCGAATGACCTCCATGAATGTCATCTCTTTAAGGGCATCTATCCGAGCTTTGCATTCCCCTTTGTCTGGACATGGTTAAGATTCCTCTCAGGGAATGAAATATGAAATATTAACCTTGTTTTGTGTCTTAATTGGCTTAAGCTTCTGCAAAGGTGAAGGGTGAGGTTGAGAAAGCACTTTGAACACTGCGAAAAAGGAAATCGCAGGTGGCATTCCTCATCAGCGCACACACTGCTCTTAAGGTAGAACTCTTCCACTGTCACTTTGAGAGGTCACATATAATTACATTTTATTTTTCATGCAGTTCCCATTCTTCGCTCATTAGGCTACATTCTTTTGCGTGCCTGTGCATAGGCTAACTAGGCTATACAAATATATCTAAAGAACACAATATTACAAAGATATTATGACCGACTCTTTATGACAAGTATGATGCTCCACTTTCAAATGTTTTGCCTCTTTTCCTTATTTACTTTTCATTTTCCTGATTAGATCATATTTGTTTGAAATCCATGGGATATCCGACTTATTCCCCTAGGACCATACGGAATAGATATTTATTCATAAATAATCACTCCTTTCACCCTTCAACTATTTCCTTACTTCTTCAAACACAAGCACACACATACTTTGAAAGTAAACATGACGCCCACTTACTCTTGGTTCATTAATTTAATTCTCTTTCCTTCTTCCTCATCCAGGTTAATTTCAGCACTACTCACCTTCTGTTAATTAATTATTTGGTGAGGCTTCCTGTACCTTACCTTCCTGAGTTTGCATTTCCTCACCTCTTCTCTCTCTTGCTGTCATTCACGACTAAGAGGTTCTCTTTAAATATTTAAGCACTGTGCCCCCGTTTTTTTGTTTTTTTACAATAAAGCAATAACTCTATAGTCTGACAGCAAACATCTTGGCTTTAAGGAACAATTTAGTAAGAGTGGAGGCTAAGAACTTTAGGTAAATACGGGAACAATGCCTTACGTTTAATTGAATCCTTTCCTCCTCCAGACAAACCCTGCACCACGGCAGCACCGTTTATTTATTGTCCTTCATCGTGAATTATTACAGGGAAGGAAGCGGGGAGCCATTAATTAGACAGGGATGTAAGATGTCTCAATGCTAGCCATTTGTCTTGCAAGTGATTACTTAGAGGAAAGCTTTTTCTTTGATATGTGGCTGAAAGCCACCATTTTCTCAGGAATCGGTACGAGACTAAAGATAAAGGGAAAGGACCAGTCAAGAACAGTCAGACCTGAAGCCAAGATTGGCTAAGCCAACGTGACCAGGGACATGATACCAGAGGAAACTCATGTGCACTAACACAGACTGAATGCATCATTTACTTGGTATTTTGGATATATTCATATAGATGAAATGTCAGTCAACAAATTATTGTGGCCCAATCAAACATTTGAAACTTGAGCTATAAAACTGTGGATGTAGATTTTTTTGTACAGTGAGCGATTCTTAGGTTATCTTGAGTAACAAACACCTGAAGAAAATCCAATTAAAAAGGTCCTGATATGGATTCTGGAAAGTAGCAGCTAAGATCATATCATCATCTTCGACCGACTTCTATCTGTCAGACTTCAACTTAATGAATATTGTCACCCAGGAACTCTGGTCTGTGTAGACCCCGTTGAGTTATTTCTGGTTGAGGTGAGTTTTAAGATTTATAATGCCTGGTTTGAGGGACTTCAGGATAAACTGGGTTACATGAATAAGAGCTGCTTCAATGCTATATGTGCAAGAAATTTTGCAGGTTTTCGTTTTCTAATTGGTTATTATTACTGGAAGACATATTACACCCTTGGATTTTTCATGTGTCATTTTTATTTGGGGAGATTGTGGACAGATGGAAATGGAAGAAAATCTATTCATTTTGGCTGAAGCATTTTTTTTCACTTAGGAACCTCGGGAAAGTTAGTTTCTCCCACTGAAAAGTGTTTTAGAACATGTTTCTTTCTGACCAGCTGATGATAGTGCAACCAGTGCCACTACAATGCGACATGTGATGGATGCAGTAAATACCATTTGGTGAGATAAGGATTAGACACTTTTCTTCTTTCAGAATTATAAATATTCCAAAAGAATATTCCTGTTTAGTTGTCAACAGCTGATTGACGAGTGCTAAAGTAACCAATAGATGACAAGTTTTATCAGAAGATGGACATCTATTGCCTATCATCTCCCTCCCTCCCCGACTCTCTTCATCATAAACAGAGGCAATGTTGTTTGATAAACTCACCAGAAACGTTGGGTTAACATCAACATCATCCGATGAAACGTTTAAAGGACAAACCGCTCATCACACGCTTTTACATTGAAAACAAGGATCCGCTGATGGACAGATACTTTCTTTACTTTGATTCATTCATGTATAGTGTTCATTGTCGTGGAGGCTGGAGCCTATCCCTGCTCTTTAATTACTGTACCTTATTCATGCTCAATAAAAAGTGAAGTTGATGGGTCTGATCCACTTTGTTGTTTTGGGATTTCTGCTTATAATGAGCGTCTTCAAAGTTTTCCAGCGCTTTTTTTAATTAGTGTCGGTCTATCACAGCGCCTCTGTTTTTCTTGCATGTGTTTGTAGAGTTAATTATTCTAGAGCGGTCTAGATCATTAAATGCAGGCATTGCGCACTTGAATGGTCCAAAAGGCACATGCTCCCAAGGGATTATTCCAAACCCAGTTTACATGGAGTGGTTTCCTTTCTGAACGTCTTTCTTGAATGACTTAGACTACCCCGTTGCAAAAGGATGAAATGTCATTAGGAAAGATGTGTTTACTTGATTGCTTCTATCTTTCAGTTCCTACCTAGTCTAGCCAACCTCTGCTGTTGGGGCAAGGTTGATCCACTGTCGTGTGATTTGTGTCCCATGAAAGGAATTCTAGAACAAAGAACTCTGTTGTCCGCCAGCATCCCTCTCCCAACGCTGTTGGGAGAGGGATGCTGGCGCTACAACCAGGTAATGAACGCAACGGCAGAAGCTATCTCCAATTGCAGTACCTAAGTCAAGCCTCTCCGACCAGCAGGGAAGCCAATCCCCCTGTCTCACCAGTGTAGAAGACCAAGCAACACTCAAAAGGGCAGGGGGATTCCTTGCAAGTGCACCGGACTGGCAGATGAAGGTTAACCTGAGGAAACGGCTAATAAATCCTAGAGCACATTGCCAAAACCATCCTAGGACTAGACAAAGTGCTGTTCTCAGATTTATCAATACAGGTAGTCCTGCTGGTGCTGACCGTTCCCATGATGAATCAGACCTTAGAAAAAAAAAAAGAATTCAGCAAAATAACTGATTTAGTTGAAAAATACAATGAAGTTCTTTGTTCACACCTTGAAGCCAAAGAGAAGCCTAAAGTATTCCCCGTTATCTGCACGAATACATGATTTCCTGTATTAAAAATGTGGTCAGAGGTAAAATCATAGATGAAGTAAAAGAGGCAAATTTTTTCTGTGTGTCTTGATACAACTCCAGACTCTAAAAAGGATCATCGATTTAAATATGATAGTTGATTATAAGAGAATGAGCCCATTGAGATGAACATTTTTTTTTCAATGGGTCCTCAAAACACAAATGTACAACAATAATTAAAAAAAAAGAAACAAAACATTCATACATCAAAAACTAAACCTCACCCAGGCCTGCTACAACCCACCCCACAGCTCTCACTAGGAGGACAACAAACCTTACATGAAGGGTTCTTCTCTACCCCTTCATGTAAGGTTCCACTAAAAGACATGGTTTGTTCATTGATAGGCAGAAGGAGCTGAATGACATTGACCCCAAGAGACCCAAGACCCCACAAGATGGACAGCACAAATTGACAGCTGCCGAGTTCTTTCCATTACCTTGGATTCTGTTGTAGAGGAGACATTAGATCGGATTCAGGAAAGTGATTAATTTGACCGAGACACATTAGGAACTCCGATGGAACTGAGAAAAGCCATAGATTTTAAGTTCTGTTTCCATCTCATGGCCTTGAGGAAAATTGTCACAGTGACTGGTATTCTCTCAAAATACCCCCAGGTTGAAAACATGGACACCAGCACAGCTGCACTGCTTGTTGATGACTGCAAAACCGATCTGCCTGCCCTGAAGACAGATGGAGTATTGATGGAGATGTGGAGTTAAGCAGAGAAAGTTGCCTCAAAGATCAATGTACAGTTGACAGAATGAAGGAAGAGAAAGGATTCAAGGATTTTAGATGAGAACTGGCAAAATCAGACAGATGAGTCCAAAAGAGGAGATAAAGGTTAGTTTTTAATCTGCAACAATTGACCTCTCCATTCACAGCATCACAGACTGGTTCAACAACGAGACCCTACCTTTTCTCAAACACACAGGCAGCTTCACAGGGCCATCTGCAGAGAAGATTTCCACACCTAAAACAGCTGTATAAATACTACACTGGGTATATAAATTAAAGACATCTCAAATGGAGTACAGATTCCTGATACGGACTCCTGAGAAAAGAAACACCATCTAGTAAAAGGATGGCTGTTTACCAGCACAAGGTAGAAAATGTTCTTCAAGCTCATCATCTCACTCCCAGTCACATCATGCAGCAATGAAAGATTATACTCTTCACTGAATTCATTAAAAATAGACTACGGACAACGACATTGAGAAAAAAGGATGGCTGATCTGACAGTCATTGCAGTGGAAGCAGAAGGGACCCAGGAAGGGAACTTGGAGAGAGTTAGGGATTCCTTTTGGAGTCTTGCAGAAAGATGTTAAGGTAATCCTAAACTTAGCTATTATCTTTCTATCCACACACACACACACACACACACACACACATATATATATACACACATATACATGTATAAACAGTGCGGGAAATTATTATTTGATCCCTTCCTTATTGTAGAGGTTGCTGGATTACAAAGAAATGAGCAGTCTATCATTTTTATGGTACTTTTATTTGAAGGAGTAGAGAATAAATATCAACCAATGAAATGCAGGAAAAAAACATCATATAAAGTTAGAAATGAACTTAAATTTCAATCAAATGAAAAAGTATTTAATCCCCTACAAAACTCTGGCTCCCATAGACCGGTTAGGTGCCCATGAGGCACACAGATTAGTCCTGTCACTTTAAGATTACTCCCTGCTCGTTATGGGTATGAAAGACACCTGTCAACAGAATCAATTCACCATGGGCAAGACCAAAGAACTCTCAAAGGACATTAGAGACAAGATTGTAGACCTGCACAAGGCCGGAATGGGCTGCAAGACCATCAGTAAGAAGTTTGGTGAGAAGGAGATAACTATTGGTGCAATTATTAGAAAATGGAAGAAATATGGAAGAAAATAACCATCAATCACTCTCGGCCTGGAGCTCCACGCAAAATCTCGCCTCATGGGGTAAGGATGTTCATGAGAAAGGTGAAGGATAAACCCAGAACTACACGGGAGGAGCTTGGTTATGATCTCAAAGCAGCTGGGACCACAGTCACCAAGAAAACCATTGGTAACACACTGCGCCGTAATGGATTGAAATCCTTCAGTGCACGCAAGGTGCCCCTACTCAATAAGGCACATGTACAAGCCCGTCTGAAGTTTGCCAATGAACACCCAAGTTATTGGGAAAAGGTGTTATGGTCAGACGAGACCAAAATTTTAATCTCTAGCATAAACTCAACTTGTCGTGTTTGGAGAAAGAGAAATACTTAATACAATCCTAATACAATCCTAAGAACACCATCCCAACCATCAAGCATGGAGGTGGAAACATTACGCTTTTGGGCCGTTTCTCTGCTAAGGGTACAGGATGTCTTCACCGCATTTAGGGGAAAATGAATGTGGCCATGTACCGTGATCTTGGACGAGTGATCTTGATTCCCTAAGCCATAGCACTGAAGATGGGTCGTGGATGGGTCTTCCAGCATGACAACGACCCAAATCATATGGCCATGGTAAAAAAGCAGTGGCTCAAGAACTAGCACATTAAGGTCATGGAGCGGCCTAGCCAGACTCCAGACCTCAATCTGATAGAAAATTTGTGGCGGGAGCTGAAGCTTCGAGTTGCCAAGCGACGAAACCTTAAACCTTTTAAGGATTTGGAGAGGATCTCTAAAGAAGATTGGACCAAAATCCCTGCTGGGGTGTGTGCAAACCTGGTGACCAACTACAAGAAACATCTGACATCTGTGACTGCCAACAAGAGTTTCTCCACCAAGTACTAAGTCATGTTTTGCTAGGGGATCAAATAGGGGAAGTCCAGGATAATTTTTCCTGGACTTCCTGTTGATCACTTTCTGTGTTTGATAGCCTTTTTCTTGGCATCATGTCCATGAAAATGACGTTTAATATCGTCCTTTGTGCTAACGGGTAATAACGGGCTAGTCTTCAAGACTGGCGCGATGATAAATTATTTTGTCATCCAACTGATGAAATTCAACAACTACAACACTCCGTTGTGCATATCTGTTATTAAACATCATGGACTCCTTCGTTGGCCCTGTTAGTTCACAAAAGATGCTGTTGTAAGTTTGTTTACTCCCACTCCGATAACTCCATTCCATCCTTTTGGGCTGCTGGCGCACCGTCGCATCATCAGAACACTGTTGCTCTTCCCAATAGTGGCTCTGGAGTTTCGTCCATAAAGCTACTCACTGTGCAGTTTAAAAAACGTGGAGTGGATTTCAGTCTTCTTCAGCCAATACAGAGACTTATCGCTCCATCTAGTATTAAAATTGAACTCTTTAATACATCTCTCAGAAAAAAAATGATGCCTCATACATGACCACTTTCTGGACAAGTGTTTGGACGTGGTATGCCTTAAAGAAACCCGGCAACAATCAGATGTTTTTTCTGTCCTGAATGAGACCTGTCCCACTGGCTTCCGTTACTTCCAGAAAGCCTGCTGCACTGGTTGGGGTGTTGGTCTGTCTTTCATCTACCGCAGTGATTTGGACTTGTCACCACAACCCTTGCCAGAGATCTCTTCTTTTGAATGCCTGACATTTAATTGTAATCCCCATTACCATACTACTAATCTAACGACCACCCAAACCAAACCCAGCCTTCATCCCTGAGATGTACAACCTTTTTTCGACATTTTGCACAACCTCTGCTAATGTTATAATACTTGGAGATATGAACATTCATGTCAACTCCACTGCCTGTCGTTTTGCATCCGAATTTCTCCAACTACTAGATTGTTTTAATCTCAGGCAACTTGTAAACCCACACCATGGGGCAATCTCTGGATCTTGTCATCACCGACTCTGCTCCTCTCAGCAATCTTCTTGTGTACGATCTGTGTGTGTCCGACCACAGGGCCGTCTCCATGGAATTGTCACTTGTGTCCCGCCTCACTACACCCAAACGTCAAATCTACGTCAAATCTACTTATACCCAGAAACCATGACAGTCTACTTCCAGCATCTTCTTTCTGCAAACTTTATATCAGCCAATGACTCAGTGGATTTCTACAATAACTCCATGAGTAGCATCCTGGATCGTCATGCCCCTGTAAAAACTAAAACAGTCACCTTCTCCTGCTCAGACCCCTGGTTCCCAAGCGAGCTACGGAAAATGAAGGTAGCTGGGCGTGTCCTTGTGCGGCGTTACAAGGCTTCGGGTCTCACTATCCACAAGCTAGCCTTTCGGGAACACCAAAAGGTCTACTTAAAGTCCCTTAGAGAGGTTCGGTCACTGTTCTATTCGAAAATTATCAAAACCATTCCTGGAAATTCTAAGCAGCTCTTTTCCAATATCAATCGTCTTCTTAAACTGCAAACTCCCTACTTACAGAAAGTACAGAAGAGCTCTGTAATAAATTCATGGCTTTCTTCAAATCAAAAATTTACTCAATCTGTTCTGTTCTTTCTTGTTCCTCCGCTCAACCTATCCAGTCTGCTAACTTACAGTTTGAGATATCCCAGCCTCTAAAGTGTTTCCCAGAAATATCACAGCAGGAGGTTTAGGTTATCATCAGGATGATGAAACCCTCCACCTGTGCCCTCGACCCCTTTCCTACAGTCCTAGTGAAAACTAAGATATCCTCTGTAAGTCCCCTGATCATCACTGAAATAAACCAATCCCTACAGGCTGGCTTTGTTCCATCTGCGGTAAAAGCCGCCATAATCAGACCACTCCTCAAAAAACCCACTGTTGATCCAGAAGTGGGGAACGGCATCATTTGCAAATTACAGACCCATTTCCAAACTACCGTTCCTCTCCAAAGTACCGGAAAAAGTAGTTGCTGCCCACCTTCAGGACCACATCCTCTTTGAAACCTTTCAGTCTGGTTTCCGCTCCGCCCACAGCACAGAAACAGCTCTACTTAGAGTCACAAAAGGCCTACGAATGGCAGCAAATGCTGGTTCACCTTCCCTCTTGATTCTCCCTAATTTGTCTGCTGCCTTTGACACTGTTGACCATGGAATAATCCTACAACGCCTACATCACACCATTGGACTCACGGCCACCGCCCTAGACTGGTTTCAATCCTACTTCCCTGACAGAACAAAATACGTTTCCCTTGGAAGTTCAAGGTCCCGGACACACACCGTCACTTTTGGGGTCCCCAAGGGATCAGTCCGTGGCCCCATTCTCTTCATACTGTACATGCTCCCCCTTGGCCTTGTCATCAGTCGATATGGACTCATTCCATGCTACGCTATTGACACGCAAAACTACATAAAAATTTACATGTTCCTCCGCAGCTTCTCCATCCTAATCGTCATCATCTCCCCTGTCAACTCTCCGCGCTTATCTGGAGGAGATAAAGGTGTGGATGAAAAACAACTTCCTCCAGTTGAACAGCTCCAAAACCGAAGCAATTTCCTCCATAACCAGTATTACCTTCTCTGGTCACAACATTCCCCTCTTCATCAGTCACCAACCTCGTCGTAAGATTCAACCATCAACTACCTTTTGAATCCCACATCCAACACATCTGCAAGATCTCCTTTCACCTTCTCAGAAATATTTCCAAACTCCGTTCTTCACTCACCTTGAGTGATGCTGAAAAGCTGGTCCACGCGTTTGTCTCCTCCAGACTGGATTACTGTAATGCACTTCTCATCGGGATCCCTGATAAAAGTCTTCAAAGACTTCAGTACGCTCAAAACAGTGCTGCAAGGATCCTGATGAGAGTGCGTTAACACGATCACATCCCCCCTGTTCTTCATTCCCTTCATTGGCTTCCCATCTCCACCAGGATTAATTATAAGATCTCTCTCCTCACTCACCAGTGCATCCATGGTAACGCACCCCCCTACCTAAAAGAATTACTCGCCCCACTGACCACTCATACCCCCTCCTTCCCTGGACTAAGCTCAGCTACAAGGGTAATCAGCTCTTCTGTTCTGCTGCCCCTGACCATATGAGGGCTCAACAGATGACTCAAACATTTTTTTTAAAAAGGCTTAAAACTTTCCTTTTTAGCAGAACCTATAACTTTTAATTAACATTGCTGGTTTTTGTTCATATTTTTATATAATTATTATTATATTTTCTATTGATGCTTTTATCTGCCTTTACCTTGTAGCATTTTGAGATTGGATCCAAACGTAAAGTGCGTTATAAATTAAATTTATTATTATTATTATATCTGAAACTTTGCTCGCAAAGCAAAAAACTTGTAAACTGAAACATGTTTCTCCATTCAAATGAGTGGAAATCCCATTATTTCGTTCCATATTCGAAAAATATTCACATGAAAAACATTTTCCATGTTATTTTATAAAGAGTTAAAGTAATTATACTAACAAATATAAATGATATAAAGCCGGAAGATTCTGGCTCACTTTCCTATCTCACTTGATTCCTCCCAAACCTAAGCGTACACGAGCACGTGGATACTATTCTGCGAGTGTACGGCGCTAACTAGCGAGCACAAGGGAGGCTGACCCGAGGACCATTTGTACTTTGCTGTAGTCTTGGGGTGCACAAAGGAAGCACACACTCGCGGTTTACACTTGTTCAAACAGGATGTTTGTAAACCAAAGCAGAGCACTCGTATTCAAAGTGATTTTCTTACGAGATACAGGTACTCGTTCGTATCCAGAAAAGTGTGTGAATCGTGCAGGAAAAAAAATGCTCGGGAATTAAATCACCGCTCGTGAAGAGAGGCACGTTTTTTGAAGAATCTTTGCTCATAAACCGAAATACTCTTAAAGCAAGACACTCGTAAACGGCGGTACCACTCTATGCACATATACATGTATTTATATACATACACACGTACGTATGTATGTACATATTTTCTGTAGCACGATGTAATGTTCTATGTTAATTAGTGTCATTGTTCCTTTTTTAAGTTTCAACCGTACTTATCCTCTCACAAACAAAAACTATTACTACTTTCACAAGCAAACAAGATGAGTGTTAGACAATAAGACTGAGAAGCTGTGCAGAGTTGGCTGCACTATACTGGATATATAGGACACTAATCAACCTGATTTTGTTTCCTCATAAGCAGAATTTGCTTATGAGGAAAACCCACAGCGTCGTCGTTATAAACCCACAGCACGGGTTTAGAAATTTTTTTTTTTACAGAAAAGCTGTTCTTTATAGTATTTCATAACTGCTCCTTGTTTCCTTCGGGGAATGACTATACTGTGGTGCTTTTTCTGTCACCATCTCTCTCTGTCTTTTTCTCAGATATGTTCCTGTTATTGATGCGCACCAATGAGCAGCCTCTGACAGGAGCAGACAGCATGAAAAGAGAAGCTGCTCAAAAAAGTACATATGTAATAAAAAGAAAAAGGGCCACCAAATGGCTTGCCAATTTGTGTTCGGTAAAGGCTGAGCTGGGGTTGCATTGACATCAATCTATGATGGGGCTACTTCTTAAGCCATTTGGAGAGGTCCGCACAAGCATTCACAGCCTCCGCTGCCGTCTCATCCTGAGTTACATGATTATCATAGGGCCCAATTCTTCGTCATTTCTTTCCACAGGAGATTTCAAGTGTCTCCCTTCGGTTGTCATCATGGGGAAATTAAAATGCCAAGTCTGCCACCAGCTTTGCAAAGGTAAAAGATATAAGCTGGACTTGCCAAGTTGAGCACTTCAACTGCAATTTCTGACGAGTGAGACAGTCAAGTATGTCAAGGTGGCGGTGAGGCAGAGGAAAGGACCATCGGACATCCGTTTCAATCACACAGGTTTGTTATACACTTTGGCCAAGTACATGATCAACAATGTAAGTGTGTTAATCAATATGGTAAATAAACTGTACTCAAAGTGCTTCTACAACACGGGTCAGCATTCACCCATCCACATTCACATTCACACAGTGATGATAGAGGCTGCCATGCAAGGCAGCATGTTCATCAGGATCAGTAACCATTCACGCCATCATTCACAAACCAATGGAACAGCCATTGGGAGCAACTTGGGGTTCAGTATCTTGCTCAAGGACACTTCGATATGTGGACTCTAGTGGCCAGGGATCGAACCACCGACCTTCATATAAGTGGACAAACGCTCTAGCAACTGAGCCAACGTCACCCCAACATAAAAAGTATACTCTATTTGCAAGTTTATTTTAAAAATACAGCGCTAATAAGCTTTTTTTTTAAAAAAGTATTTTACCAGGATAGTCTCGTTGAGATTAAAATCTGTTTTACAGGAGAGAGCAACGTACAAGCTCGACAAAGTGCTGGAGAATACAAACTCAGACTCAATTGAAACATTTACATTTATTAATGGATGCCTTTAAATTCAGGTATGGTGTCATGTTCTGTTCTTTCTCATATTTAGTTTGTATACCCGGATTCGTTGGAAAGATTTTTTTCACTGTTAATTTTATTCTTTGATTTCTGACTCCCTTTAGTGTCTGGTCCATTTAATTCTCTCCTGTCTGTGAATGTGTGTGTGGGAAACCTGTTTCCTAATATGTCCACCTCGATTGTTGAATCTTCTCACCTGCCCCTGCCCCTCACCTGTTTCTCATGTCCCCGTTAACCTTTGTATGAGAATTTGTGTCTTCCTCCCTGTCCTCGTCAGATTGTTGTTAAACTTGTCTGCATTTCTGCCTGTGTTCCCGCTCATGCTAGACCCTGTGCTTGTTGATCCTGCTGAATGTTTTGAAGTTTTGTATCTCTTGTGAATTATGTTTTACTCAGAAATTGTAGAACTTTATTTGTTACTTTGCATTTATTGATCATTATTTGCTACTTTAGATATATTTATTTGCAATTTCTTTGTCTGTTTTGTAAATCAGAGTTGCTCATTAAACTTTATATTTGAGCAGGTACACCTTTAGAAGTTACCTCTTAAAGAAGTAATTTCAAATAGAGGCTTATTGCTCAGCAAACATGAGCAAGCAATGAAATCTCTCTGAGAAACACAGAGCAATACTGCCGGTGAATTGATTCATATCTCTGGAATGATTACAACTTTGTTTGCGAAGTTGCCCCAACTAACCCCGTCTCTACAGCCTTTGACACTGGGCCACAGCTCCTCATGATCCCTGAGTCAAACTACTCCACTGACAAATTTTACCCCAGTTCCTTTTTTACTCCGTTCTCTAGTTCCCCCTCGACTCCCCCCGTGGCTCCCTTCTCGAGTCCCTCTGTGACCTGTCTCCCTGTCCTCCTCTTCTGATTGCCGGTTGAAAGACTGCCTGCCGACCTTTGCTCCTTGCCACTGGCCTCTGGAGGATCCTTGCCGCCGATGTACTGCTCTGCCTCCAGAGTGTACTCCCCTCCGGTATCCTGTGCTGCTGCTGGGGGGGTCTTCGCTGCCAGTGTCCGGCGCTATCGCTTGAGGGTTTTAACCTTGACCACCAGAAGGGTCTCTCCGCTATCGTGCTTTAACCAATCTTCCTGTTGCCCACCAGTGACTATTTGTTCACCTGATTACCGAGACTGTCGTACAGAAAGATGAACTTTGAGACTATTTCACACAAGCTCCTCTGCTCATTCATCCTGCTTCCTCATGTTCCCTGAATCCAGTGTTTTGTAAGTTTTGTTTCTCTTGTGAATTATGTTGTACTTTGGAATTGTAGAGCTGCATTTTTTGATTTGCTACTTTTGTTAGTCTGTTTTTTGAATAAGACATGTTCATTAAACTTTATGTTTGAGCATATTATCTTTTATTTTGTTTTGCATTTTGGTCCTGTATTTTGAAATTAAACATAGCAGATTGTTACATGGTTTCTTGAGTTTAAGGTCATTCTGCAGACTTTTCCAAGCAGGTGGTCCACAGTCCGACTTTTAGAAACATTCATAAGAAAAGCATCCTGAGACCTTAAACTATTAGCGTCCTGCCATGCCTTTGGGACAAAGATGCAGATAAATAAGAGGGGAATCTACCAAGAATTGCCGTGTAAATAAAAGCCTACCAGTGACGGATCCAACATGACATAGCAGGCCAGTTGACTTTAGAATATAAAGTACAGTGATGAGTGAGGGCTCTGCAGTTTGTAATGAACAACAAGAGTCTAACATATGAAGACAGTGAGATGATGCGTTCATGCTTAACAGATATCAATAAACAAGAACAGGTGAAAAAATGCCATGTGAGGTTAAAGTGAGCTAGTCATCAATTTAAAATCCCAAATGTTTGTAGGTAGGGACTGCCTCAATTTTTTTACCTTGAAAAGTAAAATCCCTCTGAGCTCTGTCCTCCAAGAGCTTGAAAGGTTATGATTTTGTTCTTTTCAGCATTTAGGACGAGCTTCTGTTGATGAAACTGAGCTTGCACTCTATCAAAAGCATTTTGCAGATGCTCCAAAGACATATTGAGGGTCCAACAATAAATGACTGTCATCTGCATAAACATTGAAAGATGTGTTTTCTGACATGTGGCCCCGAGGAATTCATATAAATAGTGAACTGTGAGGACTTCAGATGTGATAACCTCAAACTGAGAAGCCGGTGTCCTGTCAGGTAGTTGACAAAACAACCAACAGCATGACGAGAAAAAACTATTTTAACAAGTCTTTGAATCAGAATATCAAGGTCTATAGTATCAAAAGCTTGAACAAATCAATAAAAAACAGAAACACAGAGCTTTGAAAATATCAGTTGTAGCTTTCATAGTAGAATTAATGGAGAACTCAGAAAAAAATAAAATGCTCATTAAAACTATTTCAAATTTCAAACTTGTCAGATACAGGCTAACCATTTTTATGTACACACGAGGGAAGTTCAGTTGAGTTCAAAGGTAGATAAAGATAAAACATGAGTAAATCGGTTTCTCGGCTGTTTAAATAGAAACCAATCAGCCCCATTACCTGACTTTCTACCTTTTGCCCAGGCTGCATTCCATTTATGAAACAGGCTTGAAAGCTCAGCTGTGAACCATGAATTACCTCACCCCTTCATTTTAAATTACAAATAGATAGTTCTTATTTACAATATCCTGTAAGCTATAATTGAAGAACTTCCAAGCTGTTTCAACATAAACAATTAGAGAAATTCTATTCCAGTCAAAATAGAATAAATCATTCAAGAAAGCCTGCTCAACAATCTCATCATATTTCACCTTTCAACAAAGCAAGGTTTACACTTAGGGATTTAAGTATCTCTCACAGCAGCTATCACACAGTGATCACTCACATAATTGGGAAAGATACCAGTAGCAGAATACTTGAAAGGGGCATTTGTAAGAAGCAGATCAATGAGTGATGATTTCTAGAGGCATTTGGGGGTTGGCCCGGTGAAAGCGTTTATCACTAGTGTCAGATTTAGATAATCACATTCTGCTTTGAAAGCATCAGATACAGGCCTCCACCAGTCCAGGTTCAGATCACCGACAACAACAATCTTACTGTAGTGAAGCTTTGACAGCAATTTCCCAACTGTAGATAAATAATTACTTTTCGCAGTTGGAGGTCTATAACATCCAACTACCATAGCATGGGGATATTCATAGACTTCAAGATTTATTGCAAGGAACTCAAGTTACTCGTTTAAGGATTTTTGGAAATTCTAAGTTAACATTTAATTTGCGTCGGACATAAAGAGCAACACCACCTCCTTTTTGAGGGCGATGAGAGCGACGTTGTAGGTAATTATACAGATATCCCCATCATTAACAGACTATACTAACTATGTTTCAGACAAAAAATAATATCAGCATCTGTTGAATTCACCCAAACCCTCACCATATCCACTTTAGAGATTGAACTCCATACATTAAGGTAAATCATATCCAAGCCAAACCTACATTTAAAATCCTCAGGTGTGTGACAAATCATAGAGGTATCAGAGCCCGCATTAGGCTGAACATTCCGAGAGCCCAACAACAAGAGAATCATAGAAGTGTCACGCCTCACTGTTCTACCACATGGTACGTCCCTCTTTAATTTTAAACAGTTCAAGAAAGGAGGAAGATTATTCAAAGAGAGAACCAGTCTTTCAGGATAAAAAGACAATGTATGTGGAGTAATTTCATGTCTTCATTTGAGATTAAATATAAACGCTTTACCCTCTCACAATAAATGGGACAGAAAGAGTATACCCGCTGTACAATATGTCTAAATGAGGATGGAACATGTCATCTGATAAGTTCTGTGCACAGCACTACCCCATAGTCACTGTGGATCAGTAGGTCCAGCAAAGTCAAAATGATCAAATTTGATGAGTTTGTGTAGATGAGAACCAGGGTAGATTTGACAGTAAGAGAGTGAGCAGGTGGAGAGGCTGCTTTGAGGAAAGATTTATCCACTTCCACAACCGTCTCAGCAGTCCAAAAAATAAATAAAATACAGATCAGCACCTAAGTTGAAGATCTTCTCAAATCGAGTCAGGCAGAGATCATCTTTCAATGAGGTAAGTGTGTGCAGATTAGGGCTTTCTGTTTTCCTCATCCCATATATCCAGAAACAATGAAGTCCAGAGACAAGGAACATCAAAATCCATGGAGCTGTGGTCTGGCAGGAAGTTTTGCTTTCAGCACAGATTAGTGAGCAGCATGATTCAAAATAGGAGTATAGCTTAAAAAAACACTTAAAAACCATCATTTCAAAAACTGTTGGAAGTTTAAAAAACACCCAAAAAAGACTGATATGCCACGATCTTGAAAACAGGTGGAGTCCATTTAGAAAAAAAGAGGTGCAGGACTGGAGCTCACCACAGCAGCCAGGACACAAAAGAAAGGGGAAGGAATCTGTAGACTACACACCACTGTGAACACAGCACACCAAAACTGAGTGCTAATTAACACAAAGGACTCGTGAGGGGAACCACCAGAGGGGCAGGATACTTCCTGCTTAAGCCCTCTACTGATGGAGAAAAATAATAACTAAAATTGCGGCATGTGCAACATATTGAAGAAAAAAAACCCCAAAACAGAAAAATGTACAATAATTAATTATTTGATTAATCAATTATCCAAATAATCAATTAAAACAATAATTAATAAGAGCAAGAAAACAAAATAACCAATGTAACAAAATAAACAGGACCAAGTGGTTTAGTCTGCCAATCAGTTGTATATGAGGAAAAACTAAGATGAATCAGAGGGTTAAGAGGGCGGTACAAACCCTTTAAAACACATCAGTCAATGACTAGACAACCATTATTGTCCAATCAAGTATGGTTGTGCATAAAACACAAGTGTGTTCAAGACAGTATGGTGTGTCAGAGCCCAGACCATGTACACTCAAGACAATGTACCCACCATGTATACTCCAGACGATATGTGTTTCCAAGTCAAGTCAAGGCACATTATCCACTTCATGACCAGGATAATATGACAGACAAGACGATGTGTGTACGCTAAAACGTAGACAAAACAGCTGCTTTGCCGGTAGGCTACCGGCAATTGAACAGGTCGCATACCGTGTCTACAAATGTCCAGACTGAAGTTACATGATCGGATGGATAATCACATTTAAAAAGAATTAAAGTGGTGCAAACTTCAGTACATGACCACTATAGTGGGTTTAATGGAATGCACATGACGGAGCCAGAGACGAACTTGACCACAGTGCAGAGAGCTAAAATAATAAAACCATGCGTCTGCTGAAAAAAAAGAGTAATTGTGTATGTGAAGGCAACATTGCATGAGCCAGTCTACCTCACGGGGAAAACAGAGCTGTGCAGCCAAAGTCTCCAACAGGGCAACCAATGCGTGTATCCAGGAAACCAGCCAATAACGCTGCAACAGGAGCAGAGATAGGTGCATGACAGTTAAGCCAGCCAATCACTGGCGACATTCATAATCATAAAAAAATGATACCTCAGTATGTGCGAGAACTGAGCATGAAGGTAGAATGACTCCAGCCACGTCCAATGCAGTAGACCTACGTTTATGCTCCGGTGTTTTACTGGGTAGTATGGCGGACTCTGGGATCCAAGGTACAGTTAGAAGAATTCTGATGTTCTAATACTCTTGTAGTTAATTATAATTGCTAAAACTATATTGATGTTTTCATACACATCTAGTGACATTGATAAATGATCGAAAGGAGGGGGGGGGGACATAATTGTCAACAGTGGTAGACCAACAATATATAAAAGAGGGAAACCTGCTCCAACGTCTTAAGATGGACAATCTCAATGTGATGAGTCTATATTCCTCACCAGTTACACAATGGTAGGATAGCCAATCAAAACCCTTATTTCTGGTCAACAGAACCCATATACTATCTGCTCAGTTCCTTTTAGAGAGCGACTTACCTCCATCATTGTAATTATAATATATATTTTCCTTTACACCCTTGATTGTTTTTGTGCATTCAATTGTTTCAAGAGTGTTTTACAGAAAAATGTTCCACAATAGACGCAAAACCGCCCGCAACACAGATGCCAGATTAAAAGAAGAGGAGGAAAACGGCCATCAAGACGATGACCTAGATATAGCACTACTCAGCAGTGCCCCGCATTTAAAGTCAATGTGAAACACCTGACGATGTGATCAATGAGGCAGAGAGAAGGGGGAGCCAACCCTTCCTGCCACAAAAACATCTGTACTCTTTATCACTTCTGGTGGAAGCTTCAGGAAGACACGGACTGCAGCTAATAATGTGCTAATGTACTGTGCGGTTTTATTTCTATCTTAGTATGTTTTCATCTCAGTGCGCCTCTGTTTAACCTTCTGGAGTCTGATGTCACACCAGCATGGACCATGGGCTTCTGTTGGAGGGTGACGCAACAGTGCATGTGACGGATGGCTTCACAAATGAACAAATCAAACAAAAGTTTATTTCTTACTCGATTTATTACAAATGAATAGCCAACCTCTATCTTAAGTAACTATTTACAAATTATGAACTAGAGTAAAATATGACATTTACAAGATAGATCTTCTCAATTTGAGTCATATGCACAAAATCTGGACTAAATCGGACTAACTGTTAGGAAGATATAACCTAAAAACTTATTAAGGAAAAAAAATTCCCCATAGTGAGTAAAATTTGAACTAATAAAGTAAAACACAATGTATACAAGATAATACTCGAGTCAATTCATATGCCCTATATTTGCACTCAAAAGTATAACAACCAACCTTTCCCAAATTCACTCCAGTTCTTCCTCACCCAAAGTTCTATATGGTAATAAAGTTTAATGAAATTAAATCAATGAAATTATTTTTTGAGTTATTACGTTCACACTAAGGATCTGCAGCAGCGGCAGCGACAGCGGTGACAATTTCATAATATACCTGACTTTTTGGGGAATGTAATATATCAAGTAAAGCAGACCAGAAAACACTAGAAAAGCGCCATATAAGTACAGATTTACTTTGTACTTTTATTGTACAGATTTACTGTAAATGGACTGTACTCCGTTTCTGTTTATGGCATAAGCGCAATCTTGTATTTCCATTTGCTGAGCAGTGTATTTTAAATGCTGTTGTTTTGAAGGATTACACTGGAAGATATGTTGGTCGGAATTGTGCATGTGTTTTTGTTTTCCAAGCTTGCTATTCCTTTTTAATCTTTTTTAAACTGTCATGTCATTTGGCACTTTGTGGCAATGTTTTTGATCATTTTAGTAAAGCAATTTGAATTGCACTTTTTTTAGGTAGGGGTGTGCGTTACCATGGATGCACTGGTGAGTGAGGAGAGAGATCTTATAATCAATCTTGGTGGAGCTGGGAAGCCATGAAGGGGAATGAAGAACGGGGGTGATGTGTTCGTGTTTACGAACTCTCATCAGGATCCTTGAGCACTGTTTTGAACATACTGCAGTCTTTGAAGACTTTTATCAGGGATCACGATGAGAAGTGCGTTAAAGTAATCCAGTCTGGACGAGACGAACGCGTGGACCAGCTTTTCAGTATCACTCAAGGTGAGTGAAGAACGGAGTTTGGAAATATTTCTGAGATGGTGAAATGAGATCTTGCAGATATGTTTGATGTGGGATTCAAAAGTGGGTTGAGGGTTGAATATTACACCGAGGTTGGTAACTGATGAAGAGGGGAATGTCGTGACCAGAGAAGGTAATACTGGTTATGGAGGAAGACTGGGTCTGATGTGGAGTGTCAATTAAAATAGCTTCGGTTTTGGAGCTGTTCAACTGGAGAAAGTTGTTTTTCATCCACACCTTTATCTCCTCCAGACAAGCGCGGAGAGTTGACAGGGGAGATGATGATGACGGTGAGGATAGAGAGGCTGCGGAGGAACATCTGTCCGTTTTTATGTAGATTTGTGTGTCATCAGCGTAACAATGGAATGAGAGTCCATATCGACTGATGACACGGCCAAGGGGGAGCATGTACAGTATGAAGAGAATGGGGCCAAGGACTGATCCCTGGGGGACCCCACAGGAGACGGTGTGTGTCCGGGACTTTGAACTTCCAAGGGAAACGTATTCTGTTCTGTCATTGAGGTAGGATTGAAACCAGTTTAGGGCGGTGGCAGTGAGTCCAGTGGTGTGATGTAGGCGGTGTAGGAGTATTCCATGGTCAATTGTGTCGAAGGCAGCAGACAAATCAAGGAGAATCAGGAGGGAAGGTGAACCAGCATCTGCCGCCATCCTTAGGTTATTTGTAACTCTAAGCAGAACTGTTTCTGTGTTGTGGGTGGAGCGGAAACCAGACTGAAAGGTTTCAAAGAGGTTGTTGTATTTGAGGTGGTCCTGGAGGTGGGCAGCAACTACTTTTTCCAGTGAAGAGAGTGTGATCCAGTGTGAAGAGAGTACATTCGACACCATTCCTTAATTTGATTCTATCTTTGTATAGGGCATCAACAGATCCTCTATTTTAGCTGCTTCTTCAGATATTTTTCCATTCTTTATGTTTCTGAAGATAATGTCTTAGCTGTAAGAATTCATAAAAAGTGTCTACTGGTAAAGTAAATTACTGTGAAAGTTGTTCAAATGTTTGAATAGTTTGACTTTTGAACATTTGTCGTATATAAATGAATCCTTTTCTTGTCCATTTATCTGTTTACTGTAGCATAAGGTTAATAGTCAGGATACTTTTTTGGATGGCTCATAGAAATATATGGTCCAACTCATGGGGCCTCCAGTCGTCCAGAGTTGTAAACTTTTGAACTGAGTCACAGCAAAATCTGCTGTTGTAAAAAAAAAAAGAAAACTGAAGACGCTCATGCGGTAAATTTGTGCCAAAAGTCACGTGTGGTTTTTCATTTTGTAAGCTCTTTTCTTATACTTGTAAATACACATTTGTACTGTTAACTTGTTAGACATGCTGCAGTTGTCTGTAGAACGTTTTGTCTTTGCAAAACAGAAAACATTTGTTAGTCAATAATGTTTTTCCTTTGCAAATCACATTGTGTTTGTTTGCAAATCACACTACTTGGGGATCACACACTCTTTGCTCACAAATCGTGTTGCGTGACTTTTGGCAGGAATTAAACTCCATAAGCGTCTCACTAAAGAGAAACCACTTTATCAAGGTTAATTGACAAAAAAACGTAAATTCTAATTATTTGTATATACACTTGTTGATTGTTTGATTATTATTAATAGGGAGTGCCAATTCCGTTACTATATATAAATCAAATCCAATTAAATGTTAGCATTAAGCTAAAGCTAATTATGTTTTTACATTTTTATGAGGCAAAAAACATTCAGACTGCACATTTGTTTCTTATTTTAAAAACTGTTTTCAAAGTGAAAGCAAACATTCAGGGAGAGCAAAATAAAATTAAACCGCAGACTCTGGCTGTGCCCATAGGTTCGCAAGTCTGTGTGCATCTCTTCTAGTTATGAAAGACTATTGTGCATTATTAAATGACAATTGCGCATATTTATATACCTGGGCGGGTTTTAATTAACCTGGGCTGGCTGTCCTAGTAGCCCTAGCCCTATACAGAAATTGGCAGAGGCAAGATGCTTCAGCTTGCTTGTAAGCAAACCTCTTTCTGACATCTCATCAAAAGAAACGTTATTATTGACAATATGAGAATGCCAGTTTAGAGCCTCCGCTAACTTTTGATTCGTAGAGTGTGAGTGTAAAAGATAAAGCCATGACTCAAAGTCGTACAGTCGAAGCCTAGTTAACCTCTGAAAAAACAGGTACTTCGGAAGACACATTTGTATAATTCATTGCAGTCAATAAGAGAGGGGGCCCATTTCTTTTGTTTTTTCATCGCTTTTGAACATGTTTGTTTGGCTTTTTATAAATACATTATACACCTTCTTAGAAATGGTCAGCTACGCTTTCCTAATTTTCTTTCAATCCCAATATGTCTTTCATGCAGTGAATTAGGCAATCAAGGATACCTCATTACAAGCATATGGAAACCTAAAAAAAAAATCATAAATAAGTTATCTGCTGAAGTAAACATCTGATTTTGTGTAAAACGGAGCAGCACTTCTCCTTATCCAGATATACAGCAAAATCAAATAACTGTTCTCAGTATGAGCTAGGGAAGCCTCTTGGACGAGAAGTAAAGTCCAGTTACTTCTGATTCAACCTTGACGGATCACCTGTGAATGAATCTTCACAA
This sequence comes from Lophius americanus, assembly GCA_037951165.1. Taxonomy (NCBI): domain Eukaryota; kingdom Metazoa; phylum Chordata; class Actinopteri; order Lophiiformes; family Lophiidae; genus Lophius; species Lophius americanus. Next base: position 8,564,550 of record JBBDHG010000014.1, read on the forward strand.
ACATTATGCCTTGCACTTTTGGATGAACACCCTTTGCTGGATGTGGATGTATGAGAGAATGTCAAGAAAACTTGCTGACTAAAGAAATCACCTCCGCTTCAACCTTAGATGCAGAGAGCAGACTCCTTAACAGCCGACGGCTTTGCCCTGCTGTCAAAGGCCATAGAGCAGAACATATACTACTGAAGGCATGGAACCAGTTACTGAATGAGAGAGAAAGACAGTTATAATTTATAGTTGAAGTGATCGAAGAAATGATTGAACAGACCCACCAGTAGCACGTACCACTTCTATCTGGTAGTTGCTTAAAGGAAGTTATTAATTTGTTAATATGCCGCAATAATCACGACACAAAAGAGGCAGAGAGCGATAAATCAATAAATTGCAAACATCACAACTGAAAAACTTTCAAAATAAACAGAAAGAAGAGTCGGCAGAAAGAGAATGGAAGGACACCAGCCTCTATGGGTAAAGGACCTATTTGAGAACATCCTTACCCAAACTCAGAAGAAAAGTACCTTGATTTTGTAGTTTGCCGGGAGCATTTAACAGAGTCGACTACATTACAGCTACAGAATCACTTAATAATAATAATAATAATAATACATTTAATTTATAATGCACTTTACATTTGGATCAAATCTACAAAGCAAAAGCAGATAAAAGCATCAATAAAAAATGTAATAACTATATGAAAGCCTGACCAAAAAGCAGCAATGTTAATTAAGGCTTATCAGGAACAAAAAGTTTGAAGAAGCAACAATGACTGTCAGGCTTGATAAAGGCTCTATGCTGAGGACTCCACACTGGGTGATTAATAAATTCCAAATATATAAAATAAATTAACTTCACCCAGCTCATTGTAAGCACCGCTTACACGGTCACTTATAACTTTTCAAAACACCTTATAATCTAATTAACTTTTTCTTTAAAAACTCTCCACATCATATCCAAAATTCCATACATTTTGTCAACATGGCAATACAGCACCTTTGGACAATACCATTACCTTCAGACAGAACCAGTTTTGTGTGTTACTCAACCTCTTCAAATACAATGAGATAAGCATGACTGTGCAATAGTTGTCTCCAGTGTCTCCTATAATATTCAATCTCTACATGGAGCATGTTGAAAACAGATCACTGAGCACCTTCAAGGCACCAACACCTAGCCACCAGTGCAGGTTCTTGGATGACACCTGAGTGAATATCACAAACCCTGTGAAGTAGGAACATTTACAGATCATCTCAACTCAGTGGACAGTAACAGTGAGCTCACAAGAACGCGTCTCAGAGAGCATAGGCTGCCATTCATGGACTGTAGAACATATTGAGGCAAATAATGAACTTAACAGTGGAGTTTGCTCCAACTACAAACACACACAGTGGTACAAGCTGTTTGCCTCTCAACATCCAACATAGGCTGGGAGTTATGAGAAGCCTAAAGCACGGGGCTGAGAAATGTCCCCGCGAAGACAGAGGGAAAAGAGCGGCAACACGCATATTAAGAGAGCTCTCAAAACTTTTGACTACCCCAAATGGGTTTTCACCAAATCAGCAAAGAAACATAAACAGACCAACACTTAAGCGGAAAAAGAGGACCGGCACAACAACAGGGCAGGTGACCTAGAGAGAAAGATAACCATGGTGGGAACGATAAGAAAAATCAAGTCTGGATGGCACTGAACCCAGAGTGGAACAGAGGGAAGCTCCAGAGGAGATGCCTCTTTCTCAAGGAACCGGGAAACATACTGGTGAGACCTCAAATCCAGAGAAGACAGAATGTTCCAAGAGCCCCATCCTCTGCAGCCATCATGAGGAAGATTCGGGAGGGGAATGCTGGTACCCAATCCACCCAACCTACAAAACCACCATCTGCAGAGCCTGAAGTAAGTGTGTGATGCTGTTGCAGTATCTGGCTGACGCTCATGTAAGAGAGAGAGGTGTTATTAAAATTCCCGATCTTTTCATTATTGTTGTTTGCGGCCAGCAGCAACAAAAAGAAGCGCTATGAAGTGTGTGGACAAAAGATGGACAGACAAACACAATAAACATGAATCTAGTACAAGAAGTACATAAGCAGCACTTACACAGTAAAGCTCTGCCCCTCATGTGTTGTATAAGCTGCTCTGAAAAGGTAATGTGTTCAATGGGGCTGATGGGTTGTCTAGACTGACATGGTTACTGTATGTGTTCAGCTTCTTTTGTGCAAACTGACCCAAATGGGTTACATTTCTAATGAAATAAATAATACTCAATAGTTATGAAAGACCTTACTTCATTTGTAAATTTGTTCAGTTTTTGGATTCATATCTTGATTATTTTTTTTATTACATTTTATTAAAAAACAAACAAAAAAGGAGGAGCACTTTAATTCATAAATGTGATCTAACAAAAGGTAAAGGGCAAATATCAACCATATATGCTGTTTCATATTGCTTGTAATTGGGATGAAGTAAACATCTGTGGAGTATTTTAATATAAAATAGTTTGATTGGGTTGAATTAAAAACCCAAAAATGCAGCGGGTCCACCAAACCCACGAACACTGGCTGAATAACAAAAATATGAACACCACACAAGGGTTAAAAGAACTAGAAGTCTTCCTTATTTAAAAGCATATTCTCAATAAGAGCAATTGAGAATAACTTTCTATGTTGAATTGTTATTGCTATTTGAGACAACAGATGAAGTAAAAGCGTTCTTTTACACATGTCTATCATATATTAACTACAGAAAACCGTGGAGAATGGAACAGAACCGAAACAACTCTTCCATTCCCACATTTGCTGGGAGTGAAGAAAATAGTGTTTTTAACAATAAGGTACAAAGACAAGAATCTATCCATTCATCGAATTTCCTCTGCTTATCCGGGGTCAGGTCATGATGTCAGCAGACTAAGAAGGGTAAATGAATTCATCTCCCAAATAACACTCTCCTGCTCCTCATGGGGGAACCCGAGTCATTCCCAGGCCAGATGAGATACACAGCCCCTCCAGTGAGTTCTCAGTTTAAGCAAGTGTCCCCAACAGTTGGTCTGTTAGGAACTGTGGCAGGAGAAAAGCAAATATTTAATTTTCCAAACAATGAACTGGCACAGAAAGAAAGGTGAGGACAGACTATATACACTGATGTAACGAGACAATGAGACACAGCTGGAGGGGAAACACAGGTGAACATAATGAACAATCACACAAGAGGAGAACAGAAGCAATTCTGGAAGAGGACACGGAGAGGGAAAAGGAAAAGAAGTGAAACTCACAAGGACTACACTAAGAAGGAATGAAGAAATGAACAATAAACACATAAACACACTTAGAAGGCAAAACAAAGGAAACATAATAGGAAATGTAAAACAAACTAAACAATATACATAACACTTTCAAAATAAAATAGCAACACAGACCGAAATGATGAAGAACCTTCACAATAAAAGAATATGGTGAAGGAACCATGGCCTCAGATTTTGAGTTACTGACTCTCACATCGGCCAGTTTACACTCAGCTGCAACACACTCTAGTGTTGTAGAAGATCCTAGACTGATGAAGTAAAACAACCACATTATTTGCAAACAGCAGAGATACAATTCTACATTCCCCGAACTGTCCCCAACTAAGCCTTGAGATCCTGTCCATGAATATCAAGAACTTAATCAAGGCGCAACCTTGGCATAGTGGAACACTCATTGAAAACATATCTGACTTTTCTGCTGAGGACACGGGCGCAGACCTTAGTCACAAATACATTCATAGATCTGCCAACACAGGTGGTCAGCTACCTCTGAGTATGTAGAGGCTTGTTCCAGTGTTTGCCTCTGTAGCAAAACAAGCCATGAGTAGGATCCTCACGTAAACTCATCAGTGTATTAGTAACAGATTTGTATTAAACAACACGACAGTATAACTAAAATAAACAAAAATAAAACCTCACATGACATTCTGTTGATGCTCTTTGAGTAAGGTAGGATATTTACGTTGTCCTACCATGACCAATCAAAGCCAAGTCAGACGTTGTGACAAGCAGAGGCAGGTTTATTTTTAAAAAATGATTATGTTATAAATGTAAGAATATATTTTTATCATAAATTGATGCAACCCCTGGGTGCCACAGCGGCTCGCTTATATAATTGTGTTATGTTCCAAAAGCATGTTAAGCTATAAAACAAAAATTCAGTGAGGAAGAGGGCTTCTTTTCTGCAAGATGAGCTGGAATGTTATTCTCAAGGCTTATTTTTGTTCAAGCTGCCAATATTCACAAGTGATGAAATGCTTCTCAGAAACATAGATAAGCTGACAGTGGAGTTGCCAGGACAACAAGCTGCACAGTCCCTGACTGAAGAAACACAATTGCAACCCAAACATCAGGAAGTAGCTTGTCTTGCCTATCCAAACTCGCAAAGAAGCCCACCTCCTCCACTAATCTGTCCACAGCTGCTGAACATCCAGCATTCAAATTACATGATGTTCTTTGAGCAAATGGTTATGTCTCAGAGTAAATAGTAAGCAGAAGTGTATTTTTAGCTCTTAGATAATCGGCGAATCAGAGTAACATTATGCAGTTTTCCACTGCAGCAGGGTCCGTCCATTGATTTGACGGTGCATCCTTTACAAACAACTCACACTTTGCTTCAGTGGAGAGTGAATCTGAGCCCTGTGGACGCAAGTTCAAGCAAAAACTTGCAAAAATAAGATGCACATACTAAGTTTGTATTTGAAACAATACAAGAGAAATTCTTTTAATTTCTGCTAGCAGGCAGACAAGGTAAATAGAAAACCCCCAGCAGCACTTGCTGCTGACATATCACTGCCGCCCCTCTGCCCTCCATCTCTCTCTCTCTCTTTGCCAGTCCCATTATCTCTCAGTCTTCCTCTCTCTCTCTTTTGCTCCTCCTCTTTGTCTATGCTGACATCACAGCAGCTTCATGAGGAAGCCATATGATAATGTACACTGACTGGATCTCATGCCTCTGCCCTCATCACTTTAAAAAGACTCTGTCAACACGTGCATGCAACCGCATGCACTCCCGGTGATGTGTGCATATGCTTTACACTGCCTCCCCTACCCGCATTGTTGTCATGCTATCCATCTTGCACAGGAGCGTTCAGAGTAAAGTACCGGGGGGCACTGCAGCAGATTTGGGAATAAACTGTCTTTACTCATTTCCTCTCAGCCTGGTAGGAAAGCTCTGGATAGTGGTTAGAGTCCCTTTCTTCTTCATCAAGGTAATCCTCTCCTCCTACACCAATTCCTTATCTGGCAAACTGGTGCATTTTGTGAGCAAACTCTGGCTCTTCACCAATGGTAGAGGAGGCTTTTATTTGGCAGGGGAGCAAGATCTCATCTCCAGACCTACCCCCACTACAGCACTGATAGACATACATTAAGCCTCACCAATACAGGCAAAGACAAAGGGTAATAAAATTGTATTTAAAAGTAGCTCAGAGACAAGGCGCAAGGTTTGTTAATTTGTTTGTTTCTCCTCATTTTTGGCTGTGCAGCTCTTTCAATATTGAAATTAATAAGGAAAAAAAAAACAATTTCTATTATGATGGTCAATATCAGAAAAATAACTAAACAACTTTGTTGATGATGAGTTGACAACCAGCCCGGCGTTTGCATGTACAACACTCATAAATAAATTGAAACTTCCATTCAAATTTAGATGTGCCGGGCAAAGATCATTGGTTCTTTAATTAATTGCATTATCATCAGCAAACACAGTGATTTTCTCCCAGCACTGGAAGCTCCTGAGAGAAGGCAGATATCACGTAGCTGAGCTCACTCCACTCGTCCTCCATAGGAGAACAGCCACATAGTCACAGTGCCACCTACTGGCTAAGGCAGCAATGACACCCCGAAAGAACATTACTCCTGGCAAGAAAAGAGGGGGGCAGTTGTGCATGCAGCCATGGGACGCTGAGAGAATAGCATCCCTTTAGAATATGAAAAGGATTTTCTGCCAAGTGTCTGGTAGTCCATGCAGTTCTCATGCATACTCAATTTCAGGTCGCATTTGATAGAGAACAGCTTTACATGATATGGGGATGTGAATGTTTACCATTGAAATGGAAAATATTGAGCCTCCCATCAAAACATTTGTAAGCTGACAGGGGGCGTTCAAAAATAGTCAGAGTGTGTCCACATATGCGCATGACATGTTTCAAGATCTACAAAACACCGTCTTTAATATTGTACAAGTTTTTTCCACCTGTCCCCAAGACTGATTCCACAAATCAAGAACCTTTTTTTGTTTCAAACTCTACATCAACATTGTGTTATAAGAAAAAAAATACCCTTTAAATTAATTTTCGTGATTGTCAGTTTGCTGCTGAGCAGCCGAGCCTCTGCTGACAAGTTGTCTAGAAACCAATGATGAAGCTCATCAGCATAAACTGAATAATGCAACGACTTTAGGGATAGAGCATGTTAGCAGCCTGGAGATTTTTACTAGAAAATCACAAAATTTGTGATTCAAATGTTAATCTGTCACTTGAAACCCAGACTGGATGTCTCAAACTAAAGCTTGGTGAGACAATAATAATATCTGGATCAGTCATATCATTAAAACCACATGCATAACATTATGTAGTTCCACAAAAACAGCTGTTACATTAAATGTTTTGACACCTTCAGAAGTAGCATGAAGTGTTGTTAAACTCTTCTGTTCAATCTGATAACAGGGCCTAGCCTTCACTCACCATGTGCACCTAGGGCCTATGAGCCTGTTGCCGGTTCACCGGTTGTCTTTCCTTAGACCACACTGGTAAATGCTACTACAGAACAAGAACACCCAACAAGAGCTGAAGTCCTTGAGATGCCCATTACATGAACTTTGATGACGTAATGTTACCTACTGTCTGTACTCATGCTTAAGGCTGATAGGTGTATGTACATCAGGTAAATACATGTTCTCTTGTTTTAACCTTCAGAGAAAATTGTCTATGCCGTGTGCAGTGACTTGACTGTTTGAATGTAGCACAACAGTGCTTTGTTATTTTAGATTTATAGTGATTTTCCCTTTAACATCTGCCTCTTAAACTCCACTTCAAATGTACGAACTGTCCCGATTAATAGCCCCAAAAAAGACGTGCCAGAACTAGACTTGTTGTGTATAAGCAATGCAGTTTGTTAGGAAACAGCAGCAGCAGAATGGACATATGGTGCCCTGGCCAGAGCATATGCCCCAAGTGTTCGTGCTCAAGCCTGTTTCCGCAAACATGACTGACACAAGCTCACATCCCTGGGCGAAGTGTCTGCTCCTTGTATCTTTCAAATAAATCCCAGGAGTTAGAAGTGTGCGTCGCAATAACAGCAATCAGACTGTGGATACTATGCAGAATACATTTCAGGAAGAAGGCGTCTCACATTTTTAACCTGGAAAGAACATGGAATTAAAGTCATAAGAAATGCTGTGCACACTTGTTTGTCCTATATTACTCACTGAAGTACCCGCTGTTTTTCAGTGGCGGTTTGATTCTGGCTAACAACATCTCCAGTGTATCTAAATATATGTAAATATATATATAGAGAGAGAATATGTTTTTCGCTGCATTTGTAATCTACTGGTTATGTGTCTATGTTAAATTTTATACCTGAAGAATAATCGTTGGGAAGTGTCTTTTTATGAGGAATGGGTTCATGTCACTCATGGGTTCATTACTTACAACTGAATGCATCTATAACGCTAAAAATGCACCGAAAACCTGTGTATGCAGTGTTTAGCCATGGTAGGTTTGTTAGATGAGGCTGTCTTGTGTTTATGTCTTCAATGCCCAGATAGAAGGAAAAGCCACACACATGATGCTTATTTTCCTTTTTCCAACTTTTATCCGATGAGAGTCCGTACTGGGGGAGAAAATAACCCTCCTCTGAAATAAGTTTGAAATACTGAATGCAAGGTGTTTTTAGCTAATGTTGGCTAGTGTTATAAGTAATGTGCGTTAGTGCTATATTTCCCATTAATAGTAGCATTTTGCTACCATACATGTAAACGTCTTCATTTCAGCTGCATCTGACTTATTCTAAGTTTGATTGTAGTGATACTGTTCCAGATTTAAGAACATCATATATTTGAATTAAGATTAGAAAGGGATATTTGAGCATTTTATATAAGCATTTTTTGGTGATATTTAAGCAATTTAAACCAAATTATGTATTTAGGTTAGCTGGAAATACTCATTGAGTGTTTGAGATATTTTCAAGACTCTTTGACTTGAGAAGATATTCAAGGTTTCATTGGTTAAAAACAAGCCCCCATGTCTCAGAAATTTTACGTCATATGTCGTTGTGTCTGATATCAAGTGAAATAAGGTGATTTGACTAGAAAGTAGATAAATATACTGAGCAAAATATTGAGTTTTTGCAGTGTTCACCCATTTGTCATGAAAAGAAATATTATGTGGGCATATAAAATAGAATAAATGGACTATATTAATGAAATCACTTTTGAAATACTGCACCCAGTGTCTGAGATGTGTATTATATTTTGCAGACAGCCTCTTCATGTGACATCGGCCTTTAAGGTAAAATTCTTTCCTCATTTGAAAATCAATCGGCTACACGGATTATATTTTGTTTTTTAAATCACCATTCGAGGACATATTTGAACTTTTCTGGATTAGTTGGACAGCACAAAACTGATATATAAAATCAGAGGGTGTAGAAACCTATGCCACTGACTTAAGGAGCACATTTGATCGTGTTTGGAAAGTTGCCAGTGCTTATGTCCTTTTGTACTTTTTTGGCAGTTCAGCCTTGGCTTAATGGTAGACACTCTCAGACATTAGACAGGCCCAAGTGCAAATTGGTCAGTGCTTTCATCCGGAACTCCATGACACACTCTCTTGGGTGGTGGTGGTGGAGATTTGGCACTGGGTAAATGTCCCATAATAAATAAATCAAGTCTAGTCAAGGTTCATTTATACAACAGTTTAAGTAGTTTCAAACTACTTAAACTGGTCGATCAAAGTGCTAAACCAGAGGTATAATCAAAAATAAAGCTGAATAAGGAGCTCTTTGCGACAATTAAGAGGTTGTGACCCCTCTATCACCAGGGAGTATGATGTGGTGAATCACAATCAATTCTATGAATTATTATTAAAAAGAAAAAGGAGTATATTCAAGATTTAAACTGCTGAATAATTTGAATTTGAGAAGGAAAGAGATTTAATCAGATACATGTTGTTATGAAAGTCATAGCAGCAACAGAATGGAGAATATCCAAAAGATTCCTTGTGTAAAATTTATTTAGCATCACAACGTAATTTCAAAAGTGAGATGTAAATATAAGTTGTAGGTTTTACCCCCAAATTTAGTTTTACATGTTTTTTTTTATAATCGTGGAAATGTTGTTCTTGTCAATCATGTAATTGCTCGTTTTTGTGCAACTCTTATTGCTGTCCCTATTACATATTGATTGATTACTATCGGAATTATAACCTCTTGCAACCACCGTTGGGTGAATTAGTGTCGACTATAGTGAGACTCACAGGCTGTTTTTGGAAGGTTCCAGCGCTCTCCATGCTTTGCCAGGGGAGAGGAAGAATGCATAAAGGAATCACCCAATATCACTAAGTCTGACAAAACACTCAAAATTGGAGACATTCAACCCATAGAATTGAGCTGAAAGAAAGAGAGACTATATCTCATTTGGTCTGGGAAGGCCTCAGGTTACCCCAGAATGAGCTGGCGAGTTTTGCCCGGGATAGGATCCGGACCAAATTAGCATTAGACAGCTGATGCTGCACTAAACAAGATAACCTTTGTGGGCAATAACTTCACAAGACCCTGATGGTGCCCCATAAACTTTAACTCAACTTCCAACCTCATTGTATAATAGAGGGGGAGGAGACACCTTCAGTTTTTTTTAACTACCTTGGCTTTTTGCTGCATCCTATTCTGAGACATCGTTCTACTTCCCCTTGATACATCTAATTAGGCAGATGGTCTGTTCCGGCGTTGTTTTGCATTGTCCCCTTTTTGATTTCCCTAATTTTTGGTTTAGCACACCAGGATTTGGTCAGTAGCAGGGTTTTGTAGATCTAAAGAATCAGTGATTAATGCACATTTGAAAAAGTATCTAGAGTGGAGATTTAAAAGGGGATACTGATCTGGCTAACCTAATTTCGTCAGGCAATTTGATGCATAGCTGCATTTGCTGTCTCCTGAGGCTAGCTCGACCCATGCTCAGTCTAGAACATGGCAACACAGCTAGTGTTGGCTCAGAGGGGTTCAGGTCAGGTGTATAAAAAGGAGGCTGGCACTCAATTTGTAAAACAGTGAGGTTTAGGATCTCTGTGTCCTCAAATTAACCCTGTAACATTTACTCTTCAGGCATTTCTGTTATTTTACACATTATGCGGCACAAAAATAAATTGTAGAATTGTTTCCTTACATCAGCCCTTGCTGAATGAACTAATATACCAGGATCTGACACCTTCTCCTCACTGGTTGAAAGAGGAGCGCTGCCTCCCCTCTCTGTTTGTTCCAGTCAGCAAGTTCTCATGGGTCCATTCCAAGTCCCCGCAGTCTGCAGAGGAACAGAATCTATTGTAATCTGTTGCCATTTCCTTTACAATTCAGACATTGACTTCATCCAGTGACAAAACAAAGATTTTTCTCTATATAATTAAGAATTGATTAGTTTTGTGAAAAACACCAGCAATGGTCCCCATGGGGGATTCAAATGATATGTAACTGAAGTTTAATGGGTCTCTGTGGCAATAACAAGCAGCAATGAATATTAATATATTTTAAGATAATAGAGCTCTGCATGGGTTTAGAATCCTTAGTTTCTACAATGTAACTTGCCAAAGACTAAAAATAGTTTTCTTCTAGCTGGAGTGGGAAAAGCTCGGGATCAATGTTGAAGAAGGATATGGGCAGAACCTTTTGTCAGTACTCTGCCCTCATCAAAAGAGCTTACTGATATGGTCCAACTTCAGCAGTCCCACAGGAACTCTTGGAGACAGTATACATATGATTGAAGCAAGACAAATCATTAACTAAAGTCCATATACCATCAATTTCTGAATGTGGCATGGTAGGCAACAGAGTTGCCTCAAAACAAGAGGGTTCTGGATTCAAATCCATCAAGGTATTTAGGACTTTTCTGTGCAGTTTGCATGTTCAATCCATGTTTGTGTGAGTTCACTCTGGGTAACCAGGCTTCCTCCAAGAGTTCAAATACATAGAATATATGAACTGTGGGTTCGACAGATCGAGAGAAACACCACCTTATAAGTATAAACTCTAGGAGTCTAGGAAGCTGTCCCTGACAGCTAGCGTATATCCCAAAAGGGCTCAAATCGCCTGCGTTGTGCAAGCAATCCCCCTGTATGAACTTGTCAAAACAAAATCTGAATTTATGTCCGATAAACACAATTTTCTTGTGAAAAAAAGAAAAAAAGAAAAAGCCCCTAATGAGAAAAATATGACTATTTGGAATAAAACGTGAAACATGATAGATCTCCTGGAGTCAATTTATAGCTACCAAATTTTGACTTAATCAGACTAATGGTTATGAAGATGGGGCAAAAAAGGTTTGAAGTAAAACCTCCCCCTAGTGTAATAAATATACAACGATACATATAAAATTTCCAAAAATTAATCCAGTCCTTCCTCGCTTCTAAGGTCTATGTGTGTAAAAAAATTCAAAATGATGAGTGAATGAGTTATCTCATTCACAGAAGGGATCTGTGGCGATTACAATTCTATAATTTCCCTGAAATCCTGGAGATATAAGGCTTCTCATAGTTCAGCCAAACAGAAAATACACTTTGGGGTAGAGGCAATTCATTTTTTTTATTTTATTTTTTTAAACTGTCCTGTTCAGCTGCCTCGGCATGCAGAATGAGGATCTGGCTGCCACACAGTGCCAGACAGATTTTAGTCTGCAAAGGAAGAGTCTGTCACATTCCCTCAGTTGCATGAACTACATTTTATGTGTTATTATTATGTGTTATTAGTTGATGAGGCGATCAGACCGGAAAGGGGGCTCAGGGGGACGGGAACAGAAAGTGTGAAGTAAGAGAGAAATACAAAGGGTGTTGGCGGAACGAGCAAGACAGCCACAATAATAACATTGTTGGAACAAACAACTACAAGAAAATCGGCAAAAACAACAATAATAGCAACTATATTTTTATAAATATTTATACATATCCGTACATGTCAGGCAAACACACATATAAATATACATACACATACCCACATTAACATTGCATTCAAAACTACAGTATATCATTTTGCATTCACCATTTTGTGAGTGTGCGCGTGTGTCTGTGTGAGTGAAAAAAATTGTCACTGGATGTAGATTCAAGTGGGGGCTCATCACAATGCCACGCCAACCCCCAACGGTAGGCAGGGTCGGGGCTGGGATGGGCTACCTACACATACATTTCAACATACATAATCTTGGACAGCCACTGGACAAAGGTTTATATGGGTATAAAATATGAAAATGATCCATTGAAAAGTTTTTGAGTTATCGCGTTCACACAAAGGATCTTCGGCTGTGGACGTGGTGGCAATGATGATTCTAATATATCGCCGACCTTCTGGGGATATAATTATTCAATATTCCCACCACTTCCTACAGGGCAAACCCCCCTTCAATGGACTGAACTCAATTACACTCTGACACTATCCAAATTCCCAGGCAATGAGCTCTGGGAGGCAGTTCATGTCTGTCTGTGCCCTGAGGGATTTCTCTCAAGGAACACTCCAACATCAAACCTCTGAGGTAAGCAGTTTGGAATGCAAATGTCTTATTGTGCAACAAGCTCAAGACACAGTGAGAGGAGAAAAAGGGAGGCAGACTTTGATATTGTGGCTTTGTTTTATTTTTTTCCATATAATATCCTATAGTGACTGCAGTCAAAACTACAGGGTAATCATCACCAGTTGGTAAAATCAAACATACAGCATGCATAATGATTACATAGACAATAACTTGCACCCGTGGAACATCTCCTTGTAAATTAAGAAGCTGGCTTCAAAGAGAATCCATTAGCAGATGAAGTGGTAATGATTTTTGGACAAGAGTCCATTAAAAGCCATTTTCTTTAAAGAGTCAAAGCGAAAGCTCATGGGTATACGAGTCCAGTTCCGCTCCTATCAGCTCCAGTGTGGAAAAACAAGAGCACTGGGCCACTGGGACATTCCTGCGAGCATTATCGGCTCCCCGTAACTATTCTAAACCGACATCAATTGCTGCGCCCGCTCAATCCCAATGGAGCTTGTTAGCCCCATTTAATGGCAAAATGAGCCAACTTCTAAGTCGTGCTCGGCCGAGGAGGCTGGGACTGCTGGCTGTACTGTTGTATCGGTCGGTAAATGTAAAAAGATATCACTCGAATTACTGAAGACATACAGATTTGGGAAGGCTACGTTTGTTCATTTTTTAGCATATCCAGCCTTGTCCTGGCCCTCACAGAAAGTTTTGTTTGCATTAAAACATACACGCCGTGTGTTGTGCCATTTTGAGCACGCAGTACCCATCATTATGTCTTGTTTCTAAACGAACTGTCTAAGGTGCCAAAGGTCATGCAATTTAGTCAACCTTTTTTATTTTTAGCATTTAAGGAATTGAAGTCCAGATTTTCCAGGTGTATTTCTTATCTTATGGTTCACAGTAGAAATCGTTTGCTATTTTCCTGCATTATAAAAGGGGAAAATCTGCATGCTACCTGTTTAGCTTAAAAACAGAAATCAACCAGCCTTGACTCATGTCTGCTAATTCAAATTTTGATGAATAGCAACTCTGCCCATAAATGGACACTACAGGATATTGATTAAATGTTCCATGATTCTCTCATGTCACTCAGTCACCATAATCCACTGCAACGTAGGAAAACACATGAAAATAGATAAAAACACAAGCAAAACAACCTTGCATGTGCTGCAAAAGCCACAACAGAGCACATTAAGGAAAACCCGAGAACACGATGGAAGTGTTATAAGACACGGACATTTCATAATATTTTGATTAGGCATGCTAGCTCCCCTAACTACTGTCATGTGGTCATGTGACCTAAAAAATAAAACGTTAATCAACATTGGGAAAAACAAAGGAAGTTAATCCTGACCCTAACATGCTAAGTACCCAAAACTATAGTAAACAAGGTGTATTATACTTGCTTGAGAAAATCTTAACCACCATCGCGCATACTGACTTCATCGCCATGACAACTTGTGCACAACAGTCAGAAAGTCAGATATAAAAGGTATTTTGTTTTAGCTGCGGGTACAGTGCATGTAAGGGTTACTGTTACGTTTATTTGTAGTTTTCATGATGTTGATTACGTTTTATGATGAGTCACATGACCACATGACCCGAAAGTTAAGCAAAGCTAACATTGCAGATAAAATTATAATGAAATGTTTGGGTCTTGTATCTATTTTATTCATTAAATGAGGCATTTAAAAGCTTGTCCCACAAAGCCTCCATGACCTGGCACCCTAGGAACCTCACGGACCTCATCCACCTTCACAATCCATCCCGCTGCCTCCGATCCCCTAATGCCAACTTCCTCTCCACTCGGAAACAAGCATCGGACCTGGGGGGACAGAGCCTATTCAATTGCTACCCCCTCCCTCTGGAACACTCTACCCAAACACGTCACAGACTGCACCGACACCTCCATGTTAAAAATCGCCACTTCTGACTCAGCTTTTCAGATTTGCTTTTAATGTGTAATCAATTTTAGATTTGTTACCTGTTGTGATTTGAAACGCTTGTGTTTTTTTTCTGATTTAAATTCCTGTTTTAACACATTATGTTACACTTTATCTTTAAAGTGACATAGGGTATTTATGAAAAGCGCTCTATAAGTAAAACGTATTATTATTATTAATATTATTAATATTATTATTATTATTAGTGTCTCTGGTGGTGCATCGTTTTAAGGGTCCCCTTTAAACACTTCTGTTTTGCTGTGGATTTTACAGTGTAAAATGGAATCAAACCAAATTATATCCTAAAAGCAGATCATTAGCGTCCTACTAATCAAAATATGTCTTGCATGTCTCATATATGACTGGTGAGTAGGCCTATGGCCAACATATGACCACATCATACAACCCTTTACAGCTTTAATTTATGCAGGATACATTATGAGACAGACACTAACATTTATCCAAAAGAAAGGCTCCGGATTGAGAATTTCTGAATCTGAGCCACCAACCTCATCATCCAGTGGTAGCTTAGCAACAAGGGTTGTAGAGAGAAGGACAGGATGCCGGATGACAGTTACTTGTGATAAGTTTCATCTGTACGGGGGCTCCATCATGCCCTCACCCAATGTGCCAGGTATGTGATATGAACGTGTCAAACAGAAAACATGGTTCTGAGCCGATCTAACATACACAAAAAAAATCATTCATCATCTGTCGCAAAGGATTTGCATGAAAAATCAACACTACCAACATTCACAAGTGATGTCAGGTAAGATCATCCAATATAAATAACATTTCAAGACATACAAATACCTGTATAAAGCCATATCAGGGGAGAAGAAGTGTTATTTTTATTCTGCAGCTCTCATGAGATATTTTGGAGAGTTGAGGTTTGCAAAGCAAACTTGTATCAAGAACAATTACAGCGAGTGTGTGAGGACCGTGGACCAGGAACTCGTGTCTGCCCTCCATCCATCCCTGCTCAATGATCTGAGTTGTCTGTATCCTCACTGGCTAAGGTTTTCCACTGATGTTAGGTCACATTCATTTTTTTTCCTCTCTTAATGTTACAACTTGTTGTGTCTCTGAGTGTATGAATAAATATGTGTGTTAAAATGTTGGCCGTCAGAGCAATGCAGAGTTTACATTTTCAGCTGGAGCCTACCCCAGCTGACATTCGGCTAGAGGTATAATTTGTGATTAGTTTTGTTTCCTGAAAAATAATACAATTTGTTCTGCATTGTGAAAGCGTTGTCACGGCAGCAGCATGCACACCCTAAACACATTAAGAGTTACAGAGTTCACACGGGGCATTCAACTCGCCCGCATAATGATGGACGCATCAGGAGAGATCATTTGTAGTTTTCCTTAAGTTGATTGTGTTTAATTCAAAGTCACATGACCGCATGACATCATGAAATGATTGGGTCTTATATCTCGCTCCGACCTCACGGACCTCATCCAACTTCAAAATCCATCCCTTCAAACGCCTCCGATCCTCCTCTTCACTTCACTCGGAACCAAGGATCGGCCCTGGGGGGACAGAGCCTATTCAATTGCTGCCAAATCTGGCTCAAATGTGACAAGGTACTTTGTGCCAAAAATCTGTACATATTTCAAATTGATATTCATGCCTAAAAGAAGGCCAAGAATTGAGTCGATAATGTGTCTGATTCTGATTCCATTCTGATTCTGATTTTCCTGTTCAGAAAATTTTCAACAAATTGCTTGACTATGACGGTCTGGAGGGCGTGTCTCTGCATGCTCTTGGTTCTAAATGTGCAGTACCACCAGGACAAATGAGATAGTTCTCGTTATTTTTTAGAGACCCTTATCTCCGCACAACTTTTACTTTATCAAGCTGAGAGCTTGACGTAGTAAGGGAGACAAAGTTGGACATGGTAGAGAAAATAATGAAGATTTAAAGAGCGGAATTCATTTATGACCTTTGAGAGGCAGGCAGACATGTCTTCCATCAGCAACACAATGTCTTGGATGGAAGCTTCTGTCTTTCTGTCATCTATTTTTTTACGCTTGCAACCCATCAAGCAGATGCTGCTTTAAATGTTTGATCTGACAGTTTGTCTTCACAAAATAGGTTGGTGAACTTTATCGGAGGAGAAGACTATTCATCTTTAAGGTCTTTAGTTCAGTGGAGCTCTCAGGGAGTTGAAGTGTCACTATCCTTTCACTCTTTCCCTCCCTTTAGAATGGTTGATATGTACCTCAAAATACCACCATTGCAACTGTCCCCATGTTTTCCCTATGTGCTAGGCGACTCCCAGTAGTTTCACTGTAAATTTAAAGGGTTTATACGACAGTAAACAAACCTTTGGCAATGGATTCTGGGGTATAAATATGACGACACCATTGTTGCTGGGACCATTTGTGACGCTGTTAATGCGTTGCCTGAAAAGAACAGAACAGCACAATTTTGTAAGTACTCCTTTATTAATTTCTTGGCTGTCGCTGGCTATCCATCCCTCCATTATTTGTAACCACTTATCCTGATCTGGGGTGGGGTGGGTTGGCTGCAGCCTATCCCAGCTGACATTTGGCGAGAGCAAGTTGGCAGTTTATCTCCAAGATACAGAAAACCATTCAGAACTAGAATCAGAAAAGGTTTTTTGTCAAAGTAACTAACACTTTCCCTTGAAAGTGTTTTTGAATTTGACCTGGTATCTTGAGGCAAGGCATGCAGTGACAAGAATAAATATATATATGGCAAACAAAAATAAAAAATAATATACGCACATGTACAAACACACACATAAATGCCTAGGTGCACATCACACATCAACACCTTTAGAGCCTTCTGTTCACCTATGTTACATGTTTTGGACTGTGGGCTGAAGCCTGAGTAGCCGGATGGAACCCACGCAAACACAAGGAGAACATGCAAACTCTGCACAGAAAAGCCCCTAACAGCAGGAAAATTGATAGCTGATTGATTTATGTAGTTACATTAAATGTTCTTAACCATCAGTATGGAAATGTGATTAGTAATTACATTAAGAGCTACAACCACATTTTATCATTATCCTCTAGCTAGGGATTCTGGGAATAGTTGTGGTCTCGGTTTTGACCAGTGTAAACTTTGTTGTGCCTATTGGAATCGGTTGCTTGGTTCTGTTTCATTGCAATGAGCAGCCTGACAGTGACTTGTAGTCAGATACGCAGTGCTCTGCTTGTTTGGTCTTCGGGCAGGTTATTGCGCTGCTGCCTTGAGCTAGAAGTGCATTGTATGATATGAGCCCATCTTTGGCCCAATTTTGAGCATCACGACCATCAGGCCGACTGTTGGGGCTTTGCAGATGTTTTTTGTCATGCTGTATACGTGAGGGTTTGCGTTCCAATAAACAGCTCCTGGACAATCAACGGACAATCAGATGGTTACTGACATGTCGAAAATGCTGTTCAGCCAAGTCAAGCTTTAGCTCAGTTGAATCAAGGCCACAACTGGTTCGCCTGACATCAGCGCCTTTTTTCTCATTTCGCGCGTTTTCGGACAAAAAATAACAAGTAGTCATAAAGTAGGAAGTACAGTCTGTGGTTGGTAGCAACTGAAGGGCAACTAAGGATGAGAAAGGTTCTTGGCTGTCAGAGCGGTACTAGCTATCAAGTTAGCACTATATACATTCAAACATATCTCGCTTACCTCCAACTCTCACTGCAAAATAGACCGTCCATACTGTCCATGTTGTCCTAGCCACCTATTAGTCCACACATGGTTTTTAAGTTTTCAGTCTAATTGTCAAACGGACAGAATAACTATAGCAACTAATGATAAACTATCTTGTTGGTGTTATTCTGTAGGGTTGATTTTAAAACTTAACATGGTCAACTGATTGCCTGACATACATACTACATCATTTTTAATTGTTTTTCTGGAATTTTTCTGTATAAAGACCGCTTACATCTTTTCATATGAATAGAAAATTCCTGTTTATGCCACAACCGTTGTCATGTAAACAGTGGCCTTAATGATTTGAATTCTCCAAAACCACTAAATACTTGAGAAATAGTTTAATTCAAACTGTTTTTGTTTCACAAAGTTGTAAATCCATTAAGGCTTCCTTCTTCTTGGTATCCTGGATGTTTAGGTGTGGATTTGATTGACTTGTTGAAGAACCACATTAATAGAATTATTATTATTATTATGATTAAATTAAACTTTTGTTCTTCAGATAATTTAAATCTATTTATTAATTACCTATTTTCAACTGTATTTAAATGTCCGCCATAGATTTTTAAAAGTTACGACTTTTTCACACAAGTATTCAGCGTGTGTTCATATCATATCTTGTGGTTCTCTCGGCGTTCTCCCCATCCAGATGATGAATAAGCCCATAGAATCATGACTGTGTTCTGGTTAACATAAAAATGCAGTGGAGGTTTAATTTCCGGGCTTTTGTCTGCCTGCTTCACCTTCACAGATTTCACTAAACATGTTGATCACATCAGTAGGCAGCTAGGAGGTCATCAGGACCTTCTTTTGAATGAGAATGGCTGACTGTTACCGCGGCAACAGGCCACACAGTCGTGCAGCGCGGAGACGCCCCAGACAATATGAGCACGTATACACCTGTGTGTCTGCTCTCTTTTAGATGTTTGACAGACAGATTCTGTTTATCTTTTTTCAGCCCACTTAATGTGAGCATCTGCTAAAAGTCTAGAGGTTCATGTGAGTCTGTAACTGTGCTCTAGTTTACAGTTTCAGACCTCCAACTGCTGAATAATGAACTCTTTTCCCCCTTTTTATTTTTTCCCCTTTAAGTAGAGAGTGACATAAGATATGCTCACATAAAGGAAATAATTTAAAGTTCTTAGTTGGATCCGAACGACTATATGTAATCCATACTAAACCAGAGGACCACCAGGGAATACTAGAAGCATCCTTATGAAAAGGCTTGTGGGTTGGGATTGAATTATGTATTAAGTAGCCTGATGACGGGAACCACTGTTACAGATAATAGAAATCTATCACTCACATCCATCACTAACTCTGCCGAGTAAATCTCATTTCACGTTGTGCATATCTAATAGGTGTTGACCACATGTATATGTTCACAGTGACTGACAACAGACTGTCTGGTGACTGTTCTTTCAGTCATATCTGCAATTTCTAGAGTAAAAACAGCCAGACATTACCATCCGTGCTCTGCAGAGTGTCTTCGTGACATCAAACAAATATTTCCTATTAATTTTTTCTTTTTGCTATTTTCTTTTTTCATGTTCCATCCATCCATCCATCCATACATCCACCCATCCATACATCCATACATCCATACATCCATACATCCACCCATCCATACATCCACCCATCCATACATCCATACATCCACCCATCCATAAATCCACACATCCATACATCCACCCATCCACACATCCATACATCCACACATCCACCCATCCATACATCCATACATCCATACATCCATACATCCATACATCCATGCATCCATACATCCATACATCCATACATCCACACATCCATACATCCACCCATCCATACATCCATACATCCATACATCCACCCATCCACACATCCATACATCCACACATCCACCCATCCATACATCCACACATCCATACATACATACATCCATACATACATACATCCACACATCCATACATCCATACATCCATCTATCTTAGATTGTGGTGCCAAGGTTATTTTTTGTGTGTATCAAATACATACATGATGCCTTAAATGGCCCATGAGAATCCTGGTAGTAGGTAGTATTTTGCATTTCCAAGCATTCCTAAACACCCTGCCAATGAACCTTTTGCTTTAATGGGCATAGTTACAGACGAGCACATCAGACTCTACAGGCGGAACAGAGCATTCACACGGTCAGTGCGCTTGTGCTGTAAACCATTGAACCCACTGAAACTGGGGAGTTGAGCCTGTACGGAGCAAACCTTCAGTAAAACACCAGATCACCTGATTGTCCAGTTGAGTTTTTTTAATGTGCTTGAATTATGTTATTGTATTGATTGGAAAATTTATAACGATTATTTGAAGCTTCTTTATTTTGTGCATATATGTAATAAATGAATTGTGTTTTATATATTCAACACTAAGTTTTTTTGAGCCTTCCCAATTACTCTGCATTGTTGTGTGCAGGATGTCTTTCTTCAGGACATCAACCCCTCCTCAAGATAGATTCTGTTCAGAACGTCATCGTCTTCCTTTTCTGGACTTTCTGCAGGGAGAAGAAGTGGTACGATTTCTTTTTTCTTTCGAGACCAAGGAACATTTATTTTGGGATTACGCAAAAATTTTGGATTGCTCTTATTTATGTTTGACTGACATTCATTTTATGAATTGGAAAGACATTCTACAATCCAAAGACATTATTGAAAGACCCTGAAAATGGGAGATTTTTAGTTTGTTTTCATTGAAGAGGCTTTGAATATACTTGTGAAATGTGATATTTTTGGCTTACTTGTTTTGATTTATAAAATTGAGAGTTATTTTACATTTTTATTACCAAGATATATATAACATTTTATTTGACTACTAAAAACCATGTTTCTGGCTTTGTGGAAACAGAAATCACTAACTCTTTTGCTGCTTCATCAAGCTCCTCAAAAGACATTGATAACCCTTTCAGAAATTTATAACTGAAAACGTAGAAGACAACAGTCTACACTAAGCAGGATATTCCAGACACCCTATTTCCTAGGAGCACTCTGCAGTTCACCCTTGGGGATCCCAAGGCTTTCCCAGGCCAGATACCAAGTCTATACTGGTAGATCTGGGAACATCCAATTCAGATATATGAACATTCTGGACTGGGCTCCAATCGAAATTATTGAAGGATGTGTGAGTTTCTCATCCATTCTCTAAGGCCGATCCAGGCATCCCATGAAGTGTGAAAGACATCTGACAAATTGATCACCTTGAGTTTTTATCCCCCTTGGGTTCTCTTCCACTCTGTTCACTGCTTTTACCTTGAACCTAGGGGCAAATGTTTTGTACATCGCTCAGAGCCGCTGACAGAAAGAGACAATTAGTCAACAAACATCCCTCCTTAGGGCAAAGGACACACTGACACATTAATAGAATAGTGATTAACCATATGAAGGCTGACCTAAAGTAAAAAGGATGGACAACATAATCTGAAGACCTGAATTTATTTTCCTGACAGTTTAAACACTGTTGTATGTCTGAAACAGATACCAAATAAAACCAGGTACAGGTACACCCTAACCCTAACCCATTCCTCTGTAATGGTTACAGCTCAACGAGTCATTCCATTAAAACATACAATCGTCAATGGTCAGTTGGTTTTCCAACAGCTGATTATTGTCCGTTATAGAACATGCCTGGTAATAGCCGGTGGCTAAATTACTATTCTAAAAAAAAGGACATTCATACTGAGAGGGTAGCAGAGATAGTCATTTATACCTCATTTACCCTTTTAATATCATTGATGTCTGATAGCAGTTTAAAAACTATGCTGATTAAGCAGGTAATGATTCCCAGGCTCACTATCAAAAATCCTAACATTTGCCGATTAGAACTAAACAATTTTAGCCCTGTCCAAAAGTCAGTACCTGCTGACGTCTTTGGTTTCATTGGTGTTCTAACATCATTGACTTTACTTCAACTCCTGTCGTTAAAACCACCATATATAACCTTAAATCGTTTTTAAAAGGGAACGAAACTGAGCATGTTTCAAAGCATTAATGTCATAGTTAACAGTAATTCATCCAATAGCTGATGGATCATGCCATTTGATAGCTTAAAAAATCTCATGCAGGGTATATAGAGGAGAAGCTCTATCCTCCTGAGATCCTGTGGTCTCATATGAGGACATTAACTTTTTTAATGTCTCTGCAGTTTATTCATCACTCTGCTCATTTTACAGTGCTGTTTGCATCCAGATAAAAAACGTCATGTTGGCTAATTTGTGTTAATTTTATTAATTCTAATTAATTCTATTAATAATAACAATAATAATAACAATAATAATGATAATAATAATACACTGATTCAGTATAGCACTTTTCACATAAATTATTTCACATAAATTATTTCACAAAGTGCTTCACAAATATAAAAATCACCATCCATAAAGACATACAACCAATAGAAACTAGGAGAATACATAAAGTCAAAAATGATAATTTGTTTAAGTTACAAATAACACCAGATAATCAAAAGTTTCAGAGACAAAATATTTCAACTTGCAACCAAAGCTCATTCAAAGGGTCTTCAGTTGATCTAAGATGTCTAAATCTAAGATGCGTGTGATGTGTCGCCATTTTTCCTGGACTATTCTAGTTATCAACCTCGCAGCTGCATTTATTGCCATCAATAGCGTAATGTATAATGAATAGATTGACGGCAATATGCCGGCAATCCTAGTCAAGATGTTTTACGGTGGCAATACAAAATTGTAAAAAGGAAGAAAATCTATAAAATTTTGAGGACATATGTTGATTTTCTATTTTTCTAGTGCTCTAACTTGATATGACTTGGATATTTGACATTGAATGACACTAATGAGCCAACTTGAAGTTAATATAAATCACACTTACGAAGGACAGGATAATACTTTTGAAACAAAAAAAGGAAACTGGCTGCACTGCAGCTTGTGCTGTAGAGCAGGACGGACTGTTCTGCAGCATTTCACACGACAAATTAGGAGTCGAGGCCTTCAGTCAACTCCAGAATAAGGGAGGTAATATGTTTAGCGTACTCTGCTGCTGCTTTCAGACCGGTTCCACTGCTGTCACTCTTGCTTTTGATCATATATAGCACACATATAGATACACCTCCCTTTTTGTACTTACTCTGTGTGCTGTTATTGCATTGGATTGATTGATTGTTGCATTGGATTGATTTACACATTTCTAATGGAAGCTGCTCACTGATGACTGACTGTCTGGTGCTCCACAGTAAAGACCCTGCATCCCAAAATGAGAACATCATTTTTGATAAAAGTATTTCCTGTGCAGAGACAAAAACAAATAAAAGATATAGAATCAATTTCCCTAATGAAAAGCTGGTAAGAAAAAAAAACACATAATTAACCGAAACCAATCTTGGCTAGGACAATTAACATCCTATAATTATACACCGAAGTGAAACATTTGTGTTACTGTGTGTTCTGGTTACGACAAGTTCTTTCCAGCTGGTTTTCAACAACAGTGTGTCGGTCTTAAATTGTGTTTGGTGGCCTCCTGCAGACTACGTGAACCTTCTAGGCATTGGGAAAGTGTGTGTGTGTGTGTGTGTGTGTTTGCGTGTGTGTGTGTGTGTGTGTGTGTGCATTACGGCAGGGTCGTTGAGGAGTAATGGGATTGCTTGGTCCCGCTACCTCTCTTGACACCCTTGCAAAGACAGGCCTCCTAAATCATCTTCACATGTCTGATCAAGATGGAGAACCTGGTATCCTCCCTCCCCGCCCTCTATCCGAGCCATAGCTCTAAATGCTCTCCCAAATGTGGCGCGGATGCTGTTCACAGCCGTGTTTTCCCTCAAACCTCCTGGAGGACTGGGGTAATATCTATTCAGCATTCTGTAAATATCCACTGTGAGAATTTACTCCAGTTCGTTGTGGCTGGGTTGGAGTTACTTTATATGGACTTGGCTGCTCCTTTTCTCCTGCTCTTTGTTCTAGAAATTTTCTTCGTCTGAGTCCTAAAAAGGAAGAAATTTGTTTGATGAAGGCGCCTTTGTTACACTTCCTCTGTTTCAGGGTCATGAACAGGCTGAAGCCGCTTTAGTTCAGTAGACGTCACCTGTATTTTTCCAAATGATGTGAGCCAACAATAAACTATTTTCTTCCACCATTTCAGCAACAAAAACCGGTAGAGTGTTTATAGGTATGTATATGTGCCTGTCGTCTCCAACTGGAGCTTTTGTTGAACCGTGCAGCCCCGCGCCCAGATCTCAGATGATCTCAGAACACCAAAGTAGGTTAGGTTTTAGGGCTTTGACATCAGATGAATAAAAAGGTTCAGGGACACTATGTACCGTGTTACAAAGAACAAGACGGCATTAACTGGCCATGGATTGCCTCTAAGCATGCTGGGTTATTGTGTAGTAGCTATAATCCAATGCATTTTCATCAATGTGATGTCTGTGGAAAAATAGTGTTTATTATACGTCATGATTTTTTGCAGTGCAGTGGGAAGCAGCTAAGAACATTTGAGTACTTACACTAACTAACACTACTAACACTACTTTTGTTTTTTACCTCCATCAAGGGAATTATGTTTTCACCCACTTTTTCTGGTTGTAATCCTGCTAACAATTAAAAAAAAAAACCTAAACAACTAACACATATACTGTACATAAAACTTAGAAGAAAGTTGTTTGAGCTTATGTCAAGGATGAAAACATATGACACTTTGGAGTAGATCCAGGAATAAAAAGGGCAGGCATTTGTTTTGAACGTTGAGTTATTAAGTTTTTGTCACAGTTTCTTTCCATTTGCATAAACTAGCTCAAATATTTTGATGATACTTTCGTGGAAAGATTTGCCATGCAGTGGGGAGAAGTTATTACATTTGCAGTGGATCTGAATAAAAGTGGGGGAGTCAGGAATATTTGCTACTTTTGGGTCAGGCTTTTTCCAACCAAAAATATTTCAGTCATCATCAGTTACTCATCATTTATTTCAAGATAAATTTGAAGAAAAAATGAATGATTAATTACAACAGATGATGTTTGATAATTATGCTATTAGAAAGTCTTTGGAGATTGAGATCGAAGGATAGCATGGAATATCCCCCCTTTGGAGTCTAGAAACCGGTGGTGGTGGCTGATGATTCTGCTGTCTGCTGTGGCTGGTGAAAGATGGAGCAGATGGATCTGTGAGGAGCAGGCAGAGATAGGGAGTTGGAGGGCATGTGAACCAGCAGCAGGAAAGAACTAGATGGATGTAGAGAGCCATGTTTAAAGACAGTAGCTGAGGTGACGGGCTAAACATGCAGGTGAGACAGTGATTAGATAGATGAGGTTATCTGAACGGGGCAGCTGCTATCAATCCAGACCATCACTCAATCAAAGCACTGCTGATTTTAAATTATGGTTGCAAACTGACTTGCATTTTAAAGAGATGTATGTTGATAAAAATTCATTTAATCTATCTTTGATCAGCTTTGTTGCCTTTTCTATGACCTCAACATTGTGGGCATGTAGGGTTAGGCCTACTGTCTGTACCTGGCTTTATAGGAGGTATGGTCTGTCCATGTCCACTTCAAAGACAGATGACATAATCAATAATCGTTTACTAGTCAGAAGGTCTGCAGGTCAATCCGAGGAACAAACCCCTGCAGTCTACATGTCACAGGGTCCTTGAGCAACACCCTGAACAGCAAATTGCCTGTGTGAATGCGATAAAATTAAGAAAACAATATTCGTGAATGACATATTTTTCGTAGGAAGATAAATAAATAGTAAATAGTAAATAGTAACGTACACTAAAATATACTGTGTGCATTACTGAGATTATTAAAACCAAATCTGGAGAGGCTCGGCCAGTAGAGCTGATGCCGATAAGCCGTGAGTGGAATGAGCTTTAAGAATTGCAGCTTGTGCAATGATAAATCTGCTTACTGGGAAGTTAACTTTCCACTGCCTCAGGAACAGCTCACTTCTAAGCTGCTCCAACTATCAATTAGACAGACTAAGTCGATCATGATACGCAATTAATTAGTTCACCACCGGCAGATCTATCCTATCTGTGGCGGATAATAAATCAATTTGACTGAATAATTTTCGCTGTTTTGTCATTATTCATTATTCAGCGACTTATTTACAAACCTTTTTTTTTTTTTCTTCTAGGATGTGATTGGACTTTTCATTTGGAATCATTATATTGTCATGATTTGATTTCCCCTTCACCCTCTCTGCCTCCAGTGCTTTTTGCAAAAGTGATCCCAGACCTCACTATCCCCCTCTCCTACATGTGGATGAGCGTGTTGCTGTTACACATATCATCCATTACCTTAAAACTTTATGCCTAATATTGTGTGGTCCTCTTTTTGCTGACAAGCAGACTTGAAACATCTTATTTTGGCAAGTCGTCTAGCGATCACAATTCGTTGTCAAAGTCGCTCACATCCTTCCATCACATCAACTGTGCAGACATAATGTCCACCTGTCATGCCATGCTGTCTAGTATATCCCACCCCCTCACATGTACCACTGTAATGATATAATCACTGTTCTTAATTCATCCCTCCGTAGTTATAATATTGTGGCAGATTGCTTACTATGTCGGTAGCAAACTTGCTGCAACACAACCTTGATATGGAGTGAAGAATCTGAAAAGGAAGTCATTTCAGCAGCGTTTTGCTCCGGTAAACAAATTTAATGCTTGAAGCAACTACTTTTTGTGTTTGGGTTTATCAGCTGCTGATTTGTCTCTGGGGTTTAAGTGCTGAATAAACAGTGCAGAGAAATGATGAGAGCGAAGCTGTAAAGAAGTGCAGAGATTTAATCTGTGAGTTATGGAAGAGGGGAGAAACTGGGAGAGAGGCACAAGATTTCACTGTTAAGACTTTGCTGAGGAACGATTGATGTCTGCGGAGGACACAACAGAGCAGGTGGAGTCGTGGAGAGAAGAAAGAAGCTGCTGGATTCCCTCAAGATGTCGCCTTCTCCCTTTGACGGCAGAGTTTAAAACAGCAGCAACCCACCTACTGGAAACAGCAAGTCCAAGCGTTTGCAGGATGTTACTGCTTCTGAGACATAACAAGGAGATCAATGAGAAGAACCCTTTTTATTGTGATAAAGAGGCCAAGAAGACAAAAAAAACCCTTCCAATTTCTCAAACGAGGACTAGAATAAAGTGTAGAACAGAGGACAAACATTTTCTATCAATTTATAATTCATGTAGTTGATCTGTTTTCACTCCCATCAGTCTCATGACATTCATGTTGATTCAATGAAACAGAGGTGGGGAAAAAACAAATCACTAAGTATTTGCATTTTGCTTGATTATCAATTTTTCTGACTACTTTGGCTCCCTACATATGGGGCGGCTTTAGCTCAGTTGTTCCTCAACTGGGAGACCAGGGTTCGAGCCCAGACCTGAGCTCCCCCGGCGCTCCACAGGGGGCCGCCCACTGCTCCCTCAGGGATGGATTGAATGCTTTACGTGAATTCAATTTCACAAAGTTGTAGTGTGTAACATGCGTTAAATAAAGGAAAGATTATTTTTATTTAAATGCAAATACGGAGCGCTTTGCTGTTATGCAAAAAATAAAATAAAAATGTGCATCACGTTATAATGGAATCATTTTCAAGTTTAGCGTGGTTTTCTCTTTATAACGGATCATTTTGTCACTTAACAACTAGAACATTTTTATTTTATCATTTTCAGGTTTTTAAATGATAATTATATCTCATTATAACGCAAACAATAATTTTCACGTTTCAACGCGATACCGACCTTTTTTTAAAAAAAGATTTCCAGCATGACAGCAAAGCGTACGAAAACATCTGAGCTTATTTCACTAAAATAATTTCATAATGCAACATTGTATGTCTCCCCAACATCAAGATTGATTTCATCCCTAAATAGTCATGAAAACATGGTAACAGCGGCGCGTCAAGTTGGTGGATAAAACACAAGACAGACTTAAAAAAGAAGAAGGAACCCATTCAAGAAACTCAACCACGAACAGGAGTGATATCTTTTCTCTCCGCAGTTTTCCTTCGCTGGTGTTCTAAATCTTGTTTTTCTTTCAGCTGTGCACTTTCGGGGATCATCTGTTTCCATCCACAGTTACCGCCGCCTTGCTTCTGGCTAAAAGCTCCAGTGATAGCGCTTGTTAACCTGAGGCCCAACGGATCCAGTTTTGAAATCACTTTCAGGTTCCGCACATGGATTTGGCATAGGTTCCTATCGCCGATGCCCTTCCTGACCCAACCCTCCCCATTGGTACCGGCACGAGAAGTACATTCGCTTGTGACCCCTTGGTGGCTTATGTGGCTTAAGGTATTACTTACCTGCAAAATGACGTTCAGTTAGTTTGGCTAAAATACTGCCTGCTCTGAGTATAAATTCAGAATTCTCTTTCACTGGAAGAAAGGCGTAATTCACTGTACTTCTACTTAACAGTGTGTACTTTTGCCACCTCTACAGGGAAACATCTACGGTTGCAAAGATTTAAATTTCATTGACTAATTTGCCTATTATTTTCCTAATTAATAATGTTGTGGGTCATTTCAAGTCGGAACCTGAGATAACTTCATTAAATAACTTGTGTTGACTGAGAGAACATGATATATTATCTGTTTAATCTCTGTTAAGATAAATAAAATCTCAAAACCGGGGAATGTTAGATATTTTCTAAGTAAAGAAAACCTGGAGCTGCAATATTCCAGCATAGCTATACTAGAAAAACGCCCAGAGGGGAAGGGACACTTAAAGTAAATGGACTACTCATACAGCACTTTTCTAGCCTGCCTAACGGCTCAAAGCGCTTTTACAACTTGAGTCTGCATTCACACAGTGATGATAGAGGCTTCCATGCAAGGTACCACATGCTCATCAGGAGCAGTAACCATTCACACACCAACGGAACGACCATTGAGAGCAAACCTGGGGTTCAGTATCTTGTTCAAGGACACTTTGACATGTGGTTCACAATAGCTGGGGATTGTGAACCACTGACCTTAAGATAAATGGACAACCGCACTACCGACTGAGCCACCGTCGACCCAATTCACTTAGACATATTTCAATGTTCTGAACTGTTTCCAAAGTTAAATTAACATTAAAACTGAAACAAATATTACACAACTCCCTGCATTGAAGAAGCCATGAGCAACATGCAAGATGTTCTATTATAAAACATCTTTTCAGCCATCTTGACTTGATGTGACACTAATTCAGTAATAGTTTTCAGGGTAAGGAAAGGATTATGGGGGAAAGAGTAATTCACAACTTCTCTACATCACTGTATACTTCATATGGACTGTGGATATATGTAGCTGCTCACTGTTACACTTAACCTTCAAGCTGTTTTTTCACAGCCAACAGTGTTACTGCTGCAGTTTGTTAATATAATAACAATCCATGCGGGTTTGTTGGTGGTCCCTGTTACTTGAGGTGCTCTTAAAATTGGCTGATATGCTTTAATATAAACTGAAGTTTATTAAACAAACACAAAATGTTCACAGAATAATTGTTACACCACCCAAATCAAATGACAGCGAGATGAAAAGTGAGCCTGATGAGTATGGATGATATTGTGCTCATCATAACTTAAATTTAAGCATGATTTTGTTTTTTCCCCAGCTAATTAAAAAAGGAATCATAACAAACCAACCCTCGAGAATGTCCATTATGGTTTTATTATCAGAGAAATATGACTTTACAACACCCCGAGGGTCAGAAGAGAACATAAATAAAACATTCTTACAAAATGTTGCAATAAATCACCAACAAAACAACTTTTTACACTTGATTTGTTTGTTGCTGTTGTTTTTTTGTTTTGTTTTTACATAAATCATATTTACACATTTGTCTTTGCCTTTTTTTTTACATTGTTGGGAATGAAACAATTCTGTACCACTTTTACAGTAAGTGTGTTTCAAAGCAGAGGTATAAAAGCCCTCCTCTCTCTCTCCTGAGAAGATACTGGGTTCTACTCTAGTGCATTTCATCATTACGGGTTAAGGCTACGCAGGGTTCCCCTGATGGAGACACTCGTCTCTCGGACAGGCCTATCATCATCAGGAGGAAGTTCATTTTCTCATCTCGCATCTGCTGATTGTCCCTTGCAGAGAGATGGTCTCTGGTTCTGCCCAGTTGCTCCTTCCAACCATTAAGCCATCATCTTTTTTTTTTTATATTAAAGCTGATGCCGACTGGTTTCACTGAACAACCAATTACGATCTTTGACAAGTTATTTGTTACTGTTACTGCAATTAAGAATGCCGTGGGGAAAATGTCAGAATGTGGCGTTAAGGGCAATGACCCGCCGAGAAAATATGTCAATTTTCTCAGAGGAAGTATGACATTTGGAAAATAGGAGGATTAAAGAAGAGTTTAATAAGAATTAGTCTGCTTGTTGTTGTGTGTGGGTGGAAACTTATTGAGTCAACAGGTGCAACGCTCCCAAGTGGTCAAAACACACCTAAAGCCAGAAGAAGAGAAGAAAAAACATTTCTCTGCTTCTTCTTTGACAGAATTACACCACTGTCAGAAAAAAAAGACATGAAGCAACTAGTGGCTGGCCCAGTGAGCCTGTTAGAAGACACACTCTGATAAACCAGCCTGAACAGGAAGTCAGGCTGCAGGTTAACAAACAAGCACTTCAAGACGAGACAAATAGGCAGCAAGGAAGAAGTTTGGTGTTGATGTCCAGTCATTCGCTGGTAACGTTTGTTTCTTCTCATTTGACTTCCTACCTGTCCAGCAGGTATGTGTCACCCATAATGTGGGCTACAAGGGGCTTGGACACATGGAGACATATCAGAAGGGTCACCGTGGAAACGTAAAAGCCAGCAGCTCCATACCAAAAGGGAACTGCAAAGTCCTTTCTACACATTTCCTCTCTTTGGATCTTTTTCATGAGGATCAACGTCCTTGATTATAAAAAAAATAACACAAACATCTCATTGATTGTTATCTTACATTGATAAACTAAACAAACGCATCGACCTATTAGGACCAAAGTGCTTGCCAACACCGACGAGTGTTGAATAATTTTAAATGATCACAGGCGGTAAATTCAGAGCAGGTTCAGTCATTTAACCTCCATGTGACGGGGACATACTACATTGTTCTGTGTTGTCATTTTTCTTTTTTTTAATGCTTTT
This sequence comes from Lophius americanus, assembly GCA_037951165.1. Classification (NCBI taxonomy): domain Eukaryota; kingdom Metazoa; phylum Chordata; class Actinopteri; order Lophiiformes; family Lophiidae; genus Lophius; species Lophius americanus. The sequence goes on from JBBDHG010000014.1 coordinate 8,596,026, forward strand.
CTCTAAGCAGCTGATTTGTGCCGAAATGAACAGCCTCGGCTATCCCCACCCATCAGCCGTATGGATCAACTGAGAGGAGGAAGGTTGAAAGAGGAAGCTGAACTCAAAAGACAGATGAGAAAGCATTAGTATGCGATCTGAAAAGTTCCATGCATTTAAAAGACTGAAGGAAAGCCTGGCTAGCGCGGTGTTCATCATCACTCAGATGAAAGATGAGCGCTGAATAGAAGTCCATTGACGGGCTGATAAACCCAGGATCAAATTAATATCCATCTAAGGCTCACCAGCACGCTCCAGGATAAAAATTGAGCCGTTAGACACAACAAAATGTTGAGTCTGCTAAAAAAGACATCTGAAGAGTTTCGCTTCAAAATGGAGACATCAACACTTCCATAAAACCCAGCCAGGCAAGATGATTTATGGCATTAGGTAATTACAGAGGATAAGGGAGGGTATTGTGCCAATTTCATTTCACTCGACATCCAGAAAAGCAAAATCAATGAACAAAATCACATCTGTTTTTCCAATAGTGACTAAAGGAATGTTTCTCTCAATGAGGATTTGTGCTTGTTGTAATCAAGCACTGCACAGATTTCTCTCTGTGGTTTCAGCCTTGTAATAATTATGAATGAGGATAAATAGCTTCCAGTGGAACTCCCTGATATTCATATCTGGTTCCAAGTGGGAGATGGGACGTCTGTGGACTCAGTCACATAGAAAAGTCCTGTGTGAATAAACCAGCAGCCCGTTGCTGTGGGTCTTAATTTAAAGCACAGGCTGTTGAGCAGGGTGCTGGTCGGGGCTTTCACAAACAGCAAGGCGTTGAAGCCTGTGACATACTTGACAGGATCTGTGAGGCCGTCTGCTGTCACATGCTTTCCATTTGATAGTCGAGCAACACATTTGTCGTTTTTCAAGAAGAATACATTAATCCCTTGTCATTTCACCACAGCTTCTTGGGTTTTTGTGCCACCCAGAAAATGCACATCCTGCCAATATGTGTGCACCCCACCCCAAAAAAGGGCATACCCAGAAACTAAAAGTAGTGATACTTGATTTAAAAACATCAAATAATTTAATGTGCTACATTATGATGTGGAAATTGACAGAAAGTCTTTTCAAGGTGAGCTTAAAGGCGCCAAGAAGCCTGGTAATACACTGAAGAAATACTTAAGTCAATGAATGCATTACAACTTGGCAGCGGCGCGTTCCTCTGGATGTCAGAACGGACGTGATGGGTCCATGATGATTGAAAGTGGAGGAGAAGAAGCCCGTCTCTCAGCAGAAGAAGATCTCTCCATCCAGAGGAGGTTCTGGGAGGTGCTCGGGATCTGAGGGAGGAGAGGAGAGGAGTCAGGGTCACCGTAATGAAACGTAAGAGGATTAGGTGCATTCTGGTGTTGTAAGCAGCGTCACCAAGTCTTCACTGAGATCCATTCAGGTGGTGACAGAGTCTGATTCTGTGAGCAGCTTCACGTGCACATGAAGCATGAAGCAATGAAGCTTCTGCAGACTATGCATGTCTCCTGCTCTCTCCAGCATCCTTTGGTTGCAGTTTCACTGGATGCGGAGAAAGCGTTTGACCGAATAGAATGGTCATACCTGTTTCATACTCTCTCCAGATATGGCGTTGGTCCAAGGTGCCTTCAGTGGATCAGAGCGCTCTATCATAAGCCAGTTTCATCAGGTAAAAGTAATGGCATGATTGGGTGTTATAATTAGGAAGCCTATTTCTAATATATTTAAGTTGAAAGCACAACCCCTATAGCGTTCCATAGAGGTTGATCTAAGAGGGTGGACTACATTGCCATTATCCTTATGGGGCAGAGTTGAAGTTTTGAAGATGAACATTCTCCGGGGATTAAAATTTCTTTTTTCCTCTGTCCCATCCCAAAGTCCTGGTTCAATAAGGTAGACAGAATAGTTTCCTATTCTCTGTGGAAGGGTAAAAAGCCTAGAATTAATAAGCGAAAAGTATCTGTGCCAAGATGTAAAGGAGGCTCGGGAGTTCCAGATGTGTATTTGTATAATCTTGCTTCCCCTAAAACTGGTGTTATAATAAGACAAGGGATGAAGGATGTTGGGATTCGCTAGAGGAGCAACTGGTAAAGGAGAAGAATAAAAGTTTAGTATTGTCTTCAATGTGGTTTAACCACAGCAATGGATAATTGTATTATCAAGTTTTCCAGGGATATTAAGAGAATACCAGAGATCACCAAAACGGCTTTACCCTAGTCATAAATGGTGTAACACAGCTTTCAAAGCTGCAGGGAATACACCTTTTAACCGTGTATGGCAACAACAGAATACCAAATAAATATCACAGATAGTAGAAAATGGGGTATTGATCTCTTTTGAGGAGATTAGAAGGAGATATAATTTGGATCGAAACTCATTCTTACAATATGCCCATTTAAAATCTATATTTTATGTTTCCAAACTATTTTTTTATTATGATTATGAAAAAGATAAACATTTCTGATCTTTAACGTCAAGAAGAGGCCCTGTCTCAGGTCTATATAAGATGATGATTCACTCCTTTTCAAATCCCAATTTTCAGACTCGGACCCAAGTGGGAGCAGGATTGAGGGTATTAAATACCTCCACAGAGTGGGAACTAATATGGAGAGATTCTGCAATAATCTCCAAATTAGTCCAAAATAGAGTTATACACTTGAAGATTCTTCATCGTGCTTAGATCCCTCCCTCTTAAATTAAAAAGATAGACCCAAGTTTTGCTGATCTAAGTTGGCATGGTTATGGACTAGTAGCCCCACAATGTCTTTGGTTTTCTATTTTTCTTTTGGTTCAGAAGTTGTAAATTGTATTTTGGACTGAAGAGTTTCGCTGCATTTCGAGATTACTTGAAACTATTATCTCTGTATGTCCAGTGGTCGGACAAAGGAATACAAGAAAATGTTAAACCTGGCTTGTATGGCTGCAAAGACAATTATTCTGTTAAACTGGAAAATTTGAAAACCAAATGTTTTTCAATGGAAACATGGTTCAAGGAATTTCTTGACCTCCTCTGTATTATGGAACATGAGGCCTAATTGATAGGAGAAAATAAATATAGTTTTGAAATCAATTTGGAACAGATTTGGAAACAGACTTTTTTCCTACCAATCGACAAATAAGAGACTGAATAGAGCAACCCTGTCTTCCCTTATATATGCGGAGCACAGGATGTTAAAAGGAATGTTTGAGGAGCTATACGACATTCCCCACAATATCTTCGTTTTTTTATTTTTGTTTTGGTTGGAGTTACGTTTTATTTTTTTACTGTTGTTATTTCCTCTGTAGTGTTAGTCTAATATATGTGAAAATAAAAGTAAAATAAAATTAATAAAAAAAAGAAAAACTTAAAATAGTGTGTATGGCGCAGATGGACACATACAGTCCAGCACAAGGCACATGGAGTTTGTGAAAAATATTTTCTCAAGTAAAACCTTACTTAAAACCTTGAATGAACTTCCGTGGTGCTGGTTGCTGTTCAAACACTAAAGGCATTTAAAAACACAGTCACTCACTTGACCTACGGGGTATGACAAGTGAGTGACTGTGAAGGCATGAACCTCCTCCGAAGCCTCAGCAGCTGCTCTGACTGAACCTTGGCCTCCATCCCACAGGATGACACGTGGAGGTTCTGTCAGTCAGGAGGATTACTGCTCCAATCACTGCTGATGGGTGACACTTTAATGAATGAATGATTATATAAAATGTTGTTCACTCCAGACGTGTCACCTGAGATGTTTGTATTGCATGCATTTTTATGTTATTATGAGGTTTTTTTTACAGATTAAAGGTAGTCATTCAAAGTTCATAAAGTTAACTTTACTAAATTTGTAAACTAAATAAACAAAGCGTTATATTCCCTCGAAGGTATTTAGCAGTGAATTGACTGCTTGTGTGCTGATTTCAAAGTCCCAACAAGCTTAGAAATTTAAGAATTTTTTCATTTTATATTAAGTATTCATACTTGTTGTCAATCTGAAATGTTAAAAAACACGCCATGATATTTTGGACGAGTCCATCATAAAGCATAACGAGTATATTCTGTACTACCCAATCCTACAAACATCCCAGACACAGACTTAATAATAAACTAAAACAAGCACATGCCCGGTTTTTACCACACACTTCTAGTGAGTTATGAGTGATGGTTGAATGGGGATGCAGACATTTGAGGTGAGCATTTTTACAGAGATTGTTCTTGTCAGTTTACATATCACTCAAGAGTGGAGTAGGCCACGGTTGAGGTATGAGGTCTCAGAGCCAATCTCGCTTAACATGTACTACTGATGCATAGTGTTTGTCATTAGATATTCAATTAAAGTCTATTTTATTCATGCTGTGTCAAATCAAGTTATCATGCAGCGCTTTCCACAAAGAGAAGTCCTAGACCTGCTAGAGAGACTCAGCAATTCCCACATGAGGAGGCACATGGCCATGATAGCGAGAAACTGTCTATTAACAGGCAGAAACCTCGAGCAGACCTCACGACTAAGGGTTGACGGCCTTCTGCCTGACCAGATGGGTTTAGAAAGGAAAAGAGAGAGAGAAAGAGATGGAGGGAGAGAAGGAGAGAGAGAATGGAAGAGAAAGAAGAGAGAGAGAGTCACTGAACGTCATGGTGGGAAAAAGGGAAATGAGGAGAAGCAGAATTAAAATAACCAGTAACACAAAGCTTGGTTGAATGGATCTGTGCTAAGAACAATCTACGTCAAAGTACTTTTAACAGGCTATAATTAGAGTTCATGTGCAAGTCAGCTAAGTATTCTAGGTTCTATAATATTGTAATACATCCTAAAGTACTATTATTAAATACAGTAATCTTTCCTAGAAAACAAACTGTTGACTGAATGTATATGTTTTTACACGTATATATGTTGTTGTATTTTTAACCGGCTATTCTAAGAGACACCTCCGACCTCCTGTCAGCACCTGGCTGATACCTGTTGCCGGTATGGATGAGGAGATCATTCAACCCCGCACCTGTTTGCCTCTTCTCCGCGGAGGAGGAATTAATGACAGAAGCCTTCGGCCGCTGGGGTTGGCACCCCGGCTGCCAAATATCCCACCTTCTACCAGGTTTGCCCTGGTAAATGCTATATCACTAGCAAATAAGACATTTATTCTTAATGACTTCACCTCCCATGGATTGGATTTCTTTCTTCTTCTTCTTTTTTTGTGACTGAAACCTGGCTGAGTGTTGGTGAGTCAAGCGTTTTCTCGGAACTTTTACCAGCCGACTGCGAATACTTCAACTCACCCAGGACTAAAGGTCGAGGTGGAGGAGTAGCTACCGTTTTTAAGAACAGTTTGAATTGCAGGCAAAATGTCACCGGCCTCCTTCTCCAGCTTTGAACTTAGTATGTTTGAGCTGGGTCCTTCTCTCCCGGTACCGTGTGCCGTGATATACGGGCCTCCCAAATACAACAAAGATTTTATTAAAGACTTCTCTGATTTCCTTGCTGGAAATATGCCAAAATATGACTGGGTTTTAATTGTAGGGGATTTTAACGTCCATGTCTGTTGTCCTATTAAGCCGCCGGCGAAAGACTTTTTAAATCTTCTTGATGCTTTTAATCTTGTACAGTCAAAACATGGGCACACGTGTGGACCTGGTTTTAATGTGTGGTCTATATGTTTTTAATGTGTACATTTGTGATGCTGTCTTCTCAGATCACATGCCTGTTTTATTTGAGGTCACTCTTAACTGTCATGACGTCAAACTGTTCGCTCGACCACGCGGGTACTGTCTCCATCACATGCTCTGCTGTCTTCGATCAGTTTGAGTCCGTGTCTCTTTCTTGTTTAACGGAAATTACTGCAAAACTTAAACCTGCAGGCTGTCCCACAGACGTTGTCCCACCTCGCCTTTTTAAAGAAGTCTGGGACGCTATTGGACCTAATGTCCAAAACATTATAAACAGCATTCTATAATGCTTTAAACAAGCAGCGGTACAGCCACTAATTAAAAAAGCCAGCTTTCAACTTTAGGCCGATCTTAAAACTCCCGTTCATGTGCAAAGTTTTAGAAAAGACTGTACTCGTGCAATTACAGTCTTTTTTAAACAACCATGGCATTCTTGAAGTCTTTCAGTCGGGTTTTAAAGCCCTGCTCAGAACAGAATCTGCACTTCTAAGAGTTTTTAATGATCTTTTATTAACCACAGACTCTGGTGATTTTGCAGCTTTAATGCTTTTAGATCTTAACAACTGCTTTTGACAAAGTGGCCCATAGCATTCGCATCTCTCGTCTGGAGCACTGTGTGGGTATCAGAGGCACAGCCTTACAGCGGTTCAGGTCTTATCTGTCAGGGAGAAGCCTTTCTGTTAGCCTAGGTGACTGTGTCTCATACATTGCCCCTCTTCCATGTGGAGTTCCCCAAAGTTCCATTCTTGGGCCGATCCTTTTTTTAATTATATTTGCTCCCCATAGGGTTGATTTTAAGGAAACATAGCATCTCTTACCATTTCTATGCAGATGACTCGCAAATATACCTGCGACTGAAAAAAAATGATGCCAGTTCTGTAAATTGTTGGAGCAACTGAAGGAAGTCAAAGCCTGGATGGCCCTTAACTTCTTACATTTTAATGACAGCAAAACGGAAGTCATAGTGTTTGGACCTAGTGGTATAATCAATGCCTCTGCTATGGACCTGGGTTCCTTTAGCCATTTTTAAAATCTACTGTGTCAAACCTTGGCCTCAAAATGGACAGTAACTTTAAACTTGACAACCAGATAAACTCTGTGGTTGAATCACTTTACTTTGGCGTGAGCCAGACCTCCCTCTCACCTCTACAGTTGGTTCAAAATGCCGCCGCTCGGCTTCTAACAGGCTCACACAAGCCAGAGCACATTTCCCCATTCTGGCCTCTCTTCGCTGGCTACCAGAATGTTTTAGGATTCATTTTACGGTTTTATTGTTTGTTTTTAAATCCTTAAATGGGCCGGCACCCACGTACATTTCTGACCTCTTAGAGACTTACATTTCGTCGAGGTCACTGAGGTCAGCTGACCAGTTGTCTCTGGTCGTCCCTAAATCAAACAAGCTTTCTCTGTTGTAGCCCCAAAACCGTGGAATGAGTTGCCCCCTCACGTGAGGTCACCCTCCACTCTGTCGGTTTTTAAATCTCACCTTAAGACTCATTTATATTCCTTGGCTTTTAATCCAGAATGATTTGTTGGACTTTTAATTCTTTCTGGTCTTACTGCTTTATTTGATGTAACATTGTGTTTAATCATGTGTCCATGTTGTTATTGACTGTACAGCACTTTGGACAACTCTGTTGTTTTTTAAATGTGCTTATAAATAAAGTTGAGTTGAGGACACCCAGGCATCCACTGAGGGCATGAAACAAACACACATTTGTGTTGACTTTTAAAATATTATGCTCAAACTTGGTTTCCATTTGTCTTATTGAAAACTCTGGAGGACTTATTCTCCCGTTTGGTCCCTTAATTAGCTCCTTCCACACATCAACTTGTCAATTCTCCTCTTCCACCGCCTCAGATAACTAAATAAAAGCCATCAAATCTGCAGTGTCCTCGCTGGAAACATTCTAATCCAACCTTTTCAGTCGCTGATGAATTGAACTCAACTGAAATCATCCATCCATCCCCTCCCTCCCATGCCCTGTTCTTTACCTTCTGTCTGAGTACTCCCTCCTTTGCCCTTCTTCTTCTTCTTCTTCTCCTTCTCCGATTTGCTCTTGTTCTTGGCTAGCTGCAGCAGGCTCTTTGAGATTTGGTTGTTTCCTTCAGTGCCCTTGAGGTTGGGGTTAGAGGATGAGGTAAAAGGATTGAGGCCTTTCCTTTTGGATTTGGACAGCTGGGGCTGCAGCCTCGGAAGAGAAGAGGACAGCTCCAGCGGGTCGAGTTCCAGAGACTGGGAGCTGCCGGGAAAATGGGATTCATCCGATGTTGTAGAGGGAGTCCTCTGGAAGTAGAGGGTAGAATAATATTTGAATTAATTTTTAGCTTATCATTGAATAATAGATGAGCATAAATATTTCGAATAAGCGTTTAATTGTGAGAAATTAATACCTATAAATATGTTCTAGAGTAAAAGCCTGGGGAAATATTAACCTGTAGTGCAACACAGTTTGCTGTTTAACATGTTGCCAAGAAATCCCTTTAAAGGGGACCCATATTCAAGCTTCTAATTAAAGTATCCATAAACACACACACACACACACACACGCACACACACACACACACACACACACGCACGCACACACACAGCTGAAGTGTCATTGAGCCAAACACAGCTTGTTGAGCGTCTTCCTGCAGCAGAGGAACAAAAGAGCCAATTCTGCTGCAGGGAGGAACAGATCATGCACAAGTAGCTGAACCTGAGGCTATAAGAGACCAGGAAACCCCCCAAGGAGGAGATGGAAGAAAACCTCCAGGCAATGAACTCAAAAAAACTTTGGAACTCAATGAAAACAGTCACTAGCATGAAACCCACTCAGAAATCCTTGCATGTTGTAGATGAATTGGCTAAAGCATGAGCTGAATGGTTGTATGCGGTACCTGGTGATGTGCTTACCGATGACATTGATAGGATGGAGTTTGACCCAAAACAAGGTAGTTAAAAAAAATCAATGTCAGCAAGGCTATAAGCCCAGATGTCATCTCTGCTTTCTTATTAAGAACATGTGCAGATGAACTGGTGCCTGCCTGGTGCCCTATTCAATCCCAGTTCATAGATAGCCACACTGTACCAATTCAATGGAAACTATCTATCATTACACTGGTCCCTTAGAAACCCTTTCCACTGGAGAATAATGATTTCAGAATCACAGCTGTAACCTCCGTGGTGATGAAGTTTATGGAAAATTTCATGGTGAACAATGTATGGTTGGATGTGGGCCCACAGTTGGTTCCCTACCAGTTTTCTTATAAACACCAGAGTGGCTCTGATAAGGCAATCAATGGCATAGTGCACGTTGTGACTAAACACCTGGAGAATCCTAGCGACTATGCCAGATTGCTGTTTTTTGACTTAAGTTCAGCCTTTAACATGCGCCAGCCTCATGTTCACTTGAGCACACTGCAGCAGATGAATGTTAATCCTTTCTCTATCAAATGGTTCCATTCATTTCTAACCACCCGTACTTAGCAAGTCAGTGTGAACCCGACCCTGTCTGAACACCTGACCATCATTATTGGTGACCCCCAGGGGTGTAGTTCGCCAGTATTGTTCCCCCTGTACACTAATGAATACACATGCAGCACTGATAACATCTACATGATGACCTTCTCTGATCATTCAGCCATCCTGGTGCTCATTTCAGATACATAGGACAGTGCTACACACAAATAGGAGATTCAAAACTTAGTCCATCCATATGACAGGAAGGGGGCCTTTGGTGTCAACCAGAAAGCATTGCTCCTCTTTTATCAAGCCATAATAGAAAGCATCCTGAGGGATGGCATATCTGCCTGGTTTGGCAGTACACCTCACTTCTTTGATGAAACAATCACCAGACAGGCCCCGAAAAATTATTTCAGAACCCACCCACATCCTTAACCATGAGTTCCAGCCCCTTCGCTCAGGCCAAACTCTTTAGAGTGTCGAAGTGTAAACTCAACCGCTTTAATATCTCATTTGTCCCTGTCCATCAAAGCACTAAATAACAAAGTAGCCAAAGCTGCTCCCTCATAAATCGCTGCTCTTGTTATTTTTTAACCTTACACTATGCACCTTATGATTCAATGTAAATGTGGACTGCTTTATTTTTTTATTGTAATATTTGCTATGTTAACTGAAGGCATGCTGTACAAGGGCAGTGCGCAGTTTGCTAATGTAGTCCGAATGTGTGTGTCAAAAAAAAAAAAAAAGTGCTAAGTTTTTGTTTGTAAGTGATTTTTGCATTATCAACAGCAGCTGTATGTTTTATATCATTAGAATAATAATGTATATTAAGACCAATTTCCTTTTGTACAATAGAATCTATCTATTTCTTGATTCACCATTATTGTTGTTTTTTTCCTCCCCGCTTACCTCAGTCACCCGGACCTCCTCCATCTTGTCAAACTGCCGCTGCACAGCCTCCCTGTCCCTCTCCAGCTTCCTCTGGGCGTCTCTCAGTCTCTCCAAGTCTCTCTGATAGTCCTCCTTCTTACGCTGCAGCTCCTTCTTCTCCTCGTCCAGCTCCTTGTGCCGCTTCAGGACCACCTCCTCCTGCAGTGTTAGGAAGATGCAGTCATGAATTTATTGACAGATTACAGGCAAATAATTACACTGGAAATTAAGTTATGTCATAAATGTGTTGGATTATAGTAGACATCTGCATGTTTTCAGATCACTGCTAATCACTATTATATGTGAGTTTCATTAAAACCCTCATTCCAGTTCCAGTTCCAGCATCCAACACTTTTGATGCTCTCTGAAACACCAATAAAGCTGAATGTGATCATTTTTTTTACTTTTTGACATTCAATTCAAAACATTGCAAAGACAATGAATCTAAAGTAAGGCCTCATCAACTTCATTGATCTTTCTAAATAAAAGCTTATTCTGCACTTACCAGCAACACTTGTCAAAAACGTTGGGCAAGGGAAAGCTGTTGAATTCTAAAAATTACACATACGGTCACTAGCCCAGGGGAGCCACCTTATTGATTACAGTGTCATGATAGTAACAGTATAGTGGCTTAGTCATCTCTGGACACCACAAAGGCAACAGGACAGGTCTGGAATATTGTGATCGGGACGAGGCGAATACATTACATTATTTTTTAATCGCTTAGATGTGTCCCTCCTCACCAGAGTACGGATCAACCGTGTTCCAGTCAGGCCCTCTCCTGCAACGTAACACATCAGCTGCAAACTTACAACCCATATCTAACCTCCCCAATGCCTCTCTCACTCCCCTCCCCCCACACCATCCAACTGGAGCCGTCCCCCACTGCTAACCCCACTCTCTCCATAACAATAGATCAGGTAAAGAAGGAATTCAGGAGGATTAGACCATTGAAGGCCACAGGTCCAGATGGTATCAGCTCAGGACTGCTCAGAGATTGTACAGTCCAGCTATCTATTGTAGCTGTGCAACTGTACAACCTCAGCCTCAGTCTGGAGAGGGTGCCGGTACTGCGGAAGACTTCCAGTGTGGTACCTGTACCAAATACTACTGAAGAGCCCAACCACTTCAGATCTGTGATCCTGACCTCCCACCTGACCATGGATGATGAAGACCATGGAGAGCGTTCTTCACTCCCCTTTTTAGTAGGACAACATGGAGTGGATCCTGGCTCCTAGGTGGATCCACCTCCGTTTGCCTAATAGCCAGGCATTGGAGTGGATGACGCGGTCATTAACTTGCTACACAGATCCCTCTCTCATGTGGAGAATGATGGAAAAACTGTTAGGTCCATAATTTTTGACTTTTCCAGTGCTTTAAACACGATCCAGCCTTCACGGCTGAGAGGGAAGCTGGAAGAGGCAGGTGTTGATCGCAAACTGGCTGAATGGACCACCAACTACCTCACTGACAGACCCCAATACGGGGTCCGGGTGGACATCAGAGGCCTCCTTCAGGACCCACTGCAGTTTGCCTACCGGGCAAACAGGTCAGTGGATGATGCAGTCAACATGGGACTGCACTTGATCCTGCATCATCTTGTCTCTGCAGGGACATACACAAGGATCCTGTTTGTGGACTTTGCTCCAAACTCCTGCAGCTCGCTGTACCAGCCTCCAGCTTTCAGTGGATGACAGACTTCCTGATGGACCAGAGACAGCAGGAGAGGCTGGGTAAAATATCATCCTCCACCAGGACAATCAGCACGGGAACCCACAGGGCTGTGTGCTGTCACCTCTACTCTTCTCATTCTACACGAATGACTGCACTTCTGACGACCCATCTGTCAAACTCCTGAAGTTTGCGGACCACACAACGGCCATCGGCCTCATCCAGGACGACGACGAGTCTGCATACAGACGGAAGGTTGAACGGCTGGCCGTCTTGTGTGGTCACAACAACATGGAGCCGAACAAGCTCAAAACTGTAGAGATGAGAGTGGATTTCAGGAGGAACCCCCCGTCACTGCCCCCCCTCGCTGTACTGAAAAGCACTGTGTCTGTTGTGGAATCATACAGGTTCCTGGAAACTACAATCTCTCAGGACCTTAAGTGGACATCCAACATCCAGACAAAATCATCAAAAAGGCCCAGCAAAGGATGTAGTTCTTACGCCAGCTTAGGAAGCTCAACCCGCCTCAGGTGCTGCTGATCCAATTTTACACTGCAGTAATCCAGTCTGTTCTCTGCACATCCATCACTGTTTGGTTTGGATCTGCTACCAAACAGGACAGAAAAAGACTACAATGGACAACTAGATCTGCAGAAAAATTCATCGGATCCAACCTGCCCTCCATCCAGGACCTACACTCCTCCAGAGTCAGGAAACGGGCAGGAAAGATCACTGCAGACCCGTCACCCCCTGGACACAACCTGTTTCAACTTGTCCCCTCTGGCAGGCGCTACAGAACACTGTTCGCCAAAACTGCCAGAAACAAAAAGAGTTTCTACCCACAGGCCATCAACCTGACGGACAATCAAACCAGTGTCAAACAATAACCTGGATCACCTCATTACACAATAACCACCCCCAACTGTCATTACTCTGGCATTTTTGCACTGTCATATATATTTTATATACATATTAATACATATATATTTAAATGTATATAGCCTGTACACGAGATCATTTCCATTTGTTTATAGCTTGTATATTTGTTTATTGCCCTGTCCATTTCATTTAAAATTATTTATATGACGTTCGTACTTTGAGAGCTCAGTTGACCGGAGTCAAATTCCTTGTATGCATATACATGGCCGATAAAGCGGATTCTGATTCCGATTCCCTAAATGAGACTGTGGGAGCTCTGAGTAGCTCCTTCAGTGGCAGACTGCAACAGTCACAGTGTAAGACAGAGCGCTACCGCAGGTCCTTTGTCCCGACTGCAGTAGGACTTTACAACATTTAAATCCCTGTCAGACCTTGTTGTGTCTGAAACCCAGAACTCTGCTACCTCACTGCACAGTATGTGTGTATGTGATAATTATGAACTGACTACACAACATGTGTGTTCCTGTAATTGCACTACTGTACATCTGCACCTGGACAATTAATGCACATCTGTAACTGGACTATTTTAATAGGCATATTATATATGCCATTGGCGATCAGACTCTTTCGTTTTCCTTTATATTTGCATGTACTTTATTCCTGTATTTCAACCTACATGTGTATTTTTTATTTCTTCATTTTGTATTGAGTGTATATATATATATATATATATATATATATATATATATATATATATATATATATATATATATATATATATATAATGGTTATCTAAATCACTTTAGAATACCTGTATGCTGGAGCTACTGCAACAATTAAAATTCCCCTTTTGGGCATTAATAATACATTTTATATCTATCTATCTGTACCTAACTGAGTAAAACTATCCAAATCGGCAGGTCAGCGGTCATAGGGTTCCTGAGCAAGACCCTGAGCCCGGACAGCTGCGATCTGCTCCTCAGGGACAGGTTAAATGCATGCGGTACTACTTGTTTGATTGTATGTGACAAATAGAGTCACCTATGATCTTTATGCTAGTAAGAGTCCAAAGAAACCTGGTTAGAGCTCAAAGATAATTATCAAATTAGCAACTACTTCAGCAGCTTAATGGCTTATTATTGATCCGTTTTTAAGTTTACACACCAAGTTCTGAGGTGATTTTTTTCAGCTGTGTGTTTTTTAACGCAGCCTTTCATCATCCCAGGAAAATATACGCTGTAATTTATGAGGTGGAACACAACACAACAAGTGAATTGGTACACTATCGAACCACTCACTGTTAATACTGGCAGGGGATGTTGCCCAGAAACCTTTTAATACACATTAGTAACCTAAAAGGATGCAGCGTTACCTGTATGCGCACCAGGCCCTCCCTCTCAGTCAGCTGCTGCTCCCTCACGTCCCACTCTTTCTCCCTTCTCCTCTTGTCCTCAGCATGAGCCGTCTGCTGTCTCTGTAGTGAGGTAAGTTCCTGCCGCTGCTTCTCCAGGCTGCGCTGCTTCTCCTGTTCAACCAGCGAACTTGGCCGTGAGGTTGACCTCGATAGAGACGTGCAGGAGGAGGAGCGCTCGCTCAGAGCTTGCCTCTGGTCCTCGATGAAACTGTCTTGCTGAACCACAATCGCCTGGGACAGACAGGAGTGCAGCAGCAGAGCAGATTAGGACAGACACACCACTTCCAGGAGGTTATCTTTTGTCAGTCTGAACAGATTAATGGTCAAGTTAAATCTGAAAGCTTGGCAGTGCATCATGTCTCAGCTGATCTGGAGCACATGTTTAAAATGTAAGAATCTTACCTGCAGAGTGCTGAGCAGGAGATGCAGATTAGACACACTGTGGAGGACCGGCTGTAAAAAAAAAAAAAAAAAAAAGAGATCACTGAGCATCTGCTGAACTTATGTGTAATCTTGCTTATCACTACACTAAGTTTGTACAAATTCTCGGTGGACGCCTGAAATTTTGTTTCTAATGCTGACTTCTTCTTTTAATTATCACCAGCGGTGCGGTGCAGGTAATACGACTCAACAAGTCCGCTTCAAACTGACTGGAGTTTACAGTGATGCAACCTTTTCCCCATTCGAACACTGACAAAGAGACATGGAAATCGTGCTTTTTGCTGCCTCAAATGTGTACCAAGACACAAAATGCTCCAGTTAATATTGACTAGGAATCGCAGAAAAGAGCATTCTCGCACACAAAGTGTGGAGAAAGTGTTGATGAATTAAATATGCACACAGTGCGGTGACTGTAATCATTAGGGAGGACATGAGAACAACCAGATTGTTGAGTACCGGCATCCTTTGTAGGCTGACAAAAACTGTTACACTTTGTTAAGGCTTCTCTTCAGTTTATTCATATTCATTGCGCTGTACTGTTTGGCTGTTAAGTTAGGGAACTTTGAATATTAGCTGCACTATTTTGGACAACCATAACAATATAACCACCTGTCTATTAGGGTGTAAGTCTAATTTTTGTAGAAAAAGCAGCTCTAAGATATTGATGCATGGACTCCACAGTGTGCTTCGAACCAAGAATTCAGCAGCAGAACCTTTATGTCCTTTAAGTTGAAAGGGGGGGACCTCTATGAACTTGACTCATTAGTCCAGCACATTCCACACAGAAGATCGATTATATTGAGATCTCGGAAATTTGGGGGCCAAGTTGAAACCTTGAAATCATGTTGTGCCCCTCAAACCATTCCAAAATAACCTCTCGTGGTGTAGTATGGTGTAAGATCTAGCTAAAAAAGATGTCTTTAGGGAATATTGTTTCCTTGAAGGGGTGTCCTTGGTCAGCAGCAAGTCTAGGTAAGGAGGAAGGAAGTAGGTGACGTCGGGAACGGTAGGACTTCAGACTACCCAGCAAAACACCGCTCAAGGCATCACACTTCCCATAGTGCATCCTGGCATCATCTCTTCCTTAGGTAAGTGACACACATTCATCCAGCCGTCCACAAGATGTTGAAGAAAATATGATTCATCAGCCCTGACCCAGTCATCTAGCCATATACAATCTGGCCATTGTCAAAGTCTCTCTGATCCTTATGCGTTCCCATTTTTCTGCTAATGCAAACCTGACCTTGAGGACAAAATATTTACTTCCTGCCTTACATATTCCACTCAAGTAGCATTTTAACAAGACAATCAATGTTATTCACTTGACTTGTCAGTTATCAATCCAAGTAATTCATAATGTTAGGGCTGATCAGCGTATGAATGCAGCTTTCTCCGTTTCTCATTCAAACTTCTTCACAATTGACACTGACAGGATGAGGAACTCACAGCATTAATATTAGAACTCATTAGCTGATGACTCATCAGGTACCAGACAGCCAGAAAGATGGAGACAATAGCCAGAGAGCGCCAGAGAGCGACAGAGAGAGAGAGAGAGAGAGAGACAGAGACAGAGACAGAGAGAGAGACAGAGAGAGACAGAGACAGAGACAGAGAGAGAGAGATGGGAGACAAATGATTGCAGCAGATCACAAAGGCCTTCAAACACTTTGAAGACGTAGATAATGTGAATCACCTCCCACCTGCTATAAGGTTTACAAATATGCAAACACCGCAGCACCCCAAAAGAACATTATATGGAATACAGCTACACTATGTTGGCCTGAGCGCTTATATCAGCCTTGGGCAGGTATATACATATATATACATATGTACACACACAGGTTTATATACTTTTTGCCACAATAAGAGCCCTGAGTCTCCTTCTGTAGTGTGTGGGGAGGTTTGAGAACACATGGAGAAGATTTTAGACCCTTTCTCCATACAGGCGCTCTTTAATGCCATCCTATTCTGCGTTGACACACAGGTGTTGGCTTTAGGTCAGGTGACTGGAATGGACATGGGAAAAACTTTATTTTAATCTTTAAACTTGATTATAATTGCAGAGGCAGTTACATTTCATACAACGTCTGCTAGAATTGAGTCCATGTCTTATAACAAAGTGTGAAGAAAAAGAGCCACACAACATCAGAGATCCACCACCAGACTTCACAGTGGTAGGAGGTCCTTATCTCTATGGCTTTTTTTTTTTCTCTTTCCCGGATTGTTGCCAAAAGCTTAATGTTGGTCTCATCTGATCTATGACCTTGTTCCATTGAAAGCCCGGTCACCTTTAGCAAAATGTAGGTGCTTAGCTTTGTGTGTGGATGACAAAAGAGGCTTTTTTCCTGCTACCCTCCCAAACAGCTTGTGTTGGTATAGGTGGCAGCTGATGCTGGTTGGGGAGCTTCAACTGACCTCAGCAAGTCTTTTGCTGGAAAAACCCATCCACCCCGGATTTTTAACATCTCCAGTCTCTTCAAACTTCTTAATTATTGATCTAACTGGCATTTCTAACTGTTAAGAGATTTTCTTGTCTCCGTTGTCAGATGTGTGCATCTCTACAATTTTTTCACACAATATGAACAGAATAAGGCCTGTGTCACCTCATATTTATATCCCAGAAAAACAGGAAGTAATTGTCACCAAATCATAGTTCCTACTCAAGGTAAACCAAAAAATATGAAATATGACTGGAAATATGATTCTTTTACCTTTTAATCGCAGGATGTAAATAACTGTTGGACACTAATTTTATAGACAATTATTTGGTTTTATGTTAATAATTTTATTTGTTTAAAAAAAAATTTAATTGGATAAATTATTTGGGTGTATATTTTAATTAAAGAGCACAGGTATAGAAAATATAAAGAACATTTTTGCAACTCATTTTATTTTATTTTTAAGTATGCCAGGACTCTGGAGGGCATTGTATTCTTAATCATCAAATCACTTCTTCCACGTTTCTTCTGTTTAATGGACTTTCGTGAGATAAAGATGACTAATCAATTAAATTACATGGAGAATGAATGTTTTTAGTGAAGCACATTAATAAAAACCATTGATAAACTGATTTATTTCATCGCTGTATTAAGATGCAGTTAATACAATCCCAGCCAAATATACTTCTGCACCAGTCTGACGAAAGGAAAACAATTGGTACAATTCATTTTCAATTAGTCAGTTGGTTTTAATCTATCTTCTCACTCATACATGGCCATTAAGATAAATCGGAAATATGCAAATGAATAACAATACTTTCTGCTCTATTTTTCATAGCCCAATCAACTTTCTTCAACTCTTTTAGAGTGAATTATTTTCCCCTGATTTACCAACCTGACTCTTGTCTCTCATCCCGTCTGTGTATCTCACTGACGGGACTGACACTGAGCTGAACCCTGTGGTCCAGCCATCGGTGCTGTTGATTGCGCGGAGAGCAGCTTGCTTTGTCACATATTGTTTATTAATATGGAAGACCCTGTTAATTCAAATTGCACCAAATTCAAAAATTAACACTCTTGGATTGCCAGACAATACATCAAACAAGTTTGAAATAGATTAGGTAAACATTTTTGATGGACGTAAGGGGACTATAGAGACAGAGAGAGATTCCCTGGTTTTTACATTCTTTTTTAGGAATGCATCGATAACACTCTTTGTCAGAACAACTAGTACTATGGACAATTGAGTACTCGCCAACACTGACACGAGTACTTAATAATAACGTTGCAATATACAAAGCGTGTTTAATTTCGCCATAATTCCAAAATGCTTTTTCACAGACTCGTATAGTTTTGATGTCTTTGACCTAGACTAGTTAGCATTCTTGTGTACTGAGAAGATGACATCATTCTGTATCTTCAATAACTAATAACTGCTAATGGTCTAAAGCAAGGCAAACAGTCAGTCATTCCATTCCATTCATAGACAATGGCTTGTCTCTGCATATTTCCGCCAGTGTTTGCTCCAAAGTTGGTTGGAGATGCTAGCATTAGTAAACTTGAGCACATTGTTGTGCTGGTTCCTGAAACATATAATGTCATTGCTCGTCTAAAAGGGAACTGTTCCTCAGAACTCGTCTCCATAGTTTAGCAAAGACTTGTTTGCTATCTGCTTTAAGATGAGATAAGACTAGACTTGATTTCCATTGTTGGAATTATTTCATTTTGTCATAAACACTGACATCACTCCTTCTCCGCCTACCTGCTGAACGAACAGAAGTTAAATTTACGAGTAAGTGGAAGAGTGGTATCGGGTACGGCTAACGGGCTACTGTTGATCATTTTGAATCGTTTTCTCAGCTTGTTGATGTATTGCCACGGAATCTGACAGATCCCTGGTTGCCTAAGTTTCGTTATCATTTTCATCTCATAACTTTATCATGTCAAATTTTCCTTTGCCCACTTATCCAAGAAACTGATGGCTTTCCTGTTGAATTAACTTTACTGTATCCGGTCCAAATGATCAAATGTTAGCATGCTCACACACCAGAACTGGCTATTAATGGCATTATAAGCAAGTTAGCATTCTAAAGTCAGTATGTGCATTTATATTAATTAATATTGGAGGTTTTCTATATTTTCGTGTACAATTAATTTCTCAAATAAAATTTTTAAGGCATGTTCTTTTATGCACAATTTTATTTAAAATTTTTCATAATCTACTGTTTTCAAGATAAGTGTTCTTTAATATCACGTATAAAAATATGCAAAGTATAACTACACAACGAAAAATCCTGTGGCTGCTATTTCAGATTCTACATTCATGGGTGCTGATAACCATGAGGGTAAGTTCTAACAGGTTCCATGTAAACAGCGGCTGTAAATGAGACGGAGACAGATAGTCGATATTACCTCACTGTTCCTCTTCAGCAGCAGCAGCACGTTGGCGTTTCCCCCCTACACACAAACAGAAAGAGACCGTGAGCGCTGTGCAGCCACCGTAATGAGCTGACATACATCCTCTCTGTACAATACATGTATGCATAGTTTGTCTTTTGGTTAGTGAATGTAATTATAGTGTGGGTGTGCTGCAAAAAACCAAACCGTGTCTCAGAAGGATACAGCAGCCTTGCGGCTGTATTTAACATCGATCATAGATATGCGTTATCTCTTTACATAGAAAATGAAATGTCACTTCTCACTTATTTAAACAGTGCCTTATTATCGTGTTTAACTTTGGCACTATAACCACGATGAGCGGTTATTAAACATTAAATGCCGCTTTTATTCAGATACAAATAACAAGAAATGGCCTTGTGTCAAGTTGGATCAGAGTAAAAAAAATAAATAATGCAGCTTATTACAGGAGCTTTAATCCCAGCATTCCAGCTATTAGATATGTGCAGGATATTTGACTACAAGGGCTAGATTCCGGTGCAGAGCTAAATTAGCAGCATCTTAAGGTGGACCATTCATTACCATCCACTATTGAATTGTTAAACAACTGATGTTCGCCACTAATGATAGGACATGGATGGAAAGCCAATAGACATATTCGCTCAAGAGAAAGAGTTGTCTATTCAGTCATCATCTCTTTCAATTTATCTTTGATATGTTGTTATTGTTGGAGCACTGATGCATCCCCACACACGGCCTCAAGTTGTAACCCAGGCGTTGTGGCATAGCAGCTTCAGAATCAAGAATAATCGTCAGCTGAGATGCCAACCTTCTTCAGAACGCTGTCGGACTCCGTCCTGCGCAGATCTCCCACCGTATCCTCACTCTCGTCTCTGTCGCCACCTGATATAAAGGTGAAACCACAGAAGGCAAGAATGAACCAGACGAATAATAATAATCACGTATACTGCAAAAAGAATAGAAGAAGAAGTGATCATATGGATTTGTTATCAGCTTTTAATATTGTGCAAAATGTTCTTTTGAAATAACCTTGTGTTTCTAATTTAAAAAGATGTCAGTTTGGAGATGATTTAATAGCAATTCCATCAATAACGGGTGTCTTCTGCTTCGCTATGATGAAGTGGAAAAATGTAGACAAGTAGATTAAGATTTATTTAATGCTTTTATAGTTACTAACAATGTGGCTCAAGAACTGAAGGGTCCCGTTGGATTGTAAATCATGATGCCTGCTGAATTTGACACTGAAGTGTTAATCAATTAATTTAACATCACAATGAATGCTTGAATACTATTCCCATCTTTTACTGCTTTTTTAGTTTGGAGGCCATGTTCTCCACAGGAAGCTTCACCTCAGATCTACTAATCCTTGCCTACGCTCGTAAATTGTTCTAAATCTAAAGCAGTCTTAATGTATATTTGTACTTAATGTTTTATCTTAGTGTACTGCATGCTTCAAACGTGTATTGTGGTTACTTTGACTTTTAAAAATCTATAACAGAAAGAAAGCGTGTGGCGGAAGTCTCACCCTTGCTGCTGTGCATCTGGTGACTGTCGAAACCTCCAAAGGTCTCGGCCCTACGGGGCAAAGACACTGGCCCTGCGCCTCCCCCCTCCTGAATGCTGGCCATCGCCCCACCCAGACTGTCGTTCACTAGCGCCTGTAACGTCTCCACTGTCACACAGACACACACAAACACACGCACACACAGAGGAAAACATCAATGTGTAGGTCAGTAAGTGAATTATCCCAGCTAACTGTGTTACCGTTGAGCTCTGCACTCATGAATCCTGCTAGGCACTTCTGCCTACAACCTGGTATTGGCTCCTGTTGCTTAGCAACTATTGACAACCTGTTTCAACAACAGAGCTCATGCACAAAAAGTTTAAACACCTTTACCATTTGAAATAAGAAAAACAGCACAAAGACATATGGTACTTGTCTCCATATCTATATGCAGACAGTGCGACGCTGAGACCTTTGCAGTGACATGAGGAGGAACAAAGCCATCACTAATGAATGTAAATCCACAGGACTTACAATAACCTCCACGGTAGAAATGCTGTTACTCCTGCCAATCGATAAATCAAATACGGACTACCCCAAGCTGTAGAGGAGGTTGGTAAAAATACAGTCCATAATAATATGGGTAAACCTTTCCTGCTGGTCGTGAGAGTGGAATCCACTATAGAAGCTCTCCCCTGCATGAGAGCTGCAAAACAAGTCTTACTTCAAGGTCAGTTCCCCGTCCATGAGCCTATAACAATGTCCGGCATGGTCTTTTGGTCCACCAACCCGTTTTGGGAAGGAGTATTTCCATGCGGCCATACTTAGATATCATTAAGAGGTGTGTGGATCCACGTTTGAGTTGCTATTATACCAGTAAAGCTCTCAGCTCTGACCATGACATCCACTGAACCCTTACGGTATGTATCTGTATTTATCTCTCCACCACTTACAGGTGGAGAGTCAAACAACAGGTTGTTTTATAAAATATGTGTTTTTCAGGAAGTTATTAGAGTAAATATAAAGTAAGAAATATTCCATCATACTTCCCTTAATTACCATTTCACAATTGACAACTATGTAGCACTTTGAAAAACAAGCCGAAAAAAACTTTTATTCTGTAATAAGCGTTTTTTCAAATATGAACCTCTTTTTAATGATTTTTGCAGCCCAGATCCACCATTTTCATGATAAAAAAATATTTAGAAAAATATTTGGATGTACACTTTTAGAGTTACACAATTACCACTTTAAAAAGTCAAATAAAAAAAGAAGGAACTTTGAGGTCAGAATTAAAAAGAAACCATTAGATTGACCTCATTCTCTTCAGCAGATTTAAAAAAAATATGTAAAAAATGTTTTATTCATTTCTTATATGAGAATAAAGCTGTGAATATAGAATGTATTTAGAAAGTCACGTCAATCCAAATGGCCTTTGAAACACACATTATATACTTTTGTTGTAGTCGGGATTGCAAATCATAGCAACTATATATTTTTGTAGCTGTTTCTCTTTTCAGTCCAATCAAAACTTTCCAGACCCTCTTGTTTAGATTGTTTAGTCGACACTACGTGCATGGAAAGTGTCAAAAAGGTTTTTTTGTTTTTATTTTTTTCAGATCACTCGTCTGACTTCTTATTCGCATTTGATGACGGCGATACCTGCTACAGTATCAAACAGGGCCGAATAAAAAACATAAAATTTACGAACTTATTTAAAGTCTTCCATATATCATCCAGGAACAGTATCTACTGTCAAAGCTTAGATCTAACCATCTCTCTGAAGACATATAAGCTTTGTTATCAGGTGGATTTTAGTGAACAAAGCGCATAAATGCTGAATATGGATTTTTACCGGTTAAGCTGGCTCTATCCTGTGTAGTGTGAGTGTTCCATTGTTCTTCAGATTGAGGAATCATTGTCATGGCTGCACAATGAGCCATTTTGCCTTACAACTAGGTTGTTTGGGGTTTATATCAAACGGGATACATCGGGCATAGTGGAGTTTGTGTGGGATCCCTCTAGGTACTCCAACTTCCTCCCATATTCAAAAACATGCAACATATGTGAACTGCTGACTTCATATGTCAGTACTTATGACTTGAGAGTGAATGGTTTATTACTATGTGCTGACCCATTCTGGTGAAATGGATTTCATGAGCAATGACTTTACACAACTCTACATTCATTATATTCTCTCTCTCACCTTCCTGCAAGGCATCCTTCATCACAGACTCGCCCTTGGGCGGTTCCTGGCTGCAGGCTGACCTGAAGAAAGGCTGGACCTGCCGGGATACGTCCTCACCTGGATTCAAGCCCTCCCACATACCCCTGAAGAGGTGTACTTTCTCCTCAAGCAGAGACATGATCTCCGTATCCTTCTGCTTCAACAAATCTGACCGACGCAGACGAACGGACGGAAGAGTGAAAAAACAATTTTCAGTATTTGAAGCAAGTGCAGCCATGTCTTCTGTCACCCAAACCCTCACTGGAAGTGTTTTTCTCACCTCTCATCTCCTTGGCTTTCGTCTCCAGTTGTTTCTTGTCTTCTTCTGTCTCACTGGGAATTCCTTCGTCCTCATCCTTGTCCCTGACCAACAAAGCAAGACAATATCACAAACACATAATTTAAGTTCATTTATTTTTGAATACCTGCCATCAGTCATGAAATATATCTCCAATGTATTAATCTAATCACTGAATTGATTGACAGAAGTTAATGATTTAATCATTGTATATTTACCGAAATAATCAGTAATCAGATAAAATGGTAAAATGTTACTATAGTTCAGAAAAAACAGGGTTTTTTTTTAGATAATATGTACAGACGTTATTGCCTCCATTTCTGCCTCTGAGTTTTCTCTCATAGAAATCAGTCAAAGAGAGGTGTTGTTCGTCTGGAATGAGTAAATCTCTCTTGCATTCAAATAATGCTCTGCTTATAAGGGGCTGCCCTTGAAGCCAATTTAGCACTAGACTGTCCCAGAGGACATCCTATCCCCAGGTAGAATAGTGCTAATCCCTCTGAAATCAAAGTGCTCTGTGACTGTTTACAGTTTATTACAATCAAGTAAATGGGCTGCGTCTTAATTTTGGGTTACAACATAAACAAGACACAAGTGAAACGTAACGCCTGTTAGGTTTCACTGAACATACTGAACATTTATCCCGTTGTACAGGTTGGATCACGGGGGTAGGTTAAGGATAACATATTGAAGTAAAACTCTTTTCAAAGCTGAAGAATAAAGATGGTGTATTTCTTTCTAGAGAACAACACAAAAACAAATACATCTCACTTACATGGACTGCATGGCATCCTGGATGAGCTGCATCCAGCTGTTGCGCTCATCCTTTGAGCTGGCGAGGACCTCCATCATCTCTGGCTTCGCAATGCCTGCTGTGATGAGGAAGAGGCCGCGCTCTTCGTTAGCGACGTCCCTAACAATCAGCTTCTGCAGGGAGATGACTGTGGAGCGCTGGTCCTGGAAGGACGGGATATAAATGGATGAATTGATGGAGGCATCAAGGAAGTACAATGGAAAAAAAGAGAGGACAAAGGGAGAGGCAAGGGAGAGGAGAAGGGAAGACAATGGTGAGGATGGAATGAGCATGGGAAAGGCAGGAAGAAGGGTGGGCTGAGACAGGAGAGGAAGAGTGACGATCATTATGGACCGAGGGAGGACGGAAACGGCAAGAGATAAAAAGGCAGTGAGGACAGATGGATAGAGAGAAGGATCATAGGAGGAGTCAACCACTTAGTGATAGAAAGGAAAGCGGGTAGTAGGAGAGAAAACTGTGCTATACTTTGTCCTATATAAGTGTGCTTATGTCACTAACTCAATCATTCATCCATTTTCCTCCTCTTATACGGTTTCAGGTTGCTGTGGCAGCAGACGAAGAAGAACATTCCCGACCCAGCAATGCTCTCCAGCTCGTCCTTGGGAATTTCGAGCCTTTTCATGCCTGATGGGAAATCTAGTCTCTCCTTTATGTCTATATTCCTATCAAATCCGTGAGTGAGCTTGTCTCTATTTAGTCGGATGGACAAACTAAATCATGTAATAGAAATGCAATAAATTATTTTCTATAGTAAAACATTGGATAATGTCAATTATGAAAAATAAATATTCATGATTTACATAATACTTAATAATAAAATAATGAAATCATATATTCCCAATAAAAATGAGCCTATTCAACTGAAAAAAAAATCATAATTGCACAATGTGCTAAATGCACGACTTAATCTGCATGCAAACACTCTCTGGTATCATTGCCTAGCACCAGGATTCTTCAAACTCTTCTTCTGTTGCCCTTCAGGCAGCTGCCTCACCCATTTAGCCTTTGATCCGCACATGCACAAATAGGCCCCACCAGGTTTTTGCATTGTTTATAGTGAAAAAAATGTTTCAGCATGCTTTGATGCAAAAATGCAAGGATTTGTACACTACCCACCACAAACCACCAATTAACTGCTGCTCTATCTCTTGTACTCAGTAGTTTTCTTCTTCAAAGTTTGAAACTTTGAAGGAAAGGTTTTGTTTCACTGCGCAGAAGTTAATTAAAAGGTTCACAACAAGAAGTGAAAGTGGGTATCTTTTGTTTGTTAACAACCCTTCTACTTCAGCTCTGCGAAGGAACCAGATAAAGTCTGGTGATCATCAGAGCTGAAGTTTATTTTGCCCCAAACTCAAGCTGGTCAACATGCTGTAGTTGTGAGCCATTAGGAATGACATGTTATCTCTGTTTTCAATGTCACAGCCTCAACTCAAATATGCCAAGTGTTTTCGAATGATGAATGTGATTATTTTCCCGCAGGCCGGCCTCTGTTCAAATTCCCCAACTGTGTGTGTGTGTCTCTGATAATGAGTCAGAGGGAAAAAGTCTGCTAAAAATGGAGAAAAATAAATAAAATTCAATCCTACATGATTCATCACAGTTGGTCCGGATGCCTGAGGCTAGAATAGCTTTATTAGGTGCAACTACAAAGCCACGCAAAGGTGAAGCTAGGCAGCTATTGCTAACAACAACAATGGGATAGGATAATAGAGCAAGCACATATCGGGCTGTGTTCTGATCTTAATTACTGGAGAAATGGTGGGAAGCACAGTTGAAGGAAGGAGAGAAACAAAGCAGAGATTGAAGGAGAGAGATAAATGTCTGTAGGATCCTACCAGCATGGCAAAGACATATTTCTGGTCTTTCTCTTGGAGGAAGACAAAGACATCTGACAGCAGCAGAGCATGGACATCTGGAGAACAGGCAGGAGAAAGGCAGTTAAGGTTACAATATATTAATGTATTTTTCCACGTTTCACACAAATGATGTATTATATATACTGAAAACAGACTGAAAACAGATAATGAATCTGAGGTCAAGTTTCCATTTCAACTGGAGAGATTTGTCCTGTAACAGTGGGAGTTTGTTCCAGCATTTAGAGTCATCCCCTTTTTTCTTTTTATAGTACAGGCTTATAATAGAGCGTTGACAGGCTCGGAGAATTACCAAGGTTTAAGCATTTTATTTGTATTTGCCAGGATGAAATCAGAAGGGCAGTCATGGGCTACCTAACCCAAAGCAGTGGTTAAACTCTTGATTTGTCCCAGTTTATTGGTATATTTATAGTAGTATAGTTTGTGGAGAAATTGTTAACAGTTGTGAACATTTCTGACAATCACCTGTGAACGTTCTTTTAGTATAGTAAGAAATCATTTGAAAGAAGACGAATTTTCTAAATGGACACGTTCCTTGAAATATGTTTTCCTGCCGTACTGCTGCTACATGTGGTTCACTGAAGATGGCAGTCAGCATCCTTCTCTTGTTTGGGAGAAGTGACTCTATTCTGGAAGTAAAGGCTGCTAAGGGCCTTTTCTTCCAGCTAAGGGCCTTTTATAACCAGGGCTAAGGGCCCTGGTTATAAAGGAAAGGAGGCGGTTACAGGTATCAATTGGACCATGACAGGTTAGCTTTTGCATGGGTATGTGGTCATTTGTGGGCTAAAGCACTGAGTATTCCCTTACCCTTTAGTCTTCCCTGGCTGTTCTTCAGCTGCAAGACGCCATCATGGATTAGCCTCCTCCTTAGGAGATCCTCCCTGGCGAAAATCTGACCGCTCTTCATCATCATAATGGACTTGCTGTCTGTGCGGCCATGGAAGTCCTTGAGACGACGTCTTTTCTCATGTTCATTCACCTTGCTATCAACAGCTGCAATCACCTCCTTCACGAGCCGGACAGACTCCATCAGATCAATATAGTCATCATCGCTCTCTGCATTCGTGTCGTAAAAAAAAAAGAAATTTAACTTGAGTGAGTAATTCATACTGCTAGTCAACGCTGGTATTAAATGACAGCGCTGCTTAGGCTATATACCTGTCCACACTGAATAAGCATCAACTGATACTGTCATATTTACATGGCTATTTAAAACCCTTCGTAACAGCCACTGGCCTGCATGCACCTGTGGCTCTCTGACCAGGTCAAGGACATTAGGAGGGGGGAGATTAATCCACGGATGTTTTATTTCTATTGTTTCCTTTTAGATGTACAGTATGGTGGGTTTTATAGACAATCTTCTTGCATCAAATTTCTGTAAACTACAATTTATCGGGCTGACTGTTTCTTGTTTCTTGGGTCTCTGTCTTGTCACTAATCCCTCCACTGGTCACAGACTCGCTGCTCAAACCTGTGTGATTGGCCTGAGTAAGAGCAGATGTGTCTAATTGACTCCGACCCTAGACCATTTAATCCATGTATCCGTGCCCTCATTTGCCTGTTTGTATCCTTACAAGCGCAATCCCAGTGTTACAGTCAAACTTGAACCTTTGCCCCGATTTTTTATCATCATAGATTGTCAATTTTTTACAAACTGCTGACTGGCTGTCGTGTCTGCATTATGGTCCTGTTGTTTCTGAAACACGGACTCTTAGGTTTATACTTGTTTTCAAACTGAAATATGTTTACAGCAGTAAGTTGCTGTCGTGTTCAAATCAACAGATAGTAGTTGAAATGTTAGGCACTTTAAGAAATAAAAAGTTGGTGCTGCTGAGGGAAAATTCCTAAAGGTTTCAGAGGAAGTGGGACCAGATGACATCTTCAAATGTGTCAGTCAATAATTAAACAGAACAGATACTTCACTCCGTGATGGAAATATGTTTCATCAACCTGCTCTTGATAATTTATAACGATCAGGCCATTACATTAGAAATAAATGTGACAGGCCTGGCTTGGCTTTAACTCAGGTTAGATTCCACCTAAAGTCTATATTTACCGCGCTTCACTTGTGTTAAGGAAAGAAATTTCATGCTTTGAAAATGCTTTTTTTTAAATTTTCATTAAGGTGTACTAGCGGAACATAAATGCAGGAAAAAGCAATAATTTAGTGATTTCATGGTTCCAAACCAACTATTTTAAACTAGATTGGTCGAGTGGATGTTTAAGTGCTTTTTCAATTTTCACTGTGAAATCTCTTATTGTAAATTACACGGCAGAGAGAAATTAAAGCCATTCTATGGGATTAGTGGGTGGAGTCCAGATGCATAAACCGCCATCAAATCACTTTAAAGTATGTCCTGTATCTTTAGGTCTTGCTTTTGTCAGTTTCATATGATCTTTTATCCCAACTGTTCATGTGCAAAAATGTATTATGTTTGTGACAATGAGCCTGGCAACTTTAAATTAGCCCGAAGGAGGTCTGCAGGTTTACATCAAAGAAAAACCCAAGCGTCTGTCATTCAGACAAAGATGTATTTAGCACTTGGGTTTTTGACCAAAAATGTAATTATTCCTAAAAATTGAAATATTTACACTCGGTGGTTGTTGTGCTTCAGTGTCACTGAGAACCAAAAAGCTATCTTTAACATTTGATTATGACTCTGTGGTATTTCTACTTAGTATATGTAAGAGTTGGCAGGACAGAGTCTTCTTGAAACACATTGGGGATTAAGTCAGAGCTCCCCAATCCTGCATAGAATTATAAACAGGCTTTGGAGAAGGATTAGAATGAATGAGCAGAGTGGGAGGCCAGCAGCAGAGAGCCGTTTTATATCAGATAAAAATATGGTGTGAAATTTCTTTGCTTTCAAAAGTATGCTGGATGTACTATCCTAGAAAAACCTGTTCCAAATATGTTTTGCTTTCTTAAAAAATATGAAACCATGTGGGGAAAACTATAGGGGGGAATGGTTGAAGTACCATATTATTATAAACCCAAAGCGGTGTGACGAGTATCACCGTCTGGAATATATGAACTGAACGAAGATGTAGAGTCTACAATGATTTCTGAATTCATTCATGTGTTTGAGTTATTTAATTTCCTAAAATGGTAACATCTGGCTAAAGTATTTAAACGTAGCATGCATTCCAACTCAACTTGATACTCAAATATTCTCAAGGCCAAAAAAGATGGTAGCTTTAATCATATTTATGTACATAGTAAAATTTATTTGACTTTAAATCGGAGGTTTTCAAAGCAATATTTTGATCTACATTGACATTTCTGCTGTGTCGCGGTGCAAATTTCTTGTGCACCGTGACCAAATACAAAGTCGATGCAATGCGCTGTAGAAACACATATTAATTTGTTTTGCATATTTATCTATTTATATTATTTACATTTTGATTACGCTAGTTTTGATATTTAATAATGCTGTATTTTTTTTTTATATCTCTATTTTTTTATACTTCACACATGCCTAAATGTCGTTATATAAATAATCATTAGCGACATGCCTTGTTTGTATCTTGTTCAATAAATCAATAAAAGAATAATTGGTATCGTTGTAGGACTTGTGTGAGTATCTCAAGTAAATTAAGCCGAACAATTTGAAAGTGGTATTTGGTGTGAACGCAGAAGTCTGTGTGAATAATAGCAAGGAAAAAAAAGAAAATATATATAACGATACTAAGAAATAGACGATCAATCAAACAGGCTGAAATTAAGATAAAAATTTTGACAAAATCCCCAATAGAAGCATTTTGATAAAAAATATGTTATTAAAATGGATATGAAAGAAGATAAGGAGTTTGCTTTTCTGTGGTCCCGAGGGAGAATGCTCCATTAAGAGGGAGACCCGACCAAGAAGGCCCTGGCCTCCATTGGTGAGTACGTTTTGACAGTTGGCCTTTTTGTTCTTATAAATTATACCCAACCAATAGAGTCCTCCTTTCACTTTGTCTGATTCCCTAACAGCATGGTGAAAAGGTCTGCATGACGCTCACCTTTAGTGTGCTGGAGCAATCTCTGAATCAACACTGGGTACTTTGTTATCCTCTGCGTCACTAACAAGATGCATTCTGGGATACCGAGTCTCCGCACAATGCTGCTACTCATCTTTTTCTGAAAGAGCAAACAACAAACACTCTTGTTAAACATGGCCATGCAACAGGTGGCTAATAAACAAAGCAGGGTTTCAAATAACCACTGGGAAACTAACAAAGGAGGCATAATATTCAAGAAAGTGTTTTCTGTGAGAGATTTATGTGATATGGCTGTCACACAGATGAATCACAACACACAGAGGATGGCGGAATGCCATACATGTTTCATGCATGCAAAAGAAGGAAGAGAGAACAAGACGGCTGAGATAATAAGTAGCAGAGTGCTTGACAGACACACAATGAAAATGAATGGTGTCTGGAAAACCCGACATCTTAAAGTGATATTTATTGCCAGCATAAAAGCTCTGCAAAAAGGCATTGATAGTTCATCAAAAATAAGGGCTGGAATCTAAGTCCTACTTTAATGAAGGCCTTGAAGCGTTTGTCTTTGGTCAGTAGCTCCTTATAGAAGTTCACGGCTTCGTTGTGGCGGCTGCAGAATCTCCCGTAAACCCTCTTCATGCTGTCACCATTGGACCCTGAGAACTAGAGAAGAAATTCCCATTAATGCATAAAAAACACACATAGGTACAAAACAGAGTCCCCAAAACTAAAGCTAAGGTGTGTTTTTCAACACTTTATTGTAACATTTCTCTCAATCTTTACGTAAATCTTTAACTTTCTAATTAATTTGTGTTAAATTGGACCACTTTTTAAACTTTTTTCGAATAATAGGCATTCAATATGTACCGGCGTACGAAGATCCGTCTACACGCGCTCCTCTAATCTTACTTCTAGTGAGATAAATTCATAATTTATGTTTTGGTTTGTTGTATACGAGAATCGAGGTATAATTTAATGTCTGTTGACCACAAGTTTGAAAACGATGTGAAACACCGTTGGTAATGAGCTGGAATGAAGTTGACTAAGAAGGCGTAACGGAGAATACAGTTTAATACCCCCCCCCCCAAAAAATAAAAACAGGTCAATATTGACCCAGGAGGAAAATGTCACATGGTTGATCTAAAGCCAATATGAGCCCACTGCAAACTTCTTTTTTTTTTTCCTAATATATACAGGTTATATTAAACAACATAGTTCATGCTGACTTACCGCCATAAACAACAGCTACATCCATCATCTTTACAACTGGAGTTATGTTAATTTTGACAAGTTTAAACATTTAACAAGTGTATGTATGCAACAAACATATAATAATAATAATGCATTTTTTTTTCTAAGGATTCAAACTTTCAACATCATTTTTTGCAAAGATGTGGAAAGCTATCTTTTACGCTGCCTCTGACCATGGTAGCAGATTTTTTAAAACATAGGACTTTTCAATGCATGTATTATTATTATTAATATTATTAATTAATATTATTAATAATAATAACAACAATAAATGTACTATAATTCCATTCGGTCCATGTGAACCAACCTAGTGTAAAGAGACTGATGCGTTCTATGTTTGTGAAATTACTGAATGAAAATCTTCCTGCGGCTTCATGGCAATCATGTGCTTCCTCTGAGGGACGTGGTCAGAGCAGGAGAGATAGTGATAGAGGCACAACTTTGTTTTGCCTGTGGAAGCAAGTGCTTTATTAGGCCCGTTGCTCACAGACTGAAGTGAGAAGGAGGCAAATGTTGACAATGTTAATGTCTATGTGTCATCATACCCTTCACATTAACCCCACCCCCTCCACTGACCTGGCCGAACAGAATATCTCCTATCCTGCTGATGACAGAGCCTCCTTCCAAACACCCTCCCTCCTGCTGGCTCTCCTTCTTCCTCTCCAGGAGGCGGAGGAGGTGCTGCGTGTGGAGCTCTAGGAGCTCATCTAGGGTTGGAAAGAGCTTTTCTACCGTCTGAAGCTCTAGCTGCAGCTCCTTCTGCAGGCCTTTGCTGTACACTTCTGACATAATGCGCAACGTCCGGATGTGATGCATTTCCGTCTGCATTAGTTCTGAAGGTCGAACAAAGAAGTGATATTCAGTGAATGATGAGAGCAGCATTTTTTACGCTCTTCCTTGATTCTATCATCATAAGATAATTGTCTCTCAGAGGTCTAAATGGAATTGTATTAAATCTCTTACAAACATTTGTGTGTGTGACCGGAAAGCTTATACAGATATAGGAATGTGCTTTCTGTCAATGCTGGTAATACTTTAGCAGAAATAGATTCTAATCATCAGTTGGAGACATCAATAAATTTCACAACAACCAGAATGACTCAGCGTGTACTTAAGAGAGATAAATATCTAGGCTCAATAGACCACTGAGACCTGCGGATGTGCCTGAAACATATTATATATAATATACAGTTTTATTCTTCTATAGTTTTGATAAAGACTTGAATTGAGACTGACGTGGAGAACAAATACATTTAAACCCAACATAGAAACATCTTTTGGTCAATTATGTATTTACCATAGATGACATCCTGTCTCTTCACCAGCTCTTTGTCCAGCAACTGCAGGTACTGCTGCTCCACACCTAAACTCCACGAGTCGGCCTCCAGTTCCTTGACCTCAGACTCAAACTCCCCCATCAGCTGCCCGTCCATCATCTCTGTACCTGCAACAAATAAATCAATACATTTAAAAAAATAAAATAAATATATATATATATATATATATAGATATATATGTATACATAGATATATATCTATAGATATATATATATAGATATAATATCTATCTATATTATTTGTGCATTGAGACATAATCATTTCAGTTAGTGTCACAAAGTCTTATTTAAGGGTTGTCAAAAAATGTTTTTATGTTGCTTAATCAGTTTTAGAAAAATGAACACTGAATTATCGCGCTCGGATCAGCGTGCTCTGTGACCTCATATGTCCCTGAAAATCTTGAATCCTCAGTCACTTAAACATGACGAATGTAGATGAAATAGTTTAACTAAAGCGGGTCATTTGTTCTTCTATGTATCTCATATCCGTATGCTGATATCGCTTTGTCAAGTTGAGTGAGCGTGCCGGCAGACCTCAGCAAGACGCCGGGAGACGCCTCGCAAATGTGCAGGTGTCTGCGCACTGAGAAGACGTGCAAATCCAGTTTGGAAATCAGCTTCACGTTCCGCATGTAGATGTGGCGTAAGTTTTGCGCCGGATTTTCTTTCTGATGCGACCCTCCCTATAAATGCAGACTTAAGACTGGCACTAGAATTACAGCGATTTGTGAGAAAACAAATGACACAGAACAGATTTTGTATTTGCTCAGGATAAGTTCTTATTTGATCAAGAATATTTTCCCTTTAAAATAAATGTATGAACTAGCAGATAAAAACAGAAAAGGTCCCACTGCATGCTCAAAAGGAGACAACAAATAAATATTGAGTCTTATTTTTGTTTATTCTTATGGAAAGAATTGCATATGAACACTAAAAGAATATGAATGTATTGTAAATGACCTAAGGTCCATAATGTCTACCTTTACATTGATGTACTAATATAAAAAATACATTTGAATTCAAAATTATCTTTGCTTTAAAAGAAAAATATTGATTTTTGTGATTAATTCTGATTTATTGATTACAAATAATCCATTTCATTTTTTTTTTTTTTATTGCCTGACAGCCCTATTTATTTTTACAATATTTGCTGTAGTTGCCGTAATTTAAAATGTAAGGTTGTAAGCAAAGTTACAAGAAAGTTGAAAACTATCAATCCGATTCTTAATCATTACCTCACTTTGATTACGTGATTTGGATTATTTCATTAATACCCAATTTGAAATAATACAAACTGTCCTGTTACTCTAATTTTAGATTCTGGTAGAACTTTGTCAGGCGTTCTCATACTTTTTCCATCCACAGTGAGCTGCGGTCATACTTGTGGTGTGTGTTCACATGTGTGTACTGACCTTCATCAGTGAGCGATTCCATGGACTCTGTGACCTGATTGGTTCTGTTGAGCGAGTCAGTAGACTGGGAGAGATACCGCAGGCCTTTAATGGGCATCTCATCAAACACCGGACTGAATGAGGACACAGTCATAATAAAACTTTATGTTGATGTTTATGTTGGACCCATTAAGGAAGAATTACTGCACGAAAGATACATTGTTCCAATGTTAACAAAAAACACTAATAACAAATTAATAATTGAATGGCTTCATTA
Organism: Lophius americanus; assembly: GCA_037951165.1. Classification (NCBI taxonomy): domain Eukaryota; kingdom Metazoa; phylum Chordata; class Actinopteri; order Lophiiformes; family Lophiidae; genus Lophius; species Lophius americanus. Next base: position 8,630,283 of record JBBDHG010000014.1, read on the forward strand.
CGAAATATCAATAGCAACAGAATTATAATGTTAGTAAAAAGAGACTGTAATTAGGTTGGTCTCCTCTCGTCATAGCAGACTCACCCTGCAATGTTGCTTATGGAGAGACTCTTGGAGAGGTTGTTGCCATGGAAAGACATGATGCTGGTGGGCCTCCGAGATGATGGCAACGTCATGGACGAATGGTCTTCGGGGGACAAGATGGCTGACCACGGGCGCTCCCTGGTCCCACAAGCTAGATCGCAGACAAATACATTACAGATATAAATCTCCCAGCTTCCACTGTGTTGTGTGAAAGTACATTTTTCGGATCTTTGTTTTCACAGAGAACTCGATCAGTTGAACTATAGTTAGCCTCTGAGGTAAACATTGACCACTGTGAGGCTAATATTTACTACGTTGCACCCTAGATCAAGAGTGAATAACGGAGGAATTTAAAACTGAAACATCTCTCATTCCACTGACTGTTTCTCCTTATGCTGTACTCAGGTCTCTATTGCAAAATACATCTTGATCTCACTGAGACCACCCTTTTCGAATCAAAGAGCATTGCAGTAGCTTATATTTCTTTAAGTGTCATAGTGTCAATGTGTCATTGCATCCGCACAAACTACATTTTTCAAAAGTATTACTTCATTCTACAAGGCCGTTTTGGCCCTCGGTGATGGGCAGGGCAGAGGGACAAAGGTAAACCCTTTTGCCCCCTTTCGCCAGGGTCTAAAAATGTTACAATAAAACACAATAATGTGCTTTGATTGTGTGACAAATTAAATGTTAAGCAGAAATGCAGCACAGTTTTTGCCAACACATTTTTTTAAAAACCAAGAGATGTTCTGATGACATACTTGTTCAGTTAGTGTTTGGTTTTCAATGTCACCATCTCTGTTCCATCACCGGAATACACGGGCTCGGGTTTGCTTTATACGGCAGAGGGTTAGGACGGAGAGGAATTGATCCAGAGGGAGTGAAGTGGTTTGCTGCAGTTTAACTTAAGTGCTCAGGTCTAAATTAAGCCACGGCATGAAAACACTGTGAACTGCCAGGCACGCATACAAATGTTTGTATTTTGGAACAGTGAGCTTGACTCCAGCCTGACAGAATCATTGATTACTGAGATATTACTTGGACAGCTCAATGTTGAAAGAACAACATTGAGCTAAAAAAAACTGCCGTTGCGATGTTGATTCACCAGAGGTAGCTTCAGCCTGGTGAAGTTTGCCCCCAGCCGTTTGTCCACCACCTAGCAGTATAGTACAAATAGTCTTCAGGGATTTTAAGAGGTTATTATGGAAGCCTGAGGAGATCGGGGTCTTTTCTTTTCCTAATCACACTTCTACATCGGCACATACTTCAAAAAATCCTCACAAAAAAAGCCACATGTGACAAAACAGCGTTGCACACACACACACCACCAGGCGATCAGAAGTAATTAATGGAAAAACCCTTGCAATTCCAATGCCTTGACTATTGTATGTACATCTTAACACAACTAGAATTATATGCCAGAGGAAAACATGGGACTGATACCCGATTTTCACCAACTCTGGCAGTGGGCATGAAGACTAATCTGAAAATATGTGTTTTCTTACCAAATAAAGCCAATATTTGTGTGTGAAGTCTGCAAATATATTATTCCTGCTCGCTATGAGTCATTGCACAAGAGCTGGAAGCAACATCCCCTCTGCAGTAATCATAATTTTGTTTATTTTACCTTGATCTCAAAACAACCCTTAAACTTAGGAGTTAAAAATCAATTGTAGAAAGTTTACTCAAAGTCACTTCTGCCATTAAATTTGCGGGTAAAAACTGGTAATGAAGATTTTTCTTGCAAATCTGACTGACTCACATTTGTTCCTCATGGTGACTGCAGGGAGAGTGTTTGAATCTGGTACGGCAAACTGCTGCTTTGGCTGCTTGCCAGAAAAACATGAAAGAAGAAGGATACACGAGGAGGAAACATCAGTCAATAAATCACATAAATACTTGCAGCAGTACAACAGAACATAACAGAATCCATGGTGAAGCTCCTCTGAGGGAACTTTTACCTTCATCTTCAACTTAGCGCAGGCAGGCAGACTGTCCCTACAGCCCTTGTGGACGGAAGCATTGCAGTCTGGGAAGAGAAGGCAACACTCAGTGAACACTATGACAGTGGATGACGTGGGGGTGTCAAGGGTGTGTGGAAAGGTGGCAGCTAGAAAGTCTGACTGGTTTTCATAGCGGGCCAGGAAACTACACAAGCCCACTAATGAAAGCCAGACTGGAACAGAGCATGTGATGCAATCACAGGGTAATACTGCTCATGGACGAAGGAAGGGGAAAAAAAAGAGAGTCTGAGGAATGACACAAACCCTGAAATGCATGGGAAATTTTCAATCCTGTAAACATTCCCAAATCACCATTGAACAAGGGTCCTCCTCTGAAATATGATCTGCTCTGTGTTTCGGTGCCAAAGAGCCAATCTGAGATATGAATTCGACTGTACTAGACTTTTTCTTGCTGTCAAATAAAATCCTGAGAGGTGATTTTGTGTGAAAAAGTCACTTTACTGTGTAGACTTATATTAAGAAAACACAATTGAAGTGGTCACTCATGAAGAGCCACGCAAAAATCTTTATTCACAAGGCTGCAACGTGTTTCTGCCTTCTCTCACAGAGATAAGTTTTCCACTCAGACGTGTTACATAAGAGAAGCCCACCTCCAGACCTCCTCACCATACATACAACATTTCCGTTCTAGGGATTACATCAACACTCTTGCGCTGTCTGTTGGGCTCAGGCAACAATTCTGTGTAACTCAACATGTATGCATAGAACACTACGGAGACACTTTCATGGTACAGCTTCCCTTCCCCCAGCCCACCTATCACCTGAATGCCATTGTGTTTATGCCAAGAACAGATTAGGATGGTGGCACCCTTCTGGTTGATGGGTAATTGAAACACTCATGGCCTGAGGTAGAGAGTGATGAGTTATACAGCTCAGTGATGTGTCTCATAATGTGCTGCAGTAAAACCAGCTTGAATTCCTGCAGTGTTGTTCTCCTCTTAAATGATTTTAAGGCGTATTTTACTGCTTTTTGAGAATGTCCAACTAATTCAACTTAATCAAGGAGAAAAGGATGACAGTATTTGTCTGTAGAGTGAGCCTGACATCTGTGTGTAGAAATCTCCTCATAGCTGTCTATGCTGTGTGAGGCAGATTGTAAAATTAAGAGGATCCCAGCGATCTGTTGCGTAGCTGGTTTCTTGTTTTTCGGGCTGTTTTTGGGGTTGCGCCAAAGGCTTGAGCAATAACTACATCCTCTCTAGAGCTGCTGTTTCTGCTTCTGTGGAGAACAATTCAAATGTGTTATGTTGTCTGCACTGAAAGTCAAACTGGAGAACATGAGAAGTAGGCCTTCTTTAATCAGCCATGAATGACATTAACGCTCACATGGGCTTTTAATTTCATCTGACAACTTTATTATGTTCTTTAAGATGATAAACCAATAGAGTAAATAACAAAATACCCAAGAATCAGACTCTCATTTAAGGGTATCACATTATTTGATATATAATAAATATGTCAAACAATAATTAATAAACCATATGGTCCAAACAGACTGAGGGATTCATGTCCAATGGAGAAAATTCACTTTTTCTTACTTTATTATTTTTTTTCCCTTAAAGAATATCAACCCATAAGAAACAAGTTCCTCATACTGCCGCATATAAAACTCATGAAGTCCCATAGTGCAGACTTTCATCTTAGATTTTTCTATTACTAAAAGGTACCTTTCAATCCATTTAACAACTCCAATACATTAATAAAACTCCGGTTTTGCAATTAGTCAGCTTTGACAACACGTTTTATTGAAAAGAATTATTAAAAAACAATTTAGGAAAAATATGAATGTGTTGTAAAAGCTAATCAGGACCAGACAAAAGCCCAAGTATATTTTTGTATTTTGTTTTAGAAACAAATATTTAAAATAAAAAAATAAGTGGTAATTTGCGTTTCATTTGAGATACAAAAATCCAAATGAAAAACAACACATTTTTGCTTATACAAAATAGGGAGGAGAGAAATTTGAAAAAGATTTCATTTTTAATTTTGTATGTTGATTCTTATGACCGAAACCAAAAAAATAGGGTTTTTTCGTTTTGTGAGACCGGATATGGTCGTTGACAAGGGAATGAAAGCGGCGCATTCGGCGCTGCCATTCATCACTTAATTGCTCAACAGCGGTGGTTTATATTAAAACAATATGAGGAAGTTACGGGTAGATTCTAAGCTGTTCTTTCTGGACTTTGCTTCATCACTTTCTAAGGTCTTTACTTTTAATATGAAATATGTCAACAGACCTGTAATCAAGGTGATCGGGTTCTAACAGCGGACACACACTGATCAGCCATAAAATTAAGACCAGTTAGTGGTTCTAATTTTGTCGTTAATTGTTGTGTATTCTACACCGCTGGAAAGAGTCATTCTGCCAACCGTTTGAAGACCAGAATATACAAAACATGTTTATGGAAAGGCAGAGTGGATTTAATGGGATATTATATAAACTGTATGGCTATAGATGATGATAGGTTGGTGGGTTATATATATAAAACCCAGAGAGATACTGCATTTTATATTGAAGCTTTTTCAGTATTGATTGGTACATTTTTTGATGAGTTGTACAATTGTACAACTCATCAAAAATTTATAAGCTTTTGGATTTATAAGCTTTTGCTTCCTGCTGCTCTTTCTAGGACACGTATGATTCATTTATCTAAAATATTTTGTATTTTTTTGTAGTCAGTGGCTGGTTGAAATGTGGTGGCTGATCGTTGCGGGTATTTGCAGGTATTATCAATATTAACTAGATTTCAGATCTGCTGATGTATTTCCTAGTGGTCGCAATCTCTCAGAAACACCGCCCTCATTGGTGTGCTTGTTAATGACAACATCTGGTCTCACGAAAAAATAGTTCCTTATTTAGTTTCCGTCTCCTTGTAATAATAGGGAAATTGTCTTGTCATGGATTCTGATTCTTGTGTCTCAAAATCAAAATCAAAATCAAATTACCAGTCGTTTTTCAACACTTGTTTCTGAAACTAAAAAGGAGATACCAAAACGTACACGGATCAACAAACAACAATCTTTATTTTAAGATTGGTAAGAAATTATCATTAAAAAAAACAGAGGTTAAATATTTTATATTTAGAAACAGGTCTGGCCTGGCCTAAATATTCAAAGAAAAATTGAACAATTCGATGTTAAAAAGAATGTATGACAACACTTACTGGGCTTTAATTAGACCTAAAGGAATAGAATCTTTGATTGGTGACAATGAATACAAAAATGAAAAACACTCACGTGTGCAATGGAAAGTTTCCTTGCTGTTGAAAGCCTTATAGCACTGGGAGCACTGGGTGGCCTGGGCCGGACTGACTGGTGTGAACAGATGACCATTAACTGTCTTCTTGTCCTTTTCTTTGCTGTCCTTCTCTTTCTCTTTCTTCTCCTTGTCCTTTTCCTGGACAGGTGGGATCATCACAGTTAAGAACACAAATCAACCACCACGGGAGAGGGCGGTCACTTCAAGTGGAATATTTACTTCAACTTTTACTCTAGCCAAACAAGAGTGTGCTTGAATACCTGTGGAGTGGACTAAGATAGCAGACATTGACAAAGTGTCTCAGCATTTGGCCACCTGCTTGAGTTACAATCCAATCTGAATCCAGCAGAGCGACTTTATTACTCTGATGTACAGAGCAGCATGGTCCTTTGCATATTAAGTAATGCATTATTTAGGCTGACAACAAACGCTCACATAAAGAGGCTCCTCAACAAGACACAGTCTATCTTTCTTTTCATGCTGGATTCATTTAATAAAACTCTTATATCTGGTATACTTTTACAGATATCACTCTTTGATGTTTATTATCCTGGCAGTACAAAACAAGTAATTATAGTGGCCTTTCTTGCCAAAGGACGATTAATTCTCATCTTCAATATTGTGTTTTTTTCGCAGCTACTCCAAAGCTCTTATTAAATCTTTCCGATGATGAATGAACATCTGAGACACACTGCAGCATTCATGACTCCCGGGAGAGACACACTGTCTGGGAATCAATTCTTTGACCTTTCTGTAACAGGGCAGTCTTTCTGCTGCCTCTTGCTTTCATGGACGAGGTCATCCTCAGCTGTTGGTCATCTCTGTACACAGAGCTGAATCAGAATCGCACAAAATGACGGCGAGAAGAACAGAGCTCTCATTCTCCCCACCCAAGCCCAGAGGAAATGGGAAAATTGAGTTTCCAGCTCATTTTAATGGCACAGCCCTGGGCCTCTTGGTTTGAGGGGACCGCAAAGCTGTGACATACTAGGGCTCATTTTATGCAGTTGCTACAAGAAACCATAAGGCTGAGTGGAGCAGAGCAGAGCAGGCATGTATGTTTTAAGGCCATCACATTAAAACACTTGTTATTCATTCTCACTTCCTGCAGTAGCAGCTTGAAACTAAAGGTGAAACTAAGGCTTATAAACAAGAGGCCCATCAAAGTTTTCATCACCGCAGTGAGCTTTAGAAAGAGTAGCTATGTTTCCTATTAATATCTAAGAAAAAAAACCACAAAAATTATTGGAGAGAGACGGCAAGAAAAGAGAATTTTCAGCCACAGCCATTTACGGGAGAAGCAGCGATCACTTATGACATGAAGAGCAACGATTCAAACACAAACACATTCTCGTGACAGATAGAGCAACAGACAATGATTTCACTGGAAAAAAGGTTGAAGGGTAAGACCATTTTAATATTGAGATTGTGAGCATAGCTTTTCACTACAATCTTACTGTGAAAGAAAAAAAAAATAGAATAATAATTTGAGATTTTGTTAGCCTACCTCAAACCAACCTTTCCATCTGAATGAGAATCCATGTCTCTCTATAAATCTGTGGTATAACATTGCCGACTGTGGCTGAGCGGCTGAGGCTAAGACCAACACCGAGGATTCATCAGGAAAGCAGAAATGGGGAAGTGAGCTGCTTGCTACAGGACGTGTTATCATTACTGCAACATGCTTTCAGTCTGGTACCAAATACTCACTTCTACATTTCATCTTTGGATATTGTGCAAAAACTGTGTGTGGACAGTTTACCCTGGCATCAGTGACAAATATAAAAATGGGTTGTTTTTTTTGATAGAGGGAAAATTTCATTTATTACTTCATAGCTTCATCTATTAAGAAATTTCATCGAAATAAAAGAAAACGTTTAAACGTGGCATGTAACAGGTCATTAGTGATGAGGTGCTCATTTTAATTTCATTTATACTCTATGCCATTGCATTCCAGCAATGTCAGGCTTGAACATTGAAGCTCTGTGACTAATGTAATCAACGATTTGGGGGTTTGTCTGGGAGAAAGCAGGCTGTGCTGAACTCCATCAGAATCCTGTCACTTTAATGGCCGATGTTTAAGATAAAATCATAGAACAACAACTAGACTGGCCTTCCTGTTTTACTTCCTGTTCGCTTGTGCTTTTTTTGCGAGGGTTGCCCAATTATAGGCAGCAAACCAAAGTCAAACTCACTATATTTAGACTATTTTCTGAGAGTTTGGATATCATATGAGTGGATTTCAAAATATAATCTGCAGTTATGTTGTTTTAGTACAGTGTTGAGTTTTTTCATTCTTATTATACTGTACTAATCATGTTGGGGGGAAGAAATACTTTTTTCTGTCCATAAAATGATTGAACCTGACAGATATAATAAAGATATCCAGCACTCACAATGCAATAAGAAATGACAACTACCTTCTCTTAAGACCTTTTGAAAAGGGATTCATGACAGGGTCTGTGCAAGGGACCACATGTGTGGTTATAAAGTGTTGATGGCTCAAACCTAAACCTACTGGGGAAATCTAAATGTTATAAGAAGCACTGAACTGCCCTAAAGCAAGACAAAGAGTAATCCCTCTTCCACTCCTGTTCCTTTCTGAGTGTTTGACTGGAGCAAGTCAGAGGCCAACAAAAGAGGATGCAGGGGGCACCTCCTAGCGTGGCTTTGTGCAAACGCATGAGGCAGACAAGCATGCTGGAGCAAATATTTAGACTAAGAAAGCCACTGGAAGGGGGATGATCTTTCACTGCAATGCACAAAGGCAAGGCCTGATTTGAGAGACAGTAAATACTTTGCTTATGATAATGACATTTTGTAGATCTAAATTGATAGTGTTGCCTTTTTTCAATGCGGTGAAAGAACTTGAGCATTTCAAAGTGCTGTTATCATTTGCTGTTTCATATCACTTCCTGTTTTCCTGGCAACAAGCAACGACACCGGACCAAAGAGGGAGTTTTTCCACGCATTTAGTTCGATATATATAAATTATAATCAAGATATATAATTTTGATTATTTTGATCCATATTGAGATCATGATGAATCATGATTATTCATTGATTTAATGAACTATCAGGCTCAATTGTGACTCCATTATTCTGCTTGCCATAGGTCAGAGGTCGAAGCAATGGACTCAACAGCTGAGAGATCTCTCTCTATTCACACCCCTTTTGTCTATAGTTCAGGTAATGCAGCTTTGAAAAAATTCATTTTGCGAGGGAATCACATATCTTTTGTCCAGACCAATTGTTAAAGATTAATATCATTTTCCCTGTAAATGACATACTTCCAATGGGATGATGACCTGCTTCAAAGGCAAATTTCTCCACCTTTTGCTTCTCCTGAGATTCTATTTTACTTTTGACCGTCTGAAATCTGTGGTATACTGGTTGATTCAGTCCTTTAACATCTATATTACTCATCTGGTGTGCACCCAGGAAATGTTTACACAGGCAGTACAGAAAAGGGAACAGCTGTGATTGGTCACTCAGTACTTTAGGTAGTGTTCGATTTGCTTTACAGTTGAGCACTCTATGAGCGGAACATGTTTGCTTCATTTTGGGAGGCCAATTGCGCATCCCACCACTTTATCATACATCTTTCATCCAGACAGAAAAGCTTCCTTTAGCATCTGTGGATGATACCTAAAGCCTTCCTACCACAAAACCTCTTAGACAACATGAGATGGCATAGCGGTTACGTTTCTTTGACCTTCACTCCTTTGAACTCCATAGCTTTGTGAACTGTGCGGCTGCTCTAATCCGATTGCGACGCAAATAGTTTAATACCCGTTGTGTCTCATCTTGACACTTAAGGGTACCCACTATGTCTGGATGAGATGCCAGGGGACACGCCAAACCGGCACTTGACGCCCTGGATACATGAAAACAAATAGAAACTGTGTCAGGCTGCAAGCCTGACTGGATCACCAGAAAGCCTTTTCCCTGAAAATGTCACAGCAGTAACGGATCAAAATAGAGATAGTATCATATTCTTTAGCTATCTCACAGGGAATTCAACAATTTCTTCATAATGATGAGTTAAAACAAAGAAAAATTGTATTTTAGTTTAAGGATGATCAAAAACTAAATGTTTACTCACCCGGGTCTTTTTGTACATCTTGCTCTTGAGGTAGCTGAAGGTCCGGCTGACTTTCGTTACACTCTTTCCCTCAGTGTCGCTCCGCAGAGGGCCAGGCTCCTCCTCTGAAATACTGGCACACACACATATAATCATCAAACAGCTGCAATCATGAGGATCATCTGTTCACACTCTCAAAATGGTTCTTTACAACACTGTAAAGGTTCCATGGATAACCATCTCACTTCTTATGAGAACCTCTCCGCAGAGATCTTTTATGGGACTATAAAGATCCCAGCTGCAGTAAAAAAAAAAAAAACAAGAAGTATTTTATGGTAATGAGTGTGTGCAGAGGTGTACTGACCTGTATGCTACTGACCCAGAGTTGCTGGAAAATGATCTCATACCTGGAAAAAAGAGAGGAAGTCAGCAGCGCAAAAATTGGAAGAAACATAAGGTGTGCTTAAAGCGGTGAAGCACCTGGTCACACTGCTTTCCCCGAACATGTCGGAAATTAATGACCTCTACAACCTTTCCCGCATGTCTACAGAGGATTGTCAGTTTCAGGCCCAGTTGTAAGAATTAGGCAGAGAGTTGAGTAATCCATGCCCTCCTCTCACTTTAATAATCCTCTAGTAAGGAATTAAACATCGAGTTACTCTCATGGAAGCTATGTTGAAGCCAAAATCCAAATGATTCTGGCACTGACGCAGACCAGCAGCTGAAGCTGAAGTTCTGCCTTTAGATCTGGTGCCAATAATGGCTCCTATGACATTGGCACCAAAAAATAAAGCAAAACAATTAACGGTGTCTCCATTGACATACAATTCATAAAAATTGCTTCATATTGCTAAAATATGTCTAATTATCTTCCCAATATGTTATGGAATGCATACCTTATCATAGTATGAGCTTTGGCTATTATTCTATTCACAAAAGGCCATGATGGTTGAAGTTGGAATCCCAAGCCAATTATTCAAATTTTGATTTCTTGCCAAAGTGCGGGTATTTATCCAATTTATCTCTGACATTGTTCTATTTCAAGAGGAAACACTCCCACTGAAGAATTATTTCAACCCAAGTTCTGTCATATATGCAAATGAGCTTTGCTTGCCTGCTCTGTAACGGGGAGTCAAATCCAGCAGAGAATAATGTAGGGCAAAGATTGGGAAAAAGGGAAAGCTAATGAAAATATCGCAGAGACGGTAAAAAGGAACGCTCGGTGTCTTTAACTCAATGTGACAGCCTCAGTTTATCTGGAGGGAAGAAATGGCTTTCTCAGTTCATGTCTAGTGTTTTTTGTACTTCTTCCTCTTTATTTAGCGATGGTGTTTCAGACAAAGAAGACTGATCTGAGAGAAGGTTAGCTAAATATTCAATTGGCTTGGGGACAGAGGGAACCCAGCCACTAACAGGAATTATTAACACAAAGCTTGGTGCTTAGGTGAGATGTGCTTTTCTAAGCTGACAAATTCTGCTGAAACTCAGTCTAATTGGACGCTCATAATACAAGCAGCTTCATATCAGCGGTAATTAGTGGCTCCCCCATGACAAGTTTGTTGCTGCTAAACTTTTGAGCTTTGTCGCCCTTCAGCATCTATTTGTGTTCAGGATTAAATGTTTGTCTTTCTGTTACTGCAGAAGCATCAATACAAGAGAGTGTTAAGCGGTAAAAAACAAAAGGTTGCACTTAGAATTGTGTGTGTACACACAGCGTTAACCTGAGAATACAATCCAATCCATAATCACTTTATAGCAGTCTAGTCAGGGTCGTCTTGATCAGTAGGCATGATTCCATAAAGCTTTTCAGATCTCTTGCAGGAGGCTGGTAAGGCACGTTTATACCTCATCTATGTACGTAACTAGATATATGATTCTCAAAACTCCAAGAGTGTTTCAAAAAAGTTTGAAAACTGGATGGATGGGAAGGAATGGATAGACAAGGCTAAACCTAAATGCTTCCTTTGGTAGGGAAATACATAAAAATGTTTGCAAACGGATACACTGTTTGAAATCAAATAAATCTAAATGCATACGTAGATTGTTTGTTATGGATACGGACACAGGGCACTGCTACAACAAATCATTGGTAAATGTGTAATCGGAAAAGTAGGTTAGAGAGAAGTGAGAAAGCAAACTAGAAAATTTTGAATCCAAGGACACAGATTGAGGTGATGTGGATAGACAAATCCCCTTTCAGTGTTTACGAGGAGGAATGGGACAGTTAGTACGGATGGACGGAACGAGAAAGAATGGATGGATGGATGGATGGATAAGGGTAAACCTATATGCACCCTTTGGCGGGGATAAGGCCTCTTTAATGGAAAAACTGTTTGAAAACTATCTACTGTCAGAACATCCGAGCGTGTCTGATATCATATCTGTGTCCCTTGATTATATTTTACTTCTTTGGGTTAAACTGTTCATCACATTATATCTATTTATTCAATCGTAACACTAGAATTGTGATTATTTCTGATGTGAGCCAATGTGATAAGGAATGTTCTGTCTTCATGCTAAAGTAACACAGTAAGGCTGTTTTATGAAGCAGTTAGACCAAAATATTAGTAGATACGTATCTACTTGAGCCGTAAATATTCCTTTTCAGACAGACCGCTCAGATTTGGGTGATGGCACTACTACTGTCCTGTTGTTGATACTCAAGTTTCTGGTCTCCAGTGTTCCTTGATGAGCATCAAGCTTAAATAAATTTCTGTGACACATCTTTGTCTCCTGATTAATAACTGCTTAAGCTCTAAAGCTTTCCGTAATTTGATGCCATTCTCCTCAGAATGTGAGTTGAGCCCTTCGCAGTGGACAGAGCCACAATTATTTAATATTCACACGGTGAATAGCAATGACAATGGGTGAGACTCCTTTGGGGGAGATCCAGGTGAACAGGAAGAACTAGTTCTATTATTCTAACATCCCAGATGTACTCAACTGCAGCTAAATCTACACTACATTACTTACTCCAGTTATCGTCATTATCACTAGATGATGAGTCTCCGTAAATGACCTGAGACTTAGATTTGGTGAGGATGGGGGAAAGGCTGAAGGAGAAAGAAATTCGCCTCTTACGTCTCAGGCCTCCCACGGCTGGGGCGGGGGGAGGCAGAAAGAAAAGAACCACAGCAAGAACAGATCACTTAATGAGCAACATTATGACAACCGTTAGAATAGTAGAAAACATATTTATAATGGTGAAGAAATCATTGCTCTTTGAAAGGCACTGCTCACTGTTGTGAACAATGTTTCTGCTAATCCTAACCAATCACATCATTACTCAGATTAACAGAAGGCAAAGTTAAGATGGAATAATGTGAGATCACCATAATTAAAAATAAATTTCTAAAAGCTTTTGCCAATCCTGTCCTTACAGGTGCTGTAAAAAGCATATAGATCGTTGTGTTTGTATGAGCGATTCTGAAACAACATAAAAAAATCTTTAGTTCTATGTTACTTCAATACCCTTAAATGACAAACACGTGAAGTACACGCAAAGTTTATTTAAAATTGATGGATATTTGCCACATTATTGACTCACGACGTTGATGTATGATGACTTTAAAGCAGGATAACAGTAAGGAGATCGATTTATAAAGACAGAAAGGCTTGATGGATGGTGCTTATATGCTGAAAAAAAAAACAAGAAGGCTGTCTCACAACTTGTCACTCACCATCAATGTCTCTCTGGCTGATGGCGAACATAGATACAGACTTGGTGAGCGGCAGCGTCATGGGAGGGCAGCTGTTTCGCAGAGGCCGATACCGCCTTGATTTCTAAAGTGAGAGACATGAGGTCAAACACAGGGCAAGGCGATGTACAGAATAAAAAACTTGAGACTAATAACACAGTTGGTAACTGTGTTTTTAGGCGCAACACAGTTAGCAACTAAGAACTGGTGTCCCTTTTTGGATAAATGTTAGCCAAAAAAGGGACAAACAAGGGAAAACACTAGAAACATGGGCATTAAACAGAAAGGGGGAAACTAAAGGAGCGATTTGTAAAGTTGTGTTCACAATTTATTATAATTCAAGAAGAGATTGAATGAAGCAGCTGATTTATGTTCATTAACTCTTAATAATCCTCAGATATATTACAATTCTTGTTCATATGTATGCAAATCCATTTTTCCATGTTTTTGTGGATGTGCTGAGGGCAACTGGATGACATTATAAAAACATGACGGCGATCAACATGTAAACACTGCATACAACATGTAATCAATATGTATGCGGAGAGAGTATGTGTATGTGTGTGTGTGTGTGTGTGTGTGTGTGTGTGTGTGTGTGTCTGTGTGTGTGTGAGTGTGTGACAGCTGACCAGGTCATGTAGTCTGCTTTGCTCCCCCAGCTCCTCCTGCTCCTCCGTCAGAGAGACCAGGGAGCCCCTGTCATCACTGTCATGCCGGGGCATCCTAGACGGCTCCAGGATTTGGGGCCCCTGGGTGGTGGGACCCCTTATTTCGTCCTGCCCTCTACATAGCCCCTCTAGGCTGTAGCTGTGTGGGCAAACAGAAGACAAAGGTGACCTAAAGGAAGATGGATTGATTGATCTGCAACTTGCAGTCCACTTTTCTCTATTGAGTAGTCATCACAGCTTCCTGGTTACACACAGGATGCTTCTGCATCTTAACACGACCACACACACACACACACACACACACACACACACACACACACACACACAAAGCTGTGCCTGCGCAGTGTTTGGCTACCTGAGTTATCATTGGGATCCCGAGCAGATTTACTGCTGAAGCAGCGGTAAATGACTTCCAACATCAGCATCAGCATGGAGAGCTCTGCAGCTGTGATTTACAAAGCCAATTACATTGATCTATGACTGGAAATAAGAGGCCTCGAAAAATCCAATACAATGATTATGGAGGAAAACTACAGCCACATTTCAGGATGAGCTATAACATGGGTCCACAACTCTATCTTCCGGACAGACTCCCTGAAAGATTCAGCTCCAGCAGTAAATCTCTCTTATCTCCAGCTCTTGGCATTGCAGGGCACTCCATTAACCAGGGAATCATCAGTCCAATACATTTAAACATGTCTATAACCTAAAATGGATGCAAAGAATCATCACATGGTGATAATCAGTGACCAGCGAGTCACTTATTTACACTGTTAGTGTAAATAAGTCAAAAGTACTGCGACATAAACAACATCGGCAACTTTTGCGGCTCTCTGCCTAAAGATGCCAATGATTGACAGATTTATTGGCAAGACATTCGTTCGCTCACAATAGCACATGCATCTAGGCATATATGCCCTCAAAAACCAAAAATGCAAATCAAATAGTAAATAGGCCTGATCAAAGTAGGTCAGAACACCAAAACGTCAAACACTATCAAACTGTACCTAAGGGAACTAACTACTTCCACACCGTGGCTTGTACGGAGTATCAAGGGGCCACGAGCTGATGCTAATAAAGAATGAGGTGGAGGGGTTAGTCAGGCGGAGAATGCAGATGGAGGTAATGAAGAGTGATCGGAAGAAAATATGTTAGACTTAATGGTAGAGGATGTGAAAAGGATAAAGATTCAGGGATGTTGGAAGACAGTACTTTTGGTATGTCATAATTCTACAGAGTTGGGATAGTTCAGTTAATGACAGGTATAGCTGCAGTTGGGCTGTCATGAGACCAGATTTTAGAAACAAGATTATGGTGGACTGAATTCATGATAAAGATATCACTGGAATATCTACCGTAACACATTCTTTCTTGTCCCTTAAGGACATTTTTGAACATCGCACATGGACACATATTCAACCTACAGAACAGTGTTTCACAAACCATCATATTTCACTCTACAGAAGAGTCTATAGAAGATTCAGAAAACATATATATAATTTGCACTTTGCACTTCTTACGCATATTCACATATTACAATAAGTTCTTATTAAGTTAAGGTTAACATATTATGAAACATGTATATTGATATACATCTATAAATATTTCATGTTTTAATATTACTATGTTTTATTTAATACTGGTATATCATGACAACTCTAAGCTGGTTGCAGTACACACCAATTAGCCATTACATTGTAGCCTCTGACATATGACGTTAATATTGATTATCTTGTAACGATGACACCAGACAGTCTGAACTTTGTGGACTTATCCCATGTGGAATGAAGACAAGCCTGTTATATGATCCGACAAAGGACCTACTGCAGCATAAATCGCTATAAAAGGCTCATGTTGGTTCTGATCAAAGGACGTCAGAACAAAGAATGCATTGCAGAGCTCTTTTGGCTGGCAAAACGGAGGACCTACACAATATTTGTCAGTTGGTTTTAATTTTATGGCTGATAATTCTATGCAATCTGATGAAATAACAACTTGAAGCAAAGACATTTTGTGGCTGAGGCAAATAGCAGCTTTGTCACTAAATTTAATTCAATATTCCTCATTTTCTGATACAGTGTTGAAAAATTCCATATAGGAACTTTTCATCAAAGACAGAGAGAAAAAAAATCCTTCCCAATCTTTAACCACTGCAGTCCTCTGAGCCTCCAGTTTTAAACTTCCATCTTTCCATACGGCTGGTGGTTCTTCCTACTGCAATACAAACCACCTCTACGTCTAAATCAGCAATTTGCTGGGGTATTTCTTGCACCTTCTGACAGGTGAAAACAGAGCAGTGTTTTCCTGTCAACTTCCAACTTGCCTACAGGGATGGAGTACAGTGCAGCAAGCAGCAGATCAGCATGCATACATTAAAAAGCAGGAGACTGACAAAGGCTACAGCAGGGTCACTTGTTGCCTAATGAGCTTAGCATTGTATATCACCTGGCAACAAGTAAATCTCAACAACACAAAAGGTGATGAATGTGATTAATATGTACCTTCTCCTGTGAAAGGTCGGCTTTCGCCCACCAGGGTTACAGACGGAACTGGAGGTGATTTATGAAACAGACAGGAAGTTATGGATCATGAGTGAGATGAATTGCGATATGAAGGGATGGCAGTTCAGTAAGAAAATAATGAATAAATGAATCCATGATCTACTACTTTTATTTGCTGATGGGATCATAATCTCATTAGTATGCTAGATATCTGAAGGTGCTATTGTGTGTTTAAGAAGGCATGCGCCACCATGTTGGAGGAGTGATAACATTGTCTTTTCTTGAGAATAATGATCTTAAAGGATGCTATTTTTGTTCTTGCAGGGAGATAGATGAGAAGAAATTGATGCAGCTCTCATAGCAGTCCATTAAATGTGTGATGCTGCAGCCAGGATGAGGTTTGCTTAGCATAAAATAATGACTGGAGGAAGAGGCAAACAGACTTGATCCGTCTTTAAGGAGTGGAATATCACTACCAACATGTTTGAAAGGTCACCACTAGTTTATGAAAAGGTTCAAAGTTCCCATCTTGAGGAAATAGTGACATTAAATGCCAAGGAAGTTGGAGCAACCAATCACTGGACCTGTGTCCAACTCTTACTGTAATTTTGACGCTTTAAAGGCAGGTGTTAAGAGGAATAACATGTAACCAGGATCCTCCCATTTATTAAATAGTCTTCCAATCGTAATTATTTGAGTTGCCTGCAATTATTTTACATCATAGTCAGTATCACCGACTGACTATCTGTATATACTGGCACAACTGATTGCGGCAGAACTGTCTAATTTCATCATTATTTCCATGTTGCATCCTGCTGTTTGATGTTAGACCGGCCCTCGTTAATGAGGTCATCTGGTTGCGTTGGCGCTGCGATGAATGGGGACTAATATCAGCCTTTAGCGCCAATGACTGTTAAAGAAGGAGCTTCAATTTTGCAACGATGTGAACATCATGGGGCCAAACAACAGGGTATTGGCCACAATTTTATTTCAAGCCTGATGATAAAAGGAAGCCTGACATCTTGGAGGAAGCAATATGTCAAATTGAAGCACAATGTAACTTTGCCAGTCGGGCCGTAGTTGCAGGTTCATCTGTTATTAATTATCTGTAAAGCTATTCAGTTGGAAATCTAAATACAATTGTGACAGTGATAATTGATGACTCTAATTCTTAATAAGGTGTATTTGTTTATTACACTGTAATTACAGTTGAAAATTAAAAAGATGCAATGATGTGGACCACAATTAATCATCAGCTAAGTTCCTACATTTAAATGTCTTTAGACTAAAACTAAGCCTTCCAAATATTGATCATTTTTGTCTGTTAAGTAAGATACTCTCTAATTTTATCAACAATGGGAGGTAATATTACGTTCAGTAGCATCTCGCTATAAATTAGAGAGCCAGTGATTAAATTTAGCACAACTTCAAATGCCTTGCCCATGAACAAATTCCTGCCACTGTCATATCAGATGGATTTTTTCTAAAACCACAAACTCCCCCACTTACAGAAATTACAGAAGAGCATTTCATGGCTTTCTTTAAAATCGAAAATTGACTCAATCCGTTCTGCCCTTTCTGGTCCCTCCACTCTACCTATCCAGTCTGCTTACTTACAATTTGACATCTCTAAGCCTTTAAATTGCTTCCCAGAAATCTCAAAGCAAGAGGTTGAGAATATCATCAGGACGATGAAATCCTGAATTGACATTGCTGCTTTTTGGTCATATTTTTATACAATTATTATTATATTTTTTATTAATGTTTTTATCTGCTTTTACCTTGTAGCACTTTGAGATTTGATCCAAATGTAAATTGTGTTATAAATTAAATGTATTATTATTATTATTATTTTCATCAGCGATGGTGCATGGAGTTCAATGATCCCTCAATAATTACATCGTTCACTTTTATCAAGACTCCTATGGTAGAAACCGTATACTGTGTTTAAAGAAAGAAAGAAAATATCTGCTCCCTGTTTATGATCTCTATGGTTAAAAAGATAACCAGCTGCTGGCTGCAGCTTAAACATAAACCACTAAACATAAACTTATCTTCTCATTGCAGAAGCTAAGCAAGTAATCAAAAAAATCAATCCAGTCATTTAAAGTTTCTGAATAAATACGACAACTCCAGTAGGAAGCGGTGACAGCACGCATTTGTCTCAAGATTTATCTGGCGTTTTTATTTTCCTGTCACTCATGTATAAGCCCTTATACTTCACACATCATGCATAGTCTCTAAATATTTTGTGTTCTTCTCAGTGCCATAAAGGGGCCTCACATGCATCTATATGAGGCACATGAAAAAAATATGAATCATTTATTACAGCTTAGAGACAGGATATTGATTAAAGCTTATGGCAGTTGCTCTTTTTTTTGTGCCAATTATGGACATCTGTAAATTAATGGATGACAAAAATGTAAGGCAGTTATATTTATGTTTTGTCTCCAACATTGTAGCTCAGTCCTTTTAACTCCATTGAGTTTGCTGCTGTAGCAAACAAAGTGTCAAGGTCAGGTCCTTGCGTATTCTGCATCAGTGTTGTAAATTATTCACTGCAGGTGTGTGATGTTACATGTGAACTGAACACTTCTGCGTTGCAACTGTGCGCGTACATGTGCTTAAATTGTATATGTATGTCTGTCAGTCTTTGTGCGGATGTTATCTGTGTATGTGTCATTTCTGGTGCCCTTCCAACACCAGACACATGGTGACACAGCTATTAACAGTAGGAGAAGGGAATGCTCTACATCGCACAGAGGGAGTAACATCAACAACCTCTAATAAAACTGACATCTGCACAGATTGGATCGACTGACAACCACTGATTAATACCAACAGATGATGTTAAGGACAAAGGAGGGACAATCAATTTAACTCCCTCCCACAATTCAGTAGAAAATATTAAGTATAATCTATCTCCCTTCCCAGTCTCACCTCCTTTGGTTCATCTCTGCGTCCCGTATGTTGTTCTTTCCAGGACCCCAGCTGTGGCGACGAAGAGGTGACAGAGAGCGGATGCTGTTCCGGAGGAGACAAGAGCGTCGTGGTACCTCTGTTACTCTGTCTTTAGCTTCTTCTTCAATTTCTCCTCCCCCTCCACCTCCTCCTCCACCACTGTCCAGTCCTGCAGTGATAGTAACCCCAGCCTGGATGAGCTCCTCTGGGCCCCAGGTGCATTCCAGGCCCTGGCTGCCCTCAGGGCTGGAGCTGGACGGACCAACGCTGGCTGTGTCGTCTGTTGATGAGCAGGAGACGGAAACCTCGCTGGTACTGTCTCCTCCCGTTACTGGTTCATCATTCTGCAGACATCCATAAAACATATACCCATCATTATTAATGAGTTCACTAACAGCATCAGCAACCACATACAATTAAATAAACACAAAAAGTTATTATGAACCACAAGAACAGCTTCCTTCATTTAAAGAAAATGGCACACTGTAATTACATTTTTAAAATATGTATTATTGCATGTTTTAAAAATAATCTTTTTCCATTTTCATTGCACATTTATTAAGTGGCACTTCAGCAGAAAGAACTATAGTCCAGTATTTGTGCCTTACTTCAAGGAAGTAGAACATACAGTAACAAATCAGCTATACTCCATCTACAAACAATAGGCCATTTTTGTGATTTAGGGGTATCCGCCCTGAGGAGCAGCAATTGATATCCCCCCCTTGGAGACTGGATACTGGTGGTGGTGGCTGATGATAGATCTGTGAGGCGATGGGCGAGGGGGAGGTTGAGCAAACCAGCAACCTCAAGGAACTAGATGAATATAGACTCATATTCAAAAGGCAGTAGCTTTTAGTGATAGACTAACGATGATGAAGATGTGTCACCGTGATTGTTGAGATATGACCGGCTAATAACTGACACCCCAGGCCGTGAAGCCGAATGATAGCGTGGTAAGAGCAGTGGCTGTGCCTCGCAAGGGCAAGAAGATAGTTATCCTGACGGAACTTTCAAGAGAGCTTCATTTAAAATAATGTATCCATTAAACCCACATAATTCCATGTATTGTGGAAGATGGCATTGATGTAAGTGAAGACTACAAAAGGAGATGGTAAAGAGGGTTGAAATGTGCCAAGTAAATAAAAAATGGATAAAGTGGCTGCAGTGATGTATTCAGTGGTCTGAAAATCCATTAAATACATTGTGACATGCGGACAGAGTTGTTTTTTTCTTCCTTCAATTCCAATGGCACAACTCTGTTTCATCCGTATCTGTAAGCTATCAGACAATGTGCGAAAACAAGGAGAAAATAAACGGACAGGATGAATGAGAAGCTCCGTCCATATCCATCTTTCATTGTCATCATCATCCTTCAACCACGATCGAGAGCTCAGACGCACATATTATCACTTATCAATCACTGCTGCACCCAGTTCTTGGAATGTGAGGCCAGTTTCCTGAAGATTGTGTCTGGATACGTATGAGGCCCGTTTGCTCCGATATATTGGGGAAGCCATCATTGCAGGGCATCAGGTATTATTAAGTCTTTTGTGCGGAAACAAAGACCAGTGAAGATTGCTCTTCAATCTCTCCGGTAGTTTTTATTGTGGGCAAGAAGTTGTAGACTTGCGTCTTTGGTTAGATGAGATGAGAACACACATAAGGAGCCTTGTATATACTTCATCCACGCAGAACAACGTCCATCTTTACTGTGAAGCATAAACAAGCCTTAACAAGGGAATGTTTAAGTCCACAAGCCAATGTCAAAATTTTATCAGGCGTATAAATAAAAATACAAAAGGAACCAAATGGAATAAAATAAAATAAAATAGATGTCTCTCAATGACTGTTAATCACAAATGCTCACATTGTGTATCCATCAGCATTTCTTTTGCCGAAGCATGTGACGAATTAGGAGAATGCTGGAGAGCTATTTAACCCACAGGAATGGAATATAATGAGGACCAAATGGCAAAGCTCAGGGATAATGAGTCAGAGCAACTTTATAGTAACAACTGACATTAAAACAAACACTAATAAATGATGGTAACCTAATGAAAATAAACCTTTTCCTAGGAAAATGTTTGCATATTTCTTTTTTAAAGTAGTTAAAGGGTTATTCATCATTGTTACAGGGCTGTCTTATTCATTCATAGCTACCCAAGTTATAAGCTGGAACTTGACAAATAAACAGTATTTAGGGTATATTTATTGCAAAAATGTGCATCTTTTCTAATGTGTGTTTGAGAAAGATATAATGAGTACAACTTTGGCGGGACTGTTTATATTGTCCTTGTACCTACCTGAAAGTTCTGTAATCTAAGCAATAAGCAATTCCACTACAACAAACAGGATTGCCACACATCCTCTGGCCTGTGACTGGTGGAGAAGACGTCTTGCATGCACACACACAAGTATCAAAGAGTCCACTTAGAGTTAATTTTTAGGTGTGAGCTTTAACTGGGCCTATTGTGCCACCAGCTGCAGAGTGAGGGCCGAGCATAGAGCTGCTTCTGTTGGAGAAACGGGAATGAAAGATCTGCTTTATACCGCCGACACAGCTTCCTCTGGGAGTGACAGGATGTATGAGTTCATGTGTGGCTGTCTATATGTCAAAGTGCATGTGACTGCAGTGCATCTTAGTCACGTGACATTAGTTTTAGAGTTAGAAGGAAGGCGAAAATGAAGTTTGAACCTTTATTATTAGGCATTTAGATCATGCTCATATCTTTATTTGCAATAATAATGGAGCAATTCAAGCCACAGTTTCTGGCTCAAGAGCACATTACCATGACGAATGCTCGACTGAAATGTTCCGAGGATAAATGGCTGACTTCAGAGTTTCTCCAGCAATTACTCTACAATTTGTAGAGCATTAAAAGAATCTTGCAAAATATAGACAATTTCCCTACAGGGAGCAATGAAGATGCTGCTTCCCCTGTCTATCTTCTAAATCATAGTGCCCATCGTTAGGCAGCGAAGATCCTTGTGCTAACTTTGTCCATTATTGTTTTAAAAATAAAAAACACTAGTTGATGCTGCAGACGATACTATATACTAGCAATTTCATTAGGATTTAGTCAAGGTGCTGCCCAGAACTCAAAGTGAATATGTTTTGTGTTTATCGATTGTCTGATCCATATTTTCTCCAAATTTTTAGTTCTTGATTTTCTGTTGTTTTATTTTTTGCTCCGGTTCATTTCTTTCTGCCCCAATTCTACTCCTGTCATGTAAACAGGAGTACATTTTGTGTCACAACGACATAAAGAGCCTGACCTTTCTGAAGACCCTGTCGTATCCCGGCTCTGTGCTCAGGAAGCTTTCTAAGTCACTGCCAGAATCTCTGTGAGTAGTGGAGGGACAGCTGGTGGAACTGCTGGTTCTGCTGGGTACACTGGGAGACGCTGGAGACTTTGAGGGTCCTGAAAGACACAACAAAAGTGTTAAAAAAGAGCTTCTTAAAAATCCATAGGAAAAGAGCAATACTAATTAAACAAAGATCAACTCTGAAATATTAAATACAATTAATACAACAATAAAACAATACAGGACTGAAAACCTAACCTCCTTCATTGGCAAAGTAAAAAAAGTGAGAGAGCGCAAGCCTCCGCCATGGTACAACAATACCTTAGGTAGATATAAATGCGATCAGATTCAATTAAATCACTTTATTAAGAACAATTTCATACAGATCCCCCCCTTCATCTAATTATTGCCAGCATTTATGTCTACCAAAAAAAACCTCTCAGCATCTCTCAAATACTCTGGAACCGTTCGTCTGTCCTGATCTTTCTGCGTCTTCTACTTCTGTGTCTCTGCTCAACACACTGAGAGAGCAACACGTGTGAGGTGACGTACCTGCTCCAGATGGCCTATTTTATTTTAATGTTATCCCAGGGGTCATTGTTTGGCACAAGCTCAAACAGGATGTTTGGATGAACTTAAAAACGCCATTCTCTGGTTGAAATCTGTCGATGGCGCTGTTCTGCGCTTTACCACAATGTGACCGCTCCAAACCGCTTATTATACTATTTTATTATATTTCAAATGCTTTAGTCACCTTTTGGATATGCCAATCCTACCTCTGGGCACATTTCCATGCTAATCCGTCCAGTAGTTTTTCCTAAATCTTGCTCACAAACAAACAGACAACATACAGATGTGAAAATGTTATGTCCTCCCTTGGTGGAGGTAAAAATATTTTAATTTCCTCCTCCAGAAAATAAGGAGGTATTGTTAGAAATCAGTGAAAAGACTTCTGGGAATCTGAGAGGGTGTGAAAAAATCTGATGGATCAATGGCTGCCTGTCCAGACTAAAGTCGTTGGTGCTGAACTGCGGAGACAAACAACTGATGCTTGTGTTTTAAGGATCTGAGAAAAAAACTGAAGTTAAAATCCCCCTGAGATGCAATGACAACAGAAAATGCTGCTGGTGTTCTGCAAAAGAGCTTTTATTACAGAGACACATCATGTGTCCTGGGGCAAAATTGACAATGTTGATCGCAGATACACAACTTTCAAAAGAATGTCTCTGGAGTTTAAGAAAGAAACAGTTTAAATAGATCAGAGATGCAACGTAACAACCGTGTAAAAATCAATGTAGCTTTGACCTGGAAAATAGGTCACGAAGGGAGTTCAGTGCTTGGCCAAGTCACTGCCCCTCTCTTCCAGGATTTCCAGCTTGTGTCCTTTCCCTGCTGGTTTATGAAATATACAGTCCATTCCCCCGAAAAACAAGATAATATACCCCATTAAAATACTCTTAAATAAGAATAAAAAACATGTGCATCATGTTGTTTTAAATGCAGCAAAGATTTTGTGCTGCCAGTGTGTACTTGTAGTAATTACAACCTGGATTATGATCAGCACAGAGTAACATTAAACATCCTTAAGCTGTGAAAACAACTTTAAAACACTGCTCCCGCTTTCAACAAATGATCTGTGTTCCTAGTTGAATACTTTTTCAACCCACCATGGGCCATTTTGGGGTTCAAACACGCCCTTTCTGATCCTTTCTTTATCATGCACCATCATTGAGAAAACAAGTAACAAACTCTAAAGTTGGCACACTGTACAATATTTCTGTGGCACAGCAGTCGTTGACATGTAGGGACATGTAGAGATAACATCGCCATGCCAAGCTAAATGAGGAAGACTGTACCTTAATAGAGCACAAATGTATGGCAGTCAGCTTTGGCCGTTGGAGCTGCTGCAATGGCTAGATGTCCCCTTTTTGGGATTAATAAAGTTTCTATCCATCTATCTTTCTTGAGCAAGATGCCAGAATGAAACTGGTGAGATCATTTACCCACTTTGTTATTCAGCATATTTTCTCACGTCTATTTCTGCCAAATAAAAGCGGAAGTTATGTGCAAAAGGAAGTTATTTCTGTATGTGTGTCCATTGTGAATCCGTGTAAGGCCTGATAATTAAGTTTTGCACCTAGGGCTGACCCCATTTGCAGTTGATTGCTGGTTAAAATGAGGGGCAATTCAACTGCAATCAGCTGCTCAGAGGACCATTGACACCCGGTGTACATTACGATTCAAGCCCGATTCACACTTGTAAATGAGCCTCAGGACTGCTGGCCCATCTGACGGTGTCATTCTTTGTCGTGCAGTGTACGAGGGGTCATGAGGGACGTTTTCAACTCCCGGACAACCGTGGGACGACCGGATGATTTGTCAGAAATTTTGGCAGTGTCTCGGTTCGATGGGCTGACGTCAGTGCCTTCTTTTCTCACTGGGCCTGTGAGAAGTGGCTGAGCGTCTGAGTTGCCATGGCCACACAACGCATTGTGTGGATAATAAATAATTAGTAGAAAAAAAGTAGAAAGTGCAGCCCGTGGCTGGTGTCAACTGAACAGCAAGGACGAAGAGGAAGTTCACAGCTGTGTGAGAGGTGCTAGCTACCAAGCTATTACTCTCTTCAGTCAATTGTACTTCGCTTACCTTCAAATCTATCAGCTAAATAGACTAGACACACTGCCAACACGTACTGCCCATATACTTCGGCGCCGGTTTTTCTAAAGAAGTTTCGGCACACTGGATGGAAAAGAAATAATAAAGCTAGCCCTTTTCTGTATTGTTAGCATGTTGAAAACAGAGAAATATTTGCAGATTCGGAGCTTCCAATTATCAACAGCAACAACGGGCTGCAGGAGCCGAAAAGGGTCTTAAAGTGTGAGCACAGCAGTCGTGAGCTTCCGCAAATGTTTGATTTGTAGTGTGTACAGTGGGCGACTCTAAAGTCGCTTTAGGCTTTAGGGCCATCAGGGGGTCGGGGGATGGAACAAAGGGTCGTAGCAGGAGTGGTCAGCGTCTGGACCCTTCATTTTAATCGATTGGGGGCAAAGTCAGCGCTCCTGCAACATACCAACTCTGTTACTGCAATTACACACATACGTTCAATTTCAAGAAATGCTAGGTGGGATGATCTAGTGGGTCCTTCACAGTCCAATCATTTAGCCCCAATAGAGAGACTGCTTAACTCAAAAAAGAAGACTGGATGAAATAAGCATCTATAAAAAATCAAATGAAATTCATAACATGTAAACATATATATATATATATATATATATATATATATATATATATATATATATATATATATGTTTTATTTATTTTTTTAGTTCTGTTGATAAATATATTTCTCTCTGAACAATCCCTATCGCAAATTGAAACATTATTAACCCAGGAAGATTAACTAAAATTGTATTTAGATGACTCTTACAAAACTGGAAGCTCAACTATGTTTCATAGGCACTACAATTGAAACTGTATAAGATTAAAACAATTCCAAAGAAATGGCTCGAGGGGATAAGATTTTAAATAATATCCAATTTTGAACCTACATTTCATAATCAGAGTCATAAATACGACGTTGATAGTATTAGAGTATTAGTAGTATTAGATGCAGCAATTACATCTAATACTACATAGCTGTATGAAAACAGTATTAGACAAATACGAGAGGCACAGGATTATATATGTTCCCTTCTCCAGAAGAAAAAGTGATTGTGCAGTTGGGTAAGATGTTTGTTGGCTGAGACCACATATTAATCTGTCAAATAAACTCTCAAAAATCTCTGAAAATTGGTAATCATTATATTTTAATATTATTGATAAATCTACCCATAGGACCTTACACTGAAAGAAATCATAAAGACAGCAATCTCAAAGGTTTTCTGGACCACTTGGTGGAAAAGACTTCAACTATGCAAACTACACTGACATTTGACCTCTAGTCCAGCTAAAGGACCTAAACTTGATCAAGTTAATTAAGGAAGTATATATAAAAACCGTTTGAACTTCAAAACTTGAAGCTCATTATCCACCAATCTTGGAAAATCCCAAAATGAAGATTTAAAATGTGTGTGTGAGAGTCTGTGTGTTTGATTACTGGGGGAGTGGCACACTGGTGACTGATGCAAATGCCGGGAATTTTTCTTTGATTCCAACTCATCACACCTGTCCAGCAAAAACTAGCAGAGGACTGTGGACTTTGACAGCTGTCTAACTCTATCTTTTCCAAACCCCACCCCAAACGACACACCCACACACAATCAGACACACGCCCACACCCACACACACAAGGGGAACAGGCAAAAAGTCCTGTATAGTAATATAGTAGTAGTAAAGTCTCATTCTACCTATGAAAATATACGCATCCTCTTCACACAGTGTTTTAATAAATGCTCACATACTTCTGCGTGTCATGTTAGCAAGGATACAGC
This sequence comes from Lophius americanus, assembly GCA_037951165.1. Lineage (NCBI taxonomy): Eukaryota > Metazoa > Chordata > Actinopteri > Lophiiformes > Lophiidae > Lophius > Lophius americanus. Next base: position 8,657,298 of record JBBDHG010000014.1, read on the forward strand.
TGAGAATGGGCAATGATGTACACGTCTGTGGTCTGTAAGGTCATTAAAATGTTGTGACCTGTGGAACGGAGAGATTTTTCACTTTTTTGCTGAATTTTTGTTCTTATTTGCCGTTTCTCTAAACATTGGTTATAAAAATGAAAACTTGTTTTTGCTCATTAAACTAAACAACAATAGATCTGTTTCAAATGATTTGTCATCGATCACATGTCTCAAGCTTCCATGTGTCCTTTTTGTTAACATCTATACAACCACAGGATAGCGGCGAAGAGTCAATATAAACAGCGAGACTAGAGGAGGTTGTGATAATAAACAGAGTTGATTAAAAGCAGAAAAGAAAGAGGGAACAGTCTCTACAAGGAGAGTTTGTGACTTCATTAATTACTTCATGACATGAGGATGCTTGTTTTTCTTGTTCATTTGCCTTTTTTCTTCTTTATTTTCTGTCTATAGAAATTTGTCAATGCTTGCTTGAATTATTGCTTCAATGCCTCCATTCGTACTACTCCATTACGTCTGTATGGGCCGTCTCCCAATCGGAAGAGAGCCGGTTTGAGTGCCACCAGGGTCTACTTGTCGTAGGGTCCTTGAGCAAAACCCTGAAACCCTAGCTCTCAGGGCGCTTCAAAGGGGCTGCCCACTGCTCCCTCAGGAATGGCTCAAATTTAGAGGAATAATTTCACTATGTTTGGTGTGTATGGCTTTATGTCATCAATAAAGTATTTCTTCTTCTTCTATCCATAAGACAGCGGTCTGCTTCTGTTTCAAATGCAAACAGTCACTGTTTGGTATGGATGGCATATATCGATCCTGTGGGATTGATAAATCGATACTCTGAGGCTACTCATTTGGCATTGATTTCCTTAAAAAATATTGAAATCTACTAATAAATCTGAAATGGGGGAGCGTGCATCAATTCCACCTGTTTAAGGTTGTTTACTCCAATTGCTTTGTGCCGAGACAATCCCGTGCCCAGGGGCATATTAAACTGACCCGTATCACGTGACCAGAGAAACTCGAGAAGTGAGAACATTGACTTCATGCGTGAGAGGGGAGCAGGCAGACATGCTTTGGAGCTGAAAAGGTCTGCATCAAACGTGCGACTCAGCAAGTATGAATGCGAGGAACGGAAAAACGTCAGAACGATGGAGCGGAGTGTGACAACATTTTGCATCAGTTGATAAAATGACGGTAAGATACGTATTCTGTGACAAAAAAAAGTTGCACACAGCAGCAAAACCGGTAACTTATTCAAACATCTAAATACCACTCCTCCCGAGAGCCAAAAGGAGCTTGAACATGTTGAACTATTGCAACCTCTGTTCCAGCAGAGGGGCTGTTTCCAAGGCAGGAGAAACAATTAGCCAGAGCTTAAAGCTGAAAATGTTAACATGTTATTATTCCTGAAGACCAATCGAAAACTTGCATAAAATGTCAAGACATAGCTCTGAGAGCATGACAGTGTAAGAAAATGAACATTTGAACATTTTTCAACGGTGCATATTAATCATCATTGTCTACTATTCAGGAGAAGTTGTGACTTAGGCTACTCTTCCCTAATGAGAGAGTTGACTTTACTTGATAAGACCCTATTTATTTTTCTCATGACGTCATTCTTCTCGGTGCTGTAGTTTCTGAGGATATGGCTTGATTAATTTGAAACCGGTTAGAATTTTTGCAGATTGCAGATATTTTTGTAACTAGGGCGAGTCAGTCCCTCTGCAAATCTGATCTAACCCCCGAGTTGACCACACTAGATGCACTTTGAAGTCCGAACAGAGAAAGCGATGCTTGAACTTTTCACTGTATTGAACCCCAGGTGCATGGATGTGTCTTCTCCGCTATGAAAATAAGAATTATTGAATCAAGTTAAGATGAAATGAGCAATGCTCGCCCCATGACCATCGTGACATCATGCAGCATAATAAGTCTTCAAAGCAGCTGTACGAGTCCTAACTAGAGCGAGCAAACCAAAGTCAGTTGGGCAAGCTACGAAATGGAAACCGTTTAAAAACAAATTAAATTACATTATGATGCACATCTAAGTCCGTCATGCACCACATATTAAACACAACATGTTGTGCACATAGGAGAATAAACTTCCTTTGTTTTTTCTAACCTTAATAAAGGAGATGAGTGTATTGAGTCAACTCACGAGGCTGTGCATGATATCCATTAATCCAGTGATCTTGAGTCCCGCTGAGCAAACAGCCACATTTTATTCACTGAAACAATTAACTTTCTATGTAGTATTTGTTTTTTGACTGCTCAAAATTTAAATGGAAACAGAATTAAACACTGATACTTAGCAGAATATATTTGAAGTTATCCCGTGCAGTGACTAAACTTGTTTTGCAAGTTAGTTTTCCGGGGTAAGATGATTTATATTGACCTTAATCAATATAATGTCAGCCCATAAACATTTTACCTAATTAATGTGGTTTACTCTACTAAGTTAAGGTCAAGCCCTTACTTTATCTAACTGTTAAGTTTAGCCATGCATGAAAGCAGTTCATCATTCATGGATTATTCATTCATGGTTAATAACAAGAGTTAAACCCAGAGATTGTACAATAAACACCTTTGTTTGTTCAGATTGAGCAAATAAACGGTCCAACAACACCGTTCTGGTGCATTACTTCAAATAGCAAGTTGGGGTTCTGCAAACAGAATATACATAAAGTACAGCATCAGCATCGAGTGTGACGTCTCACATATGTGCCGAGCAGCATTTTATACACCACTAATTAACATGGCAAAACCATTTACATTCCTTGTTGCAGGGCAACTGATCTCATTCTCTGCTCAAATGGTACATAGCTCCCTGGCCCTGTGCTGTTTCTCCAAATTGAGGACAGATTTGTCTTTATTTTTCTTCTTCTTTGACATAGCCGCTAACAGCTACTAGCGGCTATTTAGACTTAAGGTTGAGGGCCGCAAATATAAGACTCCAACAGATCATCACATCCCTGCCCCTCCTTCCACCTCATGGTAGGGATCTCATATTCGCCTCTTTTACTAAATCTGCTGTTGGCTCAGAGACAAAACAACTCAGACCCCCGATTATGTCGTCTTTGAATTTATATAGAACAGAGCGTGATGTCGCAGCAGAAAGGAACATCAAACAGGCTGTGTAAATGAGGCTTCATGTAAACATGATCACTGTGAGGCTGTCAACAGAAGTGCATAGAGCTAGACGAGGATTTCAACATGCTATCATGCTCAGAATGACAATGATAGCCTTTTGATGCAAAGCAGGCATTATGTTTACTATGATTGTCACGGTAAAAAGTACAACCTGAGGATGATGCAGATATAATTGTCTACCTCTGACAAGAAGGTTATGTTTTCACCCATGTCTGTCTGTTTGCTGGTCGGACTGTTGGCAGGATTACACATACGCTACTGGATCAACTGACTAAGAGAAGTTGGTGGAAAGATGTGGCATGGGCCAGGAGCTAATTATGTTCTGGTCTGGATACTAACAACTGGACAGATCCAGAATTTTTGTTCCACTTTCTTAAAAATGGAGAGACATTTTTCCTACAGACTCAGGAAATAATCCATCATCAGACTCATTAGGATTTATCTTCTGGAGACCTTGAATGCCTTTCCAAAAAGTCAAGGAACTCCATCCAACAGTTGTTGAGACAATTCAGCTCGGGTCACACTGATTACTGCAAGCACTGACTGTGATAATGAACCGTAAATTCTGAAACCCGAGACACGTGCGATGAATATGATGAGCACAACATGCAATGTAAGAAAGAGAAAGTAAAGACAACTTTAAGTTTCAAGGCAACTTCCTGCAATACATTTTTGAGCTTTTCCTAAACGCATGAACACTGCTTTGTAAAAAGGAAAACTTGAAATTGTTGGCCCGAATATGATTTTTAAGTAAACTGAGGAAAAGATATTTAGTTAAATCTTAAACTCTATCAAATAACTTGATCTAACCGTCTTTATTACGTTTTTTTTTTAAGTATAGTTGGCCTAATATAATTGATTATTTAAGTTGGCAAAACACAATAATTTTAGTTGGGCACAAGTCAACGTGCCCAACTACCTCAGAGATGAGCTCATGCTTTGGACAAAGAACTGGCTCTACAGAGCATTTTTGCTTGGACTGTCATCGACCACAATACACCCAGTGGTGAGCCATCTCCTCGGTTCTCCTCGTCCTACTGTGACGTCACACAGGTTTTCATGTTTTGGATGGCCCTGACCCAGATGATAACCTGGACAGCCTTGGATGGTGAACCATCAGTTGCTCTTCTGACAGTTGGCTGATAATAGAAGTAACATGTTGTGTTGCTATGACAGTTTTTTAATAGAAAAATAAGTATTTTTGCTGCTCTGGAAGCACTAGTTCAATTTAGTGTCTCATGTTTAAAATAACTAGCTATCTTTTTCATTTTTACAAAAGGTGATTAGCTGCCATGCTTGTAATTGTTAGGCTCCAATTTTGCTCCAAATCAGGGCTACATTGGCATCCATTACTGTATGAACGCATGTTTGTGAGTGTTGGGGTAGGATACTGTTTAAGTACCGACCATTTAGTTCATAAAACTTAAAAGTTGAAGTTTCTATACATATGAAATAATAATAATCTGAGCAAAGAATAATAGGCTTGCATGATTTGTATTAATTGTAATTCTTAGTCTGTAGTTTTTAGAATAGGAAAGACAAATGAGGTTGGCACAACTGTGCTAGATTTTGTTCATACAAAACCTTGAAGTTTAAGTTGGCCTTGAAACTGAAAAATCTTACTTACAATGTTACTTTGAAATTGTGAGCTGTCCTTACTTTTTTTTTTTTTTACAGTGATTTTTTGAATCCATAATTCTGTTTTATTGTCCAACTACTCTAGATTTTTGATATAATGATGGATGGTAAATCAAGTTAGTGAGGGACAGACTTCAAACATTGTATTTCACTCTTTCACTGGTTTATATTGATGGTAGATTATATATTTACCATTCAGTTAACTAGTTTCCTGCCATGGCTTTAGTTGCTACTCTCTGTTGATATGCTAATAACTTAAGCAACCAGATAGAAAGAAAAAGATGAGGGGATCTGGATAAATTCAGTGAAAGAAAAACCAGGGTATTTCCACTGAAGAGGAAGTGATTTAAATTTTTTCAGCTGCTACAGAGGAAATCCCACGGTAACCCATCTCTCCATATTATTTCCGTATGACTCTTCTGTTTTGCTCTTTCATTATCATTCTCTGTACATCTTTGACTTTAATATCTTCCTTATGTATTTCTTGTCCTCAGCCATTGGAAGTACTTCTCTCTTTCTGTCTCGAACCGACATACTGATGATTCAATCTTTCCACCCAAGATAAAAGGCAGTCTTTTCTTTGCCTGATCCAGCTCATCAATCTGTTAGTCTCTATTATTGAGACCGTTTTTCTACACAGAGACACTCTTCTTATTGAAGTCGTAGATTCCTTCCGTTATATCTTTCTTTCTATACATATAGGCATATGTCAAGATCACAAATTCCCCAAATTACTATCATTCTTACAATCAGTGCCGGTAGACTGATTGAAATATATCCACAGCTGCTCAACTCTAATGCCTGGTGCAAAAATGAAGGAGCCAATTCTGTTTATAGCCAAGCGAGCCTCATGGGTGTGGAAGGGGGAATAAACCTAACTCAAACATAAGCTGCTGAACATAAACATGTTGATTGTAAACATGTTCAAATTAAGAATTCAAAGCACCATGTTAAAGAAGAGGTAGCTTAACCACTGAAAGACAATTACAAAAACACAAAAGAGCAAACAGATAATAAACATGTATTTATATGATGCAGACAATAAAGAGGAACCTACAGTCAGCTTATCCACATCTGCTGTACTCAACGGTACATCCCATCATGCAGTTTCCATGAGAAATTAATTTTAATTTCAGATCAAAAAAATGGGGTCAAGTGGAATACTCGAACAATAACCACCTTGTGTAGCTTGGCCTGCATTCATGTTCTTGTCTGTATGACGTTACAAACAAACAGTGCATGCATACAAACAAAACCGGGCCTGGCTCATCACTGCCTGTCAATGCTATGCAGCACTGTTAAAGCTCAAAAATTTAAAATACAACTTTTAACTATTGTATTCACACAATCCAAACTTTGTAAGTTTTAGTCAGATGTCTTGTTCTTTTAGTGCAAGACTTCAATAAGTCTGCCCTGGTGCACTGGATACTCAGTAGGGTTAGGAAGTAAATTGCAAGAGACAATTAGTCTCTCAGCATCTCCAGCATGTCATTATATTTGTGCATATGAAAAATATCTGTCCAAGCATCGACTTACTGAGGATACCACTTCCCTTGACTTATAAGCTCCACAAGTCAAGGGAAGTGGTATCTTCTAGCTTTAATGTCAATGCATTTATGAACCACTTTTACACAGGATGCAACCCTCATACAAATGTAGCACACAGCAGCACACATTATTCCACTTACATAAAAATAAAAGCACACACAAGCCATTCAGATGTGTACCAAAGAAGTTAGATAATTACATTTAAACAGTGACTCTTACCTGAGTGTTGACTGTTGCAGGGTTGAAGGAATGACGCCTCTCTGTCTCGGTGGATCTACAGAGGAACAGGAAGACACTGAATCAGCCTCAGCAGCATGTGATCATCACCCACAAAGAAATAATGATGTAGACCAGCGTGGCAATTAGGAAGTGTTGCTGTGTGCACAGAATGGGAGGCAACAATAAGACACGCTCCATATCAGCAGACTTAAGAACACTGGATTTAGTAGCCATTCTCCAGCTACGTCTCCTAGAGGAACTGTTTGGAAGGATCTAGCTAAGATCGGCTTTCAGCCTCCAGAACTCGCAGTCAGTCTGACACCAACTCAAACACACTCACACACAGCCTGTCAAAGATCCATGGCTGCCTGTAAACAGAGGGATGGGGCTCTGTGCTTCCTCTGTGGTCGGAATGTCTACACAACAGCTGTGCGTGTGTTTGTGTGTGTGTGTTTGTGTGTGTGTGTGTATGTGTGTTTGTGCGGCAGTGGGAAAGCTAGTTTTAGCTTGAAACCCACAGGCACCCCCTCTTCGCAGGGGTTTGGTTGAAGCTGTGCAGATTTGACAGACAACTCTGAAAGTGAAACAACAGGAGAGCCAAAGAAGTTCATTGTGTTTTTATGAACTACATTAATGACGTTAAAGATGAGGGTAAGGATGACAGGATTCTGACGAAAGACTGATTGTGCCTCAGAACTTCTTCACAAAGGTCGTGTTGGAAACTTTTTGAATGGGCCAAATGATCTCTACACTAAATTCAACTGACTGTAATGGAGGCTGGATCAGGGGGATTCAACTAAATCTGAAAGCGGTACAGGATGTGCTGAGTCCCTAACCCATGAGAAGAAGAATATAAAAAATAGAACTGCAAAAAGTCATTACACTTAGACCTCTTTAGATTGACCCCACCAATAGTTTGATAACAAAGTTTAATAATAGACTTTTTTCCCCCAGTTATGTTAAAAGGCTCCTCTCTCATGGTGCGGATATGGTTTGTGGCTCTCCATGTGGTGACCCCTGGTTTATATGTTTTTCAATGGTTTAGTCCTTACCTTCTTCCTCCTGTAGCTTGTACGCTCCTGTCCTGAATTCTTCCTATATAACTGTTAACCTCAGTAACCCTGATTAAGCTTTGCCCACACAGCAGTAACAGACCGCTTTACACTTTAGGGTAACAGACAGTAACAGACCGCTTTACACTTTAGGGTGTAAGACTCGTACAAAGCAATTTCTTGACACAAAATAATCTTAGGGCCACAACAAAACAAGATGTTGTTCCATAATTGGCAATCGCAGTGATTCGGTGTGCTCTCCTTCCAGCCACTACATCAAAGAGTATTTGGATTCAGAACCTTTTATCGCATCAGCAGGGTTTCTTCATTGCTCACACTCTGTAAAATCCTAACCTGATTTTGAAATCAGGTTTCATCGCACAGATAGTAAGAATTTACAAAGATCATCTCGCCTAAAATCTTAAACCTTCACACATCAGAAGATTCAACAGTAATGGGGCTCACGCACTACAGGAAGTCCTTTTGATTATCGTGGTCAAGCAATAAATGAATGCACGTAATCTCTGGAGACGCAGCTGTTTACTGTAAATGAAATGACATGTTTGCTGTGGCGACCAGTGTACTTTGTACTGTCGGTGGCCTAATTTGGAGTGACAACAAAAAAATAAGAGGAAACAACTTTAGATAAGGAAATGGTTAGAGGAACTCTACTAACATGTGATAAGCCTGCAGTGAGAACTTGAGGTGAGGTTTTAAGCTGTCTGTTAAATATCTGCCAACTAACGTTAACATAAACCTAAGCAGGTTTACTGCTTCTTTACAGGGACGTCAGCTGCTGCATGACGTCACTCTCATTGGCTGACGTGGGCCTGTTCAGCAAGCAGTGACTACATCATGCAGATTTTAGCTCCTGAAAATCCAACATGTTTTAAAATTATCAAGGTGACGGCGATTGTTCTGGAGCAGGGTGTAAGACTGGATCTATGACTGCCTCACTCTACCAGAACATCAAGACGAGGTTAAGATGAAAATTCAGACCAGTTTTTCTACACAAACTGTCAGGAAGTGCAACTCAAGTTAAAATAGATTATAATTCTCCAGCAGTTTGTGTCTTCTAAGTCTTAAATAAATTGTGTTTCATGTTGTTGTTAAGAGAGAAGAGATCAATGTACAACTTATGCCTGTGCGCAATAAATATGAAGCTTCAGCCAGTAGCTGATTGCAGAAAGATTGTTTAATACTGGAAAATAGCTAGCCTGGCTGGATCAACTTACAAGCATCACCAGAGTTCCTGAATTAACACAAATTATTTAAAGTTTGTGTAGATAAAGTTGGGGGAAAAGGAGGGCAGTAGGGATAGCCATAGGTATGAGATGCATCTAACCACATATATTTCTTAAGGTATTCCACAAAAGCCTAAAGAGTTACCGCAAAATGTTGTGGTAACCATATCCATTTACCTAATTTCTCATTGACATACAACAAAACACTTAAAATATTGTGATAAAAGTATGTCTAACATGACTATCACAAGCTGTTACTTTAGCATGTTAGCACTGGTACATTTTATCTGCACTTGGTCTTGCGTATTGGCTCTATCCACTTAAATGCACCACTAATACTCATTAATACACCTAAAAAATAAATTGCTTTATTCATCCAAAAATTAAGTGAAAAAAATGCTGATTTTAACTATAATCTTGGAGAGTCTCTGAGTGGGAACTATGCGTGGCCCAGAATATAAATTTTCAATCATTATTAAATTCATTATTATAATAAATTGAATTATCTATGAAATGAAAAACACACATGTTATTTTTGCCTGATAATTAATTGAAATTTGATCAAATCTATGAACTCTCAATACTTCCAGCCATAACCTTTCAGTGTGTTTTTATTGCAGCTGGTGGGGGTCAATCAATACCAACAGCATCTAAAAATATTTGCTCTCTAAGACTATGTCACAAAAGCTGATAAAACTGCAAATCAGAAGGGTAAAGAAGCCTAAACTAAGGTGGAACACACACTATGGTCACTGAGAAAGTGAAATACAGAAACTAGAGAAACAAGTCAGCAGGTTAAAAACAAACCAAACACATAATAGAAGAGGATGGGTAAGTTCAATTAACCAGCAAAGTCAACCCTCCCAGAATGCCTTGGGTGTGAGGGGGCTTAGCTCAGTTTCAGAAACACTAACAAGGCTGCTGAGACCTGAGAAACACTGAGCTCTGTTATGCCGGCCTGGGAGTGGTGGGAAGGGAGGAGAGGGGAGGTGTGTGTGCGTGTGAGTGTGTCAAAGTACCTATTGTAACCACACACTTTAGAAATTCTACAAATCCAGCGACAGGCACTTGCATAACAACTGGCACTGTGCATATGGACCTCCATCAGTTCATGCATGCACACACATTATAAACACTTCTGTTTTCACTCATCGACTCTCACATGCACACAGCAAACTCCCAAACACATGCGGATGCATTCACAGACAGGCATTTTTTTCTATTCTCACAGCTGTGTTCAGATATCATGCAGATAACAAACAGAGAACAAACACGCTGACGAGGAAAGATTAGCTGGTCACACAGGGCGTCAGTACACACAGATGGACATACACACACAAACACTCACACATACATATACACACATACAGTAAATACATGCACAACTGCCTGGAGGTTGATGCCAGTGTTGCAAGAAATTACAAAAGGTTGCATGGCTTGATCGTATAACAGAGACAGCAGAACTTCTAATAGAAACAAATGTTGATTGTGAATAAAACAGATTACAGTCAAACTAAAGGAAATTAGACAATTAGACAATGAAATGCTGTTCATGCAAGTTATACATCTAGCCATGATTTTAGTCTTGTGTTGTAATTCAAATCAGTTGACCAAATTGTAACATAGCTGAACTAACGGTCAGCTAGCGAGCGATAAAGCAACATCTTTCGGCTTTTTCCATACCACAGGGAGTCGCCACAGCAGATCATCTCGTTCTGCATATTGATTTGGCATACGTTTTTACGTCCGAGCTTGGGACCGGCACTAGATGTTGGTGTGTAGGCTGGTGGCTCTAAAGACCTTGCCTAATGGTCCACACTGGATTTCTGCCATTGCGATTCAAACACAAGCTTCCTGGAACAAAGTTAGTGGTGAAATCCACTGAGCTATCCGCCAGCTATTGAGCACATACTTTCACAAAGAATAACTAAATTTCTAACTATGGCGATGCCGTGCCCTGCCCTACTCTGTAAATGACTGGGTTCCTCAAAAAACGCAAGACCCAAAAAGCACTGAAAGCCATGATTCCATTTCCAACATCCTACCTTTGTGAATCGGGGTTTTCTGAAGTGACAGCAGGAACCAAAACAGGATTACGGACTAGACTGGACATAAGGAACACACTTCGGGTGTCACTGTCTCCCCATCACCCCGAGATGGGACCGTATAGTTGCTGGGAAACAAGCTCAGGGCTCCAACGGATTCTGCATTATGGTGAGTTGCATTATATTACATATATTCTAGTGTAATGATTATGGAAAGTGCATAATATAAAGTGTGATAATTACATTTACATTACATTTATCAAATCAGATGCTGTGCACTTTATTGTGGTAAATTAAAGTCGGTCGATGGTAAAATTATCTTGCATGAAACTGGTCCTTGCTGCAAAGATTGGTTGGGGACCTCTGGTCTGAGACACTCAGCATGATGGTGACGTCAACTGTCTGAGATACATCATCATCATTCTAAGCCAATCAAAGGTAGGATAGGGCAAATCATGGTGTCGCCTTAGTAGGATACTCTATTGATAATGTGTTCCCTTCCGAATAGGTATAACCCTTACAAAAGCTTTCACTAGTCGGGTTTACATCGGACACTTTTCTCCTTTCCGAATTGCAATGTCGGTCGCCTGTTTAAATGACTTATGATCTTTTCCGACCCGGTGTTTACATCCATTAACTCATCTAATCGGAAACGTTTTCACACATGCGCAGACGATCAACATTCCTGTTCATATGATGGCGAGAATGCTTCACTGAGCTCAGAGGCCAACCGTCCAAAAATGTTAAAATATTTCAAAGTTGCAATGAATAACACACACACACACACACACACACACACACACACACACACACACACACACACACACACACACACACACACACACACACACACACACACACACACACACACACACACACACACACACACACACACACACACACCCAATCAGAAAGCAAGCAAATTTACAAATCCATGTATTGGAACACCAAAACCCGTTCTACACTACCTCTAAACTTCTGGATAAGGATCAACATTAAATCACCTGTTCCTTCCCCCATGGATCATCCTTCCAAAAAGTGTATTACAAATCTGTTTGAAATGTATTTGAAATTATTCATTAAGATAATGCACTTATCCCACTATGGCGGCACTAGGATTCAACCTTCTCTTCCTCTGATAAGCTGAGCGTGATGATAACATAGCCCCCCACTGAAAGAACAACTTTGTGATAAACATTATCACCATACCAGGCCAATCAGAGAAAAAAACATGATACATACCATCTACTAATACTATAATACAAATAATACTCGAGCCATGTAAGAGATAACCCTCAAAATTGAAAGACCCTTTTCCTTACATATGACCCACTTTCTCACAAAATTGGATTCAAGTTCATTTAAAACCTTTTGAGTTCTCTTGCTTACAAAACCACACACAACAAAAAACAGTGTCAACAACACATCCTCTATCAAGGGCTATTTAAAGAAGCAAAAACCAAAGACTCATTAGTTTGAACAAAACATTAGCACCACCAATTTAGAGAGAGAATTTAAATCACAGCATCAATTTTCTCTTTAAACTCCTCATTCAGTTCAGTCATACTAGTAACATAATGGCATAGCTACACTGTAGCTGCATATGAAGCCCATGGTTTGCTTACTTAACATGTCTCCAAACATCAACATAAGCAGAAATGGAAAAAAATAAGATCCTTTTCAGGAAGTCTATGCTCTAGCCATTTCGAGTCCACTACAACGGAGACTGAAACCTCACTTTCAGCTTTTTGGATATAAATTATATAAAAAAGTTCTGTAAAAATGTCTGGTTCTCATGCTCCAACAATTTCTGAATATTAATTACATTATAGACCATGTAGTAAGATTAGTAGAGGGGAGGAGATAAATATTTGTATTAAGTACAAAACATAAGGCATAACATCAAAGCTGATTAACAGCCACACAATTAACCAACCACACACTCAACCAACAACTGTTCCAACCTGTTAGCAAGCATGGAAACCAGTCAGTCAGCTAACGAATGAAGAACAGCACCTCCCACTAAAAGCTGGCAGCCTCAGTCTGAACAGCCCAGTGCATATCTGTGGGGAATCTACACTGTACCCAGTAAAAACACATCTGGTTTAAAAATAAAAAAAACGGCTGGTGTGTGTGTGCCCGGGCAGGCAGGACTTGGGCGGCTGCCTTGTTTCTAAACAGGCTGGCCGCCAGAGAGGTTTTGCAGCACTGAAGGATCCAATGGTTGGTAGAATGATTGTTTCCAGACAAGTATGTACACACAGTTTGTTCCCTGAGGGCAGCTGGTAGCCGACCTGAGGGCAAGGTTATTCTCTTTTGCAAGCTTGAGCTTCACTAGATTCAATTTACAAAACACTTGAAAATGGTACAAGCAAACACATCTGCCTTTTGGACAATGATCCAATCAATACACAGGGTTTTGAAACAGAAAGACTATATTTTAGGAAAAATTCAGGGAGTAGTGTCTTAACACAGAGACAAAGGTTTGCTGATTTAATACCAGTGATTGATATTAAATGATAAACATCCATCATCTGTCATCTGGTATCCTCTTCACCAGCCAACATTGGCAAGAGCCAACATTCATTCTTAAATCCACACCTACAGGCAATCTAGAGTCTCCAATTCACTAATATTGCATGATTTTGGAATGGTGGACGAATCCATTGTACCCAGAGAGAAACCACAAAAACACAGAGAGAAATCAACACAGAAAGGTCCCAAACTCCCAAGGTGATTGGAACAAGGAACCTTTTCGCTGTGACGTAACAGTGTTTCCACTTTGCCACCGTGCTGCCCTATATATAAAAACAAAACATCAGAAAGTGGTTCAAGAGTGCTTTGATTACCCTGAGAATCTAAATTGATCCCAAATATCTTCACTCAATCCCTTTGTTATTAGTCACTAATAACACATTAGTCCTCCTACCCCGGACTAAGCTCAGCACCATGGGTGATCGGGCCTTCTGTTCTGCTGCCCCTCGTCTGTGGAATGCTCTCCCTGACCATCTGAGGGCTCCACAGACGACTGACACATTTAAAAAAGGACTTAAAACGTTCCTTTTAGCAGAACCTATAACTTTTAATTTGCATTGCTGCTTTTTGGTCAGGTTTTTATATAGTTATTATTTTATTTTTTTATTGATGCTTTCATCTGCTTTTACTTTGTAGCACTTTGAGATTTGATCCAAATGTAAAGTGTGTTATAAAATAAATGTATTATTATTATTATTAATACTTCGTCAAGCTGTTGGAGCTGGCATGGAGCTCCCACTGTCACTTCAAATATCATTTAGGATTTGCAAAAACTTCAGAGAGAAGCAGGAGGAAGGGTATGTTTTGAAGGACATATCCAGGATGTCAATCTGATTCAGCGGTGATCACAGGTTTATTAAAAATAAAAATAAAAGATGCTGCCAAACAGATCACTGTGTTTATTTCGACAGAAGACGGTGAAAATTCAAAAACATGCTGGTATCCACTCTACTTCTCCTTATAACTCCTCTCCTGATATTCACCGCACCGTGAATTAAGGGTTTATTTTGAGGGAGGGATTGATGGAACGCTAAAGAACAAGCTAAGGTTGTTTTGGCAATTAGTGTTTTGTTTGTGAAGGGCTTGCATAATTGTAAACCCCAGAAAACAGGATATGTAAATTGAGATAACAATGGAGTATGGTAAATTTCCATATAGCAAATCTTGTTTCTATTTAAACAAAAATAATGTTATTCTTCAGTGAAAAGGTACATCTCGATCGGGATTCTTTTCAATATAGTTGTCAGACATCTAAGTCTCTAAGTACTTCCTCTGTATGTATTTGCAGGTTGATGCAGCTACCAGGATTACAATGCAGTCGTGTTTTGGCTCTACTACAATGGATTTACGATTAGGCCTAGGCTGTTGTACCCGGCAGCAAGGGTATATCCACGGAATACATTAGACATCGTCTAAATCGGACACAGTTGTGAAATTATTGTTGAAAGCTTTCTGAAATAAAGCTCATTCTATTAAAGGACTTATAAAACCGACCTTTCCCAAATCCCAAAGCAGGACAATACTTCAATAGTGACGGAGTGGGTGTCAAAATGAATAAACAAATGATCACATTCTGCTTTGTTTATAGTTTACACAGTGTCCAGACACCTCAGGAATATGGGCTGTATATATGTACAATGCTAGCTAGCTTAAAGGCTTATTCTTTATAGTTTGTGTACTTGGTAAGGGATGATGTGTTTTGTGACTTAAGGCCACAGAGACGTTGGGACAAGAAGCACTGGTTGGAATTATGTCATTTGGACAATCGCCTGTTTCCATCTGAGGTCAGAGGAAACCGTTAGCTTGGCCCTACCTTTTTCCCACACTATCGTATCTTTCTGGCTGTCTTTCACGATTCAACTTTTTCACACTCAGGCACACCCACACGCAATCATCCATCTTATTTCAACCAACGGGCTACAATTATGCATTGTAGTCACTGATCAATAAAATGGATCAGGATGCAGGATCTAATCCATATTCTCCTCAACCTTTAGCTACCCTCAAAAAAATGTATAGAGTAGTTTATTTTACCAATCTCTGGATTTCAACTAGGCCTATACTGTCGTCCCCTATTGAAAGAGTATATCCCCATAAAGTCCCCCTGCGTTGTATAAGCAACGCCCCTGATAGAACTCCTCACATTAAATGTCAAGATATATCCATGTTTTTCCTAAAGAATGCTCTCCCTTGTGGATAAAATATGAACTTTTAGAGTAAAATATGACTTACAAGATAAATTTCTGAGCCAATTCAAATTCACTGAAGTTCAAAAACCCAAGTGGAAAATGGTTTAGAGGCCTCTCTATGCTCATACATATACTTTTAGTTCTTTAAATAGCACTTATGAGTACCATAAGGATCTCATTCAGAAATATACTTTATGTTGACAGATTGACAGGGAAAGGTCATCTGACAGTAACAAGGAGAGAAATGTCAACTTAATAGTGAGACAAAAGAACTTTGGTTATTTTTTATACACTGGAGTTTCTGGAGATAAAATCCCATAAACCTGACGATATAATCCCAGAAGACTCTTACAAAATCAGTCTCATCTGATTTTGTACATAGTTATTCCACAGAGATGGATTGAGTGCAAGGATCTGTGTTGGTTTCACATACAGCATATCCATGCAGCCTACACCAAGAAACCGCACTCCACCCCAAAATAATCAGCACTCTATGTCTAGAGAGCCACTATCAACAACCATACAATCATCCCCCAGGGTGCAATACAGTAAAACACAACATATCTGTCGCAAAGTGCTTCAACATGAATGGGCAGCTGTTTGCCAGTTATGATTGCGTTGCACTCCAGAACTTTTTTTTTCTCTGAAACGAAAGACTAAGTAGGATTGAAAATTTGGCAAGATAACTGAACAACCTAATAAATAACTCCACAAAACCTGCTTTAAGAACATACGTGATTAATTACCTTAAACCTCCTTTTAATATCTTACGATTATGAATTTAATCCCATCTATTCTTTTTTTCCCTTTTAATCTGTTGGAAGCATTGAACCGCAACATTTCACCCATCTTTTCAAATCACTGCTAAAACTGAAGCACGAGAAGTACAACTATACAAAACAACTTTGTTTAAGAGAGCCTACCTTTATCAAGACCACGTCTACAGCTCTCTCTCCTTTGGCACACAGGCTATACCTCCGCTTGTATCGTTCGTACATTTTCCCGTAAAAATCCTCGAGATTTGCAAAGCAGAAGGGTAGAATCCAGCAGAAAGACTATTGAGGAGGGCTGAAGCTGTCTGCTTAGCTCCACATCTGGCCAAAGAAGCAGCCTTCAACCAGACTCCAGGACTACTCCCTCCCTCCTTCTCGTCTTCCCTCCCTCCTTCACCTCTTCCCTCCCACCCTTTTCTTTCCTCTGTCGCCTCTTAAAGTTCTCCCATGACTCTGGCTGGCTCATGCCTCTGCTCTCCCTCTCTGCATTTTCCCTCTGTTTTTCAAACAAGCCTTGGATGTCCCTCTCTCATTCCGTGGATGGGCCAGCCAAAGGACCGCATTGTCAGTGTCTGACATGGAAGATATCATGCTTAATTACGTTGACTTGATCTAATCTTCAGAATATGTGCTGTCAAGTTTTAACACCCCCTGCTGGAGTGTTGAGGCCACCTGTGAGGCACCCCCTGGGAGTGAACAAAACTCTCTTAGATGACGGATCAGGCTGGTGCCATGTTGAAACGGTAGGGAGAGTTGTGGCAGTGTTCTATGGTATCGCTTGCTTATTCCGCTCGTGGGACAGAGCTATAATTGACCAGCTACTATCCAGGTTCGTTGTCTCTTCAGATTATATATTATGTTCATGGCTGGAGGATATCCTTAAAAGTAATATTACAATAGTATTTTAGGAGAAATCATGTCTGCAGAATCTCAATAGTTTGATGGTGCTAATGCAAACTAGCGTACAAAGGCAAAGTACCAGATATTTTGCCTTTTAAGAATTTTTCAGATGTGTTGGGGTTTACTTTATCTATAAGGAAAATAAAACGCTTAAATAATCTATTTATCTCAGTTTGTTAATTTCTGCAGAAGTGGACTAAAGCTTTATGCCACAGAAAACTACAAATATATGAATCTAAATTACATTTATATTTTTACTATACAAATTTAGCTTGGACTTATTTTGTTAGAGAACGTAGAATAAGAGCAGGGAATAAGAAAACAACCAAATATTTGTTTTAATTTCAGTGGGCAAGTTAACCGAGTTTGCCCCAGCTAGTGAACCTGGTAACACTTTACAATAAAACTATTCTTACAAAAGGATTTATAAATTATTTATAATTAGGTTATTAGCGTTTTAAATAAAACTATTATAAGAAACTTATAATAAATGATTCAACAAGAAATACAAGGTCACTATTTGGCAAGCAAAAGGTCGGTGTCACCTTTCTTTTTATGTAATGAGTTCTAGCAGCTTATTAATGATTTATAGAGGGTTCACAAATTACTTGAAATTGGATAAAAACTATTCAACTTCTATTGTAAAGTGGTTCCCGAGCCATCCAAGAAAGCAACTGGACAGGTATCCAGTGTAAAACCTGTTCCAGTGCAATGAAGTGAGTTGAAGACGGAAAACCAAAATGTGGTGACGCCTAATCAGAAGCAGCAAAAAAAACAAGCTTTGATTCGACTAGATGATTTACTCTGTATGATTCCTACAGAAAGTCTCTAATCTAATTAATTTAAGGTTTTTTTTTAAGAGTAAGGACCTTTCTTCCACAAATGCTGTGAAATGTTTTTCAAATTTTGCCGAAAAGTTGGACAAATTTTTTTAATCTAGATTTTGCACCAAATGTCACAACCACCTAAAAATAAATAATAAAACTTAAATACCTGGAGACGCTTTTCACACTGTGGCTGACCAGCCCTCGCTTTGACATTCAGTTCTGCCGAGAGAGGAGTGAACCCAGGAATGAACAGACAAATCTATCTGTTTCCTAATTCAGACTTTGTCCCGTATAGAGCCGTAGGGTCTCAATGAACAGGAAACGTCTATCTGATGCAGCAAATGGACCACAGTGTTTGCACCGAAACCACTGAAGACTTGGACTATTTCCTGTCCTTAGGTGTATTTGGAAATTGAAGAGAAATAAATGATAATTTATCTTTCTCCCCTGTGAATAGAATATTTTTCCCAAATGTAATACAATGTGTTGTTCCTTGGCCCATGCAACAAACTTACACTGAGTTTCATGTAAACAAGGCCTGTAAATGTTTCCATAAACCTGCTGATAAACAAATATCAGCACAATGATGAAAATAGGCTACCCACAATGCCATGCATACTTCTAGTCAATCTTCTCTCTAGATAGTTTACATCTTGTCAAAAAAATTGGCATCCTGTGATTGTATTTGTAATTGTCCTTAGAGTAGAAAAATTCTGCCTTAACCTTATTAAATAGTATATTTTTTAACATCAAACATGCTCCATAATTAATGCAATCTTCTAAAAACAATAGAGAAAGAAAAAAATTGTTAAATATGATTTTTTTTTTTCAAGCTATAGAAAAAAAATGTTCTGATTGTATAATTCAGCAAAAGCCAGTTCGCTATTTTGTGGAAACATTTATTACAGCAGAAGCTCTTGGTGAATAACTTTGTGTTAACTTTCCACATTTATATGTTGTTATTTGAGCCTGCTTCATCTTTGCACAAAAGTTCAAGCTCCCATTTTAGTGATTCCACATGTTTTCAGTGGGATTGAGGTCTCGCCTCTTGCTGGACCATTCCAAGACTTTGATTTTCCTTTTTCTTTACCCATGCGTTGGTCGACTAAGAAGTGTGTGCTTTTTGTCATTTTCATGTATGAAAGAGGAATTCTTCTTCCTTCTTCAGCTTCCTTACCAGTTCAGCAGGTTTTGTGCCAAAACAAGCTGATATTTAGAGCTATTCATTATGCAGCCTACATTGAAAAGAGCCCCTTTCCCCTTTGAAGAGAAGCAGGCACAGAGCATGCTGGTACCACTGTACAGTACCATGCTTTGAACTTGGTCCGGTGTTCTCGGTATGGTGAGTTGTATATTCGGCACATTGGTTTGCGCCAAATATATCTCTAAAAATTAAGGTTGAAAAGTTTGGCTATTGTCTTGTAAGAATTTACACATTTTTTGACATAATTCATACATGTTCCTTTTTGTAAGAAAGGGTTTCCATCTTGCTACCCCATCGCATAGATGTGGCGAATACATCAGATAGTGGTCACATGCTAGAAGTCTAAAGCACCTGTCATTGAGTCTTCCTTATATTTGTGATTTGGATTGATGGTGGGTTTTTGACTTCATGCTAACATCTAGTGCCTGTAATGGTCTTTCTTTTCACTGCCCTTATTGATACTCTTTAACGATCCCATCTGGAAGTTCCTTGGGTAAGTCTTTGCAGACCATGTCTCCAAGCTAACCCTACAACAACAGCTGGCTCCAATCTGGTATTCATTAGAATCAGTTTCATTGATACCTCGTGTATGTTTTTTCCCCCACAGGCATGGTTTTGACTGTGACTGATTGCATTTGGACACAGCTAGGTCCCCATTATGAACGTGTGAAGACTTGTGCAGTCAGGGTGCAGCAGTTTCTTACCTCTGCCAGGCTATGTGTTCACCTGTGTCCATGTGGTTGTTGGTTCATCAGCAGGATTGCACATAACACACTGAACCGATTTCCTTGACACTTGGGCCGAGTGTAGGTTTCAGGCCAGAAGGATCCTTATTAAGTTAGTCCTGGATAAAGTCAGAGCCAGGATTTTCTTTTTTTACAATTTTTAGTAGGGATTTTTTTCATAATTTTTTTTTTTTTTATAGTGAATAATAGATTGATGTTAGTCAAATAAATATTCCAGGAAGCTGGACTCTATGACTTTGTTCCTTTTGGTATGGATCTAAATAAAAATCTGGATTGACCAGATTTGAATATTTTTTTATACAGGGTAGTTGTACATTATGGTTAGGATGATATGAGTTTGATTTTGGATCAGTTCTGTCTAGATTCTCATTCATCCAAGTCATGGTAATCCATGTGGGTTGAATATAAAGCAACTGGACTTCTTTTTTGGCCCAAACCAGGCTTGTTTGACTGAAAGGGAAGGGAAATGTGGTCGCGCCAGGGGTATCACGGTTGCTTAAAAGCAAGACGGTGCCAGGTACTAATCCACCTCTATCTTTGGGGCTTTTCTTTGTGGCGTGTGCATGTTCTCCCCATATAGGTATGGATTCTCATTGGGTACTCCAGCATCCTCCCACATTCTAGAAACATGGAATATAGTTCAAACTGTAAATTGCATGTAGGAGTGAACGTGAGCACGATTGGTTGAATTTTATACGTGTCTGCCCTGTGATTAACTCAGGGCTTGTCCCGGTTGTACCCTACCTTCCTTCTAATACCTGCTGGGATAGGCTCCAGCCCTTCTTGACCCTGAACAGAATAAGCGGTTGGAGAAAATGAATGGATTGATAAATGAAAGTGGACTGTTGGGCCTTAGCCGATGTATGGCTACTGATGGCATTCTAGTTCATTTATATTTAAAATATTAAATTTCTTTTTCTGAAAACTTGTTTGTTGGAAGATCATTATGGAATATGGGAAACTTTTTAGTGTGCCTCTATTACATTTTTTAGTTTACATATGAAAACACTTTTCTTCTCTTTTATCTCATGTCATGTAGCTAGTCATTAGAACAACCTCCGCTTATTTTAGTTTAGTTTTATTTCATTGCTTGGATTGAAATACTTCCACTTTTATTTTTATTATGTTAGATTTTTTATTTGTTTTCTAAAATTATTCAGGAGAGATTATGATTGTGATTAAAGACGGTGGAGATCCAGCCTGAAACTGCAGCTCCAGAATGTGAACATGCAATTTATTCACCTCAACTCCCTCAGGACTGCAGTTTTTCTCAACACCACCATGGCTTAAAATTGCCTCTTCATTATAGAAATTACAGGAGATTTCAACGGGATCAAATGGCAGGTCATTAAATTATTTTCTCTGGCAAAGATTAGAAACTCCAGAGATGGCATTTGGGCCACAGTGCCCTCTGCTGACGACCCAAGAGTCCTTCAGACTGTGCACAAAACCTTAGTGAAACATCTGGCACTCAGAACAAGCCTCTGACCTAGACCGAAACCCAAGAATAAGAGATCCACTCCAGTCTATGGCTCCTATGGAATCTGTCAGTCAGCAACATTTCAGAGTAAAGCCTTGACTACCGAAGATTGCATCCATGTGCTCAGTTCAAAAAGTAAATGAGCTGCATAACATAACTCCCACAGCAGGAGGTAGAGAGATCCCGTTGGAAATCTAAATAAATGTAGAGGTCAGACTTTAGGACACGCCAACAGGTTATATTTTTTCCTTGTTGAATGACATTTATGCAAAATCAGGAAGAGCCTATAAGAATACACTTTTTATTTAGCAACAATTTGGGGCTAACTAGAAAATGGAAAAAAGGGGAATAATATTATTATTCATAATAAAATGATCTAAGTTTCTTGTTTCTTCACAACATCTTTTGTTCAAAGGTTACTGAATGTATTTTGAAGCATTTTGAAGTAAAACTTAATCAAGATTGTCATCTTATAGACTGACAGCTTAAAGATCACTTACCATAGAGAAGTCTGTTTCCTCTGCTGGGCCATTTTCTTTCTTCCCTTCAATGATTGTAATTTCCCCTGACACAACGACTTCCACCTCTAGAGGAAGGCACACAACACAATGCAATGGAGTCAATGGGAAATCCTCCAAATACAGGAACAAATAACAGGTGCTGGATTGAAAGAACAATACTGAGCAGTTTGACGATGCAAAAGTGATGCAGAGACATTTGTTTATTTTTACTTACTTAATACATAAAAGAAGCTCCTGTGGTAACGATCAACATTTAAATAATCCAACGATCAATCCGTCTTTTATATAAAAACACAGACCAAATTCCATTGATTGTACTGTATAATTATCTGGGATGGATGACTGGATTCTATCTCGGGTTGCTTATGTAAGGGAACATGACTTGATGGATGCTCGAGGGAGTGGGAAAGTCTCAAAAATCAGTCTCCAGAAAAAGAACCTCCTCCTTCCTCACAACAACCCATACTAAGTGCTGACATCTTTATTTTGGAAGGTTGAAACAACGGAAAGCTTGTCTATGATTCCCTATGATGTCAGCTGATGCGCGGTTGTAAATAGACCCCCCCTGTACATAATGACACCACGCTCTCTGCGTGACGCACAGCACCAAACTTGCCCTTGACCTTTCTTTATTAGACTTGGGTCAAGTGTAATTACTCCTGATGAGTGAAAATTGCCAAGAGAGGATTGCTAGAAGTTCGGAGAAAAGAGACTCTCCCTTCCTGCTCCATGTTTGCAGCAGCTAGATTGTGGATGTTTGTTTTAAAGAACCCAGCCTCGGAGCCATGCATCTGAGACTTGGTCACATGTGCTGGTAATGTGACTGTGCCTGTTGACAGAGTGTGTATATGTGCCTGAGACAGAGACTAATACAGAACATGTGTATAAAAGGGGATGTGTTGTCAGAATACACATGTCCTACAGTATCAAAGATAGAAACCAGCTCAGTATCTCCTTTAACAGTGCTGTAAAAAAGTACTGGATCCACTCCTGCTGTTGTTCTATCTTTGTAATACTTAAATATGTCTGTTCTTCAAGCAAAATCTAAAATTAAACAAAGACAACCCAAGTAAACACAAAACAAGAGTTTTAAACAAAAATAACAACTGGACCCAGGTGAACAAGTACTTGTCCCCTTACAGGACAAGTGTGTAAGATGTAAGGGTATCTCTTTGAATAAGTGGAATATAATAGTCCTAAAAAAAATCATTCTGTCTGTTCTTTCAGCTAAAAGTAATTATTTAATTATTACGTTTTTTATATTAAAAACAGTCCTTTTTATCCCATTTAGTAGTGGGTCCATGCGGAGGCCGCCTTGTTCGTACAGCTGTCTGGACAGGGATTTCATGTTTCAAGTTGTTACCGTGCTTGAAAAAAACGGAGGATCATACTTGTTATTTAGAACAAGAAAAAGGCAACAGGATCCCAAACCTTGCAGTCAAAGGAAAGACATGAAGACTCATGAAACGTTTAGATGTAAATCGTCCAGCAACACCGAGGATTCAACCCAGCGCCCCATCGCCACCCATACCTAAACCCTTGCCAGAGATCATGGGCTGAGAGTGCCATCTCTCCTCCTGGGGAGCAATCACTCCAGACCGGGCAGCCGACCCTGGCCCATCCTTCTGCAGGTAGACTGGACAGACTATTTCCTCTGCAGTGGTACTCTGGGTCGGCTTAGGAAAAATTCAGGTAGCGAGCAGCAGGGCATCCGTGGTGGAGTGGCGAGGCGAAAGCCAAAACTAACTCTGAGAAAGATTTCAGCTCATTTTCAGTCCCAACGCGCCTCAGATCTTCTGGGAATAAATTCTATGGACTAATGAGTCAAGAGTGGAACACAGTTCGCAAAAAAAACATTAAAACCATTGGCATGAATGGATTTTGTGGTGTAATTTTACAGAGGTTGCTTTGCGGCCTTCAGGCCCAGGATGGATTGTCATAATTAGGGAAAACAATGATTATGAGGAAGAATTCACCTCTGAATTGCTCAAAAGTAATAAAGCTAAAGTTTTGGAGTGAATGGTCAAAGTCCAGACCGGAACCCCATTAAGATGCTGTGGGACCTGTAAAGAGCAGCCTGTGCTCACTAAACCTCCAACGTGGCTGCAATAAAGGAGTTCTGCAAAGAATTGAGGGTCAATATAACACCAAAGCGATGTCCGAGGCTGATGTCCAGTTATCAGAGGCATTTGGTTTCAGTTTGTGTTGCTAATTGTGACAAAACCAGCTACTTAAATCAGGTGGAGAATTTGTATCAAAGTCATTAGTTAGGTATTGGAAAACATTTTTCATTATTGATTTCCTTAATTAATCATTTTCTTTGAAGACCTGCCACAGACACAGCAGATGAAATCAACAGGGGGGTTCCAAAACTTTTTTCCAGCACTGTATTTAACATGTCACAGTCTAACGCGGCCTCTGCATGAACTGATGTGCTTAGCTTACCTTGCTTGTGTCAAATTTTAGAAAGATGTGTTTGAAATGAGCATTGACAATAAAAACAATGAAAATCTAGAGTCACAGAGAGCCTAATCTTCATAGGTTATAATACTTTACGTTTAAGCCTAAAAATTAAACAAAAGCACAGCTTTAGTAAGCTAAATTGCATAGAGCTTTGTGGAGTTATTGCCATTAATCAAAGGAGCCGGACTGAGCATTTTTGTTTAAGAATGAGACTTTGATAAACACATTGCCCGGTGATGTATGCGAGTGTGAGGAACTAGAATAAACCCGACTGGGACTGAAATAAATCACTGTTTGCCCACCTTGAATTGCACTTTGTGAGGTTACATCCACTGTGTCGAGACTCTTTGGAATTTCCATCAACTCATTTTCAACGAGAGGTTTACAGGAGGCTTCGCAGTTCGGAAAAGGCATCTCTGCTTCCATGGCTTTAACATCTGAGCATGGTGTGACACAGGGTGATGAAGATACATCAGTGTGATTCTCTGAGCTCCTTAATGCCTCATCAGATAACGTCTCAGCAACTGCCGTGTCTAACTGATCTACTTTGATTTGCTCTAGCAAAAACTGCAGATCTCCACTTCCTCCAGCTCCAACACAGTCCCTTGTACATGCATCATTTGTCTCTGTTGACTGATGGTCTATTTCGCCTTCATTTTCTCCTACAACAGATAGGGACGGTTCAAACAGACCCCCTCTGGTGTCTTCTGATGACAAATGTTCAATCCCTGCATACAGTTCAGAGTCGTTGTTCTCTCCCATTTCTATGCACTCTGAAAACGCTTGACCTAACAACATATCTTCTTTGAAAAGTTCTGGTGCGAGTTCCTCCCTTGTCCCATCAGCATGACAAGGCTCCATTGTCTGGAGGCTGGGTGACAGTCGGAATTCAGGCTCACTGCCAGCCTTGCAGCGTTCCGTCTCTGTCAGTGCACCCACAGTAACTGACTCCAAGGGTTGCCCTGCATCAGCAGTTAATGATGGCTTGTTTGCACAAGGTTTTGAAGCATTTAATTCCTCGACCTTGAATCCTGTAGTGGAAACTTCTTCTGTGTTGGTTTCAAGAAAGTCCTGATCCCCCATGCTAACATTGTCACGAGAGGGATGGAATATTTCTGTAGTAGAGCTTCCAACGGATCGGAAACTGCCATCATCTTCACTGGAAAGTGCATGGTTCATTGCTGAATCATAATCGGCTTGTCCATCGCTAGAGCTGGGCATCATTTCCAGTGGTGATCTCTGGATATCGTCCATGGAGTTCCCACCGGTCTGACAGTCAGCTGTAGTGTCCGCTTCATCCAAATCTGGCAAATTTGTACTGTCAGTACTATATCCAGAAAGTTCAGCTATGTCTTCTCCATCGAGCTCTTTAACACTGGCTGTTAGAGTACAATTCCCAGAATGACAACCAGTTTCTGGAGCCAAGCTCCACTGCTGCTCTGTAGTGTAATCCTCAACAGCTGTTTCCTGGTTTTGTTCCTGGCTGTTTATGTCTGGTGGAGGTTCCCCCTTGTGGAGGCCTTCTATCAAGAGACATGGAACAGCAGAGTCAGGCTCCTTGATTACATCACCGCAGTCTATCAGCGATGGGTTAAAGGAGTCCTCTGGGGTTGATAGAAGGGCTGTTAACCGTTCACTCTCTGCCTCATCCTCATGGAAAGAGAGTCTATCATATAGCTCTGGGCCTGGTTTCATCTCCTCCTCCCCAATAGTCTCTTCTTCCGGACAGCTCTCGTTAATTTCAGAATCACAGTCCAATGATGAAGACTGTCCCATGACTGAAGCCGTCACGTCTCCACGAGTTGGTATCAGGTCTGTGGACACTGAGTTGGTTTCCCCCTCCCTCCTTCTAGCTGTGCAGTCCTCTGTTTCCTGCTCTGATGTTACTTTTCCCTCCGTGGCCTCCTGTCCTTCCTGGATCACAGCCTCTTCTCTATCAGTTTCCTTTGCCTGTTTACCACAGGCTGCTGGTTGTAGGATTCCCACAGTGAGACTCTTTTCTTCTGTCTGTGCTCCTTCACTCTTGTCACACAAACTCAGAGCCTGTGTGGAAACAAGCTGCTCCCTTTCCTCCTCCTCCTCCGTTTGGCAGTAATCTCTCCCAGTGTTTGAACTGAGACACACCCAGTCCTCTGGGGGACAGACACCATGCTCCTGGAGACGTACCTCTGTTTCTGGAGTACTCACAAACAAACTCCAGGCTTGGTCGGCATTCCAAGTCTCAATATGTCCACAATGAACACCACTGGCGCTTCCTGCTGAACAGCCTTCTACAAAATTCTCTCCTCTTGTTTCCAGGTACGGCAATGTTCCAGCAGGCAGCTGTGGTTGCTCCACGCAAGTAATCCCTGTCTCTACACCATCACAACATTCAACAGCTGTGTGCAAAGACTCAGACTGCAGCTCCAGCACAGATACTCCCTGTAGAATATAGAAAAGGAGGAGGAGAATAATCGTTAGCTTTCCCTTAGGAGGTAAAAAAAAAACAGAGACGTTTTCTAGTTCTTATCAATCACCAACTCTGGTTGCATAAGGTGTTTCAGCAGTTGTACAAACTAAGCTTGAAGGTTATAAGAAATTAGGGCAGTGAAAAGACAAACAATGTTGAACAATGTTCAGCAGCACATAGGTCCGGGTAGGAGCCATTATGAGTCGTCGTGTGCTAAAAGGGCAGGGTGGTGTGACTCACCTTGGCATGGAGATGGCATATCAAGTGTAGCAGCTGCTCCACACTTCTCTGAAGGGTCGGAGGGACTTGGTTGGGGTGAATGCTCAGCGTCAGAGTGTGTGTGTTCAGCCTGGGGAGGTTGCAAACTACCCGGGCATCCGTAGAGATCGGCTGAACAGTGTCAGTCTCCTTGTCTGTCTCCGTTTCTGTCTCAGCCCTGCCGTAAAACAAATACTCAGATCATCCCAGGAGTTTGTGTAGTGAGATGAGAAAGCAGAGAACTGCCATCAAGAAAGAGGTTTTAACAGTGATGTCAGCTGATCCAAGCTCCTCCTATTCCAAATTTTATCCACATTTTGTGCTGTTTGTTTCCCCAAAGTGGGTAATACTGTGATTGTTAGTCTATTCTAGGTAATCAAGCAACCTATAGTGTGGTGTCAATTGATAAAGTAGCTAGGAAATTTGAAAACGTTCCAGATGCTGTGGTTTTTTCCCTCCGAGTAGCAAGCTAAGACCACTCCTAGTTGATAAGCTGTCGAAGAATACTTCACTCCCCCTGCTAGATTTGCTTTAAGTGTTGAAGGCAAGGTATGTGCAGTGTTTTTATGTTCTTAAAGATAGCACTGTAAAGGGGAGGCGCCTCCCGGTAAGGCACATCTGTTTTGTCTAATCCTGGGTGGATTGCTTTAGCTGTGAGGCCCAAAGGTGATGTCACCAGCCGGGCTGCAAGTGATTTCACTTTGCTTGAGGAAAATGTAATTACACACACATAAAGAGGGAGCCGTAAAGCAACTTTACTGCAATTCTTAGTCACGAGCAAGCTCACTAAAAGCTAATTGTCTTTCAGTTTGGGGCATTATCATTGTTAGTTACATTATAACTATGCTCTGCCTCATAAGTGTATTATCAGGACTAATAGCTGACAACGGCAAACCAACTACAGACAAAGTCCAAAGTATTTGTATTGCAGATTCCAATTTCTCTGGATTCTCCTGAAGGACTCTGGCAACATTTCACGCTGTACTTTCATGTATATAACATTGAGGTTTACATTACACAACTTTCGATGTTGAAAGAACTAAATAATTGCATATTTGACAATTAAAACATGGGAGTTTGATTGAATTAGTTAGATATTAATGGATTTTTGGAATTATATAATTGTGTTTAAAGTCAACATAAGTATGCCTAAAAACAATCAACATAACTGGGTTTACTGCATGTGGCATAATGGGTTCAGTACAGGAAACATGAATGTGGTTTGAATTACATGACTATTATCTTTTGAAAGAACTAAATAATTTCATTTTTGTCAATTAAAACAAGGATTTAATAGTTAAAGGTTTGAGGATTAAATAATTGTGTTAAATTCAACATTACTGTGTTTATACAGGCAACATAATCATATACACAACTTTGTTTAATAATTAAAACTTGACTGTGTTTAGTAAATGCCACATGATCGTGTTCAGTAAGAACTAAGCTTCTGGGGAGACTGCTGACTGAGGCAAAGGGCTTTGTGGTGATATTCTTTGGATAAATGTATTGATTTGTGAAGACAACAGACAACAAGGACAATCACACCATTTGCCCTCCGAGTTGAAATCGGGAGAAGAGGATTTTTAAAATGTATTTCCTTTTCTCTTTTCTCTCTATTGTGTTAACTGTTCTTTCAATTATATTATATTTAAAGAATGATGGATGCTACTGCGCAATTTAATCTGTCACTGACTCTTTAAAGAACGTGCCGTTTGCTTACTTAGTGAGGAGCTCATGGAGGCGTTTGTTTCCACGCAGGGCTGCAATGGTGGAGGGAGTGTGTCCTTCCTTATTGGCCAATCCCAATGCTTCTCTCGCTCCAGTCTGCTGCAGCAAAAAGTGCGTAACCCTAAAAAGACCACGACGTGCTGAGAAGTGCAGCAGTGTCTCCTGAGGATTCAGGTCTGAGGATGAGAGAGCGGACAAGAAAATGAGAAAAGATTAAGAGTACAGGAATCACCGTTCACACATTAGAATTTAATTTATAGGAGCCAAATTTTGTGTTTTGATATCTTGCATTATCAGACGTCATCATTGACATTGACTGCAGAGGGCTTGATATAAAACCTCTGACTTTCTGATAAGAGAGCAGAACAGTAGCTAACATCCCATCACCTGCAGCAGTTTGGCAACGCCACTGTGCCGTCTAATGAACCAGTACCGGGTCTAGTGAAACCCATTTTAACCTTGATCTTCATACTTTTCCAGACTGATAAAACCACAGCTGGTCTTTGTATCGGCCTTCAACAATGGATGAAAAGTCATTTATCAGGCTTATTTCTGTGTCAATGATACATTGCGATTATTTGGGTCAAAGTGGGAATAAAAACAACAAGATTGACATTTAAGTGTGATATACCACTTCACTAAACTCAGATTCCACTCCAAACGTTTGAATGCAGTGAAAAACATACATGAACACAAAGACAATGTGTTGATATACTTAACGTTTAACATTATGAACTTTATTATTGTTTGTATATTTATATATTCTTCTTATTCTGTATTTGATTCCAGTAATGTGTTTCAAACACGTTGGGACAGGAGCAACAAATGACTTTTGGAAGTGATGGAATGTCCAAAAACACATGGTTGGAACATTCCAACACAGATAAACTTGTTGCTTATTAACGGGTGTTTTTATCGTGACTAAGAATGAAGGGGAACGTCCTTAAAAAGCTCAATTGTTTACCAGCATGCATGGATTGGGTGAGGTTTAAAACACTGTCAAACCTGATTCTCAGTTTTGACAGACTCTTTATAGAGTCACTCACATGACTCTATGAAGCAGTGGGTCAAAAACTTTTTATTCAACATATTCATTCCCTTATATGTTATTTTTTCACCTGGTCAGCGCAAAATATGCTTTATAGTGGAAAATAATTTTATAATGACATAATTACAGCTTTGTGCCATCACTTACTTATTTGTACATGGACTTCGGATTTAAAATGTATCTCTGCTCATGACAAACCAATTTTTTCTATCATCAAAAAGAATAACACTGCATTGAACTTTTGCTGTTTTCTTATTTATTTCTTTTTTTTACTTCTTTACGAATGTTTTCAGCTGTAAAATAACTTCTGACCCCAATGCATAAGTCAATAACAGTATGCTTACAGAGGATGTCAGCAAAGGACCAGCTACACACATGGATTGATAGATATTCATTCCTGATTTGTTGCCTTTAAGAAATGTAAGACGGGCAGAATCAAATAAAATTTGTGTCAGGCGTGTGTGTTCAGTTTTGACTGTGTAATGGCTCAGAGGAAGGATGGCGGACAGTCAGGGCTGGTGAGTGGGTGGAGCTTGGCCTGCCATCCACAAACAGGCTCTTCGTGTTAAATCATGAAAAACTAAAACTGTGATTTATGTCATAAAAGGAAAAGATGCCGAGCTCTGATTGGAATCCGGATTCAAAGTTGGAGTTGTCTGATTGATACATTTCCGCAAAATATGATCATTTTAATCCTCTTGTGCGATAGTTCAACTATTCTCATCGTGTAATAATGGAGATAACAGATATATGCACGCAAACTTCCATCTTCCTACCAAAGTAAATGTAATAAGAAAGGCCCCCTCAGGCATTACAGCCAGGTCGAGTGCCTATTTGTCGTTCCAGGACCGCATCTTTAATTAATGCAATGTAATAAATCTCCACATTCACTTTTTTTAAAACATTTCTTGGTCTACAGTTGCCCAATCTTTACTGTAATATAAATACATTTTACTTTCCAGCCGAAGGTTGACTTATTGTCACTTTAAAAGGTCTAAGCTTGTTCACGGGGGCGGGGGTTAGGCACTAAATAAGTACAATAAAAAGTGAAACATGCAGATGATTGTAGAGACATATTTATCTAAATAGGATAACAGAGTTCATAGTTGTTTTTGAAAAATCTGCACCCAGGTGACTTGTTATATAGTACTCGGCACACAGAATTCTTTCGTTTATCAAATCAGCTGGTGTGAGGGGATTTATCACAAAAACTAGAAGAATGACGATGATAAAATGTCTGTACTGTTGCTGAGTCTCGATTTCTCTGGACAGATTGTTTCTTCACTGTTGTGAGACAGATTGTGTTTCATTCTTCAGCTTTCATTCGTCACTGGCTGTGAATAGAGGGATTTTTTCATCAAACTAGCCATTTATCTGAGCAAACAGGGGAAATACATGGTTTGTCAGTAGGAGACAGACAAGCATGAATGTGCTGAAACTTGACTGTGATTTATCATAGTCCTTTTTAACGGTGCCTGGTGCTTTATAAAAATCGTTCGGAAAAGAGAGGAAAAACACCTGAAATCACAACATATCATTGAAAGGTGCACAAAACAAGCCCTAATGTTAAGAAACATTTATATCGCTGGCTGTTTCAATTTACCAGCTTGCCATGTTGGATTTCAAGCCAATTAGTAAATATCTAAAGCTCCACAAGCCACAATGGGCCAGACTGGAATGCTAGGTGCCAACAGCAGCAGGAAATGTGCTTCAGTGCCGAGTTATGATGCTATCACTTCAAAAGTGGCTGCTATACCATGCCTACAAGAGCCAAAAGAAGAAGAAAAAGAAGCAGAAGAAGAAGAAGGAGTAAATGATAGATTATCTCTACCGTATCTCAAACCACTGACCACTGCACGTACACGTGAAAGTCAGTTTTTTATTATAAAATCAAAGATCACCTTAAAACCTTTGATCCCATATGATTATGTTAGTAACGATTTCCAAAGCAGATGATAGAGATAATTTGACAGTTAATGTTGCACACTGGTGCCATATAAATTAAGTGTTTTCATTTGCAGTGAAATAGACGGTTCCAGGTTAATTTTCCCACAGAGGACCATAAATGGCTGGCCATGGTAAGATCAGTGAAAGCTGTGTGTCCACAGTGCAAAGGCTGACTGAGATAAAACACCATTACCTCCACCCACAGTCTGCCCCTATCCATCATCTGACACACATGATAAATTGAGAGCGGACTTGCAGGTGTCCTGCCTCCCCACAGAGTGTCCTGTAGTGAAGTAGTGATAGATTGTGAAGCAGAGTTTATTAGATCACCCATCACTCACTGCAGCAGGAAGACACCTTCAAAATCAACAACTTGACAACTGGCTTAAATGCAGTGGGGTGTGTGTCAACAATTATTGTATGTCACTAACCGAAATATTTCGTCTAATTGGCAGGGGGGGGTTCATTGGAGAAAATGTTTTGATTATTTGATGTGATGATTTCCAGGCTCTGAGCCAATGACTGACAAATCACAATTTAAAAGACTGAATCTAATCTCCCTGCTGGTTTGGTCTTATATCCAAGTCAATGTTTAATGTTGAGATATTATCTGAAAGATAGCAAGAGGCAGAGGCTGCACTCCAACTTTGTAAAAAAAACAATGTTTCGAGAGCAATTACAGGGCAGAGTTGATCACCCAAATCTTGTCATTTAAATTCCCTCAACTGATTAAAGTCCTCGGAGTCAAGGGCTGGAGAAAAGGGTACTTTAATTTTAATTTAAAAAACGCACTGATAGAGCTTTTTTCACAACTTAAACTGCTGCAGCAGAGACACAGCTCCGTCCGATTCCAACAAACATTAGTCAGATTTAGGTCCATGTAGGGACTCGATTTATCTAAATATAGTGCATCATGTTGGCATTAGCCTGACATTTTTGCAGTGATAAGTATCGCCTCCTTTAGTGCTTTACAGAAAATGTTTCATTCAGTAACAATTTCATTACAGAGTCACAAATGCAAGGATCGGCTTACACAATGCTGGTTAAGCTATGATTTGTTTTATAGTTCTGCATTGGTTTTCTTACATTCATACCATGTGGTCCCAAAAGGATTTTCCCCACAGTAGCTGATCGGATTGGAGTTTATATATTCTATTTTATTCTGTTAGATGTTAACCATCTAACATGTTAAACCTCTACTGGGTGTTTCTTACACTCTGAAACACCCAGCAGAGGTTTTAAAGTGTGGCTGTTTTTTCTTGTGAGGACATCACTGAGCTTTTCTTCCACTTGTTTATGTTACCTTCATAACCCAAAATTTCCAATGGCATCGGAAATGAGGGGTCTCTGTGTTACATGGTCATCTTAGTAGTAGCCTTGACCCTACAGTATTAACAACCAATGTGCATTTGTGTAGGGAAAAGATTTATTTGCTAAACTAACGTTGATGTCCCTGTTCTTTTTGAGCAATAATTATTTGAATGGTGCTCATAGCACAGGCACATGTTTCAATAAAAGTAACTCTAATTAAGAGTAAAAGCATGTGCAGATGAGAGGGATTTTAGCAATATTTTCTTAATTCTTAATTTCTTTATTATATTTTTTTCTTGATGCTTTTATTTGCTTTTACTTTGTAGCACTTTGAGATTTGATCCAAATGTAAAGTGCGTTATAAATTAAATCTTATTATTATTACTATTCATTTCATTCTGTCAGTCAATCCAATCTTGAACATGTGACCGATATCTACTCACCCTGCATTCCTTGTACATAAATGAGAGATCTCATAAGACCATACTAGATTAAGACTTTGAAATTAACTATTGATTATTTTTTCAGCAAGAAAAACCCTGAGGTTTCCATTTCACCCTGTTTCCTGAAGTGAAATGCGCACAGACCCTTATTCCACATGACCCATTCTCCAGTCAAGAAGCCCAAACTCTTCAATATGGTAACATTTTGTCATGGTGGGTTATGAGAGGTGAGGAAGAGGGACAATGAGTCTGAGCACGAACAGAGCAGCGACCCATGACACGATTATCAGTTTCCAAAATTGCAATGCAGTAAAGATTCAGTCATTTTACAAACAAGAGTTCCAACGCAGACCTGTCGTCACAAATTGAACCTGCTTTGGATATGTTTATCAGAGTCAGCTGTCGTGAAGCAGTTCACAGTGTGGTTAAAATAAACTGATATAACTAATGATAATACAGGCTTATGAAGTTTGTGTATCATGTCTACACTTCTGGCCACTCTCAACATTCTTTCTCAATATAAACACCACCTATCAAATGTTAATTTACTATTTTTGGAGCTGTGCGTAACTCTCCGTCACTACAGCTCTCTCAAGATCTCTCCCTCTCCCCGTTTTAAAACAAGTGGTTATAAAACTTCTAAAAGATGCCGTGCTCCAATAACAAAATGAGACTTTGGTGCTAGAAGAAAAGAGGAGCCAAAAGCCTGTGCTCACTGAAATCAATTTTCTTTTCATAAACATTCCATTTTATCCTCATGTTTCAATAAAATTCAGAGCGGCTTGCTGACAAAGAACGGATTAGGGAACCGTTTATGACCGAGATCTGATAACAATGAAGAAATTGTGGATTTTAGATCCTAACAACTTCCACAAAGCACTCCAGCATCTAGATTGTGGAGGTCAGATGGAACTCGGTAACTCAGAGGACAAGCCTGATGCCAAAAAGGTTGGGATGCTCTGTAAAATATTAGCAAAATAATGTTAACATATTTTTATTATTATTAATATAATAACATTTAGCACTTTGACATTTGATCCAAATGTAAAGTGCATTATAAATTAAATGTATTATTATTATTATTATTATTAACATTTATATATAATATTTATTTTTTGGGACATTCAATTCAATTAAAAGTAGTACAACGATCTCATCGTTGTCATATTGAATGTTGGCAATGATAAACTTACAGACATTCAGAATTTTAAACCAATAACACGTCCCAAGAAAGGGTCAACTAAAGACTGGGAAACGTGTTCTCAGACACACCTGATTGGACTGACAGGTAAACATGTGACTTGACTGATGGTATTATGATTGAGTATGAAAGGAGAATATCAATCATTCTCAGGTAAAGACGGGGAGCGGTTCGCCACTATAGCTAAAAATCTGTTTATGTCTGGTGAATTTGAGGTTGTCACCATCTGGAGGCTGAAACCCAAAACCGCCTGCTGTCAGGAGGCACTGCATTAAAATCCAACAACATTCTATGAGGCATGCATAGTCCTGAGTCCAGAACACTTTTTAAAACCATTTTCAGTAAACAACGTTTGTCGTTGCATCTACAAATGCTACGTAGTGACGCTGCTGACTTCTCATTGTCGGACCTAAACTCATTTGTTGGGACATGTGACCTTTGGTCTGACTAATCAACTTTTCAAATCGTTTTTTGTATCATGGATGTTGTGTCGTCCACCCCGATTATCATCAACAAAAAAGTATAAGCCAGCATCTGTGACAGTATGGAGGTGTGTTGGTGCCCATGGCATGGGTCACTTGTACATCCGTGAAGGCTCCACCGTGGTGATGTCTAAATTTGAGATGTCCCAGTTTACCCTAGCAATACAATTGAGCCCCATTCTACCGCATTACGACAGCGAGTCTTTGGATTAATGTCTGTAGTCTATATCTGTATGACAATGGAGACTTCTTACTCTCAGGTCTTATTTCAAGTAGAAATCGTCAACAAGTCAAGCAAGAAAACGTCAACAAGTCAAGCAAGAAGGTACCGGGTTCAAATCCAAGTCTGCCGGCCTTCCTGTGCGGAGTTTGCTTGTTCTCCCTGTGTCTGCATCGGTTCTCTCCGGGAACTCCACAGTCCATAGTCAAAAAATATCTGGTATAGATGAATTGGTGACCCTAGAAATTGCTGGTGAGTGTGTGTGGTTGTATGTCTCTATGTGTCGGCCCTGCAATAAACTGGCTACTTGTCCAGGGTGTACCCCGCCTCTCACGATGTCTGCTGGGATAGGCTCCAGCCCCCCGTGACCCTGAACACGATAAGCGGTAGATATTGAATGAATGGAGGCTTCAAATTCAGAATGAGCATATGCTTGAGATACTTTTGTTGTTTTCGATTACATTTGGGATGGAAAAAATTTGATTTTATTTGCATTGTAATTTCATTGCAGGGAACAGCTCAAGTTTCCTTTTCCCTTCAACAAGTATATTGCAGACT
Source organism: Lophius americanus (assembly GCA_037951165.1). Lineage (NCBI taxonomy): Eukaryota > Metazoa > Chordata > Actinopteri > Lophiiformes > Lophiidae > Lophius > Lophius americanus. The sequence goes on from JBBDHG010000014.1 coordinate 8,693,474, forward strand.
TTGCATACAACACAACCGATTGTCACCTGCAGAAGTTCTCTGAAGAATCATCACTATTGGCAACCACAGGGAGTAAAGAGAACAGACACAAGGGTTCGCAGACAAGTGCCAGCAAAACAACCTCCTGCTCAACACATGGAAAACCAGTTGGATGGTGTTGGACTAGCAGGGGCAGAGACGCCCCCCACACACCGGCGAATAGGGCAATCTTATTTCTGAACATTAAACTGGAGGGGACTCATAACTCCTATGAAGTGTGCAGGGAAGAACAATGCAGACTATCTGTTGAGGGGAGTCAGGACCCTCAGAGTGCAGAGGGGCTCTCCTGAGGACCTTCTATGACTATGTGGGGGCATCAGACATTTTTCATGGAGCGGTCTGCTGGGGCAGCAGCTCCCTCAAAAGGAAGTAGGAGGAGACTCAACAAGCTGATCCAGAAAGCCAGTTCCATTCTGGGTCTTGGACAACACGTCACACTCCATGCACGCTCAGACTGCTTCAGGGACGGACTGCTGCAAACGCCATGTAAGAAGGAGCAATACAGCAGATCCTTCCTCATCGCCCTCCTGCTGCGTATTTACAACAATGATTGCTCTCAGTGGATCACCCCAATTAATCCATGTATATCTTTAGCACTGCAATATGTTTACAATTCTGTAAGAATGTTTGTTTTATTGTAAACATTTTGCAACATCCTCATCGGTGCAATACACTCTTGTATGACAAGCTTTCATCAGTGTAATATACCTTTTTGATCTCTGTGTGACAGCCGTCGTCAGTACAACATACCTATTCCCTATGACGACAGTAAATAGTGAGCAATACTGTACTGTTGATATATTGTTCTGCTCTAATTTTCTTACGGTGGTCTTTATACTTTGCATTTAGAATAACATCTTGCTCCTTGCTGGCTTAGCCCTGAAATGTCCTCGCTGTGGGATGAATAAAGGATTATATCATCTAAAAATCCCGCTTTGAGATTGAGTAACTTCCACATTCGCAGAGACTAGCTTCATCTGTCAGAAGGTGTACCTGCTGCTGACTGTGATAAACCCAAACATCAGAGTAAATAAAAAGTGTTCAATTCCTCGCTGCCACCATCATGAGTAGTGACTGCAGCAGGGGAGGTCATATCACAGAAGTCACCTGTCAGATTTATCTACAAGTGTAGAAATCACCTCTAATATTTTTAATGCCAGGTGATATGTTACGTATTTTCTCTTTTCAATTCTTTGTTTCGTTTTTAGTACTACATCGTAAAGCACTTTGAGTCACATGTTTGTATTCTTATTGTTTATGATTAATATTTGGCTGTAAAAAAAACCTACACCCAACATAAATTTCATGGTCACGGGTCAACACTGTGAAAAATATTGCATGTGACACTGATTAAGATTCCGCGCATATCGTTAGGAGCTGTAGAAGCATTTTGCAGCTTGTTTCTGGTTCAGAGACTCTCTGTGTGGTTCTTGGACATTATATTGTGTGAGAAAAATTCCAAGCTACAAACCATTCTGTTGCCCTAGAGTCTCACCAGTGCTGTTGTTTAGTTTTCTCCCCAGTAAGCTCCATCCTGGAGGCAGCGCAAGGTGGTGAAGGGCCAGCGCCAGGCTATCGTCCAGACGTTCACACTCCTTCACGGGGATCTGACACTCATCCAGCAGCAGCGCACCATCAAGCCCGTCAGCCCGGCCAGCTGTGCTTACCTGTGTAGAGGGGGATTAGAAATAGGATTTTACAAGAGTGGCTGAGACTCCATCTGCTGGAAGCACTCACACTAAGGTGCTCAGCATATAAGTATTGGCCAAATGCCTAAAACTGTAGAAGTACATTTAGTAAGGAGAAGCACCTAACTATAATAAAATACATTTCAGCCTGGGATATGTTGATAGAAAAAAAGAAAATCATATTCAGATTTAAAATTTAAAATAAAAAATATTCTAATAGAAACTTTCCGACCCAAAGACGTCAAAATGTTTTGTCTCTTTTTTGAAAAAGGAAATTCAAATGAACTTTTATGAGATGAGAAACTGTGCAAAAAAAAATACTTCTTTAATTCAATACTGAGGCGTGTGAGACATCAAAACCCTGTCGGGGAAGGGTAAAAAACAAGACAATCTTTTGTCTTATTGTCACCTACGGCTTTCTCTCCTCTTCTGTGAAAGAAAAGGGAAGCGATTAGAATTGTTGCTCACCAGGAACTGGGCCATGTCAAACGCCAAATCTTGGACAAAGTTGAATGGAAGATCGGCCACTGGAGCCACATGACCCACACAGGGCGGCTGGTCCTCGGCAGCTTTGAGGACTCCTCGGCTGAGTGAACACAAGGTGACCAACACCACCTCACAACAGTCATGTGCTAAGGCAGTATGGAAAGACGGAGAAAAGAAAATATTTCACTATTTGAATCTCAGCAATATAAAAAAATGCTGTTTCTTGCCTGACTGGCAAGACATCTTTATCAATCTGGACTGTTTCCCTGAATGGATCCTAAGGGCATGGAGTTTGGGGCAGACTGGACCTTTGACAATGGAGCTATAGCAACTTCCTGTCTAGTAGAAGAAGAAGGGATTTCTTTGTTGCATGTTCAGTGTGTTTTGGGTGTAAGCAATTTGCTATATCATTGCCTTGCAGAGTGTCACATACTGTTCAAAATATGTTTGCTGTGACCCTAGCAGAAATAATCGTGGCCGAGGTATTGTATCAAAGTTTAAATACGGTAACATTTTATTATGATTAACAACTTCCTTCCTCAATCAGATTCTTCGGACTCTTCTCATTTTAATGCTGACATTTTATTTTGAATTATCTACATGTTGTAATTCCTTGGTGATATGTTGGAAACTCTTCTCGGTATAAAAGCTAAAACACCACCACCAGGTTAATCAATAAGGGGTGATTAAATAACACAACACGACAAAAACACAGAAACATGATTGAATTTGCATTGGTTACAATATATTTGTACAATAAGAACAATCCATACCAATAGTCCGGTAATTTGCATCGTTTTAAAGTAGACGGCGGTCAGGAAGTGCAAACCTCCACTCCACAGTTTGTATTCTTCTTTATTGTTTTTGTTAACTCCATCAAGGAGGAGATGTTCTCACAGGTGTAGGTTTGTCTGTCTTTTAGAAGTATTTCACAAAGTCTACTGGACATATTCTTATGAAACTTGGTGGGAGGGTAAGACATTGAATTTTCTGAGGTGGATCTACGATAGATTTTTGTTTACATTGCCGCGTGGGTTTATCGTTTGGTTTTTTTAGTTTATATTTTCAGTTTATGAAATGTTGATTATCAGTGGATTTCTTTCGTTTCAACTTAGGTTAACATGTTAGGATCAGGATGAAATGGAGGGTTCAGAATTTTTTAAGGATTTTACTTATTTTTTGTCCAATACAATAAAACTACTCGGTGGATTACCATGAAACTGTGTGAAGAGGTGGGGAGCATGTATCATGGAAATAAAAGCATATGTTTAAAGGTATGGATCAATGAATCTATTTAACGTCCTTTTTGTATTACTACAGCATTTGAATCAATTCTATATAAGCTACTTAACATTTCTATTTGCAATTTGGTATAAGAGTGAAAGATGAGGCAAAATCTGAGCAGTAAACATTTGGGATAAATACAAATAAAGAGGTGGATCCATTATTTTCTAATCCACATAGTTTAACAGAACCTTGTGGTCAGTCATGTGGTACTCTAGTGAGTGCCATTTTTATTCATTATTATTTCCCTATTGTACCTTAAAGCAACAGTTCCATGATGGTTCAACATACAAAATAACGCGCCTGGAACAAGAAAACCTACCGCTAGAAATTGCAATCACATTGGTATCAATATTGTGGTAAATTTTAGCTTTCCTCAAAAATAATGTTTCAATTTCAATTATTCAACATGATTATGGAGGTATACAGTAGACAATGGCAAGAGAGAGAGCACACGTATGTTGGTTTTTGCCTGGTTACTCAATGTTTGGAAGCTTCCGTACAACCTCAAAGAATAAGATTTTTTAATAAAATGATGCCTTCTGCTTCGCTATAATCTAACCAGTATTTAAGAAACACGCAGGGGCGACATAGTATTAGCGCCACCGTCTGCAGACTCTGGTGAAAGACATTATTTACTGATTTTTTTGTTTGAATTCTATGTCAACAGAGGTAGGTAAAGTTAACACTCTTCCCTATCAATTCTTCATATCTTGCAGTTTTACATATGTTAAGCTGTTGCTTTATCCACCAAAGTCTGCCCCACAATGACGGTGCCTTGGTATGAAATACAGATTTTTTTTTATATAACTCCTCCCCATTTGTATTTTTAAATGATTAAGGCTAGTCTGGGATTCTGTAAGGTTGTAATTCTTGGGTAGCCAGGAATTGTATTTGCGCTTTTATTTTGGAAAAGGTGCACTTACACAGTTACACTGTGGTAAAATGAGCCTCTCAACAGGGTAATGTTCACACAAGGCTCATTGATGTGCTTATGCAGCGAAGGCTACCCCGTGTCGTCTGCCCCCACAGAAGCTCTTGTAGCACAAAGTGCAGAAACAATATAGTCCATGGAGAGCAGAAATGTTTCAGCAGGATGAATGCATCATAGAGCTGTTTTTTTTTACAAAACAAATGGAGACGTACACAGTATGAGTTAGTTTCTTGTTATGCTGATCATGTATATTACATCTTTCATCATTTATTGGATTCTGATATTGTGATGTTCTCTGATCGGATGTATGCATCTTATCTCAGTTCAGCAGAAAAATATTCAGAAACTGTTGACACATACTAAACACCCACAGCCAGTTAAAACCAGTTACCGTTTATTGTGTTAAAGCGGCTCAGTGTTACCACAGTATTTGTTGCCTGTGTTTGTTCTTTTTCCTCTTTATTTCTTTTCAGGATCTGCACAGTTGGACAGCATCTTAACTGCTCGTGAGGTTCACCCGGCATGAGAGAGGAACATAAAAGCTCCTGTTTTCAGCATCAGAAGGGAGAGCTTCTGGAAAGGGACTGTTAGTGATTATACATCTCAGCTAGGGATTTTAACTGTTGATATTAAGTCTCAATTTATATTTGCTTAAATTTGGCAAATATTTTTTTCGAATAGCAGAAACTTTATTAATCCCCACGGGGAAATCAACATCTTGTTTGATCGTTTATTTTTTGATAAATTCTATGTAAAAATGTATTTTTTCAGGTTTCTTTCTGTGGTTGATTTGGGTCAGTGCTGGACCGTTGTTCGCCACATTGTGCAATTTGAAGATGGGGCATAACAAGTACATAAATTCTGTCTGCCATACTGGGTTTTAAATGAGAAAAGCACTGCATGTCTACTTAATGACATGAGAATAAGCACAATAATATCTTAATTCTACGAAATGAGAAGCCTTTAACTTTTTCTGCAAACAAGTGGAAAAAATATTTAGCAAATATTAATATTGTCAATCTGACAGGACAATATATGTATGGTGGGAAGCTGCAAGAACCTAGTGTCACGTGTCCCTATACTTAAGGGCGCCTCAATCCAAACCAAAGCACTGATACAGTGTAGCTGTAGCTTTTCCCAAGTCATCTGGGAATGTTATCCTGGGACCCTGGTCACAGGACCGGTCCTGTTGAGTTCCACGCTGATTGGAGGGAGCAGTGAAGTAGAGCTAAGCTACTAGTAAGGGCCAAAACCTCCTCTGACCCCCCACCAACCACACGTAAACTAATTCAGCCTAGCTCTTGACAAGACAGTGCAGTTTAACTTGCAAAGCCTTTGTTTACCCCATCTGGCATTCACCCACACGAAGAATACAATGACTTATATATTACTAATGACTAAATGTAACGTAAATATATTATTGTCCATTCAGTTCATAATTTTCTCATGATTTTTTCTGCCATGCAGTAGGTAGTTTTACCACCCATTTTCTGGGTACAGTGACCTTTGACCCTTTATTTCTGTACTGCCAGTCGTTACTTTTGCTACTTACGTTACTACGGAGATGATAAATGATTTATTACTTTGCCACTGCTCTAAGATCTCCTGACACTTCCATACTTTCTGTGTGATGCAAGGGCAGAATGACACAGTCCGCCCTCTTAAATGAATGTAACAGTTTGACATTTTGGCACACTTTAGCGCCTCTTAATGTTACCTTGGGCAACAGCACATTTTGCCAATAGATTTTGCATTTAACAGTATTTACTTTCAGCCATTATGATGATATGACTATATTTTATAGTCAATCAATAACATGACAAATTATTTTTACTTATTTATTTTTCGAAAGTCTGCCAAGATGTTGCTTTCAAGGACCGCCATTCATCTGGGTTATATAAAAGATATCTGGGGAAAGGACTGTGCTATCAGTCAACACAGAAAAAAAAATCACCATGTATCAAACACAGAATGCGTTTTTCACCGATCCAAAAGAGATAAAAGGGAAGCCATAGGGGCGTTGTGGGTGGGTTGGCTTACCAGGACATAGTGCATACAAGGTGTCATGATTGCTCCTTTGGGTGCTGGTCAGGTGCCTCTGTGTGCTGCCAGCAAACAGCAGGAAGTAATCCACCCCCTCCTCATCCGCATTAAGTTCTTCATCAGTGAGCTGCACTGTGATTTCACACTGCCCCTGCACACACAGAGAAACAACAACAGTTAGAGGAAGTTTTCACCAATTTTATCATAAAAGGGGAGGAAATCACTGATTATAGTTATTTGTAAAATTAAAACAAACTTAACTCTGAATTGTTGTTACAATACTGTCATTGAAAGGTTGATAAGCACTACAGTCTTCCACAGAGGATATTGACATCCCCCAAACAGTTTGGCCATAAAATAGATCAGTATCTGAAATGTCCTCCATTCTTTTTGGGAGTTGGGAGTCGTTTGCATTGTTTGGGAGATATGCAATGGATAAAATTGCCCAGCCTTCAGCTCTAAAGCCTGGGCTTCTTAAAATAATCTACAATGGAAAACTCTAAAAATAAAATAAAATATTTAGAGGCACAGCTGCATATCATGATTAATGGATGCGTAAAGTTTGCTTTTGTCATTTTGTACGCTGATCATAACATTATAACCATCTGCCTAAAATTGTGTATGTCCTTGTCATACTGACCAATCGAGGCATGGACTCAACATGACCTCTGAAGGTGCGCTGTGGTATCTTTCACCAAGATGTTAGCATCAAGTTGTTGGTTTGCTGTTGTTTTTCCAAAACATCCCACCTACTGGGATCCTTTGGAAAATAATTCATTGGGACAAACAATTCTAAAACAAAAACCGAGAAAGTGTATTCAAATCTATCTCTTCTTCTCCGGCACAGTGAAAACAGGCTCGTTTATCTGTTTTCCTTGTAATCAGAAGAGTGAAGTCAAATCACTTTATGTCATTATGACGCAGGATATGAAGAGCAATCCTTCAAAACCGGATCTAGCGTCTGACCGAATATCTCATTGCCAAATCTGAATAGGAACACAGTGTGTACATTTGTGTGGTGGCTGCTACTCCTCACTGCACCACACTTGTTAGAAACAATTACACGAATGCCTCCAAGCAAACAGAATGATTTATTGACGTCAAAATGCAAACGCATCACATCCCGAACAAACAAACAGACAGCAGGCGGAGCTCCCACAGGAGAAGCCTGAGTTTATGGCCAATCAGTACTTGAGAGTTGGCAGGTTCACAGGGCCAGGAGAAGAAAGATGGAACATTTTACAAAAGGATGATGAAATGGCAGTGTTTCAGTATTACTGCTTCTTTACTAGGAATATAAAGAAATGATATACCCAAAAAGTCTGGAATATTATGGAATCATCGCCGCCGACACATCCATGTCCGTTGATCCTTTGTGTAAACGCGATAACTCAAAAACTATTTAATGGATCATTTTCAACTTTTCTACCCCCATAGACCTTAGTGTGAGGAAGAAGTTGATTGATTTTCGGAGGGATCAGTTTTTTTTTATTTCTGACACTAGGGGGAACTTTGTCTCCAAAAGCTTTCATCCATAATTTATCAACCGTTGGTCCGATTTGGTCAATATGTGGTGCATATAAATCAACTAGTGTGAGGAAGAGCCAGATTGATTTTAAGAAAGGCGGTGGTATATATTTTTCCACTGGAGGATGGAGGATATATAGCTTTATCTCCAAAAGGTTTTAGGTCATAATTTCTCAATAATTGATAATCAATATATAATCAATATATTCCAAATCCAGTGCACATATTCTCAGTGAGATCTATCTTTTATAGTATTTTTTTCACAGTATTTTTCAAAACATTCCGTGGAAATAACTTAAGCATTTAATTTTAGGCGTTGAATCAGGGGGATTGCTTGCATAACGAAGGGGATTGGGGACTTTTCGGGGATATATACTTGCTTTCGGGGAATAGTCAATTAAGAGCTCCATGCGCTGTCTGTGTGAAACAAAGGTAGATGTGTACGGAAACTAAAGATAAACTCCCACAGCTCTACTGCACACTAGAGCGCGGCCGATCCAAAACTCCATCCAAAACTAAATCAAAATCTCTCAAAAGGTCGGTTTTGCTTTGTGGTATTCAGTAGCTTTAAACTTTACTAAAAACATGTTTTACTTTAAGTCCTTCATGGATCAAGCTACTATGGCTACTGCATGAGAATTCACGAATAGAAGACTAACACATAGCCCATGTTGCATTCAGGGGCTCACTTAAAAAACACATCCAATGCCCAAAAGTCACATAGGCAACACAGAGACATTACAGAGACAGTAGATCCATTACTTTTATTTTACTGTTACACTGGCCCAAACTCGATGGGCCCTCCTCGTTGTTACAAGCGGTTAGTAAAACAACGGTACGCCTACGTGATGTTAGCTCTCCAGCTACTCAGTAGACCTCCTAGTTAGCGCCATGTCGCTACCTTAGCATTTAGCTAAGCGCTTACCTTACTAAGCATTTAGCAACTCCCATAATCCCCTATGGCAGAGATATAAAATACTAGGCCATGGTCTTAAAGGCCCAGACCTCTTTCAACTTCTCATGTGCTGCGGCTAAGCTATCAAATTTTGCTTAAGCACACATTATAAATTAAAATCTTGGAGAATCAGCGCAATGCAAAAATAAGATTGTTTATACATCTGAATCAAGATCACGATCATCCTATAATTACTCGCCCAGCCCTAGTGAGAAGATTTAAACATTTTGATTCCAAAGAATATTACTACATTAATTAAATCAGTTAATAGATAGACATTGTAAACAAAAAGTTTAACTCTCTGTTTCTGCTATACAATATTTACATTCACATTCATTCCATTTTAATCAATTTAGTGATTGATTTGGTTCTTCAGTCACAGGTAGACTTAAGTCAGGCTCGAATTAACAGGAGTTTTTGGTTCAGGTTCAATAACATATGAGCAAATCTTCACCAGTCTGAAATATGCACACACTTGGACTTCTTGGATTTCATTGACAGTCTTTTACCCAAGGGAGAAGTGAATGCACCACCTTATGTCATCTCTCAGAAAGCAGCTGTGTGACAAACACAAAATGACAGAAGTACTTGCCTTAGCGATCAGTGGAATTTGTTGTGAGAAAACAAGGAAACAGAATACAGGAGTTTGGATGAAGATATGGTTTCGGATGCGGTCAACATGAGCTGGTTTCTTTCAGCCAGAACTCATAGTGATATTTTAATATCTATGATCAGTAGCATGCTAAACAAAGTTAGCTTTGAATGCTGCCTTCTGATGTCAGAAAATAAAGCATATTGTTAAACAGCAAGGGCATGGTCAAATAAAGTCTGATCTTCTAAAGTTTCTTTATTCTATATCCTCTAGCTACATAACTTGACAACTGATGATACCTGCAACTTCTGCTGCAGCTTGTTACCTCGCTCACAATATGTTGGGTGTGGAAATCAGGAGTATATTCAGGAAGTGGGTTTAACAAACCCTAACTTTATACCTGTGCTCTGGCTTCCTTCCATCCTGAGATGAGAAATGTTTCAGTTACAGTTACTCTCATCTGAATCTGTTAACAAACTCAGTTTTTTCAACTCTGAGTTAAAGTCGTGCAGGAGGAGGATGAAAAACCATCATCAATGGAGCTTTGATACTGTGATTCAGTTTTAATGGACTCACTAGAATATAGTTATTTTAAAAAATAAAAACATGGCTTCATCTGAGAAGGAGTGAAAATTGGCATGGGAGAAAATTGCTCCCTGAGTCAGTTAATGTATGTAATGCCACAGACTTTCACTAATATTGTGGGTGAAAAGGTGGTGTAATGATATTGAACAGATTTTTATTTTAGGACGAGCTGGATAGGTTTACAGGAAAGGGGGGCACCTGAAATATCTTGCATAGACTGGTGCTACCGACCGGTTTAAAGTTTTCAACATATTTATAATACAGTCAGGGACTATTCCAGTAGTATTTTTAGTAGCTTTCTATTGCAATTACAATCACGATCTGTGTCTCAAAATCCCCTCCCGACGCCAATCTATGACATGACAATTGAGAGGCTAACAGCTCTGCTTCAGTCTCAGAAGGAGGATGAATCAGAAATAAACTCGGGGTTTGTTTAGGAAAACCTGCCAGAGAGCAGTTAAAGTAAGTAAGTAAGTTACGGCGGTTACTTACTCAGAGCTTAACTTATCCAGCTTTCTAGAAAAGAAAGTTTGTCATCTCAGGATTGACAAACTCAGTTTCTATTAATCCCACTTCCTGAAATCTCTCCCCAGGTGTGTTTTAAATAATAACAACAACAACAACAATAATAAGGACAATAATAAAAATGATCACATTCAGTTCTAATTTTTTTGCACAATTTCAAGTTTACCATACTGCAGTCTCTCTCTCCCTTTCTCTATATTCACCTTACAACATAGTAAAACAATCCCTGAGGGGGCCCCTGTGAAGCTCCCAGGGACCCTTCAACATGTAGACTCCAGGGACTGGGATTTAACTGCCAACCTTTGAGTTGGGTGTTGACCACTCCGCACAATGAGCTATAACCATCCTAAATGATAGTGCGTGCCCTGCCCATGAAAGTAAAGGCACTGCTGGGACTCAAACCCAGAACCTCTTGTTTACTAAACATGTGCTTTAACCAACTAAGCCATAGCACCCAGCGAAAACTAGGTTGAACTCTCAACCTAGGGTAGGCCAGAGTTCAACTTACATTAAGAAAAATACCTCTTTTATAGGACTGACATTTTCAAATAAATAATTGGGAAACATTAAACAAGGGGGCATGGAGATGCAGCCTCACAGCAAGAAAGTTGTGCGCCCAAATCCACCTATGACCACCTCCGGGGTCTCTCTGCATGGAGTTTGCATGTTCTCCCCATGTTTGCCTCGGTTCTCTCGGGTTGCTTCTTCCCAAAGTCCAGAAATATGCAATATATGTGAATTGGTGAAAATTTCTGATCATTATACAAAAGTGTCAATGTGGTGTGCATGAACAGAATCAAAAACATTGCTGAGTAAGCGGTTTCGTGGTTCTATAACTGGCTCAAAGTTACAGAAACTTGTCGGATTTAGCAAAAGCGAGAGTCTGGGTTTGGCAACCCTTCTATTATTAGAAATTTCAGGAACTATGCAGTTTTAAGCTTGATTGTGCTCAGTAGATAATATCTTGTGTGTTGACTAAGTGCCAAAATTCCAATGAGAGTACAATGTTCTACATAGTTCATTGTGCATTCTGCTCTTTTTCTAAAGGGGTTACAAATGGCTGCATTGTGACTGAAGCGTTGGGGGAAGCAATGTGGTGTCATTTAGGGACAGAATGAAGAGGAGGAAGACAGGGAACAAAAAATAGGGATATTGTTCATATTTAGCTGTTTTTCCACTGAGGGACTGCAGTTCATGGTCACCAAGGAGGGAAGATGTGACATTTAATTTCAACATAACCTGACTAGTGTTGCAGTGTTTTCAACCTGTGTTGTCGAACATGAACAACCTAATGTGGCGACGGCTGGTGTCAAGGAGAGCTTAACAGTCGAGGTTAAAAGTGCTTCCTCCCTGGCTTATGAAATTGTTGCCCCTAGCGCTTCCATACATGGGGGGATCAGTGGGTTGACAGCAGTGAGGTTAACCAGCAGCCTTGGGACTGGCTGGTCTGGGGACTGGTCTGGGGTGGTGGGGTTGGGGGGTTCAAAGGCGACCACTGAGGCCACAGAGGCCACAGGAAGAGAAACAGCCTGCAGTCACCTTCTGAGAACTGAGACTAAATTCATTGACTTGCATAATATAGGATGCTGGTTTTGCAATGTTAAGCGCCTCAGCTTCAACAAGCCGAGCAGGCATAAATTAGTTGTACCTGAGAGGAAGCCAGCAGGCATGACATTCTATCCGTTAAAGACTTTAAACCGTTAAAAAGTCTTTTCTCCCCAGCCCAGATAAGAAATTAGGCGTTTGTGATACTGAGCGGATTGGTACCTCAGTGGATCTGTGACTTTGCACTCAACACTAAGATTAAGACGTATTAGTGTGAAACACATTCAACATCCTCCCCGTGACCAAATGAAAAGGAAAACAACAAGCAATTTTCTCTCTACAAGAGTTCAGTGGGAAATCACCTCAGTCACAAAGACTATGCTTACATGTGGCACCAGAATCCTGCTTATATCAGGTTTTTGAAGAATGCTGTGTTTGTGCAAGTAAAGCTGATTTTGAGAAACCAAAATATTCCAGTTGTAGTCTTCCAAAAGAAATTGAGACACTATCACATTAGTTGGGTTTACATGGATAGCCTAATTCTGATTAGATTTGGAAAATACGTCTAATTGGAAAGAAAATGCTGCATGTAAACACCGAATAGAAAGAACCTTTCTTAATTAGATTTCATTCCTTTGCAAGAAGGTAGTCAAAATCCTTTCGGAAGCTTTTCCGATTGCCAGTCTCTGCATGTAAACACTGTATCGGAAAGCTTTGAGTTGTATCTGCGCATACCCAGCGTCGTGACGTAATGCTCCGCTATTTTTTTTCAGCGCCGCGATGCATTTTAAATACGCCAACTTCAAAACAGTACCAGTCCCCATTGAGGAGAGATTAATTAATTGTAACTTTCAATTATTTTTAACATATTTGGACGTTAAGACGGGCTGAAAGTCACTTCCACACACGCCCTCTTTGTCGTATTCTTCTTCTGGGCCCTTGTTGGCGGTCGGCAACCAGCTCACCGAAGCATTATCGCCACCTTATGAACGGGATTATGAACGGGCAGTTACAGAAAAATCTGATTTAACTGTCATGTCTGAAACACCAAGAGCACCTGCAGAACCATTAGCCAGTAATCAGTGACCAAAAAATTAGTATTTATCATACACACAAGGATCTGAATAACCACATTTTTCTGTGTTCTAAGTAAACACCACTTCCCCAGTATGATCAAAACCAGGATAAGCCTCATAACCACCATGCATATGAGCACAAACCTTATGATAATAAATAAGAATGCTTACTCTTTAGTTAACATTAATAAAGAGTATACAGACAGTACATACATACATTTGACACTTCTCTGAGGCGCAGTGGGGAGCGAATTGGGGTCCATGATCAATTTTCAAGGATCCAGCCATAGACATGTAGACTGCAGGGGCAGTCCTTGGATCGAGCCGGGGGATTGGGGGGCAACCACTATACCTCCTGGGCTAAAGTCTTTGATACCTTTGCTTGTTTAATAAATTTGGAAAGTTTCAACTGACCTGAAAACAGATTAAATGTTGAATTAAAGTATAAAATCTGGCCATAATATGTAGTTTTTGTTTCTCCTGTTTTTACCACTGCAGCTGTGAGTCCTTGTAGTCAAGCTGAGATCTATGAATTCCATCCTGTTTGAATACAAAGTGAGGCTGAAGGGCAAAAAAGCACAGAAACTGAATAAGATCATTATCAGTCCTTTAAGAGCCAAATATATGGGCAGAAAGGTTTGGCGATACAAATATGTGAAACATCTGCTCGAGACAGCAGGAAACGGAGCTGCATACATTAGAACATGAAAATAAGCATGCAGAGCTCTGAATGAGTCTAAAAGCCACAAAAAGTAAAACAGAAAATAAAAAGAAATCCAAGTCATGTTCATGTGTAGTGAAATTTCAAACCTGTGTGGTCTACATAAATGTCTGTCAGCTAGATCATATGACCAGTGTCTCTGCTGGTTATAAGTACCTTACAAAGTGACCTGCTGGGGTATTGACCTGCTAATCATAAAGGTTCAACAGGCAGCAGGCAATATGAAAGGAACAGCTGGAGACTGTGAGCCCAGCCCCCTCTCTTTAAATATGCAAATGTAAGGAAAATTCACATCCTACAGCTGTACTGAAGTCAACTATCCAGGTAAAATTATGGATTTTAAGCCTTAGCACGTAATGTTATGAATTCAACCAGAACTGCTTTTAGAGATTAAACTCAACCTTATTTGTAATTTTAATTTCTCTAATCACTTGATGTCTGATAAAAAGGCAACACAATGGAAGTAAGTAAGCCAAACATTCCATAATATGAAAAGGATCTTCTTACTCATCATTGATTACTGTAATCACCAGCGAGTGGATTTGTGTGGAAACTGCTACATAATGTTCATTCTGATACTGAAAACATTCGCCAACGCTGAGCTTTACCTCGAAAATGTCCCTTCTCTCCACAACTTACATTTCTATTTATATGCAACACCCTTATTTAGATTATTTCAGTGCGAAAACATATCTAGAACGCAGATCCATCAATAAATTCTGCCACTTGGAAAACATGTTCATCAAGCGTCAGCATCTCCTGAGTTCCGCTTTGTATTTAATGTCCGCCCTCGGGGTTCCCGTGGTTAAAGAGGCGCAATAGACCAAAATGGTTAGAAAAGCCTTATCTGGCATAACTGATGGCAGTGAATAAAATTTCCCAGGGTCCACCACTTTATCCGGGTCCACTCCAATATTTGAGATGTTCTTCCCTGCCACAACCAACCCACACCAAAATCATAATAATCTCTCATGCCCTTTTTGTGTAATCCTGCTAGAAGACAGAAAAACAGACAGACTGTCTTGGCAAAGGCATTAACAATTGAAAAATAGAGAGTATGTTAAACAGACATAACTAACTAGATAATAGCAAGCTTAGTATAAAAAATAAGGATGCTAATCACTTACATGAAAGCATGAATTAACCCCACAGCCATTAATTACTGATGTTGCTAAATTGTTACCCTTAAAAGCTGCTGCTGCTGCTGCTTTTGTGCTGTAGACAATTAATAGAAATCGTACTTGCTCATTAGGGGGGGTTTACATTGACATCCTTATTCTGATTAGATTCGGAAAAGACGTCTTATCGGAAAGAAAATGCTGCATGTAAACACCCCTTTCCGAATGGAAAAAACCTTTCCAAATTAGATTTCATTCCTTTGCAAGGAGGTAGTCAAAGTCCTTCGGAAAGCCTTTCCGATAGCCAGTTGCTGCATGTAAACGCTGTATCTGAAAGCTTTCTATTTGAGTAGTATCTGCGCATGCCCAGCATTGTGACGTAATGCTTCCCTGAGTTTTTTCAGTGCCCCAACGCAAATTAAATGAGGCGACTTCCAAACAGTACCTGTCTGCATCGGAGAGAGATTTATTCATTGCAACTTGTAATGATGTAACATATTTGGAAAGTTCACTTCCGCGCATGCCTTCTTTGTGGTATTCTTCTTCTGGGCGGATGTTGGTGGTTGGCACCCAGCTCCTCGAAGAATTATCGTCACCTTGTGAGCGGCAGTGTGGATCGTCTGCGCCTGTCCGAAAGCGTTTCCGATTAGATGATTCAATGCATGTAAACAAGGGATTGGAAAAGATCATGGGTCATGTAAACAGGCAACCGACATTGCAATTCGGAAAGGTTTAATTCGGAAAGGAGAAAAGTGTCCCATGTAAACCCACCTAGTGACGAGCTTCAGGAAAACATTCACTCAACTTCTATTCCCTTTTGCAAAACCAGTCCAGCTCAAGTTTGTATGAAATAGAACTAACTTTAAAAGAATACAAAAGTTAATATTTAGGTATGTGCGACATATACTGTCTACAATAAGCAAATTATTACAAATTTGTCTGCAACTTAAGGGTTGTTAAAGAATGTGTCAATCAAAAGCACACATTGTAAGTTTTTCATGGCTTCTCGTTTAGGTTACTGTGGCTCTATACGAGTTTAAGGCAACAGAAAAACTTCAGCTTGTACGGAATGCAGCAGCCAGTCTCCTCACCAGAACAAGAATGCAAGACCATATTGCTCCTGCCGCTACTTTTAGAATTGATTTTAAGATTGTATTGATAACTTTAACTATTGATAACCAAAAATGTATCTCTTATTTGCGGACAAAATCTTTGATTTCCTGATTTTAGACTGTTTATTCTATTTTTCTTCGCACATATCACACTACTAATTTTGTCATTTTATTTCAGTTTGTCCCTTAAAGCCCCTAGTAACTTTGTTGAAATTAAGTTTATTATTATTATTGCTCTGATTACCCTGTATGCAAACTAAGTTGCATGCAGCTTTTGCTGGGTTTAAGTGTATATTGTCACCACACCACAAAGCTAAGCTAGCATTAACAGAAAAATAAATAAATTAAATGAATGAATTAATAAAAAAAGCATTGCCAATAGGGCTGCAACAAATAATCGATGTAGTACAATAATCGATTCTGAAATTAGTTGTCGACGAATTTAAAAGTTGATTAGTCGATGACGTCATCGGACACTGCGGAGTACGAAGGAAGTAAACATTAGCGCCATGGCAACACCATCGCAGCAGAAAACTTCCAAGGTGTGGGAGCTTTTCTCCCTCAACACGTCAAGATCTGCAAAGCTGGAGTGGAGCATGTCAGTAATGCTGGAGCATTTGAAGCGGAGGCCCATTGGCTATGTAGACGATGAAGACTCGTCTCTCCGCGCTAGTTAGCTAGCTAGCTAGTGCCATGTTAAAAGGGCATGTACTTAGAACTTCTGATGGCATTAAAGTATGGAGTGAACTGTAAATGACGTGAGTACTAAATAACTATTATTAAATCCCGACAATACTCTACACGTTACATATGTGCCCCTACATTAAAATCATACACGTTGCGTTGCTAACCGTCACGTTTCACATTTCTGCTGAAAGTTTGTTTTCTGCCTGCCGATTGCACACGTCTCTGCGTGCGTGAGTGTCCAATATGGGCTGCATCCAAATTGTAAACGATTTAGCCTAATGGATACCTTTATCAGCAGTGATGTGATGCAACATGGAAGGAATTAATTACAGTTCAGTTTGTATGGCAGCCTGTTTGGTTATAATTGCAGTAAAGTTCATTAAAAGACATTTTGGGCCAAAGAATTTATCTGTATTGTTTTCATTGTTAGTTTACATGTGCCTAAAACAACTTAAAGCGGGATTCAAAAGCTGATAGCAAAATAAGAGCCATTTAGTAATTGTGTATTTATTTTTATTTTAACTTAACCTTTAATTAAAAAGGAGAATTTTTTTCAGATTAATCGTTTCAATAATCGACTGACTAATTGACTATCAAAAAACTGTCACCAAGTAAGAAGCATGGTTAACATGGTCAATAAGTAAAAATAAAACATCTTTAAATATACTGCTTCTACACATATAAATAGCAATTAATTGTTAATATTATATTAACAACAGTAAGCTAGTACAATACAATTTTGAAGAACTAGTTGGTAATTAACTAAAACCAGAATATATGTATGTATCTTTTTTTTTGTTTTCAGTATCGCACCCCCTTAAAAATAACTGTATATGGAGTAGTTCTGGACAAAATTTAAGTTTTCATATACAGTCATGCATGAAGATAGAGAATAATTGTATAACATGTTGTCTTCATTTACAAAGAGCTTTGTCACACTTTGAAGTGACAACCCAAAGCTCAAAATCATCAAAGCCAATGAGCATGTGGCGGTATGTCTACTCGAGTCTCATCACAGAGGGTGATCCAATACTCAAAGCTAATAAAGCTGATTCAGAAGATTTACAAAGAAGAACAATTCTAGAAGGTGTATGTTCCTCACAGACAACTTCAACCGAACAACACAGAAGTTCTATATAATCACAAGTTTATATAATAACCAAGAGCTGTTGTTTGGAACGTGTTTTGCAGAACAACATTATGTCACAATGAAGGTGAACTTTTACACTTTAGATATAATGTCATCTATTAATTCTGTAAGACAGATTGTGTGAACTTTCTTATACTTTGAGTCTGAATTCTTGCTCAATAATGTTTGGTTATGTCACAGTGATCTTGACCTTTGACCACCAATTCTAATCAGTTCATCCTTGAATCCATTTGGATTTTTGTGCCAAATTCGCAGGAATTCCCTAAGGGTGTTCCTGAGATATCGTTCACGGTCAGAGTTTCCATCCCAACAACTGCTTCTTTACCCACAATCATGTGCCCTATGTTAGACAATAGCGGACGCTGTGGAAAACACTTTCTGCCAAACGCCAAGAATGTAAATAGCATGTTTACTCACAGTCAGAACAGCAGAGTCGCAGTTGCTGAGCAATGACTCACTTTTTAAGAGCTGCCACAAGTCATCTTCTCGCCAACATATCAACCCCTCCCACTCCGTCTAATTTACAGATGGAGAAAATACGGGTCGAGGGACTTCTCATTCTAGCACACAGCATCCTCAAAGATAAACAAAATAACCCAACCCAAACCTAGTATTAAATAAAGAGTTATTGAGTCTCAAGGCAAATAAGTCATACGTAATGCTATCGAACTTGATTCCAAGAAAGTAAATCAGACGTGATACCAGGCTATGTTGGTCTGTTTCCATTGGGCTAAATTACATGCTATTGTAAAGCAATCTCTCCTCTCTATCAGATTCATGTAGTTTAACATAATCAAGCGCTATGTGTTCCATGTCTCCATTCAATGACCTAATCCGTGGTCCTATACTTACTTTCAGCAACTTTATTTCTTACTTTATATAAGTCATTATGGTCCTCGAGCAAAAAAACTCTAAATAAATTCAATTTACTTGTACATCACTTTCTCACTGAAAATCCTTATTTGTCCAAAGTGATAATGGAAAAACACCAAAGGCCCGACCTTCAACCTGCCAAATACTGGTGATTTTTGCAGATGGGGACCTACACATTTTAGACCCTGCAATCCATTAACTCTTAGTAGAGACATCATAATGGGTATTTTTAAAATGGCCGAATGATGGGCTGACTGCTCAACCCCAGCTGAGCAGTATCACTGACAATTGTAATTTTAAGTGCCTAAAATCCAAGATGTAATGAGGCCTGAATGGTTTCCACAGAAGAGTTTGATTGTGAATCTCAGATAAGGTTTATTGGGTGGTTAATGTGTGAGACACTCCAGCTTTGAGACACACACGTCTTATCACATTTCCTGTGTGTCTCCCTCAACTGCATGAGACCAGTGTGACCACTCAGAAATATCCCCCCATTCACACCTCCTTTTACAGTCCATGTATCGAATCATGCAGGTACCATAATCGGTAACTGAGTAACTGTTAGATACTCATATAATTTTCTAGGCCCACAGAACTTCATTGTTGGAGATTGTGTGGAGGAGGGGAGATGACTTCCAGCAATGGAACACAAACCTGTGAGTTAAACAGGTCAACTAACAAACTTTAAACTACTGCACAAACGGGCTACCACTACATTTGACATGTACATTGGGGAGATAACAACAGCAGACATCTCTCTCTCTCGCTCTTTGTAGCCACTTTTACACAGCCTGGTCAGTCAATCGTATGAACGACACAAACATATTATGTTCTGGCTCTGAGTCAGCAGTGGAGGTAATAATGGGGCCTGGATCAAGGTATGAACAAATGAAAAAGCAAAAAAGGATGCAAGACCTACAGTGCTTTCCAGAATTATTGGCACCCTTTAAAAAAAATAGTAAAATGAGATTTAAAAAAGTGTTCATTGCCTATACCCATGATCTTTAAGTCAAATTATTCATAATAACCACCTGACCATTAATTCAAGTGACATAGTTAAAAAGAAATATTACATTTTTCATGCAGAACTTATTGTTTTGCTCTCAAAACTGTGCACCATAATCTTTGGCACCCCAAGTAAATCCTGCGATTAAAAGGTAACAGAGTTAAAGCTAGTAACAGAGTTACCTATTAATAATAGGTACACCATCAAAAGCTGTTTGGGAGGGATAGCACAAAAAAAGCCTCCGCTTTCATCCACACACGAAATAAAGCACCTTCAGTTTGCCAAACACCTCTGGGACTTTCAATGGAAGAAGGCCAATGGTCAGATGAGACCAAAGTAGAGCTTTTTGGCAATAACCATATAAAATGGGTATGGCATAGCAAAAAAAGGAAGACATATTGAGTATAGTGGTCGATCTCTGAGGCTGTTTCACTTCCAAAGGTTCTGGACATCTTTTTTGCAGACATGGTACCATGTACTCCATCAAATACCAGCAGGTATTAGATGAAAACCTAAAAGCCCTTGCCAGGAAACTTAGTGGGTCATGATCGGACCTTCCAGGACAATCATCTGAAGCACACCTTAAGGTCAACCCAACGATGGTTCAGAGATCACAACATAAGGTTAATAGCTTAATTGTAAGGTTTTGCCATGGACATCCCGAAACATGATTTTAACCCTACAGAATATCTATAGTATGTACCGAGAAAAGATTCCACAGTTATGGAGTTGGAGGGTTTTGTATGGAGGAATGACCTCAGATCTTCACCCTCATCAAACACTACAGAAGGCGACTCAGGGTGTTCTTGTGGCAAAAGAAGATTCACCAAATATCAAATGCAGGATGTGCGACAATAATTATGGCACACATGTTAAAGAAAAACATATTTGTGTTATGCTAAGAATGTAATGTTTTGTTTTGTTTTTTAGAGAGCAGTGTATGTGTGTGACCAAAACCGGAAGATTTAAAAAGCAGCTAGCGGAGGTTTAGCAGCTACTCAGAGAAAACATCTGCCAGGAAATCGTCTCCCTCTGAGCTGACGATTTCAACCACCATGTAACAGGGAATGTTAATATTCTTTACATGTATAGGTCATGGAGCAGTCGTTGACTACATTTGTTTGACCAGTGGGTTGTTTTTTCAGTGTAAATAAACAAAGAAGAAGAAGCGTCTTTGATGGAGCAGTACCGCACACTCTATGTGTCAAATTGTGTCTGGAAATCATTGACAATATGGCCGCGAGCAAGGACAAACAAAGTTAACACCTAGACTATTAGCAGTGCAAATTTAAAAAATCCTGCAACTGTGGTGGTATGAGGATGCTTTTCTAACCCCAGCAAGGTTAACTTCTGTGATTAACGGCAAAAGATACAACGGTTGCATGGTATGCTCTCATCCATATGATGTCTTTCTCAGCTTCAAATTCTAATAAATAACTTACTTCATAACAAAACAATGATAAGATGTTTGAGGATTGAAAAACATATCCACCGTAGGCAAGCTACATTGACCAACAGACCAATTTCCTTGACAAAAGCAACTTCGCAGAACGGCATTTTCTTTGCCCCACACCCTGACTAAACCATCAAAACAAAAACATCCAGCAGTGAATCAGTCACATATATAAGATGTTTGTTCAAGGTGCCAAGCTCATTGCTGTAATTACCTGCTCAGCCATTGATTTAGTCAACTAGACTCAATTTGTTAATTTACACATTAGTTCCAAAAACTAGATGAGGATCGGTACCTGCTGTTTGGTAACATCATGTCCATCAAGCTGTTCTTATTTCATGTGATTGAGAACATGTAACATTGAATGCACAATAGGAATTGTCAGTATAGTATGATCCAGTTGCATGTTGCATCCATCCCTGAAAAACACAGTTGTTCCCACCACATCAAACCTGGTGCCAGGTCAGGCTGAGCTCTTCCAGGAACTACATGAGCTCATCTCAATCTATATACGGTTCTAACAGAAAACACAGCCATTCTTTTTAATATGCATTCTTCAAGGGCCATAACTCAGGAATACACAATTACTCATTATAACTTAAATAGATTGTAAACAGCATGATTAATGTATGATAAATTCAGTCCACTGTGTTTTAGTGTATGCAGCCCCCTGTGTTTTAGTGCTGTGTCACTCTCATCCTGATGAATATGAACACACATAATACTCACATATTACATGGGATATAAATGTGAAATAGGAAAAGATACTAACACAGATTTGCATAAATATATACAAAATTTATACATATCAATTATAAGATTACTTTCTAAACAGATTTCATATGGAGTGACCAGTGTGTCAGTCCTGAGGCGTGGTCCAATGAGGTAACATGAAAACACTTATTAGGGTGGATAATTGGTTAATTAAGAAAGAAAGATAAGAAAGAATTGGAGTATTGGAGTATTAACAAACAAACATTATGTTACAATTCAGGGACTGCATCCTTTGATGGCTGTTTAAGTAAAACTAGTTACTTCCCAGCAGTAACAAGCCCAGCAAAATTGGAAGGCGCCTTCAAATGCAGGGTGAATATTTGGCTTCTCTTTGCAGTGCTGACACTAACCCTATCCCAAGACTAAACAATGTCAACTAATTAGACTTTTCCCTATCACCATCTGAGGAGTTAATATCAACACAATCTTAAATTGAGACCCATGTCTCAATTTCTTTCACACACAGACACACACAATAAAAACATTTCTGGCTCCATTTCTTTTCCTCTTTTGCACTTCCTTTATTCAAACAGACTTAATTATGAGAAATACTACTGGTGGCAGCCAACCCAACCACATAAGAGTCTCAAACCAGTGTACTTCTAGTGCCAGTCCCAAGCCCGGGTAAATGGGGAGGGTTCTGTCAGGAAGGACATACGCCATCAAACCTATGCCAAATCAATATGACGAGATTATCTGCTGCGACTACCCTTAGAAAGTGAAGAAGAAGATGAATGACTACTAGTGGCAGCACAGTAGTGCAGTGGGTAGCACAGTTCCCACACCAAGAAGGTTCCATGGCCTTTCTGTGTGGAATTTACATGTTCTGCCCATTTGTCCAGTTTCCTCTCACCGTCTAGAAACATGCAAAATTGCTGGATTAGTATCTCTTAATTGCCAGTATCTGTGAATGCGAACATGAATGGATCCTGACTGGATTTGGTCCTGTGATGAACTAGCAAAATGTCCAGGGTGTGCCCTGCCTCGCGCCCAGTTCCAGCTGGGATAGGCTCTATTGTGTGTCGACCAGATCATCTCATTCAACAGCGCTGATCCTGAACTTACAAGAGAATGTCCTTCGTTAGTAGCCTGTGTCATTCAAAAGATTCCGCCCCTGTATGGGGCACAGCTGAACTGCGTACACTGGATTAAGAGCTTCTAATATGGATAACAATACTTACATAAAGTGGAGCTTGCTGTGGATTGAGTTTCATGTTCCTGGACACTGTAAATAGAAGAACAATGCAGACGTTATAGACTTGTGCTTTGTTGTACTCCATGTAATATGAAACCAGAAGATGTGTTCAATCAATATTAAAAGATTGTTTGATCACTTAGGGAAGTTAAACATCCTGGAGCACATTTAAATACTGGAACCTAAACAAGACAATATGGATCATGTGAACAAAAATAAAAGCAACATTTAAACACACGTTGAGATTAGTTAGTGTCATCGTAGAACATGCTGAAAATACTTCCATTCAGCCTCCATTTGAATCCTAAATCAATATTCACATGCTGCATGTGATTTTTTTGTTCTAGATCTATTACATTCTATTGGGGGCTGCATAGGATTACCTCCATGTGACTCAAACATTTACTAAAAGGCGTAGTGATCAAATCTATTCGAAAAAAGATGTGATCATTTTTTTTTAAATTAAAAACATGCCTTCATCACACAGAATAATCTGCTTCAATTGTAATTGGTAGCTGTAACTCTTTAAAAGCAAAATATTCACTGCAGTCAAAGTCAGTGTTGACTACTGCTTGCCACACACACACAAAAGGAAGCACTAAAAGGTGGAAATGTTAGAGCACCATAAACTACATTCATGTAACCACAATAATAAACTTGCAAAATTATGTCCAAGGAGAGAGATGTCCCCCGCCACTGTAAAAACTCAATCTTTACTGCTGTGAGTTAATCCTTTTATGGGTTCACGAGAAAATTATATGAAAATCAATTCGGTACCAAATGCTCATTAACTTGAAAAAATGTTGCCCCGTTTTTACCATCTGTATTACCTGAAGATATGAAAAACAATGTCAAAGACCAAATCAAAATTGAATTAAACTAGACGTATATCATCTAAAAATCTAAAAATAACGGTCTGTTTTTCTGAATTACTTGGATATTTACTTTCTTATTTAAGGAAAACAGCCCTGTTTTTTTCTCAACGCATTACAATCCTACACAAATGTTAAAATAAGTGAATTGAATTAACCAATTATGAGATGCACATCTTAATAGTCCGTATAAAACATGTGTTCTGTTGAGTGTTTTTTGATGTGGATAGATCTCCTATCATGTGCAGATGAGGGGGGCAGACGGACAAGAGTATAACCCTTTAAGGCGCCTCATATGAGGACAACAGGGTCAAAGCATAAAATCTGCTCTGACTCATTTTTTCGTGTTTAGTTATGAGACTGCGGTCTCACCTAGAAAATCCCCTAAAAATACCTAATTAAGAAGACCAATAAAAATATTAAAAGGCACAGGGTTAATATACTGTATTTGAAAAGTCATTTAAAGCTACTACTTATATTTTACGAGATATGCTGAAGATGAAAAAATATCGATGATGATACACATTGGTCATTTTTATGTCATGGTGATAAAAATGGACATTGAGCCCTGTACCTGCCTACTGACCTCACTATTACCTACAGTTACAGGCTGTTCATAACCCTTGATGTCTCAGCCATAAATTGTCAGGAACATATTCCTGGCAGCTTCCTGCTGCTCTCTCCTCCTCAATCACACACCTCCCTACCTCCTCTCCTCCTTAAAAGAGCTACTGCTGAGAAAGATCACACTGATTTTCTGATCTGAATTCCCTCACTTAATCTCATGAATCACTTTATGTATATTAAGGATTCTATTAGAAGATGGCCGGTATTAAAAGCTTCCTCTCAAAAACAAAAATACTAGCTTTAAATGACAAAACAAATTACTTTGGTATAACCAAACGTTTAGCTGAGTTTTAATTGCCACCAAGTCCTTAACAAAATTTCTGTCACTGGTTGCTTGATTCTATGCTATACGTGCACCAATTAGTCACTAAGTATGTACGTCATGTGATACCGGGAAGGCAGCAAACACTGAGTTGGCTATTCCCAAACTTAAAGGAGGTTGAACCACAGTTATAATTCTTTAGATTTGCCAAAACTTATTTTACATAATTCCTAACCACTGTCCAAAAAAGAAAGAAATTCTAAATGCCTTACTCCAAACAACAGAAAAAGTTTGCAACAAGCTGGTGAATATCATGAGTATTTGGCAGCCATCTCCCAAAATGTTATATTACCAGTCCACTAGCTCACAGTTATTGACAACTCATGGAAGCAGGTACGGTCTCTTTGATAACGAGGATATCTCACAATGGGTGTATTCACTAAAGAAAAGAAAGAAAAGAGGTGCACTGATTGCAATATTCTTCGATTCTGATTACTGATTTTTATAGATTCCGACCGGCCGATACTGATTTAAGCCGATTCGGATTATTTTTTCTTCAAAGTTTTCAGCCATAGTTGACAGCATGCATGCATACAGCGGGTTTGTGACTGGCCCTGTACCATCACTAGCTTTAGCAACTTTACAAGCATTAGACGCTCTTGAAACTCGGTTTGTTCCTCTTGGTGATTCAGTTTGAAGGGTTTGATCATGTTCGTTGTCCATAACATTTTCGGAATCATTTTTATGCACACAATTTGGCCTTGCAGTTGTTACAAATTGCGAGCGTTCCCTTTTCTTCATTCACAGTGAAAGATTTTCAAGCTTGTCAGTTCTTTCCACATGCATGCATAATGCCTTAGTTAAATACATGAAAAGAAAACTGCAGCACCCAGAGGCATCTGCATGAAAGCGCACTTAGCACTGCAATACAGCGTATGCCACTGTTTTGTGAATCAAACGCATCAAATTGCTCCAGTTTTGCATCAAAAAAGCCTCAAAATCTTTTTGTGAATTTTCCCGTGAGACTACTCGGACGGTCAATGATCAATTGGTGCAGCGTTACTAAAGACAGCTATAAAGAAACTATTTGAGTTGTCCTTAGTAATTGCAATTTTTTATTATTGTAATAAATAAAGGAAATGCTTTAAATTAGCTTAATAGCAAAAGGCATCTCTCCATAGCCTGAGGAATATGTACATCAATGTCCGAGTGAAAACACCTCCGACATTTTGAACTTTCTTGAGATCTGCTCCGGAAACAAAACCAATTACCAGAATGGGCCCAGAGTCCTACTTGTAACCATTGAAACGGAACAAACAAAACAGAGAAGAATCCCCATATAGGGAAAAGCACCTCTTCCAAAACTTGATAGATACTTGCAGAAAGTTTAGTGAAACAATATAAAATGTTTGCACCAAAACTAAACCGACCACCAGACTCAGCCTCACTCCAGATTGTTACCGTGGAAACTCAAAAAATAAAAACAGAAGAAGTCCCTGCATAGCAAATGGTACCAATGCAGTATTTGGCTGTTGCCTGCAGAAAGTTCTGTGAAAAGCCCGTTTCGAGTAATGACACATGACGGATAAATCCTAATCCAACAACCCCTTTCTCAATATGCTTGTGGCGGGAGACATAATGTTGTGCCAAAAATTCTAAAATGTTTTCCCTATGGTGTTTTTCTCGGATAAACTTTGGAGCCAAATGGTTCTGGATCATCGGCTATGATGGACATAATGTGTTAGTTTTCACAAAATGCGTTTATGCCAGCTTCAGCAGCATCAGAACATTGCTGCTGACAAGGTGACAGTTAAGCTGACCTGGCAGTAGTCCCAATGCTGTATGAGAGATGAACAGCGCGTGAGTAGGTCCATAGCAACACACATACAATCACACACACATCACCCATCACCGACTGTCAGGTCCCTTTCTGTGGACCTCTCTGAGGATGATCACAACAATAACCCAAAACGTTTTATTTATTCCTGCCTCCCCCTATACCATAACTTATCCTCCAAGAAAAGGAAGGAAGAAGGTTCAATACCAAACTACTCTACTTTGCGACTTTACATCGATTTACGCAAGGATGACCAGTTAGCAGGATTTACCAGCTTATGTTCTCGTTTGATTCCTTACTTCCAAGTCTGGGACCCAGGCTTCAAAGAGGTTTTCTGGGCACAAGTTCAGAAGCAGTGGGTGTGTAATTACATCCAAACAAATGTACTACATCTAGAGACTTGAGGAAAAATGGATTGATACACGGGTGTAGGAAGCATTGAAAATGTGGATGCAAGTAGATGTCATTTCCTGTATTCAGCTGCTTTTTAACAAGTGGTTAGATTCTTTTTTCTGGCTGTACGAGCATCTGAATAATTAGGGGTACATTTTGTAATTTTGCCTAGAGGAAGTGCTTAGCTACAGATCACATATATCATAAACATATAAAATACTTATATATCTGTTAGGTGGTATGGTGAGGTCTCAATGCTAAATTAAGTAGTTTGCGTAGTATCTTGGTGGCTTCGTTTGTAAACTTATTTTTCCTCACATACCACTGCTGCCGAGAGCCACTCAATGTAAGTATACAGGGAAAAGAACAAAATGACAAAAAAGCGTATTTATAACAACCACTTGCGACTTTCCATGACAAAGTAAACGCAAAGTAATCGTAAATTTCATGGGTTTGAGCAGTGGATGGGAGCAAATCCATCAAGTTGATTGATAGCCTAATAAGTTGGTGGCATTGGCCTGTTCTGTAATCTAATCTTATTTACTTTTGGCTGTTAAGTTTCCTTTCCTCTTAACTAGTATGCTATCTTTGCTTAAGTATTATTGATGAAGTATTGTTGTGCTGGTAGGATACCATTTTTAAGGCTCATTAATACCAAGTCCACAAACAAAAATTATAATAATAATTATGTTCAGCCTTTATTATTACGCTGCTATACACAGTAAATAAGATAGGACAACAATAGGTGGGTTTACACGGACAGCCTAATTTCGAATAGATTCGGAAAAGAGGCCTTATCGTTAAGAAAATACTGCATGTAAACACCTTTTTCGAAAGAAAAGTCCATTTCCGAATGAGATTTAGAAGAAGAAATCCCATATTGATCACATAAAGTCATACACAGAACAACACAGTGAAAATATCTCTCTGCATTTGACCCATCCCTGAGGGAGCAGTGGGCGCCCCCTTTGAAGCGCCCGGGGAGCTAGGGTTTCATGGTCTTGCTCAAGGACCCTACGACATTCCTCGAACTAGCTACCTTTGGTTTTTCCGATTGGGAGACGGCTGCTCTACCCACTAAGCTACAGCCACCCCGAAGATTTTAATCCTTTGCAGTCCATGTCCTTCAAGAAAGCCTTTCCGATAGCCAGTCGCTGTTAGGGTTGTATCTGCATACGCCCGGAGTCCTGACGTAATGCTCTGGCTGAGTTTTTTCAGCTTACACACAGCACCGCGACGCATTTTAAATATGGCGACTTCAAAACATTATTGGTCCACATCGGAGAGTAATTTACAAATTGCAACTTTGAAAGAGTTTAATATAGTTGGACGGTAAGATAGACAAAAAGTCACTTCCGCGCATGCTCTCTTTGTCGTATTAATCTTTTGGGCTCTTGTTGGAGGTTGGCACCCAGCTCTTTGTAGCATTATAGCCATAAGCATAAATGTACTTGGGGTTCTGCTTGGTCATTAAATGCATCACAAACTGGAGTCATTTCGTCTTCCATGTTTGTCATGTATACATTTGTTACGTCTTGCTTGAATGATGTCAGAACATGTATCTGTACGATAGCAATATGTAAGGAGTCGACGTCATTGTGATGTTTTGACAGTATATAATATCTGCTGGAAAGAATAAATCGGCCAAAACATTTTTTGAATTGGGGAGACATCACTGGTTCTGGGAGCTTCACCCATGTGAAAGGGCATCTACTTTGTTATATGTCACCTATTGTTTTTCAGAATGAGGTTTCCCTATTTAAAATCGCACATTTACGCTGCAATGTACAGTGTAAACAAAAAAAGTCAATAATAAAAAAGAAAGGTCATTGTTGCGGAGCTGTTTTGAAATGTTTATATAAAAACTCAACTCAGCTATTTGCTATCTAGGCAGCAGTGATTACAATACCAGTTTCAAATTACATTTAATTAATTTATACATGCTCTCATTAAACAATGCAAATGATATTGACAGACAAATATCAATATTGACTGTCAAAGTGGGAGGCCGCTTTGAAAACATTTTTGTTGAATTTTCTGTAAGAGATAATGGCCTGCTTGCATTCTTTAACGATTTAACAGACAGGTCAGCGCTGAGAGCCAGTGTTCTCCTCTGTTATTTGGAGAGACAATTTTCTTTTGTCTGCTGTTCCCTGACACTAAAACAAGACCTAGCTACCGGCCTCAGTGGTCAACAGTGCATTAATCACATGAAACCCACAGTGGGGGAGGAGGCGACAAAAGGCCAGGACCTAATGAGTTCAGCAGAAAGAACCCCAAATGAGTCAATGTTGGGAATGACAAGGCACTAAAGCGCAGCAAGGCCAATTCATTTCCTACATCCCAATCTAAACATTTTTCCTCAGCTCTACTAAATAAATAGGCTCGAGCTAGAATTAGACGGATCAGGTAAGGGGATAATCAGTAGCTCTAATAATACTCAGGATTCTAATCCTCTTGCCTTCAGAGCCCTGGGCCAGAGACTAGCTTCTTCATCATATACTCTACTTTGATAAGACTTCCACACATTCACACCTGACTAGTGAACACAACAGTTCTGTCTGCCACTGTAACGCTCACTTCCTCACTTATCGATACCCTGATTTTGCCAAACAATCAGGGAGATTTTGAACCCCTTTAAAACTGAATTAAGACATGTATATTGATCAATCTATTGCTATGGTTTTAGTACCTATGATTACTTTTTTGTTTAATACCCATGTCTGATACAGTTTTAACAGTTTGTCAGTTATTTTTAGAAGGCTTGTATCAGGGTATTGGAAGCATGTCCCGAGAAAAATTAAACACAAATGTGATATCAGACTAATCTTTCAGAGATACTCTGACATAGGGTAGTCTTTTCTTTGGGTTATTAAATAATAACAAACATCCACCAAAAAACAGAGCAAGAAATGCTTTTTCATAACAAATTTTGATCTGACAAAACTTGTTTTTGAGTATGTTTGTTATCACTTGGAGTCACTAAGTAGTAAGCATTTTTAATTATCCTGTCTGTTTCCCCTTCCGTGCTACAGAGTTGGTACAGACACTAGCTTGCTTAGCTTAACAAGAGCTTGAATATGCAAGCTAGTGTAATATGGCAGAGAAGCCAGAGCTTTAATATCAAGTAGCAGACAGAAATAGAAATCGTAGTTTCTTATCACTCCTAAAGTCTCTTCTTCAGGTCACTTCACTTATATATTTTCTCTTTCTACCAATTTATTTCTGCTTTGTTTCATGAAGACTACTCATGTTGTTTTGGATACATGCTATGGAAAAAAAAATCTGGGAGGTGACTTAAAACAATCTCATTGAAATAAATGTAGAAATATCTAACTACTAAAAAAGTATATCTACTTGTCATTGTTAATTTGTCTGAAGTTTGGTGATGCTAGAATGAATACTTGTGAAATGTGCTCTGGACAAGATGACCATATTTCAGTTTACCCAAAAACAATACGTTTCCATGAAATCTTTAAATTGACTCATGATAACCTGGACTATTTAATTTTAAAATCTTATTTCTCATTTTCAGCCCCAATCCCAGTCATATGTCTAACTGATCATTACCAACAGTTTGGCTCTAAATCTATGAAGCTTCCCCAGATACTTACACAAACTCTAAGCTTGCTTTTAGTGACACATGTAAAGCTAAATAGTGTAGCAGATCCTTAACATAATGATTGATGCTTGGCCTGTCTGTGCTCCTCCAACCTTAAGTTTTCCTTAGCCTGTGAAAGAAACAGGTCAAATACAGCATGATCACGATCTTGCATCTTTTAAATCGAGGGGGGCAGTGCAGTAATTTCTCCACTGTATAACTTTGTGTCAGAATGTTTAAAAGCCGCAATGCTGAGTCACTGAAACCTATGACTATGAATGATAGTCAGACTGGGAAATTTAAATAATCAACCCCACAAACATTAAGTCAGTGACTTGATCTAAATTTAAAACCCTACTTATTGCCTATTTCATAAGCTATAACTAATGACTCATCATGCAGCTTTCCACGTTATTCCTACTTAGGTCATGTCTTTATCTGGGGGTTTTTCCCTGTATGCTTTAGGGAAGGAGGTTACACATAGTGGAAGCTGATTCACTACAACGCATCATCACAGGATGTTAATGGCGCCGCTGGTTGTTCTGAATTCACAAAGGGTCTGTCACATCCCAACATTCCTTCAAATGTCCACTTAGGTGTGATTAGGCTAAGCAAGTTAGCAAGTCCAAAGTATCAAAGTTGTCCTCAGGTGGGATGAAGTTGTGGGCCTGTGTAATCAAGTACACATATAGTCATAAAATGTTTTATATTCAGTAGGCCCGTACACAAAAATGTCAAGTACGTGTGAAAACAGCTACATCATATAAGATATTTCCTCAAGGTGTATACTGTCGCTAGCAGCTACAACAAACTAGTAGTACACTTGCAGTAAAAAATGTCAAGTGATTTACCAAGGTCTGTAAAATATAATAAAGATGCTTACCCATTGTATTGCTCTTGATCATCAGCACTTATCAGTTGTACATAATACAGAATGTTGTTTTCTTCTAAATGCACTAAAACTTGAAAAGGAGGTTAGCGGTAACTGGACTTCAGCTCCAAAAGAAAGTAAGACATGTATTTTGAAAGTAAACTGGAAATTATTAAGCACTCATACTTGATCTGACAAAAAAATGTTAAAGTATATTTATAGTATATACTTTTAAACAAGTATATTTCTTGTCTGTTTATTTATTCTGGCAGTTAAAAAGTAAAGTGCCCATTTTCTGCTTCAGCGTTGGTCAAAACGCTAGCTTGCTCAGCTTAGTCAGAGCTCAGCTATGCGAGCTCAAGCAACATGGCTGAAAAGCTGGAGCACTAGCGTCGTATAGCACAGACAGAAACAGGACAAGAACAGTAGTTTCTTATCACTCCTAAACTGGAAAAAAAAATTTCAGGTCACTTAACTAATATCTCTTCTCTGTATATGAATTTAATTCTCATATATTTCATGAAGGCTACTCATCTCTCTCTCTATAGAGGAGATTAACGGTTACTAACCCTTTAGAACTTGTATACATCTATCTGGGTCACACATGGACAGGGCATGATGATTTTAATCTATCAAATCAAATGTGACTAATTCATATTAAATATGATGTAAAGTGAATGATCTCAAGTTGAGGCCAAAATATTGCTGCACTAGTATCATTGAACCCCAAATAATTTATTAGGGTCATGTTTCCTGCCACCGAAAAATATCTATGAGTTGATTTTCTTTATTTGTGAGATGTTTGGCTTTCTTAGCCAGCCACAGTTTTGGCTCTTATTTAGTTGTTTTACACAGCTATCATTTATTCGGCTCCTCTGGGGTTGTTTGCTGGAACCGTCTGACAGATGTTTCACATACGAGAGAAATGAGAGAGGTGGCACTACACCAAAAAATCAATAAACCCTAACTAAAACAATGACCAAAAAGAAGCTGTGTGTAACCACAGAGGAGTCGGACAGAAAGATTTAATACCCATCACCATAAAAGACTCAAAATGAGGAGTGTCTCCATAATATCTGACCAGTATTCAAAGTTATTTTTGCATCATAGCTATTGGTTTGACTTCATAGCTGATTGAATTTGGGTGTGACAGATCATTTAGTCAAACTGCTCTTCTTGAGCAGCAGCAATCTTTCAGCTACACCTTGGACGTCTAAAACATAAGTAACACTAGCAAAACTATTTCTGTTCCGTAAACTTCAACAATCAATATATATTCAATACATGTATAAATATATCAATATGTATATTCAATACACTGATTTCTGCATCACACAACACTGCAATATTTTTTGATGTGCTTAAGTTCCACGTAATGTATTGCACCATGCTGTTGATAACACTTTGATGTCAAGTTACAGTATACATGTCAGGTGTCCATTATAATGGTAGCACCGGGGAAACTGAAGGAAGTGCAAAACAAACAATCTGTGTGTTCTCAGTTAACAGGAAATGACTAAATCCTGCAACTACATTCCTTTCTGTTTTTTTACAATGCGTGCAATGTGTGAAAATGAATCAATATATGCACCAAATCATACCAAAAAAACATCAAGCTAAATAAATATAGGTTAATCAAAACCCTAAAGACAATACATGACTGGAAGACAAAGCACAACTAAAATAAGATTTGGTTTCTGGTAATAGAAGAACCTTGAGAAATGGCATCCCTTAAGCTCACCCTTCAGCCATCTGACACCTTACAGAGATTACACACCCATTACACCACCTAAACCTGAAACACTGAGTGTATCCAGCCTTTATCCAAGCTCCTTGAAGTCCCCATTAAGGTAGAAATTGGCTCTGAGATGCTGCTAAAAAATGTATTTTCTTCCTCAGCAGTAAGAAGGCGAAGAAGAATTAGGGTAGCTGCCACGTTCAAGTGCACACTCGTCGCAAAACTCCTTGTACAGGAGTTGGAGAGGAAATATGGGTTGAGAATGGGCCTGTTATGGCTTCGACTGGCCCCCTAGCTATTAGAGTAAGCCATGAATACTTTTTAGACTACAGCTTGAATAGGGCAATGAATAGCATTAGCTTCACAATTTATTAATCAGACTCAGTCTCGTTCACTCTGCCCAATAAGCTGAGGATTCCCCGATATAAACACATGCACTGTATCCGTGCATTTCGGTGGTTTAAAGTATTACCTATACATCATAATTTATATTCATTTCTAAACCGAAGCAGAAGAAACATGCTTTAATGCACCCTTGCTTGAAAAACTAGCCAAAGCCATTGTAACCAAACTACACGGAAGCACAGTCCAGTATTATGGAATAAGTCAGGTTTTTTTGTACAATGTAGACCTGTATGTTGACTAGTCTTTGGCCTTAAAGTGATAAAATCATTATTATTTCTAAAATAAATATGAAGTCAAATAAAATCATAATAAAACTTTTGACAAGAAATCATCTTACAAGGCTCGAACAACTGCAAAAAAAATAGTTTACACCTCCGGATTAGTAGTCTACCCTGCCTGTAATAGGATTATTACAGTGGGTTTATGCTCTTTAAATAAGGTGCACTGTACGATGTATGTGCTACATGATGACCAACTAACCTATACAGGGTTTGACCCCACCATTTTCTGAATGTCAGCTGGTATAGATTCCAAGCCTCCTGTGACACTGCAGGGATAGGCAGTTGTAGACAGTGGATGAGTGGATGTTATAATCTTTGTCTACACATGAATTAACTTTTTATTCGTGACGATAATGTCAGGAAAGGTTTGTTTGTGGATTAGGTGTGTTTCCAATTGCGTTTTTATGTGAGCAATAATCCTCTGGCAGGAACAAAATACATCTGTGACTAGGTGACTAGAGGCGTGAGAGGTCATCAACATAAAATTTTCTGTAAGTACCACTCCCTCAGGGACAGTCTGTTGGAACATCATAGTCATCACAGGAGCAGGTTAAGGTTTTCCGGTTGCTTTGATGAGTATTTCAGAACCAAAACATTAACCAAATGAAATGCTTTTTGTTCATACATGATCAGTGGTGCTAACCTCTTTCCATCCCATTCCGACAATCAGCAATGACATTTACAGTTTAGCAATAAGCTTTTTTTAAGAATTGTTATCAGACCATAGTTAATTAACTAATCTACAATGAGTCATTGATAAAGGGAAATAAATGACCAAAGCCCAACACTATATCTTACAGTTCTTGAATTGCTTTCCTAGAACTCTAAATGTATTCACTGGATATGCATGTCATGGAATTGACATACAATAATGTTACCAATGATGTGTCTTTTCAGCATGATACTCTTCATAACCGCTAAAGCATTTTCATTAAATCAATGGTCAGACCCTCATCAAGGATGTCTTTTGCGACAGTCCTGCAGATCAGAGACCTGTAACTCAGGGGCATTTTACACAGCAATGGTTTCGGCATAAATGGTAACGCAGTTTGGCCTTTTCGTTTACACTACAATAAACTGTAAGAAGTTTGTGGGCCTGAAAATGCGAGCTTTAAAAAAAGGTTCCAGGGTACTTTGAGCATGGCAATTACATTTTCAGCCTTCTGACCATGCAGGGATAGAAAAACAAGGTAATGATGGACAACAGTAGAGTGGTGGGAGGGGACGCGTTTTCCTCTAATATGTTGTGCTCTACCAAGATGAAAGCAATAGATAACCAGGAAGTGCTGGTCCCAGTAGGTGTGTCCTGAGAGCACCAAAGTCTCCGGCGTGTAGGTATGGTCATAATTCAGAGTGTTCATGTGTGTGTTATTGTAGGTAGAAGTCCATTCAGAGAAAACATTTGAAGGTAAATTCATCATTCAATCCAGCAGGTGTTATGGTGTTTAGTGTGGATATCCAGTAATAATAATAATAATAATACATTTAATTTATAATGCACTTTGCATTTGGATCAAATCTCAAAGTGCTCTCGGAGTGAGTAATTTGGGTAAGTTACCCCCCCTGGTTGGGATAGTCACATGCTCCAGTCCAATGAAGTGTAAAGTTGCTGGAGGGCCATTTTTGGCTTATTGGTAATGTTTGGTCGTGACAAAATCCATTTTCCCTGTGTGGATGGTCATTCGGTATTCTCAGATTCGTTGTTTGAGTGCTCTCTTTGTTGTCCAATGTATGCCTGTCCAGAAAGGCGATTTGAGTATGTAGACCACTGATATTGTGTTACACGTTTACACGTGAACATTGCTTAATTGCAAATGTTCTTCCCATGTATGGGTGGGTGAAGAACTTAACGTTTGTAGTGTTCTGGCAGTTGTTGCAGTTTCCCCATCTGTAGTTTCCTTGGCTGTTAAGCCATGTGCATTTGGGTTTACTAGGTTGGATGTGTGAACCAGTTTGTCTCTGATGGCCGGTGCAAATCTGAATGAAAGAGTGGAGTTTCCTCGGTGATCTCCTGTCATGATGGTTCTGCTTGCAGGATTTGCCAATGTTTGTTTATTATGACCCGAACTTTATGGTAGCCATGGTTAAACTCAGTAGTGAATGTTATTCTTTCACTATGGAAATTCAGTTTTGGGCTGGAGTAGATCAGCTCTAGGATATGACAAAGCATAATCATATGATCTGTTTATTACAAACAAGGGGTAGTTTCTTGCACTGAATCTGGATTTCATCTCTTCTGCTTCTTGGTTAAATTCATCCAATTGCTTACAATTCCTCCTCAGACGTAAAAACTGTCTTTCGGTATTATTTT
Source organism: Lophius americanus (assembly GCA_037951165.1). Taxonomy (NCBI): domain Eukaryota; kingdom Metazoa; phylum Chordata; class Actinopteri; order Lophiiformes; family Lophiidae; genus Lophius; species Lophius americanus. Next base: position 8,730,040 of record JBBDHG010000014.1, read on the forward strand.
GTTTTAAATGTCTTGGGTGGTAACTGTTGTAGTGGAGGGTTGAGTTTCAGGGGTTTCTTGTAGATTGAGGTATGGGTACATCAGTCTCATGCTTGGAGATGGTTAAGCAGAGAAAGTGGATGGTGTTGTGATTACATTCCATGGAAAATTTATGGAACAAGCTGCTGGAATTTTTATATATCTGAAATATTTCAAGTTCCTCTCCCGTTCCATTCCAAAATAACGACAGATCATCCAAGCATCTTCTCCAAAATTTGATCTTTCGTCTAAATGAATTGGCAATATTGCCTTAGATAATTTGTTACTACCAATATGCCACCAACCAAAGATGCAGAAATTAGTGCGGCTACAGTTCTCATAGCTGTTACCCTTGTCTGAAGGAATTAATTGTCTTGAAATACAAAGTAGTTATTAGTTAGGACTAGTTGAAGAGATACTAAGATGCTAATTCAATATCTTCGGGAATGCATTTGTATAAGCTTTCCATATCCATGAATACAAGGATAGTTGTTTCGTCCGCTGTGCAGCTTCCCAGACAGTTGAGGAACATTTTTGCTATCCTTCAGAAAGGATGTTATGGAAGTCACCAGGTCTTTTAAGTGAAAGTCCACAAATTTAGATAATGGTTCGGTGATGGATTGGATACCTTGAAACCATGGGTCTTAGTGGGAGATGGTTTTCGTTTTTGTGTGATGAGCCAACTTTTGAAGCACCGAATATAAATTGCTGGAACTTAAATGATATCGTCCTCCAATACTCTGTTATTGAGAGAGTATTGGAAGAAGTTTGCGGAACTTTAGCAGAAGTTTGAATAAAGAATTTAAAATTGGAGTAATAGAGATCTGTAGATCTGTGTGCAAAAGGATCAATTTCAAAAAATGTATACAAAAAAACCCAACTGACTTAAAATCTGTTTTTACCAGACCCATTGCCATCCAAACAGGACATTACAGGAGCAACATGGTAGTCAAAAACACTCTAGTCTAGGTTATAAACTGCTATTAAATAGAATGTAATGTGATACTAACCAACTCCTTGGTATGAGTTTTACCAGCTGCTGCTGAAATGGAGCACCTCTCCTGAATAAAGCCAAGAAAGCGGAAGGTAAAAGCAAAGCGCTTCTCAGATGCACAGTGTGCAGAATAAACAGCTGAAAAAGCAGGGCACATCAGTTGAAGTTTCCACGAATACACTCTTACAGTAAGCTTTGTCTTCACATTAAATCTACGTTTTTTTAAATAGCAAAGAAGCAAAGATACTTTGACAGATACCACCAGTTTTAAGGGTTCAGTGCCCACTCATGTTTAAGATGTAAGAGCTCTTAGTTCAGTAAGGAGCTTTGGATAAAAACCTCCACCAAATGGCAGATAAGCATGCCAACAAGAGCTTTCAGGCTCAAGTAAGGCCTGGTGAGAGAAAGAGCTAATTTTTAACTGCCCTGATGGTTAACCATCTAAACTCCTCTTCACCTCCTTTTATTCTTTTATTACCAATCCATGTTTTCCTTGTTATGCACTATGTATTAAGTTTTGAATGGCTTGAGCAATGGAATGATAAAAAATTGAATTTCAGGCCGAATAGATGGAACAAGACATTTTTAGATCTTTTATGCCTGTACAAAAGTTAAATTCCAAATATGAACAGTATGACTCACATGCTAAACTGGTATTCATGAAGAATTCACTGGAGTATTCCTAATGAATACATAACACTTGCAATCGCAGCCATTCAATGTGATACACTGAGGAGGGATTAAAGTTCTGTGAGTCTCTGTTGGGTTTGATGTTTAACTCAGATGTTTGTTTAACCTCTTGTGCTTTTTCCCCTGGTCCAGCAACACAACATGTCATACACTGACTGCATTCCTCTGTAGCACAAACCCCAAGGACAGCAAAGTGTGTCTGCTCTGTTTTAAACCCTTGTGCAAATTCTTTTTACAGTTCACTATCAGCTATGCTCTTCTGGGACACTGCTAAATTAGTCAGGGCTACATCACCTTCTCAACAACACCACCAAAAGTAACTTGGACACACTATGTTGACTACCATTTAGATAGTCACGGCTGTTTGATTTAATCAAGCCTAGCTATTGTGTCTATGGACAGATATGAGGCCATCGTGGTGATGTGACCTCACCCTGTAACACAAAGGCTGCCTCTGTGCACAGAATGCAAACAAACGCTGGCTGACAACACCCGTCTGTGGGATGAAAGGTCTCTTCAGTGTTTAGTGAGAGTTATTACCCTCTCCACTGAAACCAAATACCTGTTGGCACAGATAGCATTATCTTATTGAGAGGCACACTGCTGGCTGGCCTGTAATCAGGGCCAGTGTCTTCATCAGTGCTCCTCCACCTGATTTTATCCCCCTCCCACTCTGTTTCCAACCGTGAAGCCATGAGGTGCTCTGTCACATTCAGAGGACAGACATAGTTCAACTTTTTGGGAGATCTGTGTTGAGTTTGATAAGATGCATGGATCTGTAAACAGAGACTATTGTTAGTTCTATTAATAGACTCAATTATTCCATAATTCCATCCATCAATCCATTTTCTTCCGTTTATCCGGGATTTGGTTGTAGTGACAGCAAGCAAAGAAGGTTATTCCAGATGTCCCTCTCCCCGGCAACACTCTCCAGCTCACCCTGGCGGAATTCAAGGTTTTCCCATGACATATGAGATACATATTGCCACCAGTGAGTTAATGGTTCTGACTCGGGGTTTCCTCTCAGTTGGAAATGCCTGGCAAACCTCTTAATGGAGGCGTTGTGGAGGCAACAATTACATAATTGATACAAAGTATTAACTCTGTAAATACTGGACAGTATATATGAATCTGCATCCAGCAAACCTAGCTTAACAAAAAGACAAAAGGTGGCAAACAATCCTACCAATCCTAAAACTGATCCTGGCCAGGATCTAGACATCCATTTTCAGTAACTGCTTTTCCAGTGCAAGGTGGTGGGAAAGAGCTAGAGCAGATCCCAGGTAACATTGCGGGACAACATGTAGACAAAAACGATAATTCAAACCCACGTGGCAATGTAATGTCCTTAACTCACTTTCACGTCCGGTGCATGTATTTGGGTGTTGGACGTTTGACTGTTGGGTAAATCAGAACAACCTTGAGGGAACACACAAACACTGGGTAGATATCTGCAGAGAAAGGACCAATGTATGCAGGCGAATTTTAACCCAGAAACTTCTTGCTGTAAGGCAACAGTCTTACCAACTACTAAACAACAAATGAGTACAAAAATGGAAGGACTAAAAATCTATAAAAATGTCTCTAGTTTTCCAGGGGTTATCGGCAAACTATTTCTTGAGGGGCAGTTACAGAGCCACCTCAGACTCTTGGCTGGAACCAGTAGTCATTGTAAGTCTGTTAAATTACCTACCCTAAAAAGAGAAATGCTGTTTTACACTTAAGGACTTTTCTATACACTAAACAAACAACATTATACTACAGGACCAGTGAGTTTTGGAAGAGCTGACAGGCACATTTTCTTACCTTTTGGCAAAGCCAGGATAGCAGTTTATCCGCATTTCTAGTTGTAATAAGCTACATTTAACTTTTTGTCGAATCTTTGGGCGAAAGAAAATGAAAAAACATATTTATCAGAATGTCAAATGATCCTCTATAAAGCAAAGAGAACTGGTGATGTGTTTTAGGTATTATGTCTCCTTTAGTGACAAGAGAGTTGTGCCACTATTTAGAGGGATGTTAAAGACTGTCATGGCTGTGCTGGAATACAAGATAAAACCCCAAAACCTGCTGGATCCATATGCTATTAACATTTACCTTGAGTAAATGTTACGCTTATTACAAAAATCATCGGGGCAATTGATGCAACTAGAACTCAGCCGTATGTAGGAATCCATGGATGCTTTACGGAGCTACATTAGGTTATACTATTGCACTGCATTGAACTTGGTAGTTTCACGTCGATTCACTTCATTGCACTTAATCATTCGGCAAAGGTGGGGCTTAGGCGCACATTAAACTCTCTGGTAGACAGGGAGACGTCAGAGTTTTATGAAAAGGATAGTAGCCGTGAGTGTCGCCTTTGGCAGGTAAGAGGTTTATCCCGGAGAATCCTGAGCAATGCCAACCTCAGTCTCACAGCAGGATAAGATTATTATTGACCGTTCTGCTGTAGCTAATGTGGAATGATAAGTAACGTCATATTAATGAACAAACCGCCTCACGTGAAATATTTATTACAATGTTAATAAGTCATAAAAGAATAATGACAACATTGCAGCCTTTTTGTTTTTTGTACTATCACCTGACAGCATGAAAGACGAGGGGATTAAATCTCACCTCTGGGTCCTTCAACATAAAGTTATGACATACATGTTAGGTCAATCGGAAACTATTATTGTGCAAAAATATGCGCTTGTTTGGGTCTGTTTACCCAGTGGTACAATGGTGACCTCTTTAGAGACCATCCACAACAACAATACTCAGGTCATCCGATTCTCCCAAATCTCCAGTTCTGAGAAAGAAGTATGAAACTAAAACAACATTAGTGTTTTAAGGAAGTGCATCACCAGCAAAGTTCATGATTTACTCACTTCCCCCAATGGTTTCCTCTCTATTTGAAATGAGTCAAGCAGAATGCTTCATTTCTCAAAAGGGAAATGACTGAATGTGTTCTGTGCTCTCATTTCTACCTCTGAGATTAATTCTCTAAAGCTAACTGCTGCTAGTTGGAGAATGTTCACTTAAATATTAACATTATTTAAATGGGTCACTGCTACAATAATACACATGAATGTCAGCCTACTTGCCATGAAGTGTACTACACCACCACATAAAATACTTCCCAAAATAATTTCCCATGAACTGAGACAAATTACAAATAAATTTAGATGTAGGGTCTCTGGCTTTGTATGTAGTATTGTTATCAAAACCATTGAAATGAGGCTTTACCACTGTGACAAATTTTGCTAATCACAGCAGGTATGGCAGAGTCAAACTTTGCCCTAGGGAATATCAACAAACAATCAGGAAATCTGAGTTAGCTAAGCAACAAATGAAGAATCCTTACCCAGAGTCTATCTGATGATGTTGGTGGTGAGCAGACTCAGGTGCACATCAAATTAATTTTAAGTCCATCGCACAGAACAGGTGTGTTTATACTAGCAAAGTACCCTCAGTAACGGGCATGTGAGCTCTCACGACACTGATTACTCAGAGCTTAATATGGCTTTGTGCTAACACAGACAGTAGGCAGATCAGAGCTTTGATGTCAGCAGGGAGAGGCGGAGCTTACAGGCCACAGGTCAGGTGTCTACAGCAACACAATGCTGTAACCTTATTAAAAGTGTCAAAGTTTGCAGCATGTGCAGATACACGCTACTTCTATCACTTTATTGATCGGGTTAGATAGATAACGGCTCAATCGTTTAGCTATAGGGAAAACTCTGGGACACAAACATAAATACTGATTCCAGTCGGCTAATAGAGGAAAGCATGCAGATACCTTAGAAGAAAACTCGAGTTCTAATCAGAACAGACATAAATTATCAGCAAAGATTTTGATTATGAACTAAATAAGTAATTTCTCAAAGATAAAAGTTGAAAAATCTGATTTTTGCAGGTTCCATGATGTAGAAATCTGCTGCTTTTCTCTATATTACAAAATAGTAAATTGAACACTTCTGAAGTTTTTGACATTTGGTTGCACAAACCAGAACATTTGATGGAGCTACCTTTGAATTAAAAAAAACTTAATACTAAAATGTTATTATTAACACCCTTAAAAAGTTAATGAAGAAAAGTGTCTTAATATGGGGCTTTGTTTTGATTATGGCCTTAGTTTGAAAAAAAGTATAAAATACCCAGTTTTTATGCTGGGTATTTTCATCCGTCCCAATGCATTATATTTCATTTGCTGAAATATAAATGTTATAATGCAAGACTTTTACCATTTCTTTGAGAAATCCAGTGGAGTGAAAGAATAAAGGAAGTACTCAAGAAAGGTATTTTTTACTTGTTAATAAATGTACCTTGTTAGTTTTGCTACACTAAAATAGACATTTATTGGTGGGTATAAGGAATGAGTGGCACCATTTAAAAAACAGGTAAAATGTGCTGTGTCATTGTGCCTTTGTTAGACCCCAGCTATAAATAACAATCTCCAAGTTCAGATTTCACTAGGTATTATTCTTTCTATCCAACCTTCCTCGCCTTATTTCACTATCTGAGAAAAGAAATAACATTTTTAAGACGTACTGTGAATACATTTCTTATCAGCAGCAGAGAAGAACTTGGTGACCTGCTGAGATGAACCATTTAGAATTTCAGGAAAACTAATTTTCTAATGTTATTTAATTTGATTTGGAAGGAATAAAAAGGTGGTACTGATCTATGAGGGCAGTACAGCACGTGAACATTCAGCCACTGACAAACTGGAGCCTAATTCATCTTCTAAAAAGGCACAAGTCCGCAGTCATGTTTTGATTTAGAGTCTGTGTTCGATTTGTACTGTTTTCTTATGATTCATATAATTTATTTCGGTGGACGAAACATGCTAGTTCATGGTTATTATACAGTAAAAATAAGTAAGCACTCCAATAGCACTCCATAATCACAATCAATGATCAAGTCTGTATCGAATGAGGAAGGACGGGAGGAAAATCAAGTGTTACAGCAGCGAATTACATGAGAAGAGACCAAGATGGACACTTGCAAAACACAGAGTACATCAGAATGGCGTCAATATGCAATAGAAATGTGCAAGAGAAAAATACGGCAAATAAAATATATATATATATATGGAGGAATGAAAGGCCTTCTATGACCACAACACTCCAATAATGTTGTGAGTTTAAAGTGACCATGTTTTGCCATTAATTACTATAAAATGGTACCTTCTGTGCATTGGTACAGGTACCTGGTATTTGGACAAAGAGGCTGAGGGCGAGGGGGTAATGCGTACTGAATGACAATGATATGTTTTATTGTTTGATGGCAGCGAGAACATTTAAATAAATTATCTTTCAGTGGAATAGCAAGGCATTAAGAATCTGAAATGCTGCTGAATGTTCTTCTGTAGCTGTTCAAAGTCAGTGAACGGAGGATTAGAGGGGTTTTTCAATAATCTCCAGAGTTTTGGACCGAACCTCTTGTCAGTTACACTTTTGAGGGGGACCGAGCGAATCCCAATGAGCAACGCCGCCTTCTTTAGCAGTCTGTCAATCCTTTGGGCATCAACAGTTTCAATATTGGCTACTACACTCTGAAGATGTTCTTGATGGTTGAGGGCAAGTTGAATCGCCTATCCCATCAGGCATCATTTTTAAGATGTTTTATTTAAAATCTTTTGGTTAGGTATGAGCAAGGCCATCTTTATTAAAAAAAAAGGAACCAATCAGACAGCACATACCTCTGACTTATTAAATCCCACTATGGTGACAACATGACCGTCACTACTCTTGGCTCTGCCATAAAAGTATTTGTGAAGTCATATCCCTGGAATCACACCATCTTCTAGACATGCCTCAAAATTGAATAATTGGATACCCATTTAAACCACAAGTGGCGTGATTATAAATTTAATAGCTCCTTCCGACTTTTCAAGCGGGAAATGAACACATTTATTCATACTAATAAAAATCTTTAAACTGCGCAAATAAAAACTGTGAAAGTCCCACAATAATGAATAAATATATTGAGCCAGTGGCTTTGTGAGAACTTACACCTTGTTTTCATGGGCCAGTACCTTCTCTGAGCAATCCACACAAGCTTGTGATCAGAATCAAAGGAAATGTTTTCCAGTAATTGGCAAAACATTTCCCATCATTCCTATTTTACATGTGCAGATTTGTCAGTGAATGAATAAACAGCTGAAGTATTACGTGTTTCAAGAAAGTCTTAACCTTTTCTTAAGAATAATTATGTTGATGCCACAGAAATGCAAAAAATGAAATTGTACACACTTTTAAATAGCAGAAGGACTAAATGTGACTCAATAATGATGATGACTCAAATATCCGTCCTCTCATTTAACTGAAATAACTGAAAACAGTACCACCCAGGTCCCCAGGTGTATCTGAACCCAAACTATGCAAGACGGTCGCGTCAATGAAAAACTACAAAAAAATAAAAAATAAATCAGCCCGGTCAGATCAGAAACCATCATGGCTTCTTTGTACCTTGCACTAGATGACATGAATCCATATGTGTGTAACTGGATTACATTCACAGGTTGGAAACATCGTTTGGACAAATACTGAATCTGATATCAGTGCATACACAGGAGTAGCAACCCAACAATAAATACATGAGCTATGTGGTGTATTATTTTGGCATTCGTACCATAACTCTAATTTGGTACTATTATCCAAAAATGTCATGACACCCTGTTCTGTCACTGATAACCCGGTGGTATTTCAAACCGCAATCCTGTCTACCCACTGTACATTTTCAAATGAGAGCTTTGTAAGCAAATGACACGTTTAGGGGACAAACTAAAAGTTTTACCAGCTTTGTGAGAACGATGAGATGGCACCACAGGCAAAGCAACTATAACAACAAAGAATGCTCGATAATTCCCAGGCAAAAAGAGAAAATACTCCAGGGCTACAGCATGGATGGCTGCTGTTTGGTGTGCTGTGAGAATCTCAGAAATCCAAGTCTTATCAAAAACTAAGTCTAAGGCTTTATTGCACAGCAGCAGGGAATTCATTCGTCGCCCTCCCAGGCTTAAAGAAGTTTTCCCTTAGACGGGCTACATCATGATGGTACCTGTAAGACTTCCTCTAATGCTTCCATTTCATACTAAATACAGTGTAATTACAAGGCTGACACTATGTGTATCCTCCATCATCATTTAATTAGGGGGTTTGAGAAGATGAGAAATTGGCTGGGTTCAGTTTGGAGCCAGCGCAATCCTCATGGTAATTTATAGCACTCAACATGGGAGCCCAACTCCTCTTTCATTTGTGTCTGGTGCTGGAGCTAAAGACATATTCCTGGCTGGGAACGACTCACCAGTGAGGCTTAAGTTTTTCTTTTAAGTTTAAATCACCAATACACAAAGTACAACTTATACGAAACACTGGGGACAGAGTATTAAACAGGATCAAAACCTTTGACCCTATCACCCATGTTCAAATGCCATAACATTTGCTTCCTGCAAACGCACTATGAACTACTTGATGGACTCGCACCATCCGGATCAACATACTGTATAAATAAAATAACGCTTTGTGTTCACAAAATTACAGTCTTCTGAATACTCCAAGACTAAATAAAACATTTTATTACAAAAGGGCTTTGGTCTGAGTCGGACTAAATAACATTTTTATCTTCAACTATGGCATTTCAAGATTCCCCTGTCGGATCAGGCGATCACACCGCCATACATTTGTGTCATGCCTCCTGTGCAATTTAAGCCCGGTTGAGCCCGAAAACGAGCCTTAGGACTGCCTGGCCAACTGTTGGGATTCTTCCGGTGTCAGCCGCTTCCGGACAACCGTTGTACGATAAGATGGTTTTTTGACGTGTCAGAAAGTTTGGTCGACCGACTCAATCTTTTTGCACAGTTGAAGCAAGGTCTCGACTCGATTAGTATCTTCTTTTCTTACCAAGGCTGGGTAAAGGGACAACTGAGCGTCTGAGTTTCCATGGCAACACGACCCATCGTGTGGATAATAAATGATAAGTGGTCACAAAGTTGGACTAGTATCTTGTGGCTGGTAGCAACTGAACAGCAAAGAAGAAAAAGAAAAATTCACAGCTGTCAGAGCAGTGCCAGCTATCAAGAAAAAACTCTATACAGTCAAACATAGCTGGCGTTTTCAATGAAACATTGAAAAGGCAGGAGTTATTGCTGCAATATTTCAACTTTATTATTGTTACCTGTTCGCACCGGTAACACTCGGGAGTCAACTCATCGCCATGTTAGTTCCTACTCTGTAATCCTATTGCTCACCTTCAGAACAGGTTGGGAGCAATGTGAAAACATTTCCAGCATACAAGACTTTCCCGATAAGTGTCGTGCGGGAAGACACATCAGTGGTTGGTTGATTGTGTCACACTTCAACCCCCGGCGGTCACACATCGCCTCATCGTTAGGGCCTGGTGGAATAATTTCATTTAAAATTTTATTGTATGTGGGTTTATATTTAGAATATAGATTGTTTTGATTTGCATGTTGATCTTCTTGTTTTGTGATATCAGACTGTCATAATATGTCGAGACCTGGATCAGTGTTACTGTTAGGGTCAAGTAGTTTATCATTAACACCAGAGATGCATCTATTGCAATTTTCTTGGCTGATCCCAACAACTAATATTTATTTTGTCCGATTACGATTTTTTTTCTTTAAAGTTTTAAATATCGTAATGAGTAATGTATTTTAAGTGCTCTTATTTTGAAGGATTACAGAGGAAGTGACAAGACTTGTCGGCCTTGTTTAGTGTGTATGTATACTGACCTGTTGAAATGAATGTACCCTCCGTCCTTAAACCAATTGTATGACATTTCGAAGTGAAAAGAAAACTTTGTAAGCCATATGTGTACTTTGTTCAAGGACTTCAGGGCTTGTGGCTGGCTCTTATCGCCCGCTAGCTTTAGCCGCTCTGCTAGATCTGTCAGCTTATACACTTGCTTTGTTCCTCGGTTGATTAAATTTGAAGTGTATGATTAAGTCTGTTGTGCCAAACGCTTTTGGGGTTGTTGTGCCTCAGCTTCTCTTGTCCTTCCTTTTTAAAACTATAATTATATACTTAACAGCTGGCTCGTGGCTGGCTATGAGCTCCCGCTAGCTTTAGCTGCTCTGCTAACGTGAGCTTAGCTTCCTCGGAGTGACTAAATTTGAAGTGTGTGATTAACTTTGTTTAGCCGAATGCATCCAGGTTGGTCTGCCTGGATTTAACGACAAAACATTTAACGCGTGTTTTGTCGTTAACTTCTGAAACCATAGATGACAGCATAGATACATACAGCGACTCTTGGCTATGAGCTCCCGCTAGCTTTAGCTGCTCTGCTAACGTGAGCTTAGCTTCCTCGGAGTGACTAAATTTGAAGTGTGTGATTAACTTTGTTTAGCCGAATGCATCCAGGTTGGTCTGCCTGGATTTAACGACAAAACATTTAACGCTTGTTTTGTCGTTAACTTCTGAAACCATAGATGACAGCATAGATACATACAGCGACTCTTGGCTCTGAGCTCCCGCTAGCTTTAGCCGCTCAGCTAACATTAGCTTAGCTTCCTATGCTCCTCAGAGTGACTGGTGTAACTTGTGTGTGATAAGTTTGTTGTGCCAAATGTTTTCGGGGTTGAAGAGATGCCTTATTTTGCTTGTTACAAATTAAGAGCTTTGTGTTTTCTGGTTTACTGGTCAGATGTTTTGAACCGTGGTACCTCATGCTTGGTGTGCATGCAACCGGCATCAAGTAAGGATGCTCGCCGTTTTCTGGAAATTTCTTCAAACTAGGCCTCCACCGGGAGGAAGACTCTAAGTAAGACATAAAAGTTAAACGCTGGAAAAGTTTTTCGTGGATACAGTTTATCAGACACACCTTGGAGAGGTTCCAGGGAAAAGATAGAACACTCGTATTCTTCCACACTGTCACCTCCCCTGCAGAATATAATATGAGGTTGTTGAATACCTACAATCAAAGACACACCAAGCCCATAGAAGCACCCACATGGAGACACAGAGAAAGTGGAGTGATGACTAGGCTGCCTCAGAGACTCCACAGTCAGATGAACTGAGTCAACGCTGAGGCTGAGACATGTCGGCAATGACAGCATGAGCGACAGAAGCCTGCAGTGAAATGAGTCAACGCCAACACCAGTGATTGAGAGTCGTACCGCTGTGCTGGAAAGTTAACAATCGCGTTAAGTCTTTGTAACTCGCACTCTGACAGCATAGTAGGGTTGCAAGGATATCAGATCTTCCACTTATGATAACCATTTCAAAAATGTTCACAGTTTGGATCATGAAATTTCACGAACATTAATATTAATGATATTATTTTTACTACCTATAATTTTATCAAATTTTAAATTCAAATACATAAAAACCCAATACATTTCCGATACAAAGAGATTAGAAGGAAAACAAAAGATTTATTTTCCCCGAGGGGAGTCAAACTGTCCCATCTTTCTGGGAGAAAGTTGTTGCAGAGGACATAACTAGGGAAATCACTCAAGTGTAGTTAAAACATGAGACTTTACATGTATGTTTACTTCATTAACTGTAAAAAACAACTTCATAGATGGACTGTTTCTGTTTCTTTATAGATTCAGTTTCTATGTAGTTTCTGCAGATATTGAACAGATTTCACTGATGATGACTTATTTGATCGTAATAGTCCCCCGAGTTATATAAATGTTCCTTGTTTCTGAGTCACACTACTACTGTGGTGTATCGAGAAGCCAGTAACGACTGCTGCCCCAGAGCATAGAGAACATTCCACTATAGGATCCTTTCAGTGACTTTTTCACATTCAGCTGCTTTTCTCACATCACAGGTTAAACCTGTGGATCACTTAAGATAAAACAGTCGCTGGGTTGACATGGACAGCCTAATTCCGATCCGGAAAAGACGTCTAATCGGAAAGAAATTGCTGCATGTAAAAACCCATTTCCGAATTAGATTTCTTTTAGAATTAGATAGACATTTAGTAAATACAATTCGTAGAATTGTTTTCACAACCATCACAAAAAACTGTCAGAAAGATCTCACAAGAAACTATGGGACTATGAGAACAATCTATAACCGTGGTAACGTAGAAATTCTCAAAGCAAATACTAATAGTATTACTAATACTTATATTTCTTCTCGTACTGATACAGTGAAACAGTCCAGGTTCATTCAATGAAACAGTCAAGGTTCACACAGTGAAACATTCAAGTTAATTGAAAGTTTCACTTGTCCCATTCACAGCAGTGTATATAATCTCACAGCTGTGACAGAACATAGGGAAACTCTACATCCAAATGTGTAACTTGATTAGGAATGGTGTTGCAATTTTTACTAATAAATCCCAAACAGTTTTCATTATACACCACAATTCCTGAATGGATTTAGATACAAATATAGATTTATCAGGATAACTATGCATAAAATCACTTTACAGTAGCAGAGAGGGGTAGCGGCAAATGACTGTTGCTAATGTGTAGCTGAGACAATGCAGATACAGAGTCACTCAAGTGGATCTCACATATCTGTGAAAGGTCAAAAGTTATATTTAGATATTTTTATAGATAACCCAGATATTACTGACGGTAAAAACATGATTCCAAATGCTATGGGGGGTTTCCAGGCTCAAAATCATGCCCACATCATGTAGAAGCAGGGAGCAAAATCATTTGAACAACTGGCCTGATTGGATTTATTTTTCTCAGAAACTCATGCAGAAAATTCTGTTCCCCAATTAACCCAACTTGACATCATAATCGTGGCTTTGCTCCATTATGAATATACTAATATTCATAATGGAGGACAATAGGTGTCCTCCATTGTGGGGGACTGACTTAAACAAATATCTTGTTTAGGTCAGTTTCAACTGACTTAAACAAGACATTCAGGATTGTATGTGAAATATTCACTTAATTTTAATAATTGGCTTTACATATTAGTGTAGCTGCCAATAATGCAGTTTTAGCAAAGACGTCTTTAAATAATTGATGTTAATCCACGAGTATAAAGCTGGGCTTGCACTGTACGATTTTAGAGTCATGGATGTTTGATTTCAGCTAACACTGTACAGATCAAACGCTTGCAGAAGCTCACAACTGGTGACGCTCACTCTGTATGGTGTGAGCGTCACCAACGATATGAGTTCTCATTCTGCCCCACTATTGCTTATGACAATTATCTTTAAAGTTTCGCTGAATGCTCTGAGGAAGAAGGAGGTGTGTTTGTGCTAACAACCTGCTAACTAAACAGAAACGAGCTGTCTCGATCATTCTTGACAAAATGTGTATAAACCTCTTTAAAGAAAGAGGAGTCGGCGTGTATAGACTAGTGGGTGATCAGGACCACTTGGACACTACGGTTGGTCCATTTAGCAGAGCGAATTAGAGGTAATCCAGCTAGGTTTGACTGACTACAGTGTAAACTTGATAGGTAGCACCGGTGACCATAACTGTGAACCTTTCTTTTTCATCCTTGCTGTTAGTTCCTACCAGCCGAAAACTGCACGTTCTACTTTATTACTACTTATTATTCATTATCCACACGATTGGTCTTGATGCCATGGAAACTCAGACAGTCAGTAGGCACTTCACACAGGAGTAAGAAAAGAAGATGCTAACGGGCCCGGGAGCTGCTGATCAGCCCTCGCAACCCCTCAGACACTGCAAACAAACAACGCCAGAGGAACCCCGACCGTATGCCCAACAGTTCTGAGGCTCATTATCAGGCTAGAATTTGGCTATTGTGTATGCAGTCGTAATCGTACAGCTTATGAACAGCTTAAGTTAACTTTAGACCAAGATTTGATGATGATATGGCCAATCATCATGGCATTTCTATTGTTTTCCAAGTTGATATTGTTAACACACATTTGAGCAAAACATTTTCAGAGTCAGAAAAGCACTACTACTAGTAAAAATAATTTCACATTAATAACTCATCCGATTTTTATCTCAATGTGCAAAAAAAAATCAGATTAGCTCACATCAAATGGGTCACTTTCTTATGTGGTCACGAATTGAATATATACCCTTACCATTCGACATTAATTCAAATGGTCAGACTAGAATTTTTCTTTATACAGGTTTAACTTCAGTTTACATCCATTTTGTTATATTACATCCTCATTCAGTATTTAGTCAAATTTTTATTCATTGTCTTTTCATTTGTATTGTCGATTTACTGTCTCGTGGTTAGACATGTCATTTTGGAGAACCTAATTAATACTGGTGTGGCTCATTGCATTTATGCATGCACTGGGGGCTGATGTGATCAGCCAGTGCCGGCATAGCAGTAAAAGAAAACAAACAGAGAAGAGTAATGAAACCAACAACGCAGTGTGTCTGCTACTCATAATCTGTTCATGAACAGCTGAAAAGTGTTTGCTGTCATCCACAGCAAAATGCTGTAAAATATATTTGAAAACAATGAGCTGTTTGGCAAATATTGCGATTTCTGTTATTGGTGATACAAAATACTGCTGCAAAAATGTACACATGTGTAATAATTCAGAGAACATGTAGGTTCACAATAGAGCTAGATCACTTAAGATTAACTTAAAGCTCTAGAAAACCAAATCTGATATCAGCAAAAACTCTTAATTGAAAAATGTGGCTGGTAATATGAACGTTGCAAAATGTCCCATGGTTGTGAACGCACCATTGATACAAATGATATCGCTCTCTCTGAAGGGATTCTACCTATAGATACAATAATTAAAAGAACAATATTTAAAGATTGGCAGTACATCAGTATTTATCCTTTATCCAGCACTTAAATTATAAAAGTGGATTTTAAACCAGACATAGTGTTGTGGATTTTGTCTTGATTTATCATTGAGAAGTCCGATTTCTCCCAGAATTAAAAGATATGCGTTTCCGGTTTATCAGCGACAGCTCAACATTTTTTTGCGGTTGTGAAGAAAAGCTTTTGTTGTATTAAATAAAAGTTCTGCACGCAGAATTTTTTTGTTTAATGTGTTTAATTTATAATTATATGTTCATTTATATGTTCAATTGTTCTGCATATTCATTACATTATAAATATTCCGATAACATAGCAATAATAATAATAATAATCTTTTTCGCGCATTACAAAATGATCGGGTAATACTTTTAAGTTGCATTTAGTTTCACCAGTCGGTTCACTGGTTTTAAATGGTGTCATTTTACATTTCTACGGGGCAGCTAAGTTCCTCCACGCCGTCGCCGACTTCACAGAAACGTGAGATGTTCGCACGTTGGCCCTACAGGCTCGGAAAGAGGATGTCATACCAAACCAGTAACACCTTAAAATAAACCCCAGCGACCCGAGGCCGTTAAATAATAATATATCCATGTTAAAACACAACCAAGTAACGCCAGAGTCGACTTAGATACTTTTTAGCCCCATGACTCCCCTTCTCTTACCTCAAGCAGATGAAGCTCAGACTGAAAAAGCAGCAGGACTCATAATAATTCTCCTAATGGATGACGGGGAAAAACTGTGCTCAATAAAAAAAAACGTCCTTGACAAATGTTAAAAAGTTACTGGAACGGAGTGGAATTGTTCAGCGGCGGTCTCACCGTTACCAAAGTGGACTGACTTTCTTCCAGTTGTTAGTGTTTCCCAGGACAACTTAGTGGGTGGAGCATCGAGAAGCTATTAAAAGCGTTATTCTCAAAAGATCGCTTTTGACCTTATAAAAGTATGTTTCCTCTCATGGGTGAAGGAAAGTACGTTAAATGGTTAGTGTGGTGTACGATGGATGGAATAGTGCTGCAATAGTTTTTTTTAATTTAAGAAAATGTTTCCTTTCAAGGTAACCGGATAAAGCTAAATTAAACGTATCATTATCCTGAGTGTGTCTTTCATAATAAAAGCATCAACATGTCAGGGGCGGTGTCGTGGGTGGGCCTAGGACCCCTCCCGTCGGCTGTCCCACACAGTTAAGGTCACATGAAAAAAAATATATAATAATGACTTATTATAATAAGTTTAAAACTTTCTCTGACTTAAAAACATGGAATTCTGAATTTTTTAAGACGGAGGGAACAGAGATAGAGCTAGAGTTCTGAATTTATACTCAGTATTCAGAGTTTTTCTCATAAATTTTATTTTAATTCCAAGAATAAAGTCCTCATTCTGACCTCCAAGAATCTTTCAGAATTTTAAAAGAAAGGATCACAGTGTAAAAATACAGTTTAGGAGGTGGTCTGTGAAGCCATTTGATACACTGCAACATTTGGACGGTACATTTAGAAAATGTTGAATTTTTCCTTCTTAGCTGTTGTAACTGCAGAGAATTGCCGAATCATGCTTGCCTCATGGTTATACTGCAACTATCTTGCATTGCGAAATAAGGAAAGTATATACAAATATTGGCTCTTACGCTTAAATTAGTTCAATTGGGTCTATTCTGCCCCAAGACCAATCCTCACGCCAAGTTTCATGGAAATCTACAGTTAATGATAATCCAACAAACAAACCAACTAATATACAACATGAGAAAACACGAAAACCTTGATGCATGTGATAAAGCTTCAACAAATTGTGATAAACTGTGTAGCTACCGGCAGTTGATTATCAGCAGGGTGCATCCACATTTCTATATTCAACAACTTTTGAGAAAAATGTGTTCGCTAAGTACAATTTTGAACTAATGGACATAACTCCTGTGAAAGTTTTTGGCCTTAATATTCTAAATCTACCACAGTACATAATAATGTTCTCCAGAAAATGTCCCTCCCCTATCTTAAATGTTTCACATCTTGAACTTTTACAGAACCAAACATTTTCAGACACATGGACGAACTTAGTCCATCTCTATACCCTTCACCCACTTCATGCTATTATCCCCCACACACTTTGTGGTGTAGGATAAAAGCTTCAAAGACATCCTACATGGAGCTGATGCAGGTTATTATATATGCTTTCATGAGGTTCTTCATCAAAGCAAATGAGGAAAAACCATGACTTCCTCAAAGGTAATGTTTTCATCTGTTTATGTTGGGTCGTTTGCCTGTTAGCAGGATCACACAATAAATAACCAGAAAGACTCTCAGAAGATCGCAAACCTCCATTTAGGCCAAGCAGTCCTATCTTATAATATTATCAATTAAAAGAAAAGAACTTTTTAAGAACCTTATAGAAGTGTTGTAAAAATTCTTGAATGCAGCTTTTAATTGCGATCATCTCCAAACTTTGATGACTTTGTTATTGCTACACGTCTAACTTTTTAACCGGGTTTCTGTTTATGCATAGTTGAGAGAAATGGTGGAAAAGCCCCGGATTCCAATCTTACAGTTTTTTTCTTTCCTTTTTTAAAAAACATGGGAAATGCCCCTTTATCCATATCCCCTTTGAGCTTTAACAGGTTCTTCCCTGTAACCCTTTATCAGATCTTCTTCTTCGTCTTTCGGATTATCGCCTTTGGGGATGCCGCAGTGGATCTGTTCCCATCCATGGTTACCGCTGGTACCCTGCTGACAAACAGCACTCCCCATTTTTTCAGGCTTGGGACAAAACTTTAGCCCTTTAATCTCCCGCTCAACTGTTTGGTTGAGCACACTTTGAGTCAAAAATCTAAAAAAGCGTACCACGTGACTGAAGCTGTTTATAATATGACCCAATGACGGCATGTATTGGCTGAAAAGTGAGGGACAAAGGATGGGGCCCTTGGGGACACCACAGGTATAAGGATTCCACTGAGGAGGAGACACCAACCATAGCTGTTGAGAAAAGTCTTCTGTGATAAGCAAACATAAAGCATGTGAGGACTTACTGAACAGAATTACGCATCTTCATATAACCAAAAAACACAAATGGATCAAATGGTTTTCAAAAAAAAAAATTCTTGGCATTCCAATTAAAACTGTGGATGAAAAACAAAATTTCATCATAAAATAATTTCATTCAATGGTAATATTCTGATTTTTGGAACAAATATTTGTAATTTTTGGTAAATTTAGAGTATCTATGAAAATGAGTAACAAAATAAAATCTGCAACGGAATTATTTTCCTTTTTTTTTATTTTTATTGGTGTTAAAGGGATAAGTACTGATTTGGGATCAGTTCATGTGATCATCATGAAGCCAAACCACACGCAGACACAGTCAGGCTTAGCAGGGAAAAAAGAAAAGGAGGCCTGCTGCTCCCACGGGTGCTATTTTGAAGTCTTCACCGTCATCAGCCTCAACCTGTGACTTTAAAGGAGTGAGTCAGCAGGGTATCAACATCACCCAGATGCAGGGAGGGAGTACAGCCCCCCATCACCATATCAACATACATGAGAATGTACGACTCTGGGTCATGACACCGGGATTATTCTGACCGTAGAATTCTTATCGCACTGATGTCCTAAGTTAACAAGGAAAATCATTTTTCACTCACGGTGATTTTCTTCTGCATGGAGCTCAGTAGACTTTTGAAGATAAATCACATTTGATATGAAATACAATCAGCAGAATTTCAACAATAATTCTACCTTTGTTCAAGTTTTAAGCACTATCATTTCTTATCTCACAGTAGTGAAATTTCTGGGTCCCATAAAATTAAACATTTTGTATCATCTGGATTCTTACTTGGATCAAGAATTGACTTTTATGTCGGCTAGATCTTAGAGTGATACCAGAGTGATCATGAAGTTTCCAATCATTGTAGCATCATCCAAGAAGTTAGAGGCAAGAACCCTGCGATGGTAAAGAATCCTTTAAAAAGATTCTGGATCCAGATGATGGTCCCGATCACCAGTAAAATGTGATGGATTGCTGCTTTAGCCCCATGGAACTTCTCAAATTATCTTCTTTTTCTTTTTTTTTTATCAAATAACGTTCTTGCAACAGACAAACAAGAAATTACCAGCAAAAATGTAATCTAATGACACCATTCAAGTTTCAGATCCAGCAATCTCTTACATTTTTCCTTCCCATGTGTATAAAAATAAATTGTTTAGAGACAGTTATTCTTCAAGAACCAGTTAAACTATTTCAACAAATACGTATATAGTTTTATTGAGTAATATAGAGTAAAGCCCAATATTGTCGGTGACAGACTTTATGGCAGACGTGATGACTGGGTTCCTTGTCAATAAAACAATTGTTAGAGCTGGACAGACCTGTTTGGGGTTGTTTAACTAAGGAGGCGGTTTGTGATCTTTGATACCTGTGTGAGAATTGTATACTTAAACCTTGTTCACGGATGATGTTTTCTTTTACAGTACTCAGTATACTGATTCTGTATCATCAAGTGGCTATGGGGGCTACACAATTATTCAGAATCAATTCAGTACTTGTGGCTCAGGAGGTAGAGGGATTGTACCCCTTTCAGAAGGTCATAGACTAATTCCCCAGACTGCCCCTGCAGCCTACGTGTCATACAGGCTCATTGAGCAAGATGCTGAAATCCAATTTACTGGGCTGCCCACTGAGGATTTGACCCATCCTCTTGGATGCAGAGCACAAATGTCACCTTGTTTCACTTTGTATGACTGCATGTAATAATAGAAAAGTATACATTGTTGTTACTATTATTATTATTATTATTATTATTATTATTATTATTATTATTATTATTATTATTATTAATATTAGACACATTTGGTTGACCTTAGCAAAATTATCGTTATTTCTCAATATTTTTTATTTGTTGCTTGTTTGTTTGTTTGTTTGTGTGTGTGTGTCTGCTTGTGTGTGTGTGTGTGTGTGTGTGTGTGTGCGTGTGTGTGTGTGCGCGTGTGTGTGTGTGCGCGCGCATGT
Organism: Lophius americanus; assembly: GCA_037951165.1. Classification (NCBI taxonomy): domain Eukaryota; kingdom Metazoa; phylum Chordata; class Actinopteri; order Lophiiformes; family Lophiidae; genus Lophius; species Lophius americanus. The sequence goes on from JBBDHG010000014.1 coordinate 8,750,434, forward strand.
GTTTGGCCCCTGAAGGCCCCTTTCATTTTGAAGGCAAAGCTGAAAGCCACAAAACAGCTAAAGTACCACGTATTGCATGATTGACAGGTCATATGTCCAGGAGTAAAGCATTTTTAAAGTATAAATAAAGTGTTCAAGCACAGGATGTTCACCTTCACTTGTTATGAAATTCAAGTGAACTCTTAATCGATTTAATGTGCTTTTCAGACTCATTCAGCCATCGTTTTGATGCAGAACTGTCTTATTTTCTCCCCCTGCCTGCTTACTATTCAGAAAAATCCACTATACAGTATAACATGTCCTACAAGAAGGTTAGACTAAAGGAACAATGTTACCACTTTATGATGATACCACTTTTATAAAAGGTTTAGAGATATTTTAGAATAAGTTAAATAAAAAGTAGTAAACACTTTAAAATATTAATATAAAACTCATAATGTAGCTCTTAATTCATTATTTGGTAATACCAAATAAGTCTAAGCAGTTCATTTAAATGTATGCTCACTATTTGACAAGCAGCCGGTTTCCATTTCCCTGTATATAATGGGTAATAGTAACCTATTCATTATGTAAAGGGGTCACAACTTCATTAGGGGGCTAGTTACAAACAGTTACAAACCATTTATAACCCTGTATAAGGGTTGTCTTATTAGAAAGTGGTACCAGAAGAACATATTTGAATGAAAATGTATTTTGTTCCTAGTTGCCTATTTAATGCTGAGCGTGTGTCTCGTCTTCATGCCGCAGGCTTTGTTTGTTTCCGTCTGTCTTTCTGTCTCTAAGCAGGATGCCTTTGGCACCCTTTATAATAAATAAAGATATTTATTTAATCTCTTAAAATTTTGTTTCATTTAAGTAGGAGACACATTCAGGTTTGTCTTATTCATTCTCATAGTGACTGCACACAGTCGCTATCATGCTTTGCCACAGAAAATAAAAACTTCTGTGGTTTGAACTGCCCTCTGTTGGTTCAAACTGCTGAATGCAATGATGTCTGGCAGCAGGAACACACGCTGCAAATCCCTGCGGCTTGAAGAGTATCTACCCAATCTCTTGAGGCATTTGCAGAAGTTCAAATTGCGGTACAAAATGTTTTTGTTAAATAGCACTGCACTGATGCATGACGTACAGGGCAAAGAAGGAAAATACTTTGTGGATATTTGTCTTGTATGCATGCCGAACTGAAGGTTATGGTTTACACTCCTTTCTATTTATCCTACAGACCATAAATAAAACGATGGAAAAGCAGACTCGGCAGACTTTTTACCTCACAACAAAACATGCGGCATGAAGAGCTGGACGAAAAAGGTTTTACTAATATTCATAAGTATTGATTTGAGAGGCAAATTCAGAATTCAATCATGTCTAGTATCAGAATCATGTGAACATGATGGAACCTTACTCACACTGCATAAGGAAACCAAAGCATAGATTTCACAATTTACAAAAATTGGCGCTTGAAGCTCCCTTACTGTCGCCAGCAGGTGGCGCTATCAATGTAACCAAATCGTTTCATATGGCTGTCTTCAGGGCAGCTCTCTTATCCAACATGTGAAGTTTGTGACACAAAATGGATCTCAATGGTTTGGGATTATTTTCACCAAATTTCGTGTTGATTGGATCTCTAGCACAAGTTTGTTAAAATGTCACACTCTAAAATTGCAAGTAAAATTACATTGAAATTAAACATGGCGGGCTTTTCTGTTTAGTTAAGGTCATGGCCCCAAGGTTCTTTTTTTGTAGATCTTGCTAAAATATACGTGTGTTCCAAGTTTCATATTTCTAAGTGAAACACGATGCAGGGGCTGCTTTTAAGAACATTGTAGTGGGCACTTTAGAGTTATTTTGCTATTCCCCTTACTCAAGTTCATACGTCCTTGTTCACCTCATGAGCTTTTACCAATAAACCAATTTTCATAAAATTTGGGAGTATCTTTAACCTCTAAACAGAAACTTCCTGTTTGATGAACGTCTCTGTTTTGCCATGGCAACGCGGTTAATCAAGAACTCATAATCTGCACAACAATGCACCATCAACTTGTCAGGCCTTATTTGACCAACTTTGAAGTCTGTTGCATCAACAAGGATGTGGAAGTTCATCAAAGTATGAAATACGCCTCTTCAGATCATACCACGTACGGTGGAGTTATGGTGACCTTGTGTTTTGTGGCAAGACATCAATATTCATCTTCCAGCCATGGCTACACCATTATTCAACAACTCACATTCTTCACATTCTCCAACGCATCGCCTACACTGTTAGTCGTTACAACAGTTTGACTTCATTTGAACTGCATGTGGTGGGCCAGTAGTAATGTATCAAAGCATGAATTATATTTCCTGTTGCCACTGGATGGAACTATGAGAATAGCTGATTTTATTTAATTCAAGTGTCTTTAGGGCAGGACCTTTATTCAACATGTTAAGTTTGGGGCAGATCGGACAATAGACAGCCAAGTTTTCTGATGATTTAATTTTTTTATGGGGAGTCATTATTCAACGTTCTCTACCCTCCAGACCGTTCATCAAAAACTCCAGCTTTTGATCCTCTTTTAATCTTTATGACTAAACACGTCAGATGTCAAATTTGAAGTCAATCTGGTCAAAACTCTTAGAGGTGATAGTTGAAATAAATCCCTGGAAACGGTGAAAACACCCCAAAAATGACACATTTAATCCCATATTTAATTCAGAATAGCCGACTTCCTGGTTGGTTTACGTTTTCATGGCTCCAAGAGACTTATTGGTAGGTCCAGATTTGACAAACATCTATATCAAATGTTATACTTCTAGGTGAAATTAAGTCAAAGTTCAAATTTCTAGAACAATTTATCCGCCCCCTCTGCCTGGAACCAAAAAAATACAATATATTTAACTACTGGTATGTGTGAAAAATTTCACAAGTTTTTCGACCATGATAAATCCATTCAAAACGCAATTCATTTGGGGGTAAGAAACGGAAATATATGAAGAAACCTCCTTGTATTAGAGAATGGTATTTGCACTTTTTTAGCTCTAAAAATTGTGATTAATACAAATTTGCATTTATATCACTGGCTGTCCTAATACCACAGACGAAAGTCCATAACTGGTAAAAATAACAAAGATATTGTTTGCATCGAGATGCATGTCCGTGTCTATAGCTTCTGCAAAACAAGGTACACCTTATTAAAGCCAGGCACACAGTGTTACAAACACACCAGTACGTTTGGTACAGAAATGTTATTTGGGAGACCCAGCAGGCAGCCGGGCCTTCTTCTTATCACAAACATCAGAACTCAGAGCTTTGTTTCTCCCCCCCACCTGTAACCGCTGCGGCTGAGGGTTAGATAATTAGCAGGTGGTATTGAAAGGAGTAGCCATTCACTGCCTTGCTGTGCAGCACTTAGACATATTATTGCAGTCTGGAGGAGGACTGGAGGGACGTGGGGGGAATGATGAAGCAGACCAGCAGAACATGAGCGAAACGGGGACACAGGATGACACAAAGAAGTACATAGCTGCCTTTGTGGGGCGATAAAAGGAGGTTTTGTAAGTTGGAGGACTTGGATGGAAGAGATAGGCCTGAAAAACCTTCGGCCAGAGTAAACACTTGGAAAGAGAGACAAAAACACTTTAGCTACTGGAGGAGGGAGGAGGGAGGCGGCAGGAGCAAGAGGTATATCATTTGGCAGGAGGGCCTTCAGAGTGTTGCATTCACAGTCACAACTCAATGAAAAGGTTGATCAACTCGGCTACATTGTCCACAATTCTTCTTACTCAGTCTGGGCTGTGACGCTTTTGTTGCTTCCCTACATCTGAAGCTGCACTAAGATACCGCCGCTAACCAAAATAAATGTCAGCAAAGTGGGGGATACACAACATGAAAAGTAGTAAGTACAATCCGAAAAGTCTCCAACAACCCATTTAAACCTTATTAGTGTGAAGCTTAAACAGCTTTCTTTAAATCTTTAAAGCGGAGGCCTCACTTGAGTGACAAATGGCAGATATGATTGAGATATATTTTTATGGTCGTACGTGCTAATCCTTTCCTGAGGAGCAGTGGATAGCCCTGTGTGGGGTTCGGTGTCAACATTACTTCAGAGGTCAGGGTTCGAGGTCAGTGGACAACCTCCCCGCCCGCTGCCGGCCTATAGAACCCGCCTTATCTTTTCCCTCTTGTTGTTTTTTCAAGAAGTTCACTGTGAATCTCCCTCATAGAGCCGCCCAAACTAACAGCTAACTAACCAGCTGATATACGGTGGCAAGAAATACGGTAGATGCAATTCATTCATTTTGTATCTATGCATGGAAATGTAGAAAGGATGCAACGAGGCGGTAGGAGATATTTTATATATTGCACTAGGAAGATTCAGCAGGTGTCACTGTTGTTCTACGATAACATGAATTATCGGTTGGAAGCTTCTGTCAGGTGTCAGGTGTTGCAAGTCGGAAGGAGCGAAGAGTTTTTTGAGCGCAGCCACGGATCCTTTGATTGTCGTACAGTGCAGTATTTTGATTTAATGGTGATAAACACAAAGTTGATGAAACCGAGCGCGATATATCGACAACGAAAAAAATAAAACATTCCTCAGAAGTGTGAATTCATTTCCATTACTCAGTGGTGCGAGGGAAAGCATGTCAATTATTTTTCCATCTATGACACCCATCAAAGGCTTCAAGCTTGAATTAGCCGCTGCAGAATCACGGCCCACATGCGTCCATGCGTGGTTTATGTTAACATTGAGTTAACCCCAAGATGGCACCAAAGATTCAAAAATTTAGACTCGAAAAAATGGTGATGTAGAGGAAAATGATTATGGTGTACATTATATGTAAGTGGATGAAGAGTTTTTGTTTGTTTGTTTTGGGTTTTTTATGTTGCTTGAATTACTGTGGGGGCCCAGTTAAATTACAGCTAAAATGTCCCCAAAGGTTTCAAGTGGTACTGGCCTGCTTCATCTGTGAACTCTTTTGTGGTGTTGGCAGATTGTTGTTAATGCACCACGCTGATCGTGAGAGGTGTTGGACAGGTAAAGTAACAAGGGAGACACATTTGTTTTCACCAGGTTCAGCGATCAAACCCTTCTTTGGCCTTGGAGCCTTTCTGTGTGGAGTTTTCATGTTCTCCTCGTGGTTGTGTGGGTTCTCTATGTGCCCAAAATATGCAATATAGGTGAATGGGGACTCCTGTAGGTGTGAATGTGTGTTAATGGTTGGCTGCCTCTTTGGCTACGTTCATACTGCCAGTCTTAATGCTCAATTTGTATTTTGTCTTGGATGGGATCTTCTGTGTAGCAGTTCACATTACTTAAATTGTGTCCTATATTAGACTCCAGTATGAACAGTTCACGGGCCTAAACTGATCCGCATACGCAAAAGAACAACGACAGATATCGCAATAGTAAAACGCGTCTCCATATAGTATAGTTCAGATTCCATGTGGTTTGTGCTGGTCACACTGCCATGAAACAGTCACATATCAGCAAAACATCAGACCTTAGCCACATTTTTCCTGCAGTGTGAACATAGCACACTACAAGCACTGTCCAGCTTGTTCCTCGCCTCACTGCCAATGTCAGCTGGAATTGGCTCCAGCCCCCCTTTGACCCTTTACTGGATAAGCGGTTCAGAAGAAGGAGAAGTTGATTAAAAAATTAAACAGAAAACTTACTATCCTAATCCTCGAGTCTAAGGGCTAACCTCTTGACCTCTTATTACATATGGGTCATGATCATAGGCCCTTATCTGCGTGAGTGTTGAAATATCACCGTAATCGAGACAGGGCTGCTGGCACCAATGTATTTTCTTCACACCATTTTATATGAAAGAAATAAAATCACTCACATTTCTCAGAGAGGGAAAAGTCGTCATTCATACTTCAATGAGGTGAAGCAATATTTTTCACCATTTGAACATAATGTCAGTCCCTGTCATATCCACAAGATGTCAGTATCTGTGATGCTTCAGGCTGGTAATTCCACTTGATCCCATCATGTGGGATTTACTGTCTATGTGTGGGCTGAACACAGCACAATACTGAACAACTGTGGTGTGTGCGTGTGTACGTGTGTTCTTGAATTCTAAATTAATCCATTCAGTTTTGTTTCTGAAATGTCATTTTGCCTGAGTTCATATTCATCCGCCTATTCTTCTCGTTTTAGTCTACATGTACGTTGGTAGGTACATGTAAGCACATGCTGTCAAGGATACACACCAAAGACCAGGTCAGGTGACTTGAAGCTAAGCTTGCGTGTCCAACCAAATGAGAGGGATTTGTGGAGGTCTGGTCCAGGCTAACTACCACCCACCTCCATATCCTACCTCTACTCACTAAAGCATAGCAGATTAACTCACCCAGATTTCACGTCTTTAATTAGGAGCAAACGGGGATTCAAAAAAAGCACGGTTCGGGAAATAAACAGAGGGTCCGACTTTTGGTTGGTGACACACAATCATCATATAATTAGCAGCTCTGCAATGGCATGAAGGTAATTACTTACTCCCAAAAGTAACATGCTGTAATTATATTGCGGATTTCTTCTTACTATGCGTATGGAACAAGAAGAGGGAAAACGCAACCCAAAATAATGTCCAGAGTAGTTAGGGGACATGACATAGCCCAGATTCCACCATGATGATCCAAAACTCTTTTTAAAGCAGCAGTCAGAAGAAGAAAAATAGCACAAAACCATGGAGCTGTAATTGTACCAGCGGGGTCTTGCTTGCCGTCTGTCCTCTTCCTTGTTATCTTTTAGTTATTCCGTGCCCACACACAGAAGATGAGGCACTTAAAATCAAAGGGATGAGAAGGGAAAGTTGACTAGGTGATATAGAGAACCCCGCGGGGCTTCAAAATAATATTTGAGATAAATTGAGCTGAAAGCAAACAAGTCCAACACTTATCAAGTGTTCAACACTTATCAAGTGTTCTTTTTTTGTCATGAAAAGGAGAGAAGGAGTAAATCATTTACTTGCCAGAAGTCTATACAGCCCACAGTTTATTTAGTTTATATGCGTGCATTTCCCTGACACTGTAGAATAAGCCTTTAATCACCAAGCAGCTAATTGCATGGATGTCGTGGGGAAGAGGAAGCGCACACTTAATCAACCTCAAACTTAGCATGGTTTTAACTGGAGGAAATAATGAAGTTAAGCAGCATGCAGCGTTTTCGAGTTAGGCCAGTGAGAAAGGGGACGTAGAGACTGGGTTTTATCACTCTTCTCCAGAATCCAACCCCTGGGAGTTATTAATTTCCTGGATGTTTGCATGAGACACCATCCAGCTTGAACGCTTTTACAAGGATTGTGCAGAGCAGGGCCCCGCTGTCTGAGAGAGGCCTAATAGGCATCATTGACCATAATCCCAACGCATTCGCTAGAGGACGAAACTCTGCAGATGAAGGGCAGGGACACCAGAGAAAATAGCAGTCAAACACTAAGCTTTCCTTACTAATGTGTCACACGGGTGATTTCGATCTTTAGCGTTAATATTAGCAGGAAGCAGGACCTGACCACTGGGCCTAGATGCCGGATTATTAGGAATGGAGCACCCAAAATGTCATCATTGTGTAATGACCATCTGCAGCATGTGATTGGTGGAAATCATGTCCGGATGGATGGATAAGGGGAATCAAGGGAGGGGCTAGTGGGAGGAGTTACATACAGACTAGTGAAGACAGAGAGTACGAGGGCTAAATTTAGCCAATGGCACTGCTGGGGTGGAGCTAATCCTCTTTGCACTCGAATTATCTGGTCTTCGGATTAGAGAGCTTTGCCTATATGCAAGACATCTACTCTCTATAATGATGTCCCACAGCGGGCCCTACCATGTCCCCTGAAGGGGGTGGATGAGTCGGAAAACCAGCTGCTGGAATAAGAAAGAATTTGTTTCCATGAGCAAACTATTATTACTTTTTGCACTGTTGTGAATACCATTTCACAGTGTTCTCCATATACTGGCAGTATCATCAAGCATATTGATGTTTTCTTTATTTGCTGCAGATGTGCCGTCAAATTGATGAAAATCTTTTCAGAATTTACTTGGGTTTGTCTTTTTACATGTGTTTTCTTGACCTGCAGTGCGTTTGCCTCTGTGGCCCACCAAACATTTGGACTATTGCATGGCGCAGATGGCATTCCACCACTGTAAGATTATTTAGGTCAGTATAAGTATATCATTATTATCTTCTTTAAAGTATATAATGTATACCATTATTTAAAAGAAAAAGAAAAGTCAATCATAGTCATTGGTGAATTAAAAAATGTACTTCAATAAATGTACCGGAAACCGCATAAAATTCTCTTACAAAATAACAAAAATAATGAACAGGATGTCGGTGTCCATATTATTGCACATATTTTTCATTGTATTATTTTTGCTGATGTTTTAATCATAAAATTAAATATGAAATCAAATAATCACAGCTTGTCACTTGTAATTATTCACAACTCTCTTTGCCTCATGTCAAAGCTTCAGACCGTTCATTAGACAACAGTCGATGAATCATTTCGACAAAAGATGTGAAAAGACCGAGCAATTTATCTGTACTAGAATAATCTCTGAATGTTTGAGAAACATGTGGAAATGTTCTTAAATTCCACCACTGTAATGTGCATCACATGCGCATATTACATATAAGGGTTTATTTAATCTGTTATTCCTGGAGGACGGCGCGAACGCCTCCACGAAAAATAGTTGTTTGACTTAGTGAGACTGCGGATGAAGCTCTGAGCACCTCTTGAGGTCAGTTAGTAATACATCTACACTAAAAGCTTTTATATAATGCTGTGTACTGTAATCTGGGAAGAGCATGGCAGCAGTCCACCACATTAACCAACTGTAACTGCTGTTCTCTCTCTGTCTGCCCTCTCTACTCTTACAGTCCTCATATTTTCTCCATAGAAACCACAGGAATGATATTTTGTGCAGCAGAGCTATCATTATCCATCTCCAGCTGTAGGGACCACTCAGACACATCGATAATTACCTTGGCACTCAACTACACCCAACAAAATGAACTACCAAGCCTTCATATCTGCGTTGCAAAAAGAAGAATATTTTAGCCGACTAGCAAGACATAATTATCCAGAGTGACGTGGGATGGATGAGCTGCTCCGGCACACTTCGACCTCCGACTCAAGGTGACAAGGAGATATAGAGCTATTTCTCCAGAAGGCACATTCTGACTGGAATTACCTATCCATTATCCAAATACCTAATCCTAGCCAACTACTGCCATGACAATGAAATCAGCTGTTTGTTAGAATTTACAATATCCACATTCTTGGAGATCTATTGATGGGAACTGGATTGACATGGAGCCAACTATTTCATTAGAATTGTTTAAAACCCAGTTTGAATGACATCAGTCGCAATTATTGTGGAAAATGTTCTATTTTGAATCTACTGGCCATTTCTGGGCTCAACCTTCACAACACTTCTTTGTTTTAGTTTTTTCTTCCGGCCTTTTAATTATATGCTGAAGAGACTTGAGACATGGTGAGACTGCACTGTTACCCACAATAACCTCAACCGGTTCATACAACTTTGAGAATGACTGACTCTTCATCCAGAAGATTCTGCTGTAGACCGTCATGCACTGGCTGACTCCCAGGTCTCAGGAATAAGCAGGGACATAAGGCCACACATTGCAAAGTACTGAGAAGGATTTCTTGTATTCCCATGAAGAATTATCAAAAGTTCCATCCCATTGCGCATTTGGACAACATTTACTGCTCTTACCACTTTATTATTCCCACTTTTCACACATGCTCATTCCGAATGACCCACTCCTCGGTATGGCGCATCGAATGTTGACATCTGCTGTGCAGCCAGCCATACGAAACCAGTCCCAATGACACAGCTTCATCATCAGCTTTTCTTTCCCTTTAAATATGATTCTGTCCATACTTCTAGTTATACCCCGGAAAAGTCAATGATATAATTGAATCAATATCGCCGGCACCGCGCCTGCTGCAGATCATTCATGTTAGCGCGATAACTCAAAAAGTATATCATGGATCATATACAAATTTTAGAGTCACATAGATCTTAGTCAAAGGATAAAAAATGGAGTGTTTTGGGGAAAGTTCGGATATATATCTCGGACACTAGGGGGAGCTTTATCAGCACAATTGTCAGGTCGTGATTTCTAAACCATTGTTCCGATTTAGTAACTTGTTACATATGATTCGACTCGTGGAGATCCATATTTAATACCTTGTGATTTACTCAAAAAGTCCTTATTGTACTCACCAGGGGGAAATTTTTTATGAAAAACACAGTTTTTCTATTAACTATTGGCTCTATTTAATCCAAATTTGGTGCATATGAATTAACTCAAGAAGATCTATGTCATATTTTAATCTAGCAGATTATATTTTACTCACTAGGGGGAGCTTCTTTTCTTTTACAATCACACTGTAAAAGAAAACACTTTTTTCCTGGTCATAACTCAAAAAATATTTCATGGATCATTTTCAAAATTTCTATTTTCATAGAACTTAGTGCGAGGAATATTTTCGAGACATACATTCTAAGGCATTGGCTCCGATTTTATCCGAATTAGGTGCATATGAATTGACTCTGAATTGAACTAAAATGTATTTATCATATTTACAAACTAGGGTTAGCTTTTTACGAAAAATCACAGCTTTTAGAACATAACTAACCAGTGCATATGAAATTACCCAAGGAGATATATATCTTGTTAACATTATATTTTACTCCAGTAGTTCATATTATACTCATTAGGTGGAGCTTTATCTCCAAAACTTTTCATGCCATAGTTTCTCAACCGTTGGTCCAATGTAGACCAAATTTGACGCATATGAATCATCTGAATGAACTCTATCATGCATATATCATACTTGAATCTATAAATTCAACCTTTACTCTCTTTGGGGAGCCTTTTTTTCAATCAGGGGGGATAGCTTGTTCAATGAAGGGATTGGGGAGTTTTTCAGGCATGTAACCTTGCTGTCAGGGACAACAGCATAGGTCTAGTTATTTCATGCTGCTGGTTCGGGAGTTCTCCACCTCCCCAGCTCTGCCCTAAGTTAGTGGTTCTCAGTCTTTTTCTGTCATCCCCACTTGGGAGGGAGGGAATTTTCAAGCCCCATCTGCCCCCATTGCTCCATGAAAATGGTAGCAAAATGTATTGAAATATCGTCAAGGTCTAAATCAGGTAATACCCTCAAATAAGACAGTACAGAAAAAAATATTCAAAAGTGCAATTGCAATTTTACTTTGCATCCAATAACCACAAGAATGAATACCTATTTATTTATTTATGTTTAGTGGTTTGCTCACAATATCTGGCTATGTAATGGAGATCCAGCAAAAGTTCAGTCAGAAAGTCTATCTTCTGGTGCACTAAAACCACTATTACTGCTCCAGTCTACACTGTTTTACCCACCTTTCACACATGCTTGCTTTCAATGACCTACTTCATGGCCTAGGGCATTAATTGATATCAACTGCACCCATTATAGTAAGTTCGACCATCCAATCACTGTCACACCTGCATGTTTAGCCCATCACCATCAGCTGCTGTCTTTAAATATGTCTCTCTCCATCCATTTCGAACTTGTACTCTGCTTGTTCACATGCCCTCCAACTCTCCATCTCCACCTGGTCCTCGGAGATCCATCAGTCTCATCATTCATCGGCCCTCAGCAGATTCATCCGCCACCACCACCACCAGTGTCCAGAATCCAAAGGGGGGATATCCCATACTGCTGCTAATGCCAGATACCCTTCGATCATAATCTCCTGGAAGAGTCTGAGCACCAAAGACTTACTAATAGACTCACTCTCACACATCTGCAAATCCTTCCAACACATCCTAATGTTGGAAATATGCATCCAACCTTTCTCACAGTCAATCCAGTTCTCGGATTAAGGCCTATGTGGGTTTGGAGTTATCACGTTAACATGAAGGATCTGCGGGTCGCGCAGCCGCGGCGATGACTATTCCATAATATGCCCAACTTTTTGGGGATATAATTAAACACCAAATGACGGGAGTAGATGACACATTCTTATCCTTAAAACACAGATATGGCTGATGGGGTGTACCGGCCCTCACCATCTCCCACCTCTTAGTGTGGGATCCCTCTCTGCAGACAGAGGCCCCACCTGTCATGTATCTGTTCCCACCAGTAGGGAGCTCCCTGAACTTTGAGAACTGCAGGCCTTAGTCCTCCTAAATCCATCAGCCTCATCATTCATTAGTCTCAGCAGGGTCACCATCCAAACCTGCTGCTGCTCAGGGCAGAGACCCTTTTGATAACAGTCTCCCCGAAGAGTCTAATCATCAGAGACTTAATGACAGACTAATTATCACTGGTTGTAATAAACACTCATCTTTTCTTTGTTCTGTCTCTCCTGATTGAATTCCCCCTAGGTGCCTCCTGTGGGAGTAATCCTGCATTATTATCAAGCTGTTGCTGCATTAAACGCATCATAATAGCGACAAACACTGCACTGAGCACACGACAGATGCCCATCTTTTCATGAAACACATGATGCATACATTGATCTGCGCAAGTCACACCGATGTTCCATTTGACTGTATTGGATCACATCTCATGTCAGTCAGAATGATTTCACTCTTATTGAAGAAATTAGTCCATGCCAATGATTGCAGACACTTGAGGGCCCAGATGAACAGTTACTCTACAAAAGTGTATGTACCCGCAGCATGGCCGCTGGCCTGGCAGACGATGATTACCTTTAGCCTCCGAGATCACAAAACTCTTGTGGAGTGTATCTCGTTTCAGTTCACTATCAGTAGTGCCTGTTGCTATTTACACTTGAAGGGCTGTTCCATTGGCTCCCAGAGGCAGGGGTCAGTTCCAGGAGATTCCTGTAGGGTAAGCCCTGGTGAGGGAGGAGGAGGAGGAGGGATGATGGGGGGGATAGTGAGGTTGGATCCTAATCCCTCAGCCCCGACTGCAGCACGGCCTTAAGATAAACTGACATGAAGGCTTTGGTCATATGAAAATACCACTTGGACTTTAGTATGTTTTTTTAATTATCGTTTTTCTTTTTTGCTCAGTAGTTTGTGGTTTTTTATATCAAGGAAATGACAACTCTGGTAAGACAACTCTTATTTTTCCTCAAATAATTCCTGTCTTTAATTTATTTTATCAGAGAAATTAATGAAGAAATGAGAAGAAAATGTTGACTGAAAATCTGACTGTGATAATCCACAATGATTTTCTAACTTTTATCCATAGCGACAGATCAAAATTAAAGCTAGAGGCTAGATGATGTGCATTTTACAACCATTATCATCACCACTTATGGAACAAATTCTCATTTTGTCACTGATGAGCTCCTCTGTAGGTACCGGGGATAGTCAAATTCCAGCTTGAAGATCCATTGTAAGATTTCTGGTTCTTTAATACACTAGCGTGAAAATAATACACTCTTCATTTATCACAGGTGGTCTTCAAAAATCAGATAGGATTATCCTGGAACCTCTCAATGTTACAGAAAAGACAACGCCAACAAAAATGGACTCACTGGTGCTGAGTATGTACACCAAAACATAGAATTCATGTTGCAGTCTAACATATTTCAAAGAGCACCGGAGTCTCTTTAATGGTGGACGAAGTACCCACAATCATACCTTGAGTACAACTACCATATCACACTCTGTAAAGCCTAAACTACAAGCAAAGCACCATTTAGATGCCATTAGAAAACTGTACTTAGTGTATCCCATGTAGAAGTACTCATTATGCAGTAAAATGGTTTGACTATTATTTATGAAGTACTACTGTTGTACTAAGGTGTAGACCTATGTCACTGCTGTGGATGCAGGAAGTTGAGGTAGTTTACCTACGTTATGTCGTTGAGTTGTTTAATCTATAGGATCATTGTGGCAGGTCAACATTTTAAATGTTTTCAGTTTCATGTTTTATAACTATGCATTTAGCAGATAATCCAACACGGTTTATTCAACATCTAACATACAAAGTCAACCCATTAGAGATATATAAAACGTGAATAATTGAAATCAGAATTTTATCCAAAAAGTAAGTAGCATCTACCGCGGTCAGACGTGTGTAGTGGAGTAGAAAGTACAATTGTTCCCTTTGAGATGAAGTGGAGACAAGTATAAAGTAGAATAAAATGGAAATACTCAATTAAAGAAGAAGTACAGCAAATCTTCCCTTATGTACAGTACTGATTTTTTTCTAACTTAATATGCTGTGTCTCTCCCTCAGTGGCCCGCTGCTTAGCGGGATTGGGGTGATGTCAACTGGTCAAAAATGGTAGCCATTAATGAGTAAGTGTTGCATCCATGAAGGTTATGAGAACAAATCCAATTTTGGTCATTTTCAAACAAAGAAAATCAACCAAAATCTGCCAGTATTACATTATATCCCCAAGTGATTTAGCAAATCATTGGTCAAATTCTATCAAAGTTCCAGTTATAATAAGAAAATAGTCTTGAATAAGCTCTCTTGTTTAGGTTCCAGGTTTAGAGGAGATAGAGAATGCAATTAAAACAGACTGATAGAGAGAATCTAATTTAGCAAACCGTTCACCTAATCCTCAGTGACTGATTCATAACTCATCATCCAAAAAAGAAGACAAAAAAAAAGAAATGCAAAATTCATAAACATTAAATAATGCATCTGGGTTTGCAAAATGAATTATAACCTTGACCGTAGTAGATAACAATAAATTATTCTGGAAAAAGCTGCGGGTTGTAGAGTTGATTAATGACTTTTTCCACTCTTATAGCTCCCAAATATAATTACAGCTCACTTCCAAGTCTCTAGTGGCCCAAGAATGGACGTAAAAAGGCAATAAATAAGCAGGATCCCAGATCTCAGTGACTGCTGATGGGATGCCCTTGAGCAATGCATTGATAGCTGCTGAAAATGAGGCCGCGCAGCTGCATTGTGGTCAATGCAGGCCACTGTTTTATGTGTCTGTGCAACAGTTTACACACACGTTAGTTTGTGTTGGATCTTATCTAATTATTATGCGAGTCAATGAGGGTGTGTGGTTCTCAACACAATACAGTTTCGCTCCGACCGAGCTCATAAAAATTCTCGGTGGGTAAAAGGTCACTTGTGAAACTCAGAAAGCTTTTGATATATTGCGACCCCTCACTTTCCTGTTAAAGCTCAGCCTCAAATTGATTTTCACGACTCAAAGGAGATCTTTGACTCTTTAACAGAGGAAGGAAGGCAAGCAGTGTTTTAGAGTGTGTGTTAGGGGTAAATGGGTTCAAGTTGGTACACTGATAAACAACAATACAAATCGATACGTTAGAAGAACAGGGTGAAGGGATTGAGACGGGGGAAATGAGTACAGGCAGCCTAAATGTTATGTGAGCGCTAGCTATGTGAGTAAAGGTTCTGCAGCAGGATGGTGAGAGCAAGACCACACCCCTCAGCCAGCCTCAGAATCAACCTCTCACTCAATTTCCTGAATTATTCAATTTGTATCATTGAATGATTAAAAAACAATGGCAGATTGTCAAACTGATTTCTGCGCATCTCTCCCAGAATTACACCTGATTAACGTTCATAGCTTACACGGGGGTTTTACAACTACCCAACCAACAGCAGCAAGATGCATCCCCCTGCTGAGATTCATAGCCTATAATCCAAAGCCAACTCTATGACTTTTGTGATCAAATAATAATATGAGGCAACAAGGGCAAAATGAAAAAAACCTAATCTGGATTACATTACATTGTGCATACGTCACCGTGGCTCCAAACCAGAATAGACCAATCCAAACCAGCCATCTGCTCGTCAGACGATGAGATTAGAACAATCAGCAATCTTTCATATCTTAATTTGATATTGTCACCTTTCTAAAATAATGTGGTTACACGACAGGATTGAATCGTAGGATCTGTTCTACTGACTATGTTTGCGATTTTACCAGAGGTTTCCGTTGTCATGAGATGATTTAGGCAAAAAAAAAAATCATTTTTGGCAGAAAATTTACTTTATTGCAGGAAGGTGACGATATTAATAAAGCATTATAGCAGGACTGGTATTTTGTAAGGGGGGGGGGGTCTTACTACAGCATGTGTAACATTCAGGTTAGACCCGTATTTAACCAAGGGAGCAATGCTCTGTCCCAACCTGAAAATGGGCATTCATGTTATTAAACTAGGGATTATGTAATATGGAGCCAAAATTGTGTTAATCTTGAAGTTGTTATCTTGTGTGCATGTTAAAATACAACATGTTTAAATTTGACTCACAGTTTTCAAGTGCCTTGCCTTACCTGAAAGCGACAACCCAAAAATAATGATGGGTACAAAATATGATACGATCGATAAATTGTGTCCATGACAGGATAGAATCTACATTTCAGTGTTTTAGAGATATTCTGTAACTATGACATGGCGAGATATAAGATCGCAATTAGAATGTATTTTCCTCCTTACATTTGCAACTTAAATAGCAAAATGGAGATTTTGAACTTTTAAAATGCTACTTAAGATTTTTAAAGACTTTCTTTGACTTCTGCTTCTTCTAATTTCAAAAGAGTGAAATTATTAACACACAACATTGTTGTTTCCTGACATCAAGACTGATTTCAAACTGAATAGACAGTAACACATAGAACTATCCATTGGTGCATGTCACAATGACTGACAAAACAAGAAAAGAAATGTAAAGTAAAACAAATCGAATGTGAAACACAAGAAACTGGAGCATAGACTTGATGTTAGTATTTTTCTTTTTTATCCATTTTGTTTTTCTCTACTTGTGTTCTGCATAATGGTCTGTTATGCTGCATAATCTCTTTCCCTTTCAATGGTAGATTTAGAAGTAGAAATAAAGTTCATAAAGTTAACATTATATTCCATTGACAAGAGTTTCAGTTCGTTTTACACAAAAACAATCAGTAGAAATGTGCTTCATGTTGCTCTTTTTTATAGCCCCCGAAACTATGGGGTATTGTGGAATCATCATCGCCGCCGCTTAACTTCGACTTAACTTAATCTCAGAAACTGTTTCATGGATCGTCTTCAAATTTTATACACACATAGACCTTAGCGCGAGGAAGATATTCAGCTAATTTGGGCAAGGTTGGTGTTATATGTACAACAATACAGGAGGCTTTATAATTTTGTGCAAAAGAATTGACTTGGAAACTTTGTGTTTTACTTTAATAGTTCATATTTTCCTCACTGGGGGAGATTCTGTTTTAATGAAAATCACTGTTTTCAAACATAACTTCTTAACAATTGGCTGGATTTAGTCCAGTCTGGTGCATAAGAATCGAATCAAGGGGATCTCTTTGTTTGTATCATATTTTTACTCTTATAGTTCGTAATGTTTATTACTCGGGTCACCATTGTTTTTTTTACAAAAATACTGTGGACAGTATCAATCAGAGCAATTGTTTGGACAACGCAGGGGATTGGGGACTTTTCGGAGATATACCCTTGCTGTTGGGGACGACAGCATAGGTCTAGTTACTTTTATACTCAGAGGGCCTTTCATAGGCTGTAGGTTTTCATTTATACTTGTGAAAGAAGTTGAATACAAATCTGCTGCACTCCCCCACTCCTCCACATCTCCCACCTCTGATTGTGATCGTCCTCTCTGCTGGGAGAAACTTGCTCCCAAACGAGAGGGGCAGCCACTCCGACCAGCTTAATTGACACACGTTGACATTATAATTGACGGGACCTGCAGCATGAGCGATAGAAAAACGATCAACGATGTCACCAATTTTCTTTTGATTGATGCGTG
This sequence comes from Lophius americanus, assembly GCA_037951165.1. Lineage (NCBI taxonomy): Eukaryota > Metazoa > Chordata > Actinopteri > Lophiiformes > Lophiidae > Lophius > Lophius americanus. Next base: position 8,768,167 of record JBBDHG010000014.1, read on the forward strand.
CCCCTCAGAGCAAGATGCTGCCCATGGCAACCGCCTTTGTCGCCCATATCTAAATCTGCCACTGTTTATATCTGACATAATAACCACTGCTGCGTTTGAGCATTTACCATTATAAGCTCATTTAATCTTTAAACATTATTCAGCAGAGTTTTATAGCTACAAGCCTAGGTTGAATGGTTGACTGTCTGTGTGCCCTTGAAGAAGGCAGTGGGAAGTGTCATGGTCCATTGAATGCAAAAAAGTCGCAACAGATAGAGAACCAATGGATCCTAAAGCACACAGACGTCTGACGGGGCACACATTGGTCCATTGCAGATTTGGCATCATTTTAAAGTACAAAGTTCTGCTGCTCACTTCGTCATACATTGTGTGCTGTATAAGGCTTTCAGCGGTGCAGCTATGTCACAAAATGCTCAGCGTGTCATCATTTGTTATTTCAAAATTACCAAGAGCCCAGCCTCGAGCTAGCAGTCGGATTTTGGAAGAATCTGTCCCTGACCTCAGTGTGCATATATATTAATCATGCCGGTTATGCATGTGACAGCAAGTGGAGTTCCTAAAATGCAGTGAAATCTTTATTGGTGCCTTCGGCAGCTGTAAAAATCAAGAGAGATTTGAGTCAGTTTGCACAGACAGTGCCAGGTGATGGACCAAAATGGCGTCACTGAGAGTTTGAGCAGGAAGGCAATGGATTATCTGCTTGCGTGGAAGAATACAAGGGTGACCTGAGCTGCTCTTTGACATTGAATAAAAGGACATATTTTTTCGTTTATTAATGACTTAAGAATTCATTTAGTCATAATCAATGACATAACAAGAATGCCATTAAAGGGAAATATATTTGTGAATTCAGAATTTTCATTGGGTACTAATGAGCCCATTATGTTTTTATTTCAAGAATTGAGTGATTTTAGACTTAGCGTAACTTGCATTGACTAAAATCTGCTCTAAAGGTGAACTAGTTTCTGATGTTTACTATTATCTAACATTCTTTTGTGCAATGTCTTCTAGGTTGGGAAGGCAGCACTGTGCAAAACCAAAAAGGCCCTAGTCTTTCCCAGCAGACATTGAGGCTGTAGATTCGAGCCAGAGGCTCTGCAGAACTTACACAACACCTGCACTGCTCTTTGGCACCTGGAATCCACAAGTTTGCCGGTCCATCAAGAACGACTCACAGCTCCTGGGGAGGATTATGTCATTATAGGCGACAACTTGAGCTTCTCCACAGTACGACGGCACAAAGGAAAAGTCAGTCCTGCTCCATATACACCAAGCAGGAACCATGGATGACCCTTATCACAACAACGTGAACCAGCAGATGACAGACGGTGGCGAATACACCTACAACCAAGATGGAGGCACTCAGTATGGCTACCCTTATCAGACGGACTACCCTCAAAAGGACGATGATGTTGCCAGCGATGCCACAGAGGGTGCGGATGATGACGAGCATATGTATGAGGGGGAGTACCAGGGCGTCCCCCACCCTGACGAGATCAAGGAAGCTCGGCGAGCAGCTCGGTTGGAGGCCAGGAGGAAAGCCCGTCTAGCTGGCCAGCAGGAAGAGGAGGAAGAAAACCTGCCAGAGCAGTATGAGACCATCATGGAGGACTGTGGCCATGGACGTTTCCAGTGGATGCTGTTCTTCGTGCTGGGTCTGGCACTAATGGCCGATGGAGTGGATGGCTTTGTGGTGGGCTTCGTCATGCCAAGCGCCGAGAAGGACATGTGCATATCCAACTCCGACAAAGGGATGCTGGGTAAGTGTCAGAAAAAGAAGGATGGGAAAACGGAGGTTTCAGTGTTGGATGACATCTTAAAACCGACTTCAGTTTTTCTTTCTGACATGAATTATCCAACTTCTGAAAAAGCTGCAGCGCTCCAAAGAGAAATTCAAACATTATGACCAATTTTATTTCAGTGGATTGAAGATAATGAAACAAGATTACGAGTCTACAGTCACTGCTAATGCTAACCTGTCGCTGTGAGCTAAATGTGCTTATAAGTACACAATAGAAAGTAAGCAGTAGAAGAGCTACTGTGAAATGTGTTTCCTGACATGTGAATTGTACATTTTCACGCATTTCCACAAGTAATTGGCAGTATTAACAAGTGAGCTAACAGTTTAAGACATGTAAATGTAATATGTCATTCCATATGTGAACTGGGAATTTTAATATTACTCGCATTTCTTGCATATGTATGAAAAAAATCTTTTCACTTGTCAGTTACATAAGTCCAAGTTTATGAATGGATTTCCACATATGGAAGCCCCGTCTTTCAACATTTGTATTGAAGTATTCCCATTTTTCTCTCAGTTCTCGGCAATATTCTTTTTCAACAATATTGTGCCACCGCAATAAAATCAAGTTATGACAGATATTTTCAGGCATGTTATATCCTTCATTTTCTGTTCAGACAACTACACTATAAGCTAATGAGCCTAATGACCTTATTTTCCCGGCCTTGTTTGTAGCCAATGTAGCAGTTTACACATTGTTCATTTGCATCTTAACAACGGGCTCTGGGGCAAGGCATTACGAGAGACTGATGGGGAGCCTGTTGGCGATTGTATTCAGAGAGTGTTCCCAGGCTAATATGGAGCATGTTGCAACAGTCAGAGAGCCTGGCGGCCTGCAGCGCCCCATGCAGAGCTGTCAGATGCGCTTCAGGCCTCTGACAGCCTGTGGTAGCAGGAGTAAGGCCTGGTAAAAATGGAATCACAGCTGTGCAGCAGACAGGGGGAAGAGAATTGATCATGGGCTTAGAATATGAAGTAGGTCTGCAGAATGATCCCAACTGATTCCTACTCATGCTCTGCTCACAACGCTTATGGGAGCAGACATATGTTTAATCTTCAGCTCGACGTCCTTGACAGCAGACAGACTCCCAAACATTTTGTTAAGAAGAAGAGACTGTTTGGTGCACTTAACTTTAATAGTGCTTTTATTGTTTAATCTATAGAGAGAAAAACACAAGTGTTTTGTTTGGAGAAACAATGCAGGAAAAGAAATAGAGAAAATTCTGCCAGGTTTTAAATCGCAGACTTGATGGGATTTAAATGTCTAGCTTGAGGAAATCGAGTTAGTTGTGATTTTGCACTGCACCTTCAAAAAAATCACACATCAATCAAGCAACATGGGTACGTAATGTTTTCATTTGGACTTTTCAACGTTTCTCCCAGCAGTTCCTACTCTTCACTTCACTTTTTTTGTACAAGAAGATTCTGTCCTCTTAACGTCCAAAAAACACAATTTTTGCGATACTTTTTCTGATTTGAGATTGTGTCATTTATATCTGATTGGAACATCTTTTCCATTTAAAGCATCATGAGGTCTCCCTGTAATTTCCTGATCAAGTGTCACATCAAAAGTGATTATATCTCATCCGTTCACTCTGGAACCGAAGCATTTTTCTATATTTCACTTCCATTAGTTTTCTCTCAGTGGCTGTGTGCAGTTGCAACTATGACAGCTCATAAGAACTGTTGATGTAAAGACTGTTCCTTTGTACATCTTTATATTGGGTCAATATTTGAATATATTCCCCTCCTTAGGGTTTACCGTTCAAAAAATTTCACTGAACTTTGTTAAAAACGTCTCAGGTAACACAGGTTACAAACACATATACAAAAAAAACAATGGTAATGATCCCACAAACTCTTCCTCTCCATCTCACTGGCAATGTTAATTAGTGTTGTTTAGTCAGTCTGAGAGAGAAAACAGGAGAACTGGCTTCTGAGAAAATTGAGAGGATTGTTACTTACTTGTTGCATTTCATTATCAAACCATTTTAGAACAGGATTAAGTACTACTAGAATAAGGAGAACTCTTCCCCCCCAGGGATTGTGTGTTTCCACTGTGCTCAAGGACACTTTAAAAATATAAAAATAAGCAAATAAGCAAATATAAGCTTGTTGCGTCTGGGGTTGATCCTGGCCATCCACCCAGAGAACAGGCTTTCTATTCACAAGGCAACCCTGTCACCTTGTCCATGCACATTTCTGGAATGTACACATATCCTCAAGCAACAGCCTGGCAATGATATAAGATTGCATGTGGCCTTGACGCTTTGTCTTTTGGTGCCCTGAGAAGCCTCTTGTTGAATTTGTTAGGGGTGTGTTGCTCGCTGTGTGGAGCACTGGAGAATTTGCATCGTCTGGTAATCCACGGGGGTGGTGCACACTATGGCTGCACATGCTGCTAAGCTGCTTAGTCCCACTGTAATTAGGGTTTGTGTAGTAAAAACACATAGCATATAGGGCAGAAGGTTTAAACACTACAAAGGAGAGTTTAGCTGATTCTGGAGATAGAGTCCTCACCTGGCACCAGGGGGAGCATATTACTCATCTTGGGTACATAAAAGGGAAGCACATAAACATTATTATCTCCTTGCTGCAGTAGTGGGCAGCACAGTTGGGAACGGTTAAAGACCTCCTGCCTGGTGCACCAAAGCCCACTTTGAGTTTGAGTAAGATTGTGCAGGTTAAATGTCAAGCAAAGGGAGTGAAAAAAAAACAGGAGCAGCACTTACAAAGAAAGCTGATTACATTCTACAGATGTTGAATGGGAGCATCATCAAAGCACACAGGAGAGGAAGAATCACACTGACATCTGATGCTGCTACTTCCTCTGCTCATTCAAGGATAAAGGGGGCCCCCTTGTGGACATTCATGCTCCTGGCCTTGATTTAACAACAACTCTACTGAACAGTAATTCTTGCTTGTAGTGATATGGATTGTATGGATGATGAATCAATTTGTATGTACGGAGTTCACCATGGCATTAAAACGTTGTTTCTCATGTGAAGAATGTTGCTTGCAAATAAGGTTTTTGTTCTTGTCTGTGTTTGCAGGTCTGCTGGTGTATGTAGCCATGATGGTGGGAGCATTGGTGTGGGGGGGTCTTTGTGATAAGATGGGGAGGAGGAAGTGTCTGATTTACGTCCTCACCATCGACCTGGTCTTCTCCTTCCTGTCCTGCTTTGCTCAGGACTACGGCTTCTTTGTCTTTTTCAGGTTCTGCTCAGGCTTTGGGTGAGACTCACCAGTATTCACTTTTACACCCATGGTCATATTTACATCATATTTACCTTACATAATTTGCTTTGCTCAAACCAAGGAGTAAGCTATAATGATGACTGTCCTTTCCCATTAATAATTCTTGTTGTGGAAACATGTGGGTAAAAGCACATGCCTTTATTTGTATTTCAATGTATTTGAAAGAAATGGGTAGCGCTTGCATTAAAACAAACTGAAGAGCTTGAGGACATCATCATTCCTTACAGTGAGAAAATCTTTACTCAAGAACACCAGTCTGATGGCTTGTCATAATAATATATTATTTTCTTTATTTGCGGCTCCTTCCCCTTTTTTAAGGGGTTGCCGCAGCTGATCGTTACGTTTTGTAAATTGATTTGGCATAGGTTTTTACGCCGGATGCCCTATCTGACATAACCCTCCCATTTATCCAGACTTGGGACAGGCACTAGACGTGGCTGGGTTAGCATAAAGCACTAATGGCCTCTTCAAGGGTTCACACTGGATTTCTGCCACTTCTGACTGGGATTCCTACCCCAGTCTCCTGGACCAAAGTCAGTGGTTCAACCCACTGAACTATCCAGCTGCCACAATAATAAAAATAAAAGAGTAAAAGGAACAATAAAAATAATAATTTGGTATTCATTAATAATATAACACTTTCACATTCCCGTGCTATACATAAGGAGGGTATTATTTATTAATTTACCCCAAACATATCTTTATCAAGCCATTTAAATTGTGACGCAAGTAAACAATCCATGTTGCTTGCAATAAGTTTAATTGGAGTTTTATTGCTTTGTTTCCGCTGTCCTCAGCACCTCTGTGCAGAGTACAGATTGATTAAGCAGTTTTGAAAGACACATTCATTTCTATAAGGATTGCACCATGAGTGTATTCAGACCTGCAATATTGGAGTCTGAGCTTATTGCTAAGCCGACAAAATACAAGGTCACCATTATAAAACGTTCAGCTGTTGCTGATTCACTGTGATAACGGGCCCCGTGTTGCTCATCAATACTCCGTTGTTCAGTCTTCAAAATGCATAAAGAGCAGACAGACTCCTAAACGCCATACAAGATTGATCATCATCATAAAATTATGGAGAAAAAGAACTGTAAAAATACTAATGATAGCCAACAGTGTTGTGTACTTTGTGCACGATAATGTGATTTTTCTGCTGTGTGTATGTGGTACTTGACTCAAGGTTTAAAAGTCTGTTTAATCCTGTGAGTTCTCAGAGATACCGAACCCTAACCAGACGTATTTCTGGGTTCAGTGTAGTACTACAGTGTGGAAAGTACCGAAACGAGTGTCAGCTCGTAGTGCATCACATACCACACAATGACATGCTGATCAGTATTTAATATGGTATATAAAGGCTTAGGGATGAGACCCCAGACTGTAATGGTTCAAATATTGTCAAACACGTTAATATCACTGAAAATATGTAGAAGGGGAGCACAATAAGAATTATATTAATTTTTCAAGTTAAAGTATCGTCCAGTAGCTGTTTGGATATCTCTCTATAAATGTGAATAAAAAAATCCACAATGTAAAAGAAGATGCCGAAACTCCGACTGTACCTGAATATATATATTTGTTCATTTGAATATTTATATATATAGTTATTTCTCTTCCATCAGATTTCAGCCATTTCCACCCCAGTTCATCCATATTGTGCTCTGGTCAGTCCCAAGTCTCAGTCCTGTAAATTGCGTTTCAACATAAATATTCAGAGGTTTAATTTGCTTGTTGCTTGTTTTGTTTTTTTTACAGCAGAAACATTTTCAACAAATGTTCCTGAAAACATTACACCTTTAGACTTATGATGAATTGTATTGCTACTAAAGAGTCAATTCACCTCAATTAAAAAAAGAGCTGTCACCAGTTTTCATTGGATCGACTTCTTTATTAGAGTTAGATTTTACTAAACAGTACTCAGAGAGTACAAACCTCCACCCTGGAGGCTCTGGGAACTAAATGGCATACTCCCATGACTTTTACCCTAAGAACATGACTCATTGACCATTAAAACCTTCGCCGAGGATTTGGAGTCACATTCGTATCCTTATTAGTTTGACATTTGTTCAAGAAAAACAATATTTCACGAATAAGGATGGAGCTGCAAGTTCTAATTATTTATTCTATCTGTGGTGCATGACTCATCCTTACGATTTGACAAGTAGTTTATGTAATATTGAGAAAAGCAGCAATGAAAAGCATCATCTTGAACATAAAGAAAGGAGAAATCCTGGCTCCTACCTTCATCCAGAAATATCTGTTATGGAGGGTTTTACGTAATCCTGCAGACAGACACAGACAAAATGCCTTAGTGGGGGTAATAAAATATCCAGGATATAATATATAATATTAATGACCTGTACAACCAGCGTGTGTAGTCATGCAAAGACAATTTTAAAATGAAACCAAATTTATAAAAAAAAAACTACATATGAGTATTGAGTAAAAACATAGATTTTTGAATCATTTCCTTATGGTCATCAAACTCAAATCCTTACAGTAAAGTTGTCATAATAATGAGAATAGGAAACCTAAATCAATAACCATAACCATTGACTCAACCGTCAAAGGACAGATAACAAAGAACATGATGCTGTCTGCAGAACATGATGGACATAGTGTTTAAATGGGAAAAAAATGTCTGTTTGAAGATTTCTTCTGATTTCTCCCCAGAATCGGTGGCTCCATCCCGATCGTGTACACGTACTTCACTGAGTTCCTGCAGATGGACAAGCGTGGAGAACATCTGAGCTGGCTCTGCATGTTCTGGATGCTTGGAGGCCTCTACGCTTCCTTTACCGCATGGGGCATCATTCCTCACTATGGTAACATACAGGCAGACCTGCATGTTTTGTGCGATAACGTACAAAACATGGGTATTCATTTAATATGCTTTTATTTAATGTTAATTCCCTGATGGAGCATGTTGTTTAAAATATGTGTCCATATTCTACTGGGTCGGCATGAAGGACAGGATGTGACAACATGCATGCCTACATGCCCCATCTAAGGAAGGATTCCCAACAACTGCCCCTAAATATAATCCTAACAATTCAGATTCAACATGAAAAAACTTTGCCTACATCAGGGAAAGTCATTCTGCAAAAGAAACTTTTACCCAAAGATGCCCCTGTGCAAATCGTTTTTAACATCAGAATCCATGTTATATTTGAGATTTAAATGTTATTATTGGTTTTGCGTACGCAGAAATACCACAGTACCGATGGGCTTTGTTACAAAGAAGTGATCTGTATATCAAAATGTGCCTCATGTAGAGGTTATTGAAAAATTAACTTCCTCTTTGTGGTTCATTTGTCTTCCAGGCTGGGGCTTTGCCATTGGTTCAGAGATCCAGATGCACAGCTGGAGATTGTTTATATTTGTGTGTCTCTTCCCGACTCTGGCTGCACTTGTTGGAGTGGTCTTCATGCCGGAGAGCCCTCGTTTCCTCCTGGAGGTCAGATCCAGCATCGTATTGAACATCTGCAACGTTAACCTTTTAATGCCCTTCTCAACTGTTTGGTTGAGCACATTTTGAGTAACCCCATCTAATTGAAGAATGTGTGCCACCTAACTGAACCCGTTAATGATATGACCCAGAACCAGGATTTATATTTTAAAGAGCCAAGATGGAGCCCTGGGGGACACCGCAGATTAGAGGGCCACAAATAAGGAGTCATTAATCATTGGTTATTGAGAAATCATGTTCAATAAGGATACTTTGGCATATTAAAGTAAGTGAGGACTTACTAAAGAAGAAATCCTCTTTGATCACATACAGTACAACATAGTGAAATTATTTCACTGTGTTTATATAAATTATTAATTATACACTCCTAAGGGGAGAACAGGAAGTCCATTTTGAAGTGGCCAGGGAGCTAGAGTTTCAGGGTATTGCTCAAGGAACCTATGACATGTAGACCCTGGTAGGACTTGAACTGGCTACCTTACAATCTTCCGATTGGGAGACGGCTGCTCTACCCACTGAACCTCACCTGCCTCTAAACCAAATTATGTACAAGCCTCAAGCAAAGAAAAAGATGAATAGATCTGCTATGTTTCCCCCTGAAGGGAATAGCAGAAAGACATGGAAGTTTTTCTCAAAACATTTTCTCAAAACATTCTTTAAAACAGACTCTTTTCTATAAATATAAAAAAATTGATATTATTAAATAATTGTATCAGAGTGATTTTTACTCTTTAAAAACATCTTTGACTACACTAGTTTCTCATCTTATGGACTGTTAAGCAATTTATTTAAAAAATGTTCCAAAGAAATTAAGTATGCAAAGAAATAACTTTCCACGTTTTTTTTCTTGGTGAGGATATTAAAGGGTGAAAAATATTTAGTTGAATTGTCTAAATCTGCTTCCACTGTCAAATATAAGTACAAATGTATCTATAATGCTTGAATAACCTCAAATATATTAAGATATATTCTACATATCCTCATAGTCGTGATGTTAGAGTACAGTGATAAAGATCAAGCTGTATAATTGGTTAAAATTGTTGAGTCATCAGCCGCCGCAGCCACATGCCACTGCTGTGCAAAGGTAGCGGAAGGATGCTAAAGCATCAGCAGCACAGCCCCCTGCCCTGGTTTCACATCCAGGGTCCAGGACATTGTCAGACCTTTAACCGCATGTGGTATTATATTTGTATGGCTGCTGCAACACATTCGTGTCACACGCCTCCAAATTATCACACGTTTCCTCAGCTGATAAGAGGCAGACCTCCTGGGAACATTGTTACTCACTCTTACTGAATCTGGCAGTGGAGCATGTGGGACGTAAATGTGCCATAAACACAGAGAGGTTTGAGAGGAAACTCATGTAAATGTATGCTATAGACATTCATTCATAAGGTTGTGCATTTATTTTCAGAACGCCAGACACGATGAGGCCTGGATGATCCTTCGACAAGTTCACGACACCAACTGGAAGGCCAAAGGGGAGCCGCAAAGAGTCTTCACAGTACGCTCTTATTTACGACAATCGATCAAAATAAGTACAGCTGAAAGCAATATTAGGTCAACCATCATTGTGTTTTTGGTTTATTGGCAAAATAATTTTCATTTTAGACCAGATTTATTAAGTCAATACAACTGAAATTTCAAAAACCGTTTCTTGCCCAAATATAAAACAAAATCCTACTTTTATTAATCTAGAAAGCCAAGAAGTTTGAGTTTTGTTTCCTCACTCCACATATTCCAAAACCTTAAGAAAAACATTTTTCTTAAAACACTGCAGGAGTCAAATGATGTGAGATTTGTGCACCAATAATAAACAAATGCTTATTTATTGTTTCACATTTTAGCTTTACTTTTAAGCTAAATCAAGAAAAAAGAGATTTGAAAGAGATTGGAAGATTTTCAAGAGCTGGAATTTTAAAGTTTTTAAAAAATTTTTTTTAAGGTCTTATCAATTTAAAAAGAAAATTGTTGACGGACTTTCATGTAGTGACGCGTATTTTTGAATTTTTCTAAGTTTAAAATTAAATTAAATGTGATAAAAGTTGAAGTAATTATTTTGAGTTCATTACTAATTCATATTTTACAGTGTATGCTTTAGGGTTTCAGTATTTTCAACTTAAATTCTAGACTTCCAAAATATTTTATATATTGTGTGTTGAAGAATTGTTTTTAAGTTCACCCAAACTGTAATACACATTTTGCTCTAGAATCTAAATTTAAAATATGTTTGTTTTGAATTTTAACAGTGAAAAGGTGATTGCAGGAATGTTAGGATCAGACCTCAGAGGTTCAACCGACATACAAAAACTCTCTCTACTTGAACTCGTGAACCACAAATCAAAAAGTTGATCTACCTTCTTAATTTAAATCAAAAAATACTTTATTTAATTGAGAGTTACCAGTTGAAATTATTTTCTTTTTAAGCTTGTCAGCAATCCGCTTTTTCTAGAGTGTGTAATGGAGCTGCGATTGAAAACTTCTACACCAGTCAAAACTTTTTTTGACCAATTGAAACTGGTCTTCCGTGACTTCCATACTGCAATCAACTGATAAATAATACATTGTAACACTAAATCTGATTAACAATGGTACCTCTCCAAATGTATAACTATAATTATTAAACTGGATCTTCGCTTGTCCTAACTTTCCAATACAAAAGGCAGCAATTCCAATGAGCCATTAAAATGCAAGACACCACAGTGAGCCAGCATGAACACACACATTTTATCATATCCTAGCAGGGAAAAACTCAGGAATAATTAATTCCGTTAATGATGGTTGCAGCGCATTGAAGTGTTCCGGGTCCTCTTGTTGAGCAGGCTGCCTCATTGGGGCAGTTAAATGGAGTATAGCCATCATAAATTTTTTTGGTTGCACCAGTGATATTCCTACTGGGACAAGTCAAAAAGTTTACTGTGAAAAATTAACCAGAAATAAATGAGAATTAAGAAAATAAGAACAGTAACATATCACAGCCACATTGACCTCTGGCTGTAGTGATATAAGGAAAAAGAGTGAATATATAAATGTCCCTAATAACACATATGATACACTATGTGTGTGTATGGTACCGAGAGAAAATCCAGTAAAAGCTCTTTCATTGGACTTTTTTAAACCCATGGTTTCAGACAAGCAGGCATGTGTAGCGAAGTAAATAGTGGCTGAATTCCAATTAGCAGTTTGAGTTTCAGGATCCGGCTGTTGTTCATGCTGGCTCACTATCAGTTGTGTCATGACTTAGAGGATTACTAGATATAAAAGACTCATCAATACACTTCACTCAGTCTTATCTCTACTTTTCCAGACAAACATCCCATAAGTAGGTTATCCAAACACAAGTTCATGCTCATCAAAATTGGTTTAATGTCTTTAAGTCGGATAATGTGTCCTGGATGTCTGTTGAAATGTAGATTATCTATGAATTATTTATGATTATCAATGATTATCTATGATTATCTATGAAATTCCTCTCTCTTTCTGAAGGTGACCAACATTAAGACTCCACAAACTCAGGAGGACGAGTTCATCGAGATTCAGAGTGATACTGGCACGGCCTTCCAGCGCTGGACTGTCAGACACTTGACCATGCTGCAACAGGTCTGCACAGCACCCCTACCCCAGAACATTATTGAAAGAATCCTAAATGAACCGATTTGTCTTACACTCAATATGTGAAAAGTGATCCATCCCCCTTTATCGTCAATGTCTATCCATCTGTCCTTCTTTCAGGTGATGGCCAACATAATGTCACTCTCAGCTCCGGAGCTCAGGTTGCAAGGTCTCTTCCTGGTTATTGTCTGGTTCTGCTTGGCCTTCAGGTACTGATAGTTTTATTAGTCCAGCGAACACACCTATGATTTAAGGCAAAAATACAAGTATGCATTCCTTGAAGTCATGCATTTTTAGAACATTTTAAAAAGCTAAAACTATTCCCCCTGTGATTGCAACTATCCATGAAGATGTTTCGATTGTAAAATGTTTAGACTTGTATGGTTTCATGTGTATCAGTTACCACGGGCTGGGGGTGTGGTTCCCTGACATGATCAAGTACATGCAGTACGAGGAGTATGAGTCCAAGGTCAGAGTGTTCCACCGAGAACGGGTGGAACGTTTCCACTTCAACTTTTCATTGGTCAACCAGATTCATCGCGAGGGAGAATACATCCATGACAAGTAACCTTCCTCAGCACCAGCAAACACACATACAGCAAATCCACATTACATTTGGATCCTGTTCTTTTAGATAATATCTTTACGCTTCTGCTTTACATGTTTGTCCTCTTATGTAGGTTTGCAAACATTGAGATTAAATCTGTGAAGTTTGAGGATTCCCTGTTTGAAAACTGCTACTTCGAGGATATCAAATCCACAAACACCTTCTTTGAGAACTGCACCATCAAAAACACCGTCTTCTATAACACAGGTATTGTACAAAATTAGTAAGGAGTGATTGCAATGAAAATTATTTGGTACCTTTTGTAGTGCTGGGTCTAAGATATAAATCAAACATGCTATCCAAAAGCAGTGAGGCCATCATTATTATTATTTTTGCAAAAGGTTCACCCTCAAACACTGTGGGCATTGCATCGTTAACCATTCCTCTCTTCCCTGCAGACCTCTGGCATGAAAAGTTTAAAGAATGCCACATGGAGAACACCACCTTCCTCCACCCAAAGAAAGGCTGCCATCTGAACTTCCAGGAGGAGAATGACATTGTCATCTACATGGTCAGCTTCCTGGGCAGTTTGGCTGTGTTGCCTGGCAACATCATCTCTGCATTGTTCATGGACAAGATAGGACGAATCAGAATAATAGGTGAGGTCATCAGCACATGCACATCTACATTTGAGAGATGGGTGTCTCTGTACCTAATCCTTCATCTGTCTTTCTCTCCAGGTGGTTCCATGTTGGTCTCGTCTGCCTGTACATTTCTGTTGCTGCTAAGTTTCAGTCAAGGAGCTGTAATATGTTGGCAGTGTCTCTTCTATGGTGCTAGTGTGGCCGCATGGAATGGACTGCAGGTCATTTCTGTGGAACTCTACCCTTCCTCCAAAAGGTAAAGTCCAACTCTATTCCCCTGGAGAGAGGTCCAATTTGATATTGATCATATAGCACTTAATTCCTGGTAAAGATGGGTATACTGTTTTAGCACTTTGAGATTTGATCCAAATGTGAAGTGCGTTATGAATTAAATGTATTATTATTATTATTATACATTGTAGGATTTGAAACCTGTTTTTGAATCACACAACCCACCTCAGGTTATTAAGCAAAGAGCAATGGTAACCTAATCAACTGCTCCGATCAGCTTTTAGGTAGTCGGCTTAATTTCTGTTGGCAGTTTAAGTAAATAAAGCATTGCAATGAATTTCCTGCCTTCTACCCACAGTGAAACCTTCACTACAAAACAATCTTATACTACTTCTTTGGTATGTCAGCCTGTCCCAGAGGGCAACTGTCAATAGCCAGATCGGTCCACAGGTTCAATTACCGCAGTGGGAGTCAGGTCATCGCTTGGTAATTGAGCTGTACAGTGTGAGCACATCATTCGTGAGCTCTTGTTTCACATCACAATGTGCTCGTAAACTTGGATTTAAACAATAATCAATGACAGTGTGTCCACCCCTTTAAGCTTGTTTCAATAAACCTGTTGCTAAACCACTCCCCTAAACAGTGAATGTCCAACCATTAGCAAAGCACAGCAGAGCTGCTAGATGTTTGTTGTCTCCACGTGTTAATGTGGAGATAATAGCTATCTGAAGGTGGGTATGACAGATTATGTCTTAGCCCCTTTTACACAGAGATTGCACAACAGTGATGCAGCAAAGATCCTTCTTTGCCGTAACTTGTTGTTAATATTATGAACCGGGGTTCCAGAGCGGAGGTGTGAAGTATAACACGGCAGCATCTTTCATTTGCATCGAGCAGTGCTTTTGAAAAGATACATAAACACGGTAAAATCCTCCATTTTTCTTACCAGTTAGATGTTAGGTGATCTTGTCCACTACTCTGAGGGTAAGGGGCTCCCTGATCTGGTGCTGCGTCCCTAGTGTGAAGACATTTTCTATTAATGTTCTTCTTCTTTGAATTAGCTGCTAACTTCTAATAATTCCTATTAAGTTTTCTTACAAAATGTAGTTTGGGACATAGTATGAACAAGGCCAAAGAGTGCCACGCCCTGCTCCCATTAAAAGTGAGATGGACCTGCTCTGGGTCCATCGCTGTCTAAAGGTAAGATTTGGCTCATTAGAGAAGAAAGTTTTCTGGAAGAATAAAAATCTATTTTTTACATAAAGCACAAGATCTCTCAATTAAGTTAGTATTGTTGTCTGCCATTTTCAAAAATGGCAGACAACAATGGACTGAATAGGTCAGGAGTGTCAAACTTAATCACAGAGGGGGGCCAAAATTTCCACATCGAGTCCACATCGAGTCCACATCGAGGGCCGAACAGCTCTAAAATTGGCCATGTTTAATCTGAGGTAACACGAAATTATCATTTTTTATTTACTAATTTTATAGAATTCTGAACAAACCAAAGGAATAGAAAAAAGTAAAATTACAAATTAATTTCAAAATGGATCAGTATAATAATTTAATGTCTCCCTCTCTATCAGCAGTGTTTCACAGAATCATTTCTAATGGCATTTTTTTATTCACCGGCATCAACAGCCAGAAAACTATTTTTTTCAAGTCAAATCTAAAATTATTCTGTATTTAATTACCAATATCAACCAAAAGGAACTTTGAATGAGCCGTGGTAAATGACTGCGCTGCTTTTGCCGTTTCTTTCTTCTTCCATAATAAAACAGTAAAAGCGGACTGTTGCTCCTTGTATCTGTTACTGCAGTTAATTAAAACTTGCATTCTGTTTACTAATGCACGGGTGCAACTTACAATCACATTTATTATTTAGCGTTTTAAAAATGTTTTCTCATTTATATTCCCTCCCGGGCTCCTCAGCTTCTCTTCTAAAGGTTAGCCAAAAGTTTAAGAGTGACTGGATAAACACTGATATCTGACATAAGTCGAGCAGCGAGAAGAGCTTGAGAAACAACGGCTCTGTAACACTGGCACAATCGAAACAGAAGTTAATATACTTCTGATCCAACCCATATGGATATACTAATTAGAATTATTCACAAAGATCTAACCTAAAACTAAAGGAAAATAAAATAATTAAAGCTAAAATGTAATTATATTCTTAGTGTAGTATAAGAACAATCTTTACAAAAATGTAATTTTTGTGCAGACCCCTTTTGCCTAACTAGCAGGCTTGAAGCTCCTTCTGTAGTGTGTGATGATGTTTGAGAACACATGGAGAAGATCTGAGATCATTCTTCCACACAAAAACTCTCCAACTCCTTCAGATTCTGAGGCTGCTGCTTGTGGACTCTCCTCTGCAGTACATCCCTACGGACGTTGTTTCGGGTTTAGGTCAGGTGACTGGGATGACCATTGAAAAACCCTTATTTTCTGATATCTGAACCAATCTTGGGTTGATTTTGAGGTGAGCTTCAGATCATTGTCCTGCTGGAAGGTCCAACCATGGCGCACTTTAAGTTTCATGGCAAAGCTTTTACGTTTTCATCCAATATCTGGCTGGTATTTGAATCTGGAATCCATTTGTAACGGGCATGTCTTTAACAAGATGTCAAGGGACGGTGGAATAAAATCAGCCACATAGCATCAGAGATCCACCAGCAGACAACACTGTGGATATGATGGGCTTCTCTCCATTTCTTTCTTTCATGCTATACACCCATCTTTGACGGGTATTTTTTTTTACCAAAAAGCTCTACTTTGCACTAATTTTCTTTCTCACCTGACCTCTGAACTTGTTCCGTTGAAAACCTCGGTGGTGTTTAGTAAGAAAAGCTGTTTTACTTTGAGTTTGGATGACAGCAGAGGCTTTTTTCTTGCTCCCACCACAAGACACCTTGTTTGTTGGGGCGTAGGTTCTATCTGATGATAGTCAGGGAGACTTTCTGACTCCAAGATTCAACTGACCTGTGCAATTATCTAGCTGTAATCCTTGTAGAGTCTTTTGCAGTACAAACCATCCACCTGCCTTGGGTCAGTTTGCAGACACATCGTCACTTTAAAAATCTTAATTATTGATCTAACTGTTGAAATTGGCATTTAAACTGTTACAGAGATTTTCTTGCTCCAGATGTGGGCAGCTCTACAACTTTTCTTTGCACATGTTCTCTGTTCTTTCCCATTGTGAAGAACTTCAAAGAGAATTAGGCTTGTGTCACCTCATATTTATACCCCGGTAAAAAAGGAAGTCATTGTTCATCACTTCAGAGGTCTCACTAAATCAGGTTAACCTAAATATATTAATAGGACGGGAGATATGTTGCATTTAGGTTTTAATCACATGATTTCTTAGGAGCACCAGTAATTGTGGCAAACACGCTTTAGAGAAAAATATTTGTTTGATGTTAAGAATGTTAAAAGGTCAAATTTTATTGAATAATTAGAAATAAATGTCATGGTTATCGGCAATAAAGACATTTTTGCATCTCGTTTTACTCCTTTTAATGTATACAGTGCCAATATTTCTGGAGGGCAATGTATGTCTTATGTCAACATTTTGAACCTAATTGCCCGTCCAAGGATATATTTTCCCAGTTTGCAAAATAGGTTGCAAAATATTGTTGTTTAATGTATAATCACAAAGTCAGGTGGAGATGGCATTTAAAAAAAATACACAAATAGCAAAAACTAATTAGCATGGGCTAATTCTGATTGCAGTTGATCTATTAGAGATAGCTGTCGTATTTTTCTTTAAAATTGATTTTGAATGGATATTAACGATAAATCAATTAAATTTAACATTAGAAGCATATTTTCGTATTTTTATTTAGTCTTGAGGGATTGCAGATAGGACTTCAATCTCATAAACAACAACAAAAAAAACATTATTCACTGAAGTCACTTGTCAGTGATATAAAATGTGTGCATCTAATATTCCTTTCTCTTTTTTTGCCTCTGCAGAGGGACTGCGTTCGGCATCTTGAATGGGATCTGCAAGTTTGCGGCCATCATTGCCAGTTTCATCTTTGCAGCCTTTATTGGCGTCACAAAGATCATCCCGATCTTCCTGGCCTTCTCAGCCCTCGTCTGCGGAGGCCTGGTGGCTCTAAAGCTGCCTGAAACCCGAGGGAAAATTCTCTCCTAAAATGCCAAACTCCAGCAGTCTAAGGACAGAACAGCTACTGGGAAAGCTCTTTGGGAAAGTACAAGCTTAAACTGAAATGGAATGACAAAGGAGCGACCATGCTGTTCTAGCTGTGTTTATGAATCTGCCATGGTCATGTGATTAAAAATCTTGGAAGCCGTCTGGTTGCCTGCGTGAACCTGAGATTGCTCTCTACTCTCTCTGTAAGCTCCTCAGGCTAACCAGCTATTCTGTCACATGGTAGACTTCTACTGTTTGTCATTTCCTTTCTGTCATCGCCTACTCCACTCACACACACATGCACACACAGAATAGCAGCGTTTGTTTAGTTTGGAGTGTGTTTTAAAGAAAGATTAATGTGAGACGTGTCTGTGTTTGAAAGGTGACGTAGTTCTTGTTACCATGTTGTGCTTTGCGTTCATTCCATGTTGGAGAGAGAGAGGACTTATAGTCTTAACTTGAATTTGATTTGAATCCTGTTGTGTGTTTTTTGCTGCCAAGGCCTCAGCAGCAGGAATATTGCTGGTGTTGTTATTCAGAGAAAACACTTTCATTTTGTTGACTCACTCTTTATTTATTCTGCTCTGTCTGTCCGTCTGTGGTGTGAATAGTCTTTAGTTCACGTTGTATTGCTTGGTTTGTTATCTCTACAACTTAAAAATTGATGGTCCATTTTATTAAATTTAGTTTCCTTTAAAATGGATTGAATGCTTGTCATTTCTTCCAACCTGAAGAGCTGTGTCCTCGAATGAGATGTTGTGTCTGTTCTCTATCCTAGAGCTGTGTTCCGTAGGTGGTGATGGCTTAGACTCCCATCATGACAAAGTGTGAGGAATTATTCTGTTTATTTTTCATTGTCTTTTGTAAAAAAAAAAGAGATAAAGATATTGACTGGACTGAAACACATCGGTCTACTGCTACCACTACTATATTTGTAAATACTCTAGAACTGTGTCGTTGTAAAATAGTGGCTCCATCATGACTTGAATAAAGTTGAGGACTAACAATTCAGTTTCCTGGTTATGATCAATTAAAGGTTCCCAATTTTTTCACCGGGGACCCACAATTTTAGGTGGGTGGGAGTGAGTGCGCATTAGAGACCAGTGCGGAGGCGCCAGAGTGTGACATTGAAATTACAACGAGAAATGAGTTAACGGAGGGCATTTCAGTGACTTGATGGCTACAGCAGGGCACAGTTGTCATAAAATGAAGGCTGCAGCTTCTTAAGACCATGTGGAGTCTCCGGTGTTTTCTACCGCTGACAAAGAATAAAGGGGTTAGTCTTCAAGCAAGAAACATTCAACCTGGAGGAAATAAATACAGTGGTACTTCCATTTACGAGTGCCTTGCTTTTAGAGGATTTTAATATATGAGTTAAAGATTTTTATTTTATTTGCCTTGCTTTACGAGCGGTGATTTAATTTGCGAGCGTTTTTTTTAGTTGTAGCACGTATCACAGATTTTCCCCGATACGAGCGAGTACCTGTATCTCGTAAGAAACTTGCTTGGTATACGAGCGCTCTGCTTTGGTTTACAAGTCTCCTGTTTGAAGAAGTCGAAGACGCGAGCGCGGGCTTCCTTTGTGCACCCCAAGACTAGAGCGAAAAGCAAACGGATCTCAGGTCAGCCTCCCTTGCGCTCGCTCTCAGTTAGCGTCATACACTTGCAGAGTAGTATCCGCGCGCTCATGTCCGCTTACGTTTGGAAGGATTCAAGTGAGACAAAGTTAAGTGAGCCAGAATCTACCCTATCATTGCTATTTGTTAGTAAAATTACTTTTACTCTGTTTAAAATAACATGGAAAATGATTTTTAGATGAGAATTTTTGGGATATGGAACAAACTAATGGGATTTCCATTCATTTGAATGGAGAAATTTGTTTTGGTATACAAGTTTTTTGGTTTGCGAGCAAGGTCCAGGAACGAATTAAGCTGTAGATACCACTGTAAATAAATATCACCGCTATTACCAAACCACAGTCTCGACCCAGAAAAGGAAAAGGCTAACACTGGCTAAAATGATGAATTGGCTTGGTAGTTAGTGTTACTGTTCCGACCACTACAGGTTATAAGTCAATAGAAAGACAACAAAGGAGTATGGAAATAATCTTAAGATCCCCTTTTTCGTCTCCTCACAGATCAGTCACAGCGGACAATGAAAGGCAGGAGCAAGGTCCAACTGCACACCGTAAATACTTCAAACAATTATTCTAAGTGGAGTGACCTTAAACAATTCTAAAAAGTACAAGCTTAATAGGAATCACAGCAACTGCACGCCATAAGCCTGTCCTTTTTTATTTATTTTTTACCAATGGAGCATAACCTGGGCTGATAACAATGGGGAAGTAGTTGACTGAATATTTAAATAAAATTTAAAAAAAGCAAGGAAAAAAACTTGTCCTCCCCCAGGGCAATTCAATATATCTTTTTCCCGCTACCAGCTCATGTGCTGTGGCCGTCTAGACAGAGAAAAACCCCCGAAATAATTCAATCTACAGCAAGAGCAGCTTGCACCACAGATGCTCTGCAAACAATCAATTATTTAAAAACTTTAAAGCTCTTTATTGTGATCAACACTTAAATACAAGATTTAAAATGTAAATGGCCCAAAATGAATAAACTTTGAAAAACCTGCTATGTTGCTCTTATCTGTGCTGGCTATCAGCCTTCCTCAACATAGCAGGGATACACTTCTGTAATGAAGCACAGGGATTCTTTGCATGCCAACACGGAGTGAGTCGTGCACCTGCCTCAACCCCCAGGGCGGAATCACAACACACCTTCCCCCTGCGGGTAGTCCTATATGTCTGCAACTGTGCCGGGCACCTCCCTTCATGCCTACCGTCCAATCTCTACCTCTGAGCCTCTGAGCAAAGCACCACCTGCCTGGCCTCCAGAGTCTCGCTGTGATTGTCTGAACTCCATGTGTGGGCGAGCCAGAAACACTCCCTCATGGGGCTAAAGGGTGTACTGCAGATATAAATCTGGAATAAAAGTCAAACGAAATCATATCTACTCAAATTGCCGACCAAAATAAAATCCACACTGTTGGGTCTGTAGCCGTAAGCTCTCCGAAAAAATGCAAATACGTACAAAATGAATGCAGAGTATGGACTGAAGGCTCTGTCCAAATCCATATACATCTTCAATTTAAGCGTAAATGACCCTTTAGAGGGATTCGTACATGCACCTCTAAAAGAACGGCTGTGAATTTTTTTTGATTGTCTGCATTTCCAAGCCCTTACAAAAATGTATTAAATAGTCAGTGGTCACTCGGTCCTCCAAAGAATCAAGAGATAACTTCAGCCCAGTGTTGATGTTAAAAAAAAGATAATAAAATAGCTATCTAGGTGGATTCCGAAATAAGTAAAAATAAAATCTCAGATATCTTCTAGTTAGTCTTACAGGTGAGCATCTCATTAGGTAGACATGCACGGGATCAATAATCTGTATACATTTCAGCAGAATTTGGGCACATTTTTTAAAAACGTATGAGTTCTAATGAATATCATTGAGGATAGGTTAGCCATAATTTGGAAAAGGCATTAAAACGAACACAACAAACTCGAAAAAAGTGATAAACATCTCCAGCAACATGTCAGAGTGTATTAAATAGCCTCTCAGACCATTAAGTATATTTCTATCTCTACTTTCGCCATCTTTGGTGTTGTTCAAATGTTTAAATTTTCACTGCCAGCCCACTGGTAAAATTTGTGCCGTCTACTTATTCTCTGAATACACCTAGAAATTCACTAATGAGCACATTATATGTTATTCAATGAATCAAAAGCAAAACTGTAGTGTAAAAATGATGTTGGGTATTTGGAAAACATTTCCACCTGCAAGCTGTTCTAAGCTAAATACCTGTTTATATTCTGTGCGAACAAATGCATCAATACAATCATATTATTACCCTCAGCAAGAAAGACCATGAGTGCATTCACCACGGTGCTGAGCAATTATTTCAATCTGTAATCTGACAACATGCATAATGTATGAGACAAAAACGAAGGGGATGCAATTAAAACTTTTCTAGGCCGTCCCCATGAGGTATAAAAATATCAAGGCTGATGAAGCAGAACACCTTCCAAACAAATAAACGAGATATGACTCGAACGAAATAGACCTGTCAAGATATTAGAGAAGAACTTGGATATTCTTGTTTTATTCTGTGATGCAATGACCATTGTGTTGTCCAGGCAAATCTTATTCATTTATATTTTACTCAATGAATATTGTCTATCTGACACAGTCGGGACCTCACACTACCTTCTAGCATAATGGAAATAAGCATTTCAGGCATGGCAGGAGTGAAATGCAGCTCAGTAGAACTTTTCTCAGGTAGCAGCTGTGTGAGGATTGCTTATAAAAACATGACAGTAGGAGGACCCGACCGACTCTGTCGAGATCTGAAAAACACTCTGCTGATCTGTGCACCAGGTTTGTCGGTAGTCAAATCACAAAGCAATAATCTTTTTTCTGTCTGAAATCGAAGCTGCAGATATAACCAACAGAGAGATGAGCAGGATTTGCAGGATAACTTAATTTGATGATCGATATCAAAATGCTAATTTGGGGGTCTGGAATAAAAGAATATCCTCACCAAACCTCAGCCCAACTGCCCTAGATCCCATTCAAACAATATGATTGAATTCAAATGATTCCTAAGTTACGTTGAATAATGTTAAATGAAAATGAAAAAAACAAACAAAACAAAATGTCACTCTCTCACAATTAGAGGTAAATTTACTGCCCACCTCTGGCTGAGCCCTGCAGTTTGATCTGTGTTTCACACCTAGGGTGCAGAATCTATCCCCCTCACCTGGCAAATCACACGCACACACGCACAGGAATCTAAATCAGTCCAAAACTTGCCACGAGTAAAAGGTTCTAGTGATTTTGGCAATAAGAGAAATATTCAAACCTCTGCTCAGGAGAGGTCCAATCAGGGGTTTAAAGGTGTATTTGCTCCACTTCTCAATGTGCTTTTACATTCATACACTGTTATATGTAAGGGATAGTTTGAGTCTTTGTAAGCTCTGTTTCCTAGTCTATGTTTTGCTAGAGAAGCAAACATTGTTGTGTTGTTTACTTCTGTGCTTGAACGTAAACAGTCCTCACGCACATCCAAGTGTAAAAATGGTTAGATACGATGTAGAATGTCAGCTATGCCAGAACTAGGTCCTGTATCTTTTCAAAATCCACACCACAGTCTAACACCAAGCACATGCATACAAGATAAATAATTCTCCTTTGTTTTCGTTGTCATTATGTTCTTGCATCTGTTTGAAAGGTTATCAGGCTGAAAACAGAATAACCATAAGAAGTTGGGCTGTGACCTCACAGTTTTCACAAGAACTGTACACGTACACGTCATGTGGATAATAAAAAACAAGTGGTCACAAAGTAGAAAGTTTAGCAACTGAAGCTTTCAGAGCCGTACTAGCTATCAAGTTAGCACTCTATACATTCCAATGTATCTTGCTTATCTTCATGATCTCTCTGCAAAAAAAAAAACGGCCATACTGTCCATGTTCTCCTAGACACCTACATATGGGTTTGTAGTCTAGAGTAGCACATGCTGATTTTAACAGCAACGTTATGTCACTTTTAGCTAAAAAACATATAAAAAGCTGTGTCAAATTTTTTCCGTAAAGTGTAAAAATCATATTTTACAACAATATTTATGAAATTAGTAACATTTACCTTGCTAGGGAGTATGTGTTAAATAAAACGTTTAAATACTAAATATTAAATCTAAATGTATATGCTGAATCGAAATATTTGATCTGTTATAAATATAAATGTTGAACCTAAACATTTAGCAAAACAAAATATTAAGCTAGCGTACAAATTTCACACTGACGTCAGCAGATGTACCAAAATAAGAGCTTGATGAAGAAAACCTCTTTGACCCAAGGTTGCATCTACATGAACAACCAAAAGAAAAATTAACTTTACAGGAAGGTTGAACAACAAACCAAAAATAACAAAAATTACTTGGAAGTAAGTTGATTAGTCAGGTAGCAATGTTTGCTCACTTAGGCTTCAACATTAACATGGCGGACGAAAACTTTTGACTTACTTGTGAGAGACTTCACTGCAGGTTTGGTTGCACAACACCCGTTTTTATGGTGATGTACCCTTTTCTTTGTTCTTTTGTGCCAGTTTTCCTTTCTTTGTATTTTATTGCTCAAGTTTGAACCTGTTGAATGTCGCTGTATCCGTTTTGACCAATGAATAAAGATTTTTGGGTAAAGAAAGTGAAATTTTTTTTTCTGTTGCTCTTAAACACCCGTTTTAAGGTGCCAGGGCCATCCGGCTCAGGCACAGGCCCAGAACCAGCTCCAAAACTGCTTTGGTTCAAAATGGAGCTGCATTTATCATGGATAGAAGTGCTTTTTCTTCGTCGAGCTTTCACTTTCGTTCTTCCGCTAACGTCAGTTTAAATTAGCATTTTAGCTAAATATTTAGTTTTGTTCTAAATATTGAAATTCATCATTTAGATTTAAATTGAACATGAAGATAGGATATTTACATTTGATATTTACACTTACATTTAGCATTTAGATGTAACATTTATATTCATATTTAATATTTAGACCTATTTATTCAACACATATTTCCTAGGAATGTAAATATGACTAAATTCATAAATATTGCTGTAAATGGCATTAAAAAAAAAGCGCTTTGATAAATAAACGTGACAAAAAGTGACTGTTAAAATCAGCATGTGCTGCTTTTCAAACAGCGAACTACACCTACATCTTCAACTCTGCCATCTCCAGCTCTGCCTTCTGTCTTTTGGTCAGAGCCGCCATCTCCAAGCCTGTAAATACCAGACAAACCAACGAATGTCCAGTCGTGTCAGCGACTTTTTTTCCCCCCCAGAAAACACCAGTGCCTTTTTTATGAGGTCTTCGGGACTCAGGATGGCAAAAAATTATCAAGACAGCTCATTTCTGTTTTGTTAGCATGGTGCTAGCAAATAAAGTTCTTTCTGCCTTGAAGCTTTCAAATTTAACTTTATTGGCAATGTCAATAGTGACAACAGGCTGCAGGGGCTGAGGGATGTAAGCTGTGAGTACAGTAAACGTTAGCTTCCGCAAACGATTTATTGGTACAGTTTGAGTTGAAATCACACAGCCATGACTCTAAAATTACAAGCTTTAGTTAGTGGATCACCTACAGTTCATGGCAGTTTTGAAAGTCCACTGTTCAGATGCAGAATATACATTACTTTAGCCACCAAAACTGCCCTCATATTAAATCACTACTCAATTAATTAATTACCCATAAGTCCTTATTCTGTTCAGGGTCCCGGGGCTGGAGCCTAAATCACTATAAGTTTAAATGTATTCTAGGCCTATATTTAAATATTTTCACCACTTTACCTTGCCATCAAACAGACTATTCCAATGAGAATTGGTCTCTTCAAAGACTACAGGCTCTCTTTCAGAAACAGTTAGCCCATAGAATTCAGAATTTACTGGTAGACTATGTTCAAACTCCCAATGAATGAAAACAGTTAAGTATCTAAAGAGTACCTTCAAGCTCCTTAAAATTAAAAAATGCTATTGTATTCTGCTTGAGTGATGAAACGCCGTTCTAAGCAAAGATTGTCCCATATTTGGTGTTTTATATTGGTGGTGGTGCACTGTCAGATGTGTTGCTCTAAATTCTTCAAATCCTTCTAATCTATTGTTGGTTTTTTTTTAGAATACTTTATGATTTTTGTTTAAGGTTCTGTGTCGTAACCACAGTTGTACACCTTGCAAAAATTAATGCTCACTGGAGGATGTTCAAAGACTATTTTTAGAGTTTCAATAAATAAGGAGTTATCTCTCTTTGTAGTTAAATCTAAGCAAAGCATCCTCTAAGAGAAATGAATTAACTTGTTTTCCTTCCCTGTATTTATCTATACCATTGATGTAATTTATAAGAATGTTGTTTTCCATATAGACTGAGGTTTTATTTCTGCTTCAAAATCTAATGAAAAGGCAAAAACATACACATTACATTATAAACATTATACTTTTGCATTGTGTTTGTCATTATCCCTTATCGTCATATATAGCAATTTAACTTTACAAATTTTTTTAATACTATATATTTATCAAAGTGATTGTGGCTTTGACTAGTCTGCACACATTCTGTAATGTTTAACTTCCCTTTCATGTATTTTTTTTCCCTTGTTCCGATCTCCAAATGTCTCCTCTGTTTTTGCTGTATCACTAAAACGCGATGTCCCCACAGGAATACCGGAACATTAAATTCGATTTTTTTTAGATCCCTAACCCTAACACAGAATGTTTTTGCTTTCATTATGCCATTGTCGTTTGTTAGAGTGAAGAAATAATCGTCAGGTGATATAGGTGATGTGATGACAAAAACATACCCAACACTGACATGTTGAAAGGTTAAGGTTCACAAATCATGACCTCAGACCCCAAAGAGTGAATTCCTAGTAGAAAAACCACACTGGAGGTCTCACTGGGGTTAATGGACACAGGAGGCCCAGACAGGTGGCAGGCAGCCCAGCCAGCAGTGGGTGTGCATCCATCCAGAGGTGCCAAACTCCCAGCCAGGCTCCCACAGCCCCACCTTCGTCAGGGTGACTGGCAGGATCACAGAGGGGGTTCAAATCCAGTTCACCCTGCCCTCGGAGTGACACAGCACACATCTTAGCAATGACTCGCTTTATACACCTCAATAACTTCCCTGCCTCTCGCGATTCTACCTATTGTTCATTATTTATTATCCCTGCAGCGAAATGTTCCGGCAAAAGGAACTCAAAAGGGCTCAAAACTGAAGAATATTCTTCTTCTCCTTCCTTCAGCTGTTCCCTTTAGTGGTCGCTACGGTGGATCATTTGTTTCCATCTTACCCTGTCATCTGTATCTTCGCCTGACACACCAAACTTAATGTCCTCTCACACCACATCCAGAAATCGCCTCCTTGGTCTTTTTTCCCCCCTTCCTGTTAGCTCCATCTCAAGCATTTTTCTAGCAATATACCCACTATCCCTCCTTTTCACGTGTCCAAACCAACTCAATCTGGCCTTTGATGTACTCGTTTTTAATTATGTCAATCCTCGTAACTCCCAAAGAAAATCTGAACATCTCCAGCTCTGCCTCCTGTCTTTTGGTCAGAGCTGCCATCTCCAAGCCTGTAAATACCAGACAAACCATCGAATGTCCAGTTCTTTCACTGACTTTAAAAAAAAAATTAAATATATCTGCTTCATGGCAAGCCAGTCATCCTTCAGTAATGACATCAATTTGAAAAGGAGCCAATCACAAAGCACAACGATCGGGAATTATCGCAAGATGATTTAATGAAAAACACAGAAGCCCAGTTGCTAAAAGGGAGGGGGATTGCAATCAGACACAGTGAAACTCATAGAGGCACTGACTCGGCATTCGTCCAGTCATCGTTTCTGAAGAAGGAACTGCATGCAGAGGTTTGTTCTTGATGTTTCAAGGAAATATATCAAGATATTATATCGGAAAAATCTATTTCTCTCTAGTGTCCTAACATGTCCATGTCAGTCAATCATGATGTGCTTTATTCCTGTGCTGTAAGCAACATAGGTGAAATTTGCATCCTTACTTTGGTATCAAAATGCATCACTCTGCTCTTGTACACAGAGAAAGAGAAACGGCTGAGAAAACAGGCATAAACCTGAGGAAAAGAGGGGAGAGAGGGGAGAGAGGGGAGAGAGGGGATTGCAGCTCCAGCATTCTTGGTTCTCACAGCTGAAGTGTGAAGTGACGCCCCCAGACTGATCACTTCTCATCAGAGTGGAAACATCACACCTTGGCCTTAACTGGATAATACAGGTCATTATGCATCATTAGATCTGTTTACATTTAGTAAGTTTACATTTTAGCCGTGCAGGTCAATCAGAAGCCTATAGGACAGGAACAGAATAAGAAACTTCACTTCGGAGACCAACACAGTGAAGGATCACAGCTCGCACCTGATTTTCTGTGGCTATTAAATGATCATGGTGGCGAGAAGTTGTGAGATATAAAGTGAAGGATTTTACACCTTTGCCACCAAGGCAGTTCCAGGGATGGGTGGTTTGTGTTTCCGAGGTCAAAGAACTGGCTCTCAGCCAGAACAACCAGTGCCAGGGTGGAACCAAAACTTTGCTGGTCTAGAAACATGAACTGGTTTGAGTTAGAGTTTGGAGTAATTGAGACAAAATAATGCTTTGTGATCTCTAATTTTCTAAACAGATTGTATATTAATGTAGGCAAAGATATCTGAACTACAACAATGTAGTTTATGATTTCAGTCTCAATTATGCTGAATGTCTTTTCAATTGCCCTCTGCATTCTGTGACAGCTTATGTATCCAGAAGAAACAGAGCTGTGTCACTGGGAATCATTGGGATAGTGTCACCATAAACTAAGCAACACACAATAAATGTCTACTGAGACAAAAGTAAGGGGAATAAGTAAGGACAAATCTCTCTTGTATTGTATTAATTGGCATCACCGACCACAGCTCATAGTGCAACATTTCATTCATTTTTTTTAGTTTTTACTAGGTACATTTTCACAATCTCCACTACCATCGCTAGTTTTGTTATCAAAACTCTTGGTTCTTCACTGTGGATGACATTGATGTAATGACGTGTCTATAGTCCCTCTATGATGTCATGATGAGGTTCTAGTTCCTCTGTGACATAATGATGTGGCTCAAGTGTCTCTGTAAAATAGTGACTTGGCTTTAATACCTCTGAGATGTAATTTAAAGGCTCTAGTACCTCTGATATGTATCTTAATGGTTCTACTACCTCTGTGATATAATGACTTTGCTCTAGTACCTCTGTGACATAATGACATGGCGCTAGTACCCGTGAGATGTAATTTAATGGCTCTAGTACCTCTGTGAAGTAATGACGTGGCTCTAGTCCCTATGAGATCTAATAAAATGGCTTTAGTACCTCTGTGATGTAATGACATGGCTATAGTGCCTCTGAGATGTGATTTAATGGCTCTAGTACGGCTGTGATGTAATGATACATCTCAATTACCTCTGTGACATAATGATGTGGCTTTGAGATGTAATTCAATTTGCAGGATAAAGTGAAGTACAGTCACAAGTTGGAAGTATTTCAAATATCATCATGTGCACATAAGTTATAATGTACATTTGGGTACGTTAACAGCAGATTCTTCTATCCAGGTAATCATCTATGGTTTCGTTTTGCCATAAATGACCTCCTCACACTTTCCTCTTATATTGTTCAGTTCAAAGTGTCTTTAGCTTGGCACGGGTCCATACACATGTGCAAAATGCATCTGGGTTTCTACAGTGACTGATCCCAAAAAAAAAACTGTTGTTCTGAGCAGGAGTCAAAATTCACACTTCTGTTCCTTCAGCTGAACTTTCCCAGACACAGAGGAGAAGGAGAGGCATGGAGACAAGAAGGTCCCAGTGAGGGAGGGACTGTGTGTGTGGGGGGGAGGGACTGTGTGTAAGGGGGGGTGCGCGCGCATGTGTGTGTGTGTGTGTGTGTGTGTGTGTGTGTGTGTGCGTGCGTGCGTGCGTGCGTGCGTGCGTGCGTGCGTGCGTGTGTGTGTGTGTGCGTGTGCGTGCGTTTTCACTGCTTTAGACAGTGATGGTTTGTGAGAATCTGTGGAGGTGTCACTTCACACCTCTGCGGCCTAGCCTGGATTTATAAGCCAGTGCAGCAGAGAGCAGCAGCACTCACAGCTTCCCAGTTTCTCCTGTCAGACCAAGAGTCCCTCCTTCCACACAACATGGATACCTCTTCCATGCCTCTGCTAAACTATGGACTGCAGTACCAGTGGTGCTCCGATTCGGATCTTTCTAGCATCTCTTCTGCAGAGACTCTCTCCCCAGTGACCTCTATGGACTCCAGCCTCTCTCCGTCCTACCAGCAGCTTCCAAAGTCCACTCCCACAGCTGCTAAAATGGAATATTCCCCGACGCTCAAATCCTCATCATGCTCCCTGTCTAGATGTGGCCGAAAGACGGGCCGTGCCACTCGGATCCGCACCAAGCAGAGGGAAAGCGCCAGTGAGAAGGAGAAGCTTAGGATGAGGGATTTGACCAAGGCTCTGCATCACCTCAGATCTTACCTCCCACCCTCAGTGGCCCCCGCTGGACAAGCTCTGACGAAGATAGAGACCCTCCGTCTCACCATTCGCTACATCTCCTACCTGTCAGCACAGCTGGGCCTCAGCGAGGAGGTGCTGTTCAACAGGAGGGAACAAGGAGACACCTCGGCTAGTGACCCCTCGTCACCTGACATCCTCAGCTACTTCCACCAGGGCTCCATGGCCGGTGCAGAAGGCCTGCTTAAGGATCAGAATCTGAACCATAGCTTGTACTCAAGCCAGTGTCACAGCCAGGACCCTGTCACCGCGCTGCATTCTGGGTGCAGTAGTTTTGGACTGGATCAGTACATTGAAGCCCCTCAGAGAGACATGAGCTTGGATTCAATCCTGCAGTCTCCTCCAACCACAAGGCCCTCATGTCAGGTATGTCAACATGAACTCATGAATGTTATTCATGACTGCTGAAATCACCGATACCAATCGCATTTTTCTGTTTCTTTTTTGATACAGATGTGTGGCGAAGACGTCTGCACGCCGCTGGTTCCCAGGGAGTACTGGGGTTAAACGCTCTCACGCCCATCATCCAATAACAGACACAAACTACTTCTCCGTCTTTACTTCCTCACTGTGAAACCAGTAATTTATTTGAATATATGCTTTTATACATTGTATTTATTTTTTACTCTGTAGTTTTCCATGTAAATATCGATATCTAACAATTATTTTTATATTCCTTTATACCACTATTTATAATAAATATCACAGCTGCCTGTTGTGTCATCATTCTAAAGTGTGTGTCATAGTGCTTCATCCACCAACCAGCGTTCAGAGTCAATTGTTATTCACGCCATTTAGGTTTGGACACTGACTAAATGTTCGGCGGTAGGGAGGTTAATGGTTCAAATCCCAGGATTGACATCAAAATGTGGATCAAAATATCTAATGTCATCAGATAGTGGGCAATTTCCTACATTTTTAATATACTCTTGAGGAAGGCACTTCACTTCATACTTGTGTAGTGTGTGTGTTTGCGTGTGTGTGTGTGTGTACGTGTGTGTACCCAAAGTGATCCTAAAGAATGTAGGCAGTATGGAACGGATTTTGGGGAAAGAGTACCCTCTGTTGGTAATAAAGGTG
Source organism: Lophius americanus (assembly GCA_037951165.1). Classification (NCBI taxonomy): domain Eukaryota; kingdom Metazoa; phylum Chordata; class Actinopteri; order Lophiiformes; family Lophiidae; genus Lophius; species Lophius americanus. Next base: position 8,799,122 of record JBBDHG010000014.1, read on the forward strand.
AACCCCACAAGATCAGTGGCTCAACATTTGGAAAACTGAAATCTTAATTCTTAACGTCAACCATACTGATTAAAAAAAATAAAATGTCAAGTCCTTCCGCCTTCATCGATTGGATTGAAAGAAGGTGGGGGAGAAAGAGAAAGAAAGACAGACATTTAAAGACAGGGACACAGACATGTACAGCAACAATAACATCAGCAATAGTATAATAATAATAATAATAATAATAATTAATAATAATAATAATAATAATAATAATAATAATAATAATTAATCATTAATAATAGTAATCATCATCATGAGCCAAACACAATTCTATGGAGTCTTGGAATTGAGTAACATGAATTAGTGCAACCTAAATGTGTACGGCAGGAAAGGAAGGCGTAGGAGAGAGAATAGTGCATCATGGGAAGGTCAGAAGTCCCTTGGCACTATGAGAACAAGGAGAAACGGTGAACTATTACCTGAATCTAAATTCTCCTCAGATTTACAGAGCTACAGAAGAAGGTTCAGCTGGTTATTTAACTGCCTGGCAAGCTCATTATTTGATTTCACTCTGAAAGCTCAAACAGCTCCACTATTTTTTCCAAAAGATGCAGCTGGTTTAAAAGAACAAGCTCTAAATATATATTTATATAAAATCCATCTCTCAGGATATGCTGACAAGCAGCTGTTTATTAATACACTTCATCAGATGAATGGAATGTGGTGATAAACCAGGAAACGTTGTTCTCATAACTCAGTTATACCCAAAAATTACAAAAACATAATCCCTTTGCGTTGCCTCCGCATCGGTGGCCCCTTTGCCTTGTGGTGTCCCTCAGGGCTCCACCCCTAGCCTCATACTATTTATAATAAACATGCTGCCACTGGGTCACATTATAAACAGGCTTGGTCACATATTTAAATAGGAAATAGTGACTCAAAATGTCCTCAACCAAACAGTAGAGCAGGACATTAAAGGGTAGGCTGATCCCGCTCTGCGCCCTCTGGTGGAGGAATGGTGTCTCTGTTGGTATTCATGCCTAAAAGTTGGGATTTTGGATTTGCTTCCTGTCGTTTCCTTTGATATATACTTATACTTTGATAAGATAGTGTACGTTTGTCAGACACATAAAGCGTACCTGTCACAGTTATATTAATGACAGTACAGATCCAGAGACAATCAAACAAAAAAACAATAATACAAAAATAAACCTTTCCCTTCTTATCAATGTTTAAACAGATTCCTGCTTACAATCTTATGATCACAGTGAGCCCTCTGATTTGCTCCCTCTTTTCTAGAAATGTTTTAGTGATCCTGGGGATGGTACTCACACAGCTTGGTGACCTATGACAAATTTAATTTCTGTATTTCATTGCTCCCATTCATTGCTTATTTTATAATAATAATTATAATAATAATACTTTTAATTTATAACGCACTTTACATTTGGATCAAATCTCAAAGTGCGAATTGATAAATCTGGCTGTATTTGAACCCAGTTTTGTACTAAATCAAATAAATATTGTTATATAAGGGTACAGTGGCACGGTGGATAATTCTGTTACCTCACAGCACAAAGGTTCTGGGATCAGATCCACCATAATCTTTCCCTGTCCAGTCAAAAAACAGGTGACTCTAAATGGCCCGTAGGTGTGAAAGTGAGTGTGAGTGGTTGTTTGTCTCTATAAGGGTCAGCCCTGAGATGAACTGGAAAATGTTTAGGGCATATCCCGCCTCTTGCGTGAGCTGATATAGGCTCCACCCCCCCACCCCCCCACCCCCCCACCCCCGGCACAACCCTGAACAGAATCGGCGGCTACAGATAAAGGAGAGATGAAAGGTAATAATATTATATTATCAATTTACTCCATGGTCCTATTGGCAAACGTCCTTCATAACAACTTGTAAAATTGTACTAAATCTTTTAATTTTTAACAATATGTGTCTGTCCATATCCATAACCAGGGTCACATCCTAGACTGAGTCTGGGTGTGTGAATAGAATGTGTTGAAATCAACTTCTTTGTTATCTGATCAGTAAAACGCTGCTGTTATCTCTGACTCTTTTACAGTGGCTACATTACGATAGTAATGTTCATTACACCTCATTGGATTCTGCATTTTATAAATCATTCTCTTGATGGTGTATTTCTTTATCCCTCCCACATGATGATTTGTGCCATTCTTTGAATTTTTTGTGTTCCTCAATGTTAGACCTCCTTTGAAGAATAGATCAGTGACATAATCTATTCTTCAAAGATGATCCCACAGCCTCGATAAAACGAGAGTCCCAAGCACACTTTCTGGCTGGAAAAGCATTTTGATATCTTCATAAGTATCCTATCTATTTTAGAATTCTGTGTAGTGTGGATGATCAGTTGGCAAACCCAGCCTCTCCTGGAGACTCTACTGATTCTGATGGCGTCAGTCAGGTAGGGTGGAGTTAAAATAATCTGGCATCGCTTGGCTGATAACCAGAACTCGTGAATGTAGCCATGTTAAACCTGTTTTAGCATACTTACATTAGCTCCTTCTTTCTTTAAGAATGACTTTTAAGATCTTATTGAACACACTTATGGCTCTGCATAACATGAACCCCTGACATTTTTTAAAATGGATTATTTGTGCCATGCATGTAAACAGTACCAGTCAGAACACAAGGAGATCCACATACATTCATGCCAGCAATAAAAATAGTATAACAAGTAATATCAAGGCATTGCTCGATTAATGGTGCCAGTCTTAAATTATATATTTATTTATACTTATATAATATTAAACCTTTTCAATCATTTCTGACCTTTTAATCCCATATTAATCTGTATATAACGTGAGATGCATAGTCAGCGTTTTTTATTCTTTCAATTTAAATTTTTCCAGAATCCATGTTGAAATATAAAGGAGGCAAACCTTTTGCGATCAGGACTTGGGACTCTGGAACAACCTGCGCGAGTCAATACTCTTCTTAATCTCATCTGAAAACATGTTTTTTTTCTGAGCTCCCTCTTTAGTGTAATGCAAAATTATTTATCCATTTTTAGTTTTAAATTGTTGCGTGGCATTATAATTTTACATAGATTTTTATTGCATGTAACATTTCCATGTATTCGGATTACATAATTTTAACATAAACAAACGAAATAACTGAATATGATGCATTTTCTAATTCAATAAGAAATTTAGGTGCAAATTATGTTTATGTAATAGTTCTGATATAAATTATGTGTTTTCAAAACAGCATTATTTCCTGAAAATAACATGTAAACCAATCTCATTCATTTTAACTAATTTAATGCTGCTTGTTCGACAATGATACTTATTAAAACGTTCATATTATTTATTTGACTTCATTTATTTGTTTTCATGATAAACAAATGAATGCTGGGTCTATGAAATTTGAATGCATACATTTTAAACATTTTAAAAACATGATTGAATTAAAATTAAAAAAGATGCAATTGCTTAAACTTTAAGCAATTATTCATTTTTGAGTGTATAAATGTAGATTCAAAATAAATTCTCTTCTGCATATATAAAGTTTTTATCAATCCATCTATTACCAATAAGTTGCCACAGCGACACAAGCTTTTCCCGTATCCTCTTCACATGGTCTTCAGCCAGTGAGGACTTAGTATTCAGTGTAGTTTCCCGGCCAGAGCGAAGATCAGCCTCTGGGCCAGCTTATCTAGTTTATTTAGTGCATTATTGTTAATGAGGCTCAGCAAACATGGAGGGGTCCTTGGCACCGCAAAGTCTAGACTACAGATATGAGAGTGCCCTTATTCTTTCCTCCTTTTTCTCACCTACAACCCTAATTACCTGCTACGTCAACAGAGAGGCCTTTAATATTCATAGAGGAGAGTGGATCTGCATAGCAGGCAGGAGAGTGAGGCCAGAGTGTTTGGGTTGCCACATCTATGCCCCTCATTTGAAATCCAAGCATCAAACCTAACGCAGAGCCTATTATACTCACTCCCACCACAGGGAAGCTAATAAACTTTAGTGATCTAAAAGGGATTGGGATGAAAGGGTTAGTGCTGCTGTGCTTATTATTCACTCATTACATGTGAGTAAACACCGTCAGAACGGATGTGGATTAACAGAGTGAAGGTCTTCAATAGAGCTTCAGCTTTGGAGGGTGGGAGAGGAAGCTGACAGCCGAGGAGACAGATAGTGCAGGACGTTTTTGTTGGAAAATAAAAATCATCTAACAGACCACTCATTTAAAGCAAATAGGAAGACATAAATGTGTCCTTAATTGCAAACAGGTATGTCTCGTTGGGTGTCTTTCAGGAGAGACCTGTGTAAAGAACTACATGATAAATTCAGATTACAAACATACACACGCACACAAATAATTCAAGTACATGTTATCTCAATTAAAAAGAACAAAAACGGTTACAGGCATGGTTTCTAATACCTCAGTATGACATTTTCAAATGGTTCAATTAAACTAGTCTTGTGACCATAACACGCTTCACTCAAACTTATTTAAATAAATAAATAAAATGGACCTGCAACATTGAATGTAAGTATTTTAATTACATATGATATTTTATATTTAATGTCATTACACAAGGTCAATTTCAACTTTCACATTTGATGTAATCTTCCTCTATCATGTCATGTGAGTCAATAAATTAATGATCAATAAACAAGGTGAATCAATTAAATAACCTTATTTTGATCAAATACAGAAAACCTCTTTTTTACGTATATTTTGAATATTGCTTTCACTTTATAATTGAATGGACAAAGATTTGTTCACACTCAATCAAAAAGATTAAATTGTGACAACTTGTATAAAGTTGTATACTATAATTCAAAATGCTCTTGGTCAAGGTTTTGGTCTAAACGTTTTTGTGTGTTTCTGAGGCACTGATCATTGAAAACACACACATAAAAAAAAAAGTCTTTGTTTCCAAGTGTAAACGCGGTACGATTCTCTGTATAAGCTTGAAACTTAAGATTTGTGGCATCACTCTCTATGAATACAGACATATTTATCTATTATTTTTAACTATCTCTATGAAATATCTGACCTGTATTGCTCCTGAGAAAAATGGTGTGAATGACCACCATGATGTAGGAGGTCAAAGCGGGGATCTGGTCCAGGAGTCAGCTGTTGAGACTGGTGTCACCTCACACACCAGTCTCAACAGCTGACTCTGCTCAAGACTGATAAAACATTAAAAAGCTCTTGAAAAATCATCTATAATGACATTTAAAATTTTCAATGTCTGAATACCTTAAGTACTTGCCCTTGCTTGAAGTATTTTCATTGATCTAAATGATGTTTTTCTTGCATAAGCAGAGGTGGTGGAGAGCAGCGTGACACCGGTTCGCACGTCTGCCTCATGGGTTTCACCTCTGCTAGAGCGCAGGAGTCAAATGTGACGCGGTGGATTGTGGGAACGCTGCCTGGGACTCAGATACACGGCCCTCATCTGACAACCAAGTTAATGGAAATAGAATCCAGTGATCTGGTGATTCCCTCAGGAATAACAACCGGGCTAATTTAAAATGTATATTTTTACAATATTGCTATTCATTATAACATCATAACGGGTTCTTTTTTCAAATAGCAAAATTGTAGTCTACAAATTTCTGAGATTCATCATGACTGAATTTACTCAAAGAATCTTAGTCACTCAAAACCAAAGATCCGTTTATGACAACCGGTGACCTTCTTTGTGTTTCACCCACACAAAATCAATGTTCTGAAAACAAACATTTTTGAAAACGGGTTTCAGAGTGTAATCTCTTTAAATCGGCAAACTGGTGAAACTCTGTGGTGACACGGCCTCATGCACACAAACAGGTGAGGTGTAAACTCTTTGCACATCGCAGCTGCCCTGGCACACTTCTCCAGCCCAACCCTCATTCTCAGCAGGGCAGAGAGAAGTTCTGCAGTCAATGTGCAACAGGACTACACAATTAAACAACCTGTATGTATGCTTGATGATGGGAAACTGCATGGGACGTTTGACTGAGCCTGAGACGGTGCAGTTATTGATGATCTCCTGTCATGGCCTGATCCATTTCTTAGGCAGAAGGCACGTGAATTTTTCTACTTAATGAGGCAAGCTTCTAGATCACACCTTGTCCCAGGGCCCTAGGCCTGACCTGTTTCCCATGGGACCCCCTGCTCTGGGTGTCATCTCTGATCCCAGAGCTTCTCAGGGCCAGACTTGGCTGCCAGAGGTGTAACCTCACACCTCCCACCACATATATGAAGCAGCCATTCTGGTCCTCCTCACTCTCCTCTGCCTTCCTCACCAGCAGCACACTGACAGCTCAGGCAGAAAACCGACCACAGCTTCTACAGCGGCCATGGAGTTTTCCTACAGCTCTGCTCTCCAGGTCCAGGAGAACCCCTTCCTGTTTGACTGCGAGTCCCTATTGGACAAATTGTATGGTCCTCCGGCGTTCAATCCAGCCTCTGACCCCGGATACTCCAGCGCTGGTAGCAGCCTGTCTCCTACCTCCTCGGTGGACTCCTCATTCTTCTCCCCCACCTCCCTCCAGGCTGTGGGGAACGAACATAACCTCTTGGACTGTTTCATCCTCAACAGCCCTGCAGAATCTCATCCGTCCCAAAAGATTCCGCTCTGCTCCAGCTCCGACTCCAACTCCTCGACATCCACATCCACTTCCACCTCAAACAAATCCAGGTCCAGGTATCCGGGGAAGAAGCGCTGGACGGCAAGCGAGAGAGAGAAACTCAGGATGAGGGATCTGACCAAGGCCATACATCATCTCAGGACATACCTGCCCCACTCCGTCGCACCAGCTGGACAGACCCTGACCAAGATTGAGACGCTCCGTCTCACCATCCGCTATATTTCCTACCTTTCGGCTCAGCTGGGCATCAGCGAGGAGGTCCTGGAACAGAGGAGATCCTTAGGCTTTATGGAGAAGCCCCAAACCTTAAATCAGTTCCTAGGTCAGCCGGTAACCAACCACAGCCCTCAAGAACCAGACTGTAACAGCATGAACACATCCCAGCTGTCTTCTCTGCAGCCCTCATATCAGGTACCATCATCTTCATGTTGTTAAAAATGAGGACAATTTGAAATGCTGTGGTCTCATTTTTTCTTGAGCAGTTTAATTCCATTGCTCTCCAGAGTTGAATTAATTGATAACCAGAATCTATGTTTTGTCCTCAGGTCTCTTTCTCCGGCGGCCCATACTGGGTGCAACAGCAACACCATCACAGTGCTGCCTTCTCTGCACAGTGCTGAGAGACACAACGCTCCATCAGCTCAACTATTTTCATTGCAACAATGAACTCAAGCAACATTTATGGATGAAACAGCAAATTTTTTGTTATTTTCAACAAAAAATAAATGTGTTTCAGTTATTTATTCAAGTTTCATTTAGTGTATTTAGAACGGTGTATTTATTGAGTTTTGTACAATGTGACCAGAATAAACATGACTTATGAAACGAGCCCTGAGGTTGCAGCATTGTCATTGGCTTCCTTCTTCTGTGACAGTTAAATTGAATCATTCTTGGGCTCCACTTCCTTACATAAACACTGCAGTTGTCAGCAGAACACGCAGGTGCTAAACAGGGGGCACATCCCCTCTAAATTACTTAAGGAAAGACCCCTGCTGGGGGAAGTGGCAGCTGAACCGGGAACAGATAATTGGCACCTTTTCTATTCTGTGCGAACATGGCTGCTACTTCAAGCCTGGAAATATACAAACCTCACGATAAAGAACCAGCAGATATTAGCCAATGTTTTTCTTCAATTACTTATTTCACTCTGATGAGGACTTCCTGTCCATTTATGATCTGGATTTTAAAATGGGCAAAGATGAGTCAGTGTATTATGACTATTAAATAATACGTCAACTTTGTGAACAGATGCGTTGCTACTGATGCTTCAACTACTGCAAATTATGAAGTCATATTTGGAAAAACAGGAATTTAAAAATCAAAGTTTTAAGATATGAAAAACCTTTACACCAATGTTGGACCCAACACTCCAACACCTCTATAGAGTGTTGGAGTGTTGGGTCCAACACTCTATACTCTATTTGGTTTCTACAGAGTGTCTGTGCCTAAACTGCACAGGATGGTCTCAAAGAAGGACCCACAACTTTTTGATAAGCTTAAGATCCAAGCTTATAAAAACAGACTTCAATAAATACAAAGGTATAAAATATATTATAGATTTTATTTCCTGGAATGGCATTTACAGAGGATGCAAAATTATGGCCATGCAGCCTAAAGAGCACACAAAAATCCCACAAGGCGTTGTTATATTCCTATAAATATGTTTTCAAATGGTGCAAAGTACAAACAGTATTAAAATATTATTTCCTAAATACAAGACTCGATTTTGGAATTCATAAAAAGGCTTAATCAAAACTTTACATTTTAAAAGGCTCAATCATATTCGGAAGATTTATAATAATAATAAAATCAGGGAGGGAAATCTACATTTGATTACCCCTGAGTCACGGGTGGCAAACTTGAGATTCACTGACAAACCATTTGAGCACCTTGTCTTTGTTCAGGGCCACCCAGTTCATACTGGCCTTGGTTCTCTCCAGGGCCAGATCCAGAGACGAAGCTGCTGTGCCCAACTGGTCCGCATTGACTTCTTTGAACTGCAATAACTGAAAAAGAGTAAGATAGGATGGTTACTGGGCTTTACTCATAAGATTTCAGTATAAGGATCTTATTAATTGCCACCTTGGTTACAATTTAAGTTCATGTGTGTGCTGATGTAGAGGAAATATTATTCGAGTAATTAATATTAACTTTGGTATTGGCCTCCAGTTGATGTGACTTTTGCCCTCATCAGTTAAAACTGACCTGGACTGGTGTAGCTTTTTATAAAGAACATATTATCTCCCAATTCTGAGTTACAACTATTTAATCAACTTCATTCCAATTCATTACCACCAACATTGACACTATTTTGGGGATTTACACATAAATACTTTATTTAAATGAAATGATACCCTATATTTGAGTACAAATAGCAGAAATTATTAATTATTTTTGATGATATTTAAGGTTTATTCAGGATACTGTTTCGAAAACATTTCATTTTTTGTACTGGCAGCACATAATAGAAAAAGACAACTGTTGTAATATATTGAATAAAACCGATCAATGAAAGTAGCAGCAGCATCTGGTTCTTGGTAATTCGATGCAAGAGGCCAATGTATCTGGAGACTTTTGAACAAGGAGCTTAAATGGCTCAGAAGTTGTCGATCGGGTCAGATGCATCTTTCAGAAGATGACAAGAAATGTTTGAGAGGCTGTACCTGCTGGTATTCAAACTTAGTGGAGAATCGTTTGGTCACCCCACTAATAATTCCTCCAAATGAAAATGATCCGCCGCCATAGCTGAAAAAAAGTGACAACAATCAGGACTAACTTTGATCACTTTTCAAACAAACACAGGCTGTGTAACCTGTTTTACAACTTCTAAATTCATTGTTCATTACATGGAGAACTACAGTCCAAAATGAGTGTAAAGGATTTGAAAATACATGGTAGGTGGCTGGTTTACGTGTGTGCATGAGGAGAAACTCACTCATTGATATGGCTCCACTTGGCTCTGATGAAATCCCACGCCAGAGGCTGCCCGACGAGATTGTTAGCGATCAAAATAATGGTGGCGGTGGCATCCTGCTTACGGATCTTCTTTGAGTCCAGACAGTAGTCCAGATACCTGAAACACAACCCTAAGATGTGAAATGTACTTATTGCTGCTGCGCTACATATAAAGTTTAAAATGTTATAAAATGACACAAATTAGGGTTTGTTCATCTATTTGTATTCATTGTCAGTGAGAGCTGCTGCTTCACAATTCACAATATTGCTTTCAGGAGAGCCAGGGTCCGGCATACACTTTAAAAACAGTCCCACTATTAAGAAGTCAAAATTTCTTAAATATAATCATCTTTTATTAAGCAAAAAAAAAAAATACAATGGGTTCAGCTGATTTATAAGAACAAGAATTAGGGCCAGGCATAAGCAAAAAAAATGAGTTCAAGATTTTTTTCCCTATTTTTTTTCGAGAAAAAAATGGAAAGGTGAAGTGTGAAGTCGAATTGTATCAAAGAATAATGATTTTCCGTCTAATTTAATACTCCTTAGCACCTTAAAAGTATTGCAAAAGTCTTGTCACATAAAAACTGTAACCGTCCTTAAACTGGACAGAAAGGCCAAAATATTAGCAAGTGGAGATCCCTGCAGGCCTTTACAGTTCTATCTTTTAACATTGAAATGGTAAACTTTCCCCGCTGATAAAGTTTCCAAACACAGAAAGTTTTCTTTATTCATCTTGTATTGTAGACAGCGGGTGTCAAACCTTTTTCTCAAATCTTATCTAATAATTTTTAGATTCTAGTACCCCCTTACTTGTCTTTATAAAGGCATACTATACTTCACCACTGAATTATTTATTGATACTAACATTCTAATTTATAGATATTAAACATATAAATATTTACCATTTATGATGAAATTTATCGAAATTCTTTATTTAGTTTGTGTGTGTGTGTGTGAGTGTGTGCATGTGCATTTAGATTTAACAATATTGTCGTTACAATTAGACAGTAAATTTACACTTTCAACGCAAAGTCACTACTCCAACCAGCATTTTATTTTATTTTATCTCCGAAGAAGTCGGGGATGTTATGGGATCATCATCGACGCCACAGATCCTTCGTGTGAATGCGATTACTCAAATCTATCTATTGGATCATTTCATCAGATTCCATACCCATATAGCCCCTAGTGCGAGGAAGAACTGTAGTGATGTTGGGAAAGTTTGGTTGTATATTTCTAATACTAGGGGGAGCTTTATCTGAAAAATTGTCAGGCCATAATTTCTCAACCGTTTCAACCGATTCAGTCCAAACTTGGTACATACGAATCGACTCAAGGAGATCTATTATCTGAAACATCGTGTTTTACTATAGTAGTTGAAATTATACGCATTAGGGGGAGCTTTTTATGGAGAAAAAAATTCTGACATAACTTCCTTATCGTCGGTCCAATTTAGCCCAAATTTTCTATCTTGAAAATATCAGATCTTACTCCAGTAGTTCATATTTTGCACACTAGGGGTAGCTTTTTATTACAAATAAACCCCGCTGTCTCCCGGAAATAACTCCAAAAAAAGTTTCATGTATCATTTGAAAATTTTATACCCACATAAACCTTAGCAAGTAAAAACTGTGTTTTTGGGAAGGTGGGTTGTACAGTTCCGATCCTAGGTGGAGCTTTATCTCTAAGTTTTCGGGCAATCATTTCTCACCTGTTGGACCCAACTATACCAAATTTGGTGAATTTTAATCAAGTAGAGGAGATCTATCTTGTATTTATCAGGTTTTACTCTAATAGTTCATATTTTAATCGTCAAGTGGAGTATTTTTTGCTTCTTCTTTTTTTTTTTACAAAAATACTATGGACATAACCTCACATTTAATTTGAGAAGGTCAATCAGTGGGATGTCTTGTGCAATGCAGTGTAGGCCTACTTTTATTTTCTGATTGCTGTGACACCGTCAATCAGATTTACAAATTGCAAAATTGCAATTGCAAAAAACTCCACCGTTCAAATCTCGTAATCGTTAAGACACTGTCTTATGATGTTGCGTCAATAGGTCAGGAAGTCATGCCAAAATTTGTAACATCTGTAGCATATGTCCAAACCTACCCCCAGTCCGTAATATTCAATGCTATATATACTATTCTTCTGTACTACGAGCTACAGGGGTCTAACATTTCAAAATTGTCCATTAAATACTTTTGAATTATAATATCAACCCGAATTATCTGCAGCAGCGGCGATATTCCATAATATTCCCAACTTTTCAGAGAATATAAATATTGTGATTTTCTCTGCAGCCAGAATCACTTAGCCCTACCAGCTGATGCTAGCAGCAAATTCATGAATGTCAGTGCGACTGACCTGTTCAGTAGCCACGGCTGTTTGGTGCAGGACAGACCATACATAAGTTTATCAGCCTCGGAAGCGATGCTTGCGTTCTTATACATGGACCAGGCAAAGTTCCACTCCTCAGGTCCTCCTGCTGCAATTGCATTGCAGTACACAGTATTCTTCAAGTTGTTATTGATCCTGAAACAATCGATACAGACGACTGCGAGTGAGTGGCAGTGAAATAGTGATGCATTCTGGGAGGCCAAGTGATAAGTATGGTGGTGGACGGGCGTACACACCACAACCATCAACCATAAATTTGACAACATGCACACGCAGCAGATGAAGAAAACATCTTTATCAATTTGACAAAACACGCATGCTGCATTAGCCACAACACAACACATTAAGAAAAACGATCTACAAAAGGCAAAACAGATTCAAACACGACTATTCAAAATATCATGAAATGTTTGTGTATTACATCTGTTTCATTCATTAAATGAGGAGATAAAAAAGTGCATCACTTTTAAGTGTTGTTCGTAAACCCTTCCGTTGTGTTGTGGCTTTTGCAGATTGTTTCTCTTAATGTGTTGTGTTGTGGCTTTTGCAGATTGTTTCTCTTAATGAGATTTGTTGTGGCTATTGCAGCGTGCGTTTGTTGTGAAATTAATGAAAATGCTTTCTTAATTTGCAGCAAGCACATGTTGTTAAAAAGATGGTTGCAGTGCAATTGCCCATGTTGGCCACTGTAGATAAGGGCTCAAAGCAGAGGCAAAGAAAGAAAGACATTGACATATTGATACTTATATTGGAAAATGAGGAAGATAGGAATAATTATATGGATGTGACAAAAAAGACTACATGGAAACGAAATAGAAGGAAGGAAAGTGTAGTGTGAAGTTACTTGTTGATAGCTGGGTTGCTCATCCACTCTCTGAACCAGCCATTGGTCAACTCCTTACATCCTTCCACCCCAGTACTGCAGGCCAAGGAGATTGCGTTCACCTGGTTATACCTGGAAAGGGACATTATGGAATACGAAGTTCAGAAGAATGTTTGAGAACAGTGTCAATATAATACTTTCCCCAATTCTGTGAGATCTAAAAGACAGGGTGAGTGACAAAATACAACATTTAAACTTTATTTCAAATTTAATGATTTCATTCTTTAAAAATCAGCCTTTTCATTATAACATCAGGGTTTACCAGAACAATAAACCAAAATATGACACCGTTTTTATGTGAGTACATGTCTTCACCACTACTCCAAACACATACATTGATGTAGCTCATTCATCTCATTCATCAACCAATCCCTACTACTGTGATTTTCCTGAAAGGTTAATCTGGAATTAAAAGATAACGATCACTTCAAACAGTCATCCTTACTGGTCAGTATGCTTTTCTGGGATCTTTGTCCAGTTGGCAGTAATTTCTCTGAAGTAGTTAAAGAGAGGGGTGACCTGTTTCTTTATGTAGCCCTGGGGGAGGAAGGTTTACACATTGTAATAACTTGCTTCTGTTTTACAAATGTTAATAATAGAGTTATAACGAACATTCTAAACTATTTCTGGTCGTATTTTTACATAATTAATCATCCGATCGTTCTCCTTTGCTCTGAGAAGCATAGAAAAGGATGATTCATCACAAACCTGCATGGGTCCATACACTTCACCGCGGTCAAACATGAGGAAGAAGTAATCTATGTTGCTCCTGAATGTCTGCCAGGGCATGTACTCCATTTCTTTATAGAGGTATCTGGTTGTCATCAGCGCCAGAGTGGTGTCCACCACCTTTGCCCTGAAAACAGCGTATGCAATTATCCAGCTGTATATTTAATACCCTGAAACGACGCTTAGCAAAAAGAATATGGCCTCACCTTGCAAGGTTAAAAGCATCATCAATAATTTGCACTCGGTTGATCACTGGAATATCCTGAAAAGTGAAGAAGCAATTCATGGTGGATACTGTCTTTGGGACTACAGAAAAACTGCTGTAGTGGAAATGAGGAGCATAATTTCAATGAGGAGCATCATTTCCACCTAGAGGTGGTGTACCTCATGTTGAAAGCTCAACTTGGCAAGGAGACGATTCCAGTTGTTTTCATCATAGTTGACTCTATAGAAACCCTTCATATCAATGTTGGCCAACAGCCAGTCACGAGGACCAAGCTTCATATCTAGATTTGTATCTGTGTGTTAAAGAAAATACTTTTTTTATTGTATTGCGTTCATCCACGGCAATGCTCCGAAAATGTACCTGAAATGAACCTGACCTTCTTTTTTAGTTAGCCAGAACTGCTCTTCAGCTCCAGCAGTCTTAATCCAGGTCACAGGGATGAACCACTCGTAACTGGAGCCACAGTCATCCAGCCGTACGTGTTTCAACACAGAGCAGTCCGAGCAGGTAAGTTTCTATGTTGCAGACATACAGTGCATGCATCCTCCTGGCATAGAACTTTAAACATGATACCTACTTGAATTCTGAAGGAGTTTCCACCTCAGACTCTGGGTCCAACAAGAAGTGTTTCTGGGTAACTTTTCCGGTGCTGGTGTTGATGGTGACCAGTGGGAAACCCATCTGTAGGATCCAGCGGTTCATGATCTCCTCCACAGTGTTAGGCAGATATATTCCGGTTTTATTCACTTCCTGGTAATAGGAAATAGTAAGAAAATTAATAACTCTTTCTTACTCCCTGCGGGGATCGGTTACGTTTTGCTTTTTTTGTGTCTGTTTGCAGGGTTGCAGAAAAAATGCTTGATTGATTTTGGTGAAACTTGGTAGAAGGGTTGGGCATATGAGAGGATAAACTCAGACATTTTTCAGAGCGTGTGGATATAAGGTTGGAGTCGAGATATATATTTTTTTCCTGATTTCTTGAACATTGAAAAATAAGGCTGTTTGGACCTTTCTTGTCATATACATTGAACAACCTGGCAGTTCAACTAGAACCTTGGTCGGGCACTTATCATTGAGGATATCAGCAAGTTAATTGGGTTTACGGATCACAACTGTTGAGTTCTGTAAATATGGTATTCACATTATTTACAGAACACAGATTCTGATATGATGAAAACATTGCAAGCACAGCAAGATGTTATGATGTAAATTCACAAGGATGTCTGAACAGTGTCATACGCAATTAATATTATATGGTATATTTGACAATTCTTACAGAAGGACCTTTACTGAAAGCTTTTACAGGATCTTTCATAAAGCTTGCATGTTCCTTTGGCTAAACATTAAGTAGGTTTGGTTGAACTTGTTATTTACCCCCTGATTTATCTTAAATCATCATTTTGAATAAATGTACTTTTTCAAACAGAGACAGTTAATGCTAATGTAGGGGGTGACACCTTACCATTTGCAGGTGCCTCCATAGGTTCTTGTAGACCGTATTCTTATGCTTGAACTCCTCCAAGTATGTCTGTGGATAGATAATAACCTATTGGTTATGGCGGTTGAATGAAAAGTCAATACAACGGATAAGACACCGTTTGTTATGAGTTCTGTACACTATCATCATCATCATCGTCATCATCATCATCATCATCATCATCATCATCATCATCATCATCATCATCATCATCATCATCATCATCATCGTCATTGTCATCATCATCATCATCGTCATCATTATCACGTGTACATGTTGAAGACTTGGATCAGCTTATTCAGCTTTACTCACATGGAGCCCTTCGGAAAAGACGTCCTCAGTGATGAAATTTGAGAGCATCCTGAGGACTGCAGCTCCCTGTGGTGAAAAGATAAGGATATTACTGGTGTTTGTGGGTCTGATGAGTTCGATTCACAGCAACACGTTAATGGCAGTCAGGAATTATTAGTAATTTAGTTCCCTGAGAGAGTCCTGTCACACAGGGAAACAGAGAGCAGATTTGTTTTGTTTATTGAAGGTCAACTTCATATCTAGCGGGTCTAGAAGAGAAGAAGTGCTATTTTACTTTTTCTTATGTCTCACTAAATTTCATACAAAACTAATGCATCCTGAGTAAATACCATTTAAATAATACTTATACTTAACTAATAAAAAATTGTTATCTAATGCTAACTGGGTCTATGTGAAATGTCCGTGTAGGCAAGGTTTTGGTATTTCATTTTCAATTCATGAAGACATTTTTTTTAATGAAAAACAAGTGTAATAGGATTTTTCTCCTTGAGATACAAGAATATAAATTGAAAAAGAAGATATGTTTTCCTTTTCAAGATCAAATATGGATGAGAGAAATTTTAAAATGGCTCGATTTTCCTTTTTCTAATTTAACTATGAAAAAAATAAAATCACCAGGAGACAGAAAGGAAAAAATCATTTGTTTTTTGTTTTGTGAGACCGGATATAGTCATTGACAAGGGAATGAAAGCGGCGCATTGGGCGCTGTCAATCATCTCTTTATTGCTCATCAGTGGTGGTATATTTAAATAGAATATGAAAAAGTTAGGGGTAGATTCTAAGCTCTTCTTTCTGGACTTGTCTTCATCACTTTCTAAGGTCTTTACTTTTAATATGAAATATGTCAACAGACCTGTGATCAAGGTGATCGGGTTCTAACAGCGGACACACACTGATCAGCCATAAAATTAAAACCAGTTAGTGGTTGTAATATTGTGGTTGATTGTTGTATATTCTACACCGCTGGAAAGAGATGTCATTCTGCCAACCGTTTTGAAGAAGGTTCGCTGAAGTCCGTCAGCTATCATAATGATTGTTCATGTGCGAGAAGCTGACGAGAGACCTGGGGTGGAGAGTTGACTCGAGACTTTTTCTGTTTGAATTTAAGGAATATATTAACTCCCTGGCACAAATTGAGTAAAAGAAAAGTAACTAACAGTGAGAACTGTACAAAAATCTATTCAAAGGGGAACGATTTATTCTTTTGCTCGTTAATATTTCTTGTATCTCCTTTTCTGAAGGTATTTGCTATTTTATTCATTTGTTTTATTTATTTTCTATAATATTAAACATATTTTGTTCCCCATGGTGGAATACATGTCTGCAATGTTGGAACATTTGAATCTTCTAAATAAACCATGTTTCTCTCTCCTTGGGATTTTATTTTTATATGATCAAAGTAGAAAATGAAAATTTCTCTCATTCCTATTTGATTAAAACGAGATACCCAAACATACACTGACCGCAGAAAACCACTAAGAAACAAAAACCCCCAAAACTACCAAACTGCATTAATAACTGGATGCAGCTGGGATGGATTGCCACCAGCACTGTTCCATCAGGTCATCATTTAAATATGTCATAACATTTTCTCCATATACTCATGTCTTCATTTTCATTGTACGGGTTTTTTTTTCTCTTACTGTCACTGTTTGCTGCTTTATTATGAAAGTCTATTCATTTTGTTGTCACTTGTTCTATTCCTGTCACAGTTTTTCTGATCTGGTGATATTTGTGAAAGCAGGTTAAGTGGAAAGTCAGAGTTTGTTAAACCCACTTTCTGAAATTCACTAAGTATGTGGATTTTGTTGGATTTTTTAAATACGGAGTCACTATGCTGTACTTGTTCAACCTCCATTTTGTGCTTGCGGTGGATCCAAACTGTGTTTTCTACAAAAACTCTGAAGAAAAAGACAATATTGGAGAAAGAGTGATGTTTGCTCCTCAGTCTCATCAGCACATATTATGCCAAAATCAATAAATTCCAGAAGAGAAGAGGAAAAAGGTGATTAAAAAAGATGGTTTTACAAATTTCTAACATTGAGGTTCTGGGACTT
Source organism: Lophius americanus (assembly GCA_037951165.1). NCBI lineage: Eukaryota > Metazoa > Chordata > Actinopteri > Lophiiformes > Lophiidae > Lophius > Lophius americanus. The sequence goes on from JBBDHG010000014.1 coordinate 8,816,770, forward strand.
TATGGGATTTATAGTGAGATACATTATCTACAAATGTAGAGGGCACCAAGAGAAGAGTTCTTGCCCCCACTATTCAAAGGACAAAATACAAATATGGCATCCATGGAGGAGTGGCAAAGTGAACATTACTGCTAACCCAGAAGAACGTTCCAGCCTAGAAGGAAACACTGATTCTGTTCTCTAACCAAAAAATACGAAGGAGACTGTCAGTTCATCAGTCTGTGAGTTAAAGCATAAAACATAACTTGGTCATGTACAAATGGAAGTCTATACCTGAACCAGAATGAAATCCTGTGGTTGTACATGAAAACGTCAGTTCATGCTCAGAATCCATCCAATATGACTGCACTAAAAGCAGGTCTGCAAAGAAGAGTGGGCAAAAATTCTGCCACAATGTAGTCCAAGTCTGATCGCCTGTTATCGCAAGTGCCTCCTTGTGGTTGTAGCTGCTAAAATTGACATCCTCTTCTCATGCAAAAATTGCATTTTGTGTTTACTCTGGTAGCCTTTTTTTGAAGATGAGACACGGTATAAATAATAGTAAAATAAGCTAAGTTATATAAAGCGGCAACAGTTTTCCACAGCGCTGTACATTAGTGTTGATGTGTTATTGCACCTTGCTGTAAGTGATGGAGTCAAACAGTTGGCGGATATCCTCTGGTGTCATTACGTCCTCCTCCTTGGATGAGAGGGGATGGGAGAAGGCCGAAGCATCCACTGACATCACACCAAGGATGTCATTGAGAACTATAAGCTGTGGCTGCATAACACATGGAGACATTTTTGTATTCAGGAATGAGGCACCTTTCTGATTAAAGATGGTTTCTACACTTCTCAGCTTCAATATATTTGTATCATAGGTGTCCACCAGAGAACTAAGCTCACCATGTTCCATGTTGGTTCTGTGTAGTTGGCTCCCAGGTAAGAGACGTAGGTAGCAAACCCTTCATTGAGCCACAAGTCATTCCACCACTTCATGGTCACCAAGTTTCCAAACCACTAACGGGACAAAAACATTACAGAGATGAACACAAGTACTGAAAAACATCTGAGATCAGAGATGTTGAAGGAACTTTTTGAAGCTTTTGCAGTGGTGGGCCGTCAGGTCCAGCAAGGCATTCTCTGTTTGCCCAGACATTGTGAGAATTTTTTTTTTTTAAATCAGAATTTCTCTCATGGGTGCTTCCAAGGAGATCATAGTGAGTTTTTTTTTAGTTTTTTTATACAATCAGATTTCTCTGTCTCTGGTTGAAACGTCGGAGCTGGGGCAATAGACTTTTAGAGAGAATGCGTCTGGCTGTGTAAATACACGAGATCATTTTATCGTTGTCATATTTTTTAACCAATCAGATTTCAAAGTTGTCATTTAGGGCGTATTCTGACATGCCAGGGTATGCTAGGTAGGCTTGGGCGTGTTCTTAAGGTAGGCTCGTCCTGCATCGGTATTACGTGGGAGGAAGGCGCTGCATTTAAATCCTCTGCTCTTGCTGCACTCTCAATTTCAAAAATTTAAACTTTTTGGAGAACTAGGACATACTGCCAATGGAAAAAGGACTGAAACACACGGGTGTCCTCTTATTTCTTCTAATTAAACTATTTTTAAAGAAGAAAGGAGGACAGACTTTGTCTTCAGATGAGGAATGGCTTTGGTGAGTCTAAATTTGAATTACCTTAAAATTGGTTGACCGTTACTTGCTTTAGAAGGTTGCTGCTATTGTGGTGAGGTCCAGATCAGTGGTCTGATGGTTCAGGTGTTCCTTTGAGTAAGTTTGATTATGCCTGCAGTCCTTTATAAAATGCTGTTGAATCCTATTTACATTTTATGACACTTTTGCTGTTTTCTTTGTGGTCTTATGAGTAAATGTGACTGGTTGTCGAGAGTCTTTTAGTTAGGTAATAGATATATATATATATTATCTTTATTATTATAGATATTTGACATCTATTAGTGATTCAGCATTGTATCATTTTCTGTAATAGTGCTACATCTTTGATGGGTTCAGTACGTAGATGAAAATTGTTTATCTCTAATAGATGTTGAACTTTGTTTTAACCACTTTATTCCTGCTTCATTGCGGCTGTATAGCGCTAAAAGCTCAGGTGGAAAACCCACTCCCCGCGACTGCTTTGCTGTGATACCATGTGAGCGAGCTCATGAGAGATGACTGTTGCCACCCATTCCTTGTCTCCATTGGATGAGACGTCAGGATTATATAGGAGGGCGGTTTCTCTGTAGGTGATCAGGCCCCAGTTCTCCATAGCTCCAGCACTGAAGTCAGGAAGAGCAATCTGGTCTGGAAGCAATCAGGGGTACTTTTATTTTTTCTGCTGGCAATATATTTACGAAAATGAAAGCCAAAAACTCATTCACTGTATACATTTTGAGGTAGACCATGTGTTGGTCAGTCAGTGTGTGTGTGATTCCTACCTGACTTTTTTAGGGGGTAAGGAGATTTATAGTAGTCCTCAAAGAATGATAGTATTGGGCCAGTCTTCTCCAGAGCATAGTTTCCTTGGCCCTCCTCTATAGCCTTCCTGCGAGCCCAGATCCTAATCTGGACAGAAACATTGCTTCATCAGACAGTGCAGAGACAAGAGTTGAGGTCTGGGACCAGCAGAGGGCAGTAGAGTAAAAGACTGACAGGGAAGAACAAACAGGCAACCCAATAACATCTATCTGTCAATCAGTCGTAAAGTTCTGAGTGATTTGTTTTTTGCTTCTTACTGACATACAACATAAAAGTAATTATTTCTTTATTTACTACAACAATATATCCCGATGTCAAATTGTGTCAAAGTGAAAAACTTAAATCACAGGCTGATCAAACTGCTGTGAATGTACTCTAAACAACTCATAATGTGTCCCAGTAATGAGTTTGGCCTCCATGTGTCTGTAGGCATTCCATACAACATGTGTCAGCGCTCCTGATGAGTCACACGATGGTGTCTGTGGTGCTACTTTGTGGCGTCTGACGTACCGATGCATAATGGCCCAGATGTTCATAGGTTTATTCAGTTCAGGGGAAGTGGAGGATCAGTAATTGGCATCAATGACTTCGTCATACGGGAACAGCCTACACACTCTGGCCACATGAGGCCGGGCACTTTCCTGCACCAGGGGGAACACAGTGTCCACCAGTGTGAGGTCTGATAGCGGTTAAGATTTCATCCCAGTTCTTATTTGCAGTCAGGGTACCGTTGGAGGTCAGTGTGACCCTCCAAGGATCTGCTTCCCCACACAATTACTGATCCACGACCAAACCAGTCCTGCTCAATGATGTTTCAGGCAGTATCACGTTCAACACTGTTCCTCCAGACTCTTTCACGTCTGTCACTTAACATCAGTGTGAACCTTTTCTAATCTGTGAAGGGAAATGGGCACCAATGGTTGAACCCGTTCGAGACAAACGAACAGTCGACTGTTCTGTTCTGTTCGAGACAAAGCAAATCTTCTTCAAGTGGCTCTTAGTGATGTTCCATCCTGGATGAGCTTGACTACCACTGCATACTGAATGGGCTGCAGGTACCAATTCATGCAAACAGTAGAGACAAGAACAGTAGAAAAATACATAACTAGAGAAAACTCAGTCATGAAGGATGAATAGAGAGAAATGGTCTGTGGCCACCACATGCAGAACCAGAACCTTTTTGAGGGTTGTCTTACTGTTGCATCTCCTGTTCACCGTGTGGCACTTCATTTGAACCAAAGCAGGAGAAACTGATTCCCATTGCCTACACTTCTTAAATGGACAAAATGATATCGCAAACGTTTAACTTACACTGTGTTATTCTGTGATTATTAAGAGTTCCCTTATTGTTTTTGAGCAGTTGGATATATTCATATTTTATTCAATATGAATGTGTTTTCAACATAGAAAGGTGTGGAAGTTGTTATGGGTCAAGAAAATGTGGTGGGAAAAAATAAAAAATAGACCTTTTTTGAGGATGGACTTACACCTATCTCATATTGTTTAGGCCCCCCTTTGGAAAAACCAAAGCAGTTCTGTAATGCATGAACCAGTTATCGAATCACATCAGAAAAAGTGTTAACTTTATCAGCAATATGAGCAACAGTAGCTCTTCAGTGGGATCAGACAATAAGGGTTAGCTTTCACTCCATATGTGGATAAATAAGTTCCAATGGCCCTGGCCAATTCACCAGTGGCCCTTCCTTAGAAAACGTTTGGTTCTAACCACTACAGACCCAAACACAAATCAAGTCATACAGTTCTGGAGATAATGTGACCCAGTCATCTTGCCATCACAATTTGCAGATCCTCACGTCTGCCCATTTTTCCAGCCTATAACACATCAACTTTAACTTCTCCCCCACTGACAGGAGCCCCTGTAAAGAGACAATCAATGTTATTTTGACTTCATCTGTCAGTGGTTATAATGTTTTGGCAGATCAGGTCCGCCCTACTGTGAGATCCCACACGCCTGAATCTTTTTCAGCTCAGCAGCTCACAATGATGAATTAGCCAATTATTATTAAAACAGAATAAAAATTAAAAAACAACTCAACAACCGCAAACTGAGAAACACATTCAGCAAAATACTTCAAATACTGAACATATTTACACCCCTAGTGTTATAAATGATGTGAATATTTTATAACATATTTCCATTTGTATAATTCTAACAGTAAGAGGAAATAAATAATTACCATAACTTCTTCTTGAGGCCCTGATCCAATATTTGCAAAGTCACACACAACAATGGCCAGCAGGTAGGTGGACATAAGCTCTGTCTGTTGAAAGCTGGTCAGGAGTAGATCATGACCATCGATATTGATCTTAACAGGGTCTGTGTGTGGAGGAAGACAGCAGCACTTATTATGAATGGATACATGAGGAGCAGTACGTTCACCTCACCTCAACGCATCATTGAATCATATCTATTACTTGAATATTAAGACTCTGTTATATTTTACATCCCCTAAAAATTCTACATACTGTTCTACTTTTATGAGTTCTAAATAAAATTTAAAAAAATGTTTTGCCTTGAGATTATATTTGTAGAAAAATGATAACACATATTCTTATTGACTAGCTGTCCTGGACACTGAAAGAGGAACCCACCATAGTCCACGGCATTGGACAGAGCCAGTGTGTCATTGGTGTGGATGATATTGACGTGGAAGACAGCTTTCATGGCGGGCTCATCGAAGCAGGGGAAGGCTTTCCTGGCATCTGTCGGTTGCATTTGAGTCGTGGCTAAAATTCTGACAACAGCAGATGAAAAAAAACCTTTAATGAATGTGATAAGGTTGGACAAAATCTTTTCCCCCTGTCCTCTATGAGATGGTTGGTTATGAAGCCTTTCCAGCTGATCCACTTTGTCACAACCTTGCCTTTTTAAATTTCTGCACCTGCAATTTCCTTTTTAAATTTTATGAGCCCATGACAAATGAGGGTGTTGTTTTTAGGTTTTTAAATCTTAATGTGTTAGTCCTGTCAAAAATATCTGTAAGGATATAACCCTTGTGTTGTTTTTGCACTGAATTATTATTTCACTCATTTAGTCCTACAAGATATACTCTTGCTCATCTTGCTTATCAATTTTTACAAGCAGAAAGCTGAACTGTCTTTTTCCGTCTGTTTTATTTTTTGTTTTGTTTTTTACTGTGTTTGAGCAGATTTCAGCTGGAACAAGGATTACAGATGAGCATTATTGAACATACGATGACATTGTCAGCAGCAGGAATGAATGAAAAAGCATTCTTGTCTCCCACAGGAAGCGTCTCTTTCTCTACAACCACTAGGAGGCTCAGATGTGACACATTTGAGATCATTCACATTTTAGGGTGGCTGTAAATATAGGAATTTAGAATTTGTCCAACTGAGTATTGTTGCTGTTATTGCTCTTATTCAGTGAATGTTATAATTTATATTTTTGTAAAGTTTCCTTCATTTTATGTTTGTATCCTGGATAGAAAGTTTATCCATGGTAGAATTAAACAAATTACTGATTTTGCACTCTTATGGCCATGACAATATCAAAAAGACATCAAGACATTGCCTGAAATTTAAAAGTTAGAATTTATCATCTCCACATTCAAAATGTGTAAAAACTAAAAATCATAAATGTTATAGAGAAGATTGAAATAATCTTAAAAATGATAGATACATCAATGCTACTTCTGAACTGACTAAACTTTATTTAATTTTAATTTAAAGGAATTGTTTGATATTTAGGGAAATACACTTATTTCTGAGCTGAGAAGATTGAAACATCTTTGCAAATAGTATAAACTCAGCCAACAGTAAGCTAACTCACATAGAATTGTAATTTCATATATATGGATACAGATTTGTGAGAAACTTTTAGATAGAGTCGGACTAACTGTTGACAATTGTCTTTGTGCTGAAAAATATTCACTAGCTGTCCGCCATTACTCAGGCAGTGACAGTAAATACATTTATTTCCCAAAATGCTGAACTTAGTCCTTAAAAACATGCTTTACAAATACTATCAAACAAGATTAGATAACTCTTGAAATGATCTAAAATATAATTTAATTCCATTTTTAAAAATATCATAAAAATAGAATCATACTTTTTCTTCCCATCTTCCATGTATTCACTCCTGTATAATCCTCCGAGGTCATCATCCAGCTCCCCAACAAACTCGGTGTAGAGCTGGTACATGCTGTTGGTCTTCAGCGGAGCGTTGAGCTGGACCACAAGGTACTGGGTAGGAACTTCCAGCCAAGTACTTTTCAGGCTGGGTGCTGTGACTCCACTGAGTCCCTGCAGCTTGGCATGAAATCCCTTGAAGGTGGTGAGGTTCAGTTTATTGCAGTGGATGAGGATGAGATTGGTCTCCTTCACACATCTGAAGACCACCGTGGAGTTTCCGCTAAATATGTACAGGCCTTCCCCGTTGGTTTCCAGCCTGGGCCACAAGGTCACGTTGTAGGAGATAGGAGCGAGTGAATCTGGAAGTCTGTACTTCTGCCAAGGCTCCTTTGGGGTGGAGGGCGTTGTGGTTGGGCTGGAGGTGGTAGTGGCATTGGGTCCAGTTGCAACTTCATTCTTTGACTTCTCTTGAGCATAAACCACAGCCAGAGCTATGATGGTGGCCACAGCAGCAACAGCTACAACCACGCAGGTTACCGCCACTGCCTTGCTGATGTAGACACCTTTCCCCATGTTTCCAACTGAGATGAAGAGGACAGAACAGGGAGTGTGATTGGTTTTATGCCCTGCCTTGTTAGATTCAGCCCCGAGTTAATGGTTCATCTTCTGGGCGGGGAGAAGAGCTGGAAGAAAAAAAAAACACTAGTTATTAAAGTCCTTGAGATAAGAGAGAGTCCTCCCTGTCTGTAGACCATACCTAACCAGCCTGCATAACGGACTCAGAATAAACACACTCTAAGGAAGCCATTTTCCACTTTTATTCAATACTAAAGATTTTTCAGTAGTGTAAATACAGAGGAAAACTGTGTGTGTGTGAGTGTGTGAGTGTGTGTGTTTGTGTGTGTGTGTGTGTGTGTGCGTGTGTTTGTGTGTGTGTGTGTGTGTGGGTTTGTGGCTGTTGCAACAGATCTGGCTTTCTGTCAGTGAAGAAACCAAATTTGTATATGAAATGGGTTAAAGAGGGGTTTATGAAGTTGGAAAAACTTTTATTTAGTCTCAAAAGTTGCAAACTCTAAATTTTCTTTGGTTCACCAAAACAATTGTGGCTTTAAGAAATTGAGACATTCCACTGCTAAAACTGAAACACATATTTTATGCTTTAGTGGCAAAGGCAGTCTTCCTGGGATTTTGGGATTTTACTCTGCACAGAGGAGGAGAAAAAATATGACAAGTAATATGTTATATTGCATTAATAATCAACTCTTGCTCAAGGTCATTGGAGTGAAACAGAATTTGTATTAACAGGAAGGACGAATACAAATATGACTTCTGATTACAAGAGAAGTGTGAAATAATCATTGTTCCACAATGCACTGCAGGAGATGACCACACATGCGAATCAGGCGCTGAAATGTTGTGTGGTTAGCCACTTTGCTGCAGAGCTCAGTTGCAACACAGGGGGTTCTGAAAGAATGTCCCTGCACAGATCACTGGTCAATCTGGCCAATCATATTGCACATATAAGCACCCTTTCTTGGTTGTTGGTCGAACACTTCTCCGACATCTCACAAGTCAAGCTTGCAGATTGTCAAGACTGAGGATAAAATGATTAGCAATACACTCTCAAACTCATTTCTGGTGTCACTGGTATTTGCAGAAACATGGCCTGACCAATTCAAAACTTTTTGTCCTCATTTTTTGGTTTTTATTCTTGTTAAGAGCTCACATGAAGACAGACCAAAACCCACCAAATTATAGTGTGACTGCAAACCAATGTCCCTTTACGGTCTTACCTTGAATCAAGTTATTTTGGACTTTTCACTCATACTCTCCTGAATTTACCATAATCATTTTAAAATTGCCGCTGTCCTTTCTGCCATTATGCCAGCACCCTTCTCACTTGGCAGCAAGAAATGCGTCAGATCTCGCATTTGAAGATATGTCCAGAAGAACAATTTGTTCTCAATGGGCAAAAATATTTATACCAGGTCAGGAGAATTAGAATCTTCAACATATCCAGATTTGTCATATTTATGAGTCAGATTATCCCACACCCTCCACCCTAGAAGATGTAATTGCTGACATCTGTAGCCAGTGCTAGTTGTATCTTGTCTGGAGTGCTAATCTAGTGTCTGGTCTTTTCGCATTTGATCCCCATTTGTTTTAGATTATTCGCATTTAAATCCATCAGATCCTGTGCGGTTGGCCTCAACAAAATGTCTCAACAAAAACACTTGGGGAATCAAACACGGAATTAGCCTTTCCACAGCTTCTTCTCTAAGCTTTCTGCTCAGGATCTGAGAGACAGAGGGAGTAGAAGAAGAGAAACCCAAGGGAACATCTTGTTCACGTCTATTCATAGATAGATTCAAATTTCAAATTCATAGATATTGGGGTTCGCCATTTTTTTGACGGTAGAGACATATCTCTTTAACAGTTTTTTATTGAAATTATATTGATAAAATTCTATAAACTATTTTTATACATTTTAACCCCGCCACTGGGCGTGCACAAGAAAGTGTACTGGTGCTGGATCCAAGCCGAGATCAACACGGAGGTGTGTCAGGTAGGACATGTGGTGTAGCCTGTGCCAGTTCAACACTGTGGGTGGAAACATCTACTGTGGTTAAGCGGGCCATTAGCTAAAAGGAGAAGAAGAAAAGGAGGAAGAGGAAGAAGACTGACATTACTGTTTAGTCTATTACTCATTCCAACCTAATGACTGGTTTCAATGCTGTCGACCCTTGTATTTGTCACGTATTTGACTGTTTTTATAGCTTTAGATTATTCCATTCTAAATGTTTCATTATTCTGATTTTTACTGGTCGTTTTCCTTCTGGGTTCCTCTGGGCTGCTTGTTTTATGAAAATGCCACATGAATAAAGTTGAGTTGAGTAATGCTCTCAAATACTGGTATTGCCTTCAGTCAGAAGGCAAATACAAAATGCATATACATACAAATGTTACAATATCATTGTATAATGTGCAATATTCTCTCAACACCATGAGTAGCTAATGGGGGAGAATTCAGACGTGTGGCTTGTGTTTTACACTAGTGTAGTTTCCGGCTGAGAAGTTACCATTTTAGAAGTTTTATCTAAAACTAGGTCTATGCTGTTGTCTCCAACAACAAGGGTATAAACCCGAAAAGTCCCAAATTCTCTGTGTTGTACAAGCAATCCCCCTGATTGAACTCCTCCAACTTGAATGTGACTCTGCTAATCTTAAACAGTCCATATTGACTCCACTTAACTATTTCTATGATGTCAGCAATATTCTCTAAGATATGAGCCCACAGTTTCTCAACAATGAATGAATAAATTGTTAATTATTTTTTCTGTGTACAGAAATAAAAAGAGACAGATTTCTTTGTGTCAATTCATTTTTAAATTTGGACAGAATCAGACTTAAGGTTGTGAAGTTATGGATGAGAAAAGGTTTTGCACAAAAAGCTTCCGCTAATGAGTAGCATATGAAATATTATAGTGAAATAATATGATGGATCTCCTTGTGTAGATTCAAATCGGCCAATTTATACATAATCAGACATATATGGCTGGGAAGTCGCAGTTAAATACAAGTTATTTGCCCACAAAAAAAAACCCTAGTGAGTGAAATGTGACCAATTACAGTAAAATGTGGAAAATACAAGTTATATGTCCTTGAGACAGATTATATAAAGGAACTTTGGACTAATTTGGACCAACAGTTAGGAAGTTATGTACGAAACAGTTTTTTTGGGAATAAAGCGCCCCCTAGTGAGGAAAATAGAAACTACTAGAGTAAAATATTACATATAAAGATAAATCTCCTTGAATTGATTCATATGCACCAAATTTGGACTAGCCTGGTCAAACATCTGATAACTTTCGTATTGTGGTGGAAATATGCTATACCAGCCTTTAGCAAGACCAAACCAGTTCTTCCTCACACTAAGTTCTGTGTAGGTATAAAATTAGATAAATTATCCATGAATTAGTTTTTGAGTTATCACGTTAACACCAAGGATCTGCGGCAGCGGATGCGATGGGGATTTATCTACCGTGTGTTCAATAACGTGTTTCAGTCCAGCTCAGTTTCCCAATTATCAAAAGACATTAAGGTGATGAAGACATCAAAGCTATTAAGGATGCAAGGAAGCAAAAACATAAAGGCTGTCAAGTCCATAAGTCTATATTATGTCTGGAAGTACTTAAGGAAGGTCCTATCACTCTAAGTCAAAGAAAGTATGTGGGATGTGGGCCCAATCGTAGTTTTTGCATGACTGTTAGCAATGAAATCCAAACCTAACCATCTACAACATTAAATAAAGTGAAACCAAATGCCTGTTACTACCCCTTTATCCAGATCCACTTCAACATGTATGGGTTCTACCCTACCATATCCCCAAGCATCATACCAAGTGTCAGGAAAGAAAAACAGACAAAAGGGAAACACATTTTTCATTCTGTAGGCACATGTCATGTTTAGAGATTTTTATTCGTCAAGCCCAACCACTGATGTGTAACGCCTTTCACCTGAGAAACCTTCTCCAAAGTGAACAAAGATGTTTTTTTAACCATTTTCAAAGATTTTGCATTACTCCCGTTAACTGGTTAACTTTGACATGTAATATAAAATCTGTGGATAGTTTACTTAACTTTGTGTCTATTTCCAACCTTGTGCAGGTCATAATACATTAGTAAAACACCCTTCCTCTCACATTGAACCGTCTCAGCACAAGAGAGGCGTCTCCGCTATGTTAATATTTCTCTTCCTTTATTAATCACGTCAATGTCATGTAAAATCTGCAGTATGATGACTTGCTACACACAAAGCTTGTGTCTTGTAGTGTAATAATTTATGAGCTAATCTCTGAACTTTACAAAACATAAGCTAGTAGCAGAGTGAAAATAAAATTGGTTTAATTTACAGGGTGATACCCCTCTAACAATGTCTCTCCCTCCCTCCCTCCCCTGAAGAGAGCAATGTAAAGTTATTCAGTTCTTGGAAATATGTTATCGGCAAAGAAAAGTTAAATTACCAAATTAGTTTAAGACTCTTGGTCTTTGCAACGCAGTTGTTAGATAAGTGTTTATGCAGAAACAGAATGATGGTGACATAACCTTAGGAAGAAGGTCACCTGTTTCGTCACACTGTAACGGCTCTGAGTCTCAATCGATGCCTTATATCTATTGTCTAAATGCATTAAATGTAACACTGTAAGCAGCAGCAAACATTGTGTAGTATAGGGTTGAATGAATGTTATGAGTGTGAAGCAACCTTGTGTTTTACTGTTTTGATTCTACGACAGTAACAAACTAAAGGCTAGTCTTTTATACTGGTATTTACTGCTGAACCTCTTACATATAATGACATAATGTGAGCCCGGTTCATATTAATGTATCTTTCTCTGTGATCAATGTCCAGCAACAAACTCTAATATCGGTTATTGTTGCATCACCCAGAAAAAGGGTCATCGTTCCCGGTGATTTTTATGATTTTAAAAAAGCCCTAACAGTGCAAAACAGCAAAAGTGGTGTCATATCTGAACAAGTCTCCTTATGCGGACTCCTCTGCAAACCATTGAAGCACAAGGGCTTTGTTCTCTTTCACCCATTTGATGTTGGCTGTGGTTTTCTCTATTGCCTGTTCCAAGGCCACGGTGGCTGAGCCAAAACCAAGATGAAGGTTATCCTCTTTGAATTTCTTCAGCTGAATAGTGAGAAAAAAAACACACACGAAGAAAAAAAAATGAATCTCTGCAGCCTTTGCCTCACCTTTGCTCAAGTAGCCCTAAAAAGAGACAGATTTCCTTGTGTAAATTCATTTTTAGCTAAATTTAGACGGAATTGGACTTAAGGCTGGGAAGTTATGGATGAGAAACTGTTTTCCACAAAAAGCTTCCACTAATGAGTAGCATATGAATTATTATAGTGAAATAATATACAAGATAGATCCTTTTGAAGATTCAAATTGCCTAATTCAGACATAATCGGACATATATGGCTGGGAAGTCACAGTTAAAACTATGTTATTTGCACACAAAAAAAACCCAATTACAATTTATGACCAATATGATTGATTACAAATGTGGCAAATACAAGTTATATCTCCTTGAGGCAGTTCATATAAAGTAAATTTGACTAATTAGGACCAATAGTTAGGAAGTTATGTACAAAGCAGTGTTTTTGGAAAAAAAAAGCTCCCCCTATTGAGGAAAACAGAAACTACCAGAGTAAAATATTACATATAAAAGATAAATCTACTTGAGTTGATTCATATGTACCCAATTTGGACTACTTTGGTCCAACATTTGAGAAATGATGGCATGATAACTTTTAGTCATAATAATAATACATTTAATTTATAAACCACTTTACATTTGGATCAAATCTCAAAGTGCTAAAAAAAAAAGCTATAGTACAAAAGTACTATAGCTTTCCCTAGTGGTGGGAATATGCAACCAACCTTTACTATAACCAATCCAGTACTTCCTCACACTAAATTCTGTGTAGGTATAAAATTTGAGAAGTTATCCAGGAAGTAGTTTTTGAGTTATCACGTTAACATGAAGGATGTGCAGAAGCCACGGTGTTGCTGTGTGTTCATTGTACCTCCTGTAGCTCAAACTCTGAGGAGAATCTTTTTGTCATTCCACTGATGAGACCAGAGAAGGAAAATAATCCTTTTCCATACCTAAAAGAAGAAAAAAAACACTGTTCACTTGAGGTAATGATAATGATGGTAATCAGCAGAAGGAAAGGATGCCTGGCCTGATGTCGACCACACTAACATTTTTCTGAGAACAAATCAGAGAAATGTCATTTGAACGGGTACATGTTTCGTTAAAGGCAAGCAGAGTCTGATTGTATTGGACACGTGTGGAGGATCAAAATATGTTCAGACTCCATTGCCAAAGATTCTGCTAGTGTTGAAGCTAACTCTATCTTTAAGAAATTCACAAATTCTTAGAAAACTGGGTATGTAAGTGAAGAGAAAGTGACACCATGTGGAGGAACTAAAAATCCTGGCACGTTTAAACTTTTCCCAACTCTGAGTTCTGTGAATTGAATATTTTCCATCTTTAATTAATTCCTGAGCTCTTACTGCTGGAAAATGTAGCTCCATCTTTCTCTGAAGAAGTTCCAGGCCAGAGGCATGCCCACCACATTTCGGGCCACGTACTGGATGGTGGAGGTGGCGTCTTGCTTGCGGATCTTAGTTGGGTCGAGTGTGTATTCCAGATACCTGACATACAAATATATATATATATATATATATATATTATCAAATACATAACATAATATCCAAAACAAAATTTTAGATCATTTGATAGTATAAACATTTATTTATTTATATCAACATTCTGGTTTTCTTAGTGGTTTTCCCTGTGAGATTTCTGTTGTGTGTGTATGTGTGTGTGTAGGCGTGTGTGTGTGTGTGTGTGTGTGTGAGTGTGTGTGTGTGTGTGTGTGTGTGTGTGTGTGCCTGTGTGTGTGTGTGTGTGCGTGTGTGTGTGTGTGTGTGTGTGTGTGTGTGTTTGTGTGTGAGTGTGAATGTGTGTGTGTGTGAATGTGTGGCTATTGAAGAAGATGGTACGGATACAGCAATACTTTTTCATGAATTATACTATGGTGACGCCATTCCTCATCATGTGGAGTTAATCAGAGGCACAAGTATTGGTGCTGGTCATTGTGTCGGAATTCTTCTTCCGTGGACTTATTCTGTATGTGTGTGGGTTTGTCACAGGCACAGATCCCATTCTCTACTCCTCAATTGTTTTTAACTTTTTTTCATCAAACAACCTTACAAGAAACCACTCTGTGCTTCCACTGATAACCAAACAGTATTTGTGTGTATGTGTATTAAATATTTGTTACTCTTTGGTATGTATTTGATATTTCTAGTTCTATTCTATTTTTTTCCCTATACTATTCTCTGGTTCTTGAGCTGCTATAACATGTCAATTTCCCATGTGGACATGGATAAAATGTCTTTTTATCCAGCAAATAGTTCAGCTTGCTTGTTGGACGGCGTACTGTCTTGTTATGCATGTCCTCCACCCCTCCATCTCCTCACACATCCATCAGCTTCATCCAGATGCCAAGCACAGATATATTTTGCTGTTGCTGAGGGCAGATCTCCTCTATTTAGTCCTTGTGTTTTTTCTCAATGTTTTTCATGTTAATCTATCATCTATGTTACTCCTGGTGCACAGGACTTCAGTTCCAGCTTCCCATTACTGGCCTAAGTGGTCAGTTTCCTCTATCCTGACCTGGACCCCGCAAAATTCTCGAACATTCCACCAGTCTGTCTCTCCTTTCACCTGCAGCTCCAACTCCTTCTGAAACTATAAACTCCTGACCTTGATTACCTTACCGTGTTGTGGTTAGCTATCCTAAAACAGGCAATTGAGCTCAAACGGTTTCTTCAGAGATAAAACAAAGAGACAAATAAACCCTTCTAGGAGGCCCGGATTAAGCTGGTTATCTTCCTGTTCTCGGAAATATGCAAAAAGTACGAAACACTTCAACTGGTAAATTATAAAAAAGTTGAATGTACAGCAAAAAAATAATTGTTACAAAGAGTGTCCTGCTATAGCATTTTTTTGGTTTGCTTTGATTTTGGATAATGAGAGTAAACATTAAAAAAAAACTAGGTATATATTGTTCTGGAGCTGGGATTGCATATACAGCTCTCTGATAATTATTTTATTCTTGTGTCTCTCAGCACTTCAGATACTTTGACATGTCACATACAATCTTCAGTGTCCTGCATTTAATAATTGGGACTAAAGTAGATGCTCCTCAGCAAAATATAACAACCTCACTTTATATTGTTCTATTGAAAAGACTCTGTTCCGGATGCGATTAGTGTCTTTGACAGGACAGATAGGAGAGACACAAGTTGTCTGTGGGATAGATAAGACATTTGATGAATTATCTTACTGTTTGAGTGTTGTGCAAACGTAAAGTGCATTCATAGACACGTTTCCTCGTTCAAAATATTGCTCGAATGAGAATATTCCCAGAAAAGTGCATTTTACAATTACCTGTTTAAAATCCAGGGCACTTTGGTGCAGGCCATGGCTAACCTCAGCCTGGAGGCTTCAGATGCCACAGTTGCATTCTTGAACATTTTCCAGGCAAAGTCCCACTCCTCCACCCCACCGTAGGCTATAGCACTGCAGTAAACTGTGCTTTTCAAGTTGGGATGGATTCTGGTCAATATGAAGGTAAATAAACAGAAAGTTACAAGATGGTCATTCATACATACATATACAGATTCTTATCTTAATCAAGCTGACGTTCAGACAGTTGTCACACTGGCTGCCCCAAAATCCTAAGACACAAAAGATCTGTCTGAAGCCAGTTTGCACTCACGGGTTGTGATGTGGATTTTCCATCCATTGCCTGAACCAGCTTTTGATCAGGTCCCTGCAGCTCTTCACACCCATAGTGCAGGCTATTCCAATAGCATTGATCTGGTTGTACCTGGGTTGTGAGGTGTTCGAAAAAAGTGACAAAATCAAAGCAATACAGCATAAGTATGCTAAAGTATATAGCATCATCCTCTATGCGTGAGGCATAAAACACTTAATATTGAATATTGACTCAAATCTGGTCACATCTAGTTTTCTTACTGGTCCGTGTGCACTGTAGGAATTTTTGTCCAGTTTGCTGTAATAACCATGAAGTGCTCAAAAAGTGGTTGGATTTGTTTCTTGAGGTATGCCTAAAATAAAAACACATTATCAATCATTTAATTTGTTAAGGTGTTTGATTGTTTGTGTGTTGTTTTGGGGGGGTTAAATGTTTTCCAAACATTCCTTCCCCCATTAGGATGAGAATGAGTGTTATTTGTACTCTTAGTGAAGTTGTATTAACCTGTAACGATCCATAAACCTCAGTGCGGTCAAACATGAGGATGTAGTAATCAAGGTTGTTTAGGGCTGACTCCCATGGTATGAAGTCTCGTTCCTTGGACAGGTATATGGTGGATCTCAGGGCCAGTGTCGTATCGATTAATTTGGCTCTGCGGAAACGGAAAAATCCTTTGTATTTATTTGCAGACATTGTAATTACATGCACCACATGACATACTTATTTGTCATTACCTTGCCAGGTTGAACGTATCATCTATAATCTGTGCTCTGTTGATGACGGATAAAGCCTGGAAGAAATAATATACGTAAACACATACTGTGTGCTCAAATCCACACATGAAAAGTCTTCTTTCCGTTATTAGGGGACTCCACTGGCACTGGCTACCAGTAGTTAATGGTTAATATAATATAAATTATCATTTTTGTTATACAGTACAACATAGTGAAATCATTTTCCTGCATTTGACTCATCTTGTAGGAGCAGTGGGAAGCCACCATCAAGCGCCCTTGGAGCCAACTGTGGGATACGTGGTTTGGCCTGGTCGCATGAGCACACCAACTCTCAATATCTGCTGTATGTCCGACCAAAATACCCAAACCTAGCCTCCCCATTTAAGTTGAAATGACAAGCTTGAATATAGAGTGGACCAACTAGTGTTCCACAATACAGAAGACATACAGCACAATCAAAACCTTCACATACCAAGCCTATGCTGTTTTCCACAACAGAAAGGTTATATCCCCCGAAAAGTCCCCAAAACCCTGCGTTATTCAAACAAGTCTTTTTATTGAACTCCTCAAATTAAATGTGAAGTCAAGTCCAAAAACAGTATTTGTAGAAGGAAAAAAAAGCTCACCCTAGTAATTAAAATATTAACGATTCTAGTAAAATAATGACTAATGATAGAGCTCCTCACGTGGATTCATATGCACCAACTTTGGACTAAATCGGACCAGTGGTTAGGAAGCTATGGCCGAAAACCAGCATATTTAAAAAAAAACAAAAAACACGAGTTGATGTTTTTGCAACTAATTAGGACTAAGTTTGATTAAAGCTTAAGATGTAAAAACTATGTGAACTATTATCAACGGACAGTTTGAATAAACTTTATTGGGAGCCGTAAGTAAAAGCACGTACAGCGCCCTCTGCGTGTAGAAGAAATAATGAAATGTGGTGAGAGTAAGTCCTCACTGAGTCTGCTGGCAGAGAGACAGACGGCTGCTGTGTTTGGACATAAGTGCATATAAGGTGATTGCTGTTTGCTGTGCCATGTTCTGGGTTTATTTCTGGGGATTTTGTGCGTTGATATAATAAGTAAGTAAGTTCTCTGTTGCAGTTGCAAGTTTCATTGCCATGCCAGGAAGGGTTTAGCTGCATGCTGCTCTGATCTGCCTCATCTGCATCGAGTTTCACAGCATAGTTTGTAAATGCATGTTGGATAATGTGCAGAATATATAGATGTTCAATATAGATAAGTGCATTAGCTTGGATTAATTAACAGCGATGTTCAAATACATTAATGTTGTGATTATTTCAATTTGGTTTTTATTGTGTATTAAATAGATGAGAGACTAATTATGATTATTCATGTGTTATTTAACTTTTCTATGCATATTTTATTATGTCTAAATATTGCCTGTATGTTTTTTCTGTTTCAGGCACACACACACATTTACTCTTCCCCGATCTCAGCCTCAAATTAAAAAAAAAACTTAGCAACCTGAGACGAAAACAATGATAGAGACTCTACTTTAATTTGAATAAGGTATAAAACTACGATCTGGCACAGTAACGTTGATTAAGATTAAGATTAAGATTGATTAAGAAAAACAAGGCACATTAAAATGAAGAGACAAACAAGCAATGGAGGTAACCCGCATCAAAGAAATGCTGAGACAAATTAACTTGGACAATACAAGAGAACTTTGTGAACTCTGTGGGAAGGTAACAGACTTTAGAAATTACACAAAACTGGAGCTCGCAGACCTAAAAAATTAAATCAGACAACTGAAAGACAATCTAGAACCCGTGGCGGAACAGACCGGGTGGCTTCAACACAGAGTGGATGACACAGAGGAAAGAGAAATAATTGTAACGGAAGGGTGAAACGGAGAAGAGACTGTAATTCTTAAAAAATGAATCACTCCACAATAAGTGTAATGGCTCAGCCAATAAGATCAAATTTGTAGGAACATTGATTGAGGTCCTGGGCCTACCAAAATTAAAATTAAGCATAATTGTGCTGCGGGTTCTGCAAACTGCGTGGGGAAACATGTAGCTTGTGGAGAACAAATTAACTTTACGAACAGCTTCATGAAGACCCGGAATCACCTACAGGAAAATGGAATTAAGTCATACATTAAATACCCAGCTACACCTTTGTTGATGGAAAGCAAATGACAAAAGGTCCACGAAACCACAAAAGAGGCAGAAAAAGCAAATGGGATCTCCTGGAAGGACTCCAGGAATGACTAAAGGGACTGGGAGGAGAGAAGAAAACTACAAAGACCTGATTCTAAAATTAAATTATACTTTTTTTTTTTTTTTTTAATCAATTAAAAGTGTTGCGGACAATGTGAGGATAACTTAAAACTGAATATATTAATGTTGGCATTGAAGGTCCTTTTCCTGCCTCTGAGTTCATATGGTCATATCTTGGTTTATAGTCTATTTGGAATTGATTCTCTTATTTTGAAGGTTATTGTCATTACTGTGGTCTGTTTTCCTGTTTTATTTTGAAAGCATAATGTATATTGTTTAGTTAGCTTTACACTCACTGGCATCCTTCCTTTATGTTTTGTTTTTTGGTGTGTTTATCTGTTTATTGTTCTTCATTTCTTTATTCCATCTTAGTGTGGTCTTTATGCTCCTGTTCCCTCTCTGTGTCTGTGCAGTGATTTTATTCTCCTCATCATGGTGATTGTTAATCATGTTCACCTGTGTTCTGCCTCCAGCTGGGTCTCATTGTCTTGTTACCTCAGTGTATACAGTCTGTGCTCCCCTGTGCTCCCCTGCCAGTTCATTGTTGATTTCTCGTCATCACATGGCCCAGCAATCCTTGTGTTTCCTAATGCAAGTTTTCCAAGTGCATGTATTTGGATTTTCGGGATATTGAACTTGCCGGTCTTTTCGATTTTTTTTTCCTGAGTCAATTTGGATTGTTTTTAAGACTGGACTATTGTGAAGGTTTTGAACATTGCTCGTTTTATGGACCACTCAAGCTCTGCTCCTAGCACAGTTCCTGACAGTAACAACTCATGGTGAGTACGGTAGGCTGTTAGACCATGACGGGCAATAACCCACTGCTAAACCACGGGAAATCCTTAGGCAGGAGCAGCCAAGACTACTCCACATTTCTGCCGCAGTGAACGCAACTTCAGCCCATGTTAAATAATGAACTAAATAGATCAATAGGCTGGCGGAACAGAAAAACATTTTCTCTGTGCTATATTTACTATTATTTCTAAGAAAATAAAAGAACACAAAGTCATATCATTTATAATTAAGGAGTGAATGCAGTGTCTCGTCCTTGGTGGGCTCCGTACCTGAGCTCACGCCTACAACGGTGCAGGGGGTTCATCCTATATCAAATCGACTTGTGATCCCCCATAAAGTTAACAATAAGCCTGGACACCAGGGAAAGCATTATGGAGACTAAACAACTCTCTACTAGCAGATAAAGAATCCAAAGCCAAAATTCAACAAATTGTAGTAAATTATCTCAAGAATAATGACGATGGAGAGATTAGCCCTATTGTGTTATGGGATGCAGCGAAAGCGATGCTACGTGGATAAATAATAACCTGGAAAAAACATGACAGGTGGAATAGATTACAATGGAAAAATTGAAATACAGGAGAGGAAACCACTAAACATGAATTAAAATAGTTTTGAAATTATATCTAAAAATTAGAGTTGATATAAAGGACATAAAAGCTCCCCCTAGTGTCGGAAACCTTTCCCAAAATCATTCAGTTTCCTTTCCCTCACTAAAGTCTGTGATTATGACATCATTAGAAAACTACCCATGAAGTTTTTGAGTTATCCCATTTACACATAGGATCCCTGACAACGATTCCATAAGACCCCCAACTTCTCGAATGTTATCAGTTGCGTTTACGTCACAAACAGTTGAACGTTAATGTGTCTTACCTTATGGTTGGTGTTGAGCAGAGAAAGGAGACGATCCCAGTTGTCAAGGTCATAGTTCACCCTGAAGTACCCAGATATATTGGTGTTGGCCAACAACCAGTCTTTTCCTGACACTGTCATCTTGCTGTTGACGTCTGAAAAACATGAAAAATCCACAATATCAAGATAACGTCATGAATGGTGCTGTCATACAAAGGCAAAGTGCAGCATCAGCAATTTTATTCTAGACATCTGTGAGATGACTGCTCTAGCGCCACAATATCTGAGAATTTGTTGTTTTAATTTACACTTGATGCTTTGGCTTTGTGAAAGAAAAAATGTAAAGTATTTTTTCTCAGCTGGCGTTTCAGCAGATGCTGCACTTTGGCTTTGTATCACAAAGAGGCTGACGTTCTGTTTTCATCTATGACGGCATCGGATGTTACCTGTCTTTTGAAGGAGCCAGTACTGCTCCTGCTCCACACCTGTCTTCATCCATTTAATGGGGACAATCCAGTTGTAACTGAACAGAAACAATGATAAAGTGGAACGATGTTGGTTTTTGGCCATGATAGTGGTGTGGCTCTAGAAACGGCGATCTCAGGCCTGTCTGATTATTGCGTGATTTGCCATGGACATTAACATCAGGCTCACATTTGTGAATTGAAGTGGGAATTTTTTCAAATGCATTTTCACAAATCACGAATACATGCACTTAAACATGACATTGCTTTTCATCTCACACCAAATTAAATGATTAAAATGATTAAATCTAATGTTGGTTCATGAGCAGCAGCCACAAATGTGTTTGGTATCATGGCGTTACCGCATTAAACTAAGTAGTTAGATAGTAAACATGAAAAATGTTTCATAACATCAGCATTTACCATAACAATTTCAGCCTGTGGCAGAGGGAATGGAGGTCTTCATTCACTCTCTACATGGAACTTACAGGATAAGATAAAACTGATTCCTACTTGAACGGAGAGGGCCTGTTCACTACAGAGTAAGGATCCAGTAGGAAGTGTTTCTGGGTTACACTTCCTGTCCGGGTGTCAATAGTGACCACTGGGAAGCCCATCTGAAGAGTCCAGTGGTTCATGATGTGGTGGACAGTGTGAGGAATGTAGATACCCGGTGTGTCTTCAACTGCCTGACAATAAACAGAGGGTAGCAGAAGGTAAGGAAGAAAGGTACATGAAGACTAAATAGGCAGATGAAATAATGCACAACACATTTTTGAGTGTGGTGTTGGTTACCTGCTGGAGGTGGTCCCACAGGTCTGTATACACTGTGTTGTTGAAGGCAAATGTGTTCAGGTAAGACTGAGAATGGAAAATAGTTATGAAATCATATGTCAACACACCGACCCTTTTGCTGCAGTGAAAATGTTAACGCTACATTGGCATCACTGGCAAAGGCATGTGCAAACCGGTTTTGTTATTGGTAGGACATTTAAGAAAGACAGGAAGCAATCATAAACTCAAAGTGATCATTATTATTTTTGGTTTACCAAATTCACATGAATCAAATTACCAATGAATCATCAACCAACAGTCTCTGTCGCTCTCTCGCTCTCTCTCTCCCTCTCAAACACACATAATACACATAAAAATATACACACACACGCACACATGAAGTAAAATTGCTATTTTAAGAACGGTAATCACTCACGCTAAGTCCCTTGGCAAACACAGGCTCGGTGAGAAACTCTGAGAGCATCCTGAGAACTGCTGCTCCCTGATGTAGAATAAGAATCGGACAAATCAGTTTGAGGTTGATTGGCTTCTATAACATCAGAGTTAAAGGACTTCTTTTTTTTTACTGTAACGATCCAAAATACTTTTCAGAGAGAAATTGCAACATCCTCAGTAGGAGGAATTGATTGAAAAAAATTTCAAAGTGATTTATAGGTATGTCATAGTGAATATCAAATAATTTAGTTTTTTTGTGTGAAATGTATTTTTTACAGAATTAAGTCAGTGTTCTGAAAGTGACATATCCCCCCAAACTCTCCCCAAACATATATTGTACAGTGCAAACATGAAAAAAAAAAATGCAAAAAAACATCTATTAAAGCCACAACTAATTATGATTAAAATATGTTTAAAGTGAGGCGTGATTTACATTATTGCACATAATCTGCCAAGATTTTTGACCAATATTAATAATAACTGATAATTATTATTATATCCCAACCAGGTGGGAAAAACCTGAGGTCGCTGAACAGTGGTGATGAAGGAGAGAACCTGGTCCGTCTTTGACGTGCCCGTCATAGTGGCTCTGACTTTGTAAACATGAACAGTGGTAAGGTTGGAAATACTGATAGTTATATCACCTACTCAATTTTCTGTTTGGGGATCGAAAAGAAAAAAAAGGAATGATTACATTGCTAAAACTGCCTTAAGATGGGCAATTGAGAATAAAACAAAAACGGGTTGAATGTCTTGAGTTACTGTAAATGGAATATATTTAATGTCAAGCACTCCTTACTCAAAAGATCTAGATCTACATCTAATAACAAAGTTTCAAAGAAATGTGGAACCACAGGATTGTATTAAATATTGTATGTAAGAGATTCTGCATCAGACAGACCTTGCTGTAGGAGATGGTGTTGAACATCTCGTTGATCCTAGCAGGATCATCAACCTCCTCCTCTGGGCGGGACAGCGGGTGGGAGGACGCCAGGGCATCCACAGCAAACACCTTGTGCACATCCTGCAGCACTATCTGGTCTTTCTGAAGCCGAGAATAAAGAGAAGACTTAGGGTGGCCCTCTGACGTATATCTGTGTAGAAACTGGACCAAGCATGGTTCTTACAATGTTCCAGGTGGGCTCAGCGTAATCGGCGCCAAGATACTCCACGTATGACGCAAACCCTTCATTCAGCCACAGGTCATTCCACCATTTCAGAGTCACCAGGTTGCCAAACCACTAAAAACACCCAACACACAGACCATAGAGATAAAGGAATCTTCCACAGTGAAGTTTGGCCAACATTACCAGCAAGGTTCACCTCAAAGAAAATATCCAACCTCACGTTTATTATGATTCAGCTTTTTAAAACCCTCAGAAAGAGAGCAGGGCTCAATTTGGCCTTTGGAGATTGTAGGTAATCTGGAAGTCTAACACTCAGTTCTTCTTCACTCTGTCATGCATTTTCACAAGGATGGAGGGTTTTATTTTAACCTCCTTTAATATCTTTTTCTCCCCATTAATGAACTGATGTAATGACATCAGTTAGTGAGATACCGTGCCTACCATGTGGGCAAGTTCGTGGGAGATCACAGTTGTAATTCTCTCTTTGTTTCTAGTGGAGGAAATGAGGGGGTCATACAGCAGGGCCGTTTCCCTGTATGTGACAAGACCCCAGTTCTCCATCGCCCCCGCGTTGAAATCAGGCAGAGCAATCTGGTCTGAGGAGGACACCAAAATCAAAAACAGAGCAGTGAAGCATCCGATTCAACATCTGGTTTCCTATATAATATAAATGACAAGAGTTGGTTAAAGTGAAAAAAGAAAGATGAGATTGAAATACTATTTAAGTGTTTCAGTTTGATGGATTGCGTCTTGATCGATGAGTGGAGTGTTCAAGTCATAATACATTTGGTGGTCTTCTGCTGTTTCATTGACTAAAATGATCTAAATGTTAACTTTTTACCCAGATTACCCGCAAACTTAATAACCTGGCCCCCCTCTCCCCACACGATGACATTATGGATCGCCTGACTTCTCCTCTAGAGGCACCACAAGTTGGACATTCCAGATGTGAGCGAAATAAACTCAGCAACTATTGGATGGATTACAAAAACTGAGTCCCACCTCGCAAGACATGGCTGTAAACTCAAGATGATTTGAACCCAAATGACCCACATCTACTATAAGTAATAAAACACCCAACCACATAAGTGCAGAGCTTGCATGTGATGGAAAAATGTTTCTCTTTCCAACTCTGAAGACTGACCTCTGAGTTAAGTGACAGAAAGGATGTTAGATGAATATTTCCCTGTTCACAGGAAAACATTTTCTGTGGACACAGAAGCAGAGATTTCCTACCGGACTTGGAGAGAGGATATGATGCGTTGTAGTAGCGTTCATAGAACTGAAGGATGGGCCCTGTAACATTGAGAGCGTAGTTTCCCTGATGATCATCTATGGCATTTCTTCGAGCCCAAATTCTGATCTGCAAAGAATTTGACATTGTTCGGTGCATGTAATCAATAATCTCATTATTATTAGATTATTATTGCTTTTGTAGGGCACATAGGAGATGTTCTGATTCCATTTTTTCCTGGCTCATACTCATGAGGGGCCTTTGGATATAATAACCACAAAGAGATTGATTATAAGCAGTGATCACATGCCAATGCATTTAAATACTGATTATTATTATTATAATTTAATTTTGTTATTATTATTATATCGCTGCCATCACTGCCACAGTTTGCAGCCGCGACAGACACTTTTAACGGCAAAACAATTTCATGGATCATTTTCAAATATAAAACCCTCCCTGACCTTAGTGCCAGGAAGAACTGGATTGATTTTGGGAAAGGCAAGTTGTATATTTCCAACACTAGGGGGAACTTTTTCTCTACGCTCGTGTAAAATGGGGGAAACTGTTTCAGTTTTTTTGACGCAGCATTTTTCTCCTGTAATGCAACAGATGTTTAAAGGAAAGATGTAACTTTGCTGACATGTGCCTGAATGTCACAATCCACTTCCTGTTCACCTGTGCATTAAAAACACTCATAATGTGCATATGGGTTTCAGTCTATTAAGTGGCATGATATCGGATCATTTTCAAGACTGCATACTCGCCAATACCCAATTCCGTTCCCTAAAATTTAAGTACAGATCTTGATTAAAGTGAAGAAGCCAAGATTTTGATGTCCGGAACATCTCAGACCACCAAATTTAGGATCACTCTTTAAATGTCTTCTCTCAAATTTTCATTTAACCTTTTTTTTTAATAACTAGTATTTGTTGCAATTAGTTTGACCCTTTTTGTCGTTTTATCTATGTTTTACCGTAAAGCACTTCGTTTTTATGTTTTTGAAAGGTGCTATCCAAATAAAGCATATTATCATTATTTTTGAGTAAATGTACTTAGTTACCTTGCAATACTTCATTATAAATTATAGTCAGGACTTCAATCCGCATCTGAGCATTTCCATTAGAAACAGGAATACAATGATGTGACCTATAACCTCGTCATACTTTTTGTTTATGTATGACCCAAATTCATTTGGATGCTGACCATACTGGAGAGTGTAGAAGACAGAGGTAGCAAAGATTTCTTACCAACAAATTGTTGCTTTGGGCTGATTGAATGTGAACAAAATCACTGACAATGAACGCCAGCAGGTAAGTGGACATTCTCTCTGTGGGCTCAAACGTCGTCACTCTGACAAGCACGCCATCGATGACCGAGTCTCCTGTGTCTGCTCAAAGAGTGAGAGCCCTCAGTTAGCATTAAAAGCATCTCGCCTGAGGATTCTCTTACCAATGTATTAATTACAAACATCTATCACACAACACAAATGTTATTCTATCTTATTTAATTTTTCAATTTGTCTTTGGACTATCCTTCGCCCCCGGAGAGAGCAGATGATCTATAGCCAAGATAAAGTAAAAAGAACCGAATTGATGTGTTTTTTACAGAGACAAACCGATTTCCCTGCCATTAGACAGGGCCATATTGTCTCTGTCATGGATGATGGTCACGTTGAAGACCGCTTTCATTGCTGGCTCGTCGAAACATGGGAAGGTTTTCCTGGCATACGTTGCTTGCATCTGTGAGGTTGCAACAATCCTGTAAATATGGTGAGAGAGCACAAGGATGGTGCACTATCATTTGTTTCTTACTATCAAATATTTAATATTAACATGTTGGGGGAACAATATTTCTGGTCAATTTTAATCTAGCTTTGCCAAAATCACAGAATGGAAAGCATTACATGTGGCATCCTTCTACAGGCTGGTAGGCTGCTGCATTTGACACAATTGATCATTTCAACCTTATAAATAGATACAATTCATATGGTAGGGTCCCGGGAAAAGTCGTAGGTGATCCCAAATTTTGGTGAAATATATAATTCGGGGTTGTTTTTTTGTTTTTATGGGAAACCATGTACAATCTCCTGCTCCATTGCTATGCGGGGTGCCTCAAAGCTCAGTTCTCGGTCCTATCCTCTTTTCTATGTACATGCTCCCCCTTGGATACATGATGAGCCACTTTGGTTGTAGATCCCATCATTGATACATAGATGATACTCAATTATATGTGTCCATTAAACCCCATCAGATCAGTAATTCTGAAGCTCTCCACAACTGATTGGCTGCTAAAGATCAAATCTTACATTACAGAGCTTCTACATTCAGGTCCACTTTACTCAGATTTTAGCCTCATTATATTGAATTCTGCCTACAATGCTCCTCATGGTTTACGATCCGGTTTACATCTCGGCTGACCACCTTCACTTCTACACCTCTGACCAGACCAGTAAATCATCTAACCAGTTCTTGCTCACTGGACCTCAAACTAACCTCAAAACCAAAGGTGACTGAGGTTTGTTATTCCGGAACTGAATGTATGGAGCAACCTTCCTCCTCCCAACAGATCAGCTGAATCTGTTGACTGCTTTAAAAACTCTTAAAAATGTATAAATTGGCTTCTGTATAGGGGGACTGAAAACTTTGTGTAAATGTATGCTTTGTTTTTTATGTGTGATGTGTGTTTTCATTATTCGGTGGTGCTGCACTCCGATTGTACTGAGGTTTCTTTATTTCTTTTTTTTCCGTCTGAACATTGTGTTACGTAACCTCCGTCTAAACATGTGTCACATAAATACCATCTTATTTCTTATGTAATTGCTTACTTTTTCACGCCATCCTCTGTGTATTCACTCCTGTAGAAGCCCTCCAGGTCATCTGCTAACTCCCCCCGAAATTCAGTGTAAAGTATATATGATGCTCCAACAGTTAGTCTGCTGCGTAGTTGAAGTACCAGATACTGTGTCTCCACAACCAGCCATGATTTCTGTATTGCGGGCACAGTGGCTTCACCCAGACCGCTCAGCTTGGCTTGGTGTCCATCAAAGCGAGTGAGGTTCAGCTTGATGCTGTGGATGATGATGAGGTCTGTTTCCCTGACACATCTGAAGACCACCATTGCATGTCCGGTGAAGATGAACAGGTCGTCTATGTTGGGAGTTAGCCGAGGCCAGAGGGTCACATTGTAAGAGACAGGAACGAGGGAGTCTGGAAGTCTGTAGTGCTCCCACGGCTCCTTCCGGATGAAAGGGGTCGTGGCAGGTGTGAGAGGCATGCTGGTGCTTTCTGTTTCTTCTTCTGCAGGCTTGACTCGATTCTTGGATCTTTCTTTGTCATAAGCGATGGAGAGAGCAAGAATTATAGCCAGAGCAATGGCTGCCAATACAAGCAATCCGAGGCCCACATTTTTGCTGAGATAGTAGACTTTACCCATGTCCAGTTCAGAAAATCTGAAAACTCTGATGGCGTCAAAAAAGGCCTTTTAATAGTACCTAAAGAGAAATGCAAGGATGGGGAGACTTTGGTCATTTAGTCTGCAATTCAGCAGATCTTTGATTTGTAAAGGTCAAGTCCAATAAAACAAAGCTTCATTTAGCTCCATTATTATTACTTACAACAAATACCCTACAGTGCTTTTTTTTTTTTTTACAATTGAATGAATAATTGCATTTCAATAATAAAAATTGAAGTAATAATCAGAAATTGCAGTAACTCGCGACACTGAAGTCTAGGGGAGCTCCTGGAAAGATTTGGGATTAGTGGAATGAAGCAAGTCTGTTTAGTCTGACCGGAGGTAGTAAAAGCAGGAATATTCTTCACTCCAGAACGGTTACTTTTTTTTAAAAATTTGAAGCATTAATTCTTAAATCAACTAAAAATGAAAAGGTGCAGTAATGTGAAATGTCGCCAAAATTGAAAAGTGGCCCTTTGAAGGACATTTCTATCAGCTGACCCTCATATAATAATATAAATTAAAGGGATTGGGAACTTTTTTAAACTTCTATTACATCGTTCATAGTCAAATAATCTATTCATTCTATTCATCAACATAGAGAAAAACTTATGACCATTGTGTGTGATATTATCCAATGGATACACCAGGAGGTCGTTTTTTCTGTGTCTTATTGTCCACTTAATTTAAGTCAAAATAAGTCTTGATTTTGGGAAAGTATGCAATGTGACAAAATTAAAATGATCCACTAAAGTAAAGAGGCTGTTGTGAAACTGTACGGAATATAAGGTTAAGTTCAGATATTTGTGGGATTTTTTCAAATGTAGTTAGCAAAATCCAAAATTTGACAAAACACCCCCCTAAATTCTTGACATAAAAAAATAGATTACCAGAAAAATGTATGTCCGTACTTGCATAAAGTTTTTTTAGTTATGAAGTTTAGATGTTAAATCATAACCTTTTATTCTGATTAAACTTTCCACCTCTGCGTAGGCCAACGATGACTTGATGCAGGAGGAGAATATCACTGCACGCAAATACAGCAATCAAACTCTCACTAAATATATGTATATAATAATATGATGATAATTGAACAACAAGGAACACAATAAATCAATTCAAGCAATTAAGAGAGAAAGTGTTTAGAACTTGGCGAGAGTAGTCTTCATCACCTCAGGAAAACATCCTCAGACATATAAGCAATCAGACGGAAATAAAATATTGAAAAATTAGCAAAGACATATTGGGACCAAGTCCACAAACTGTATCACTGAATAGATATGCTGAGCAACTATAAGATAATGTTACAGGAGATATTCTGCGCCAAGTATGGCTTTAAATGAAATAGCTCAGATTGTGCGCGTGTTCATTAACACTTGTCTACAGGCATAAACAATTTGGTTAGAACAAAGATCAGAATGCGGTGCCATAAACCCCATCATCCATCATTCATTATCTGAAAACGATTTTCCTTTCAGAGCCATAAACCAGACTCTTGTCATTATTTTATCAATAAGTAACTCTTATTAGTGATATCTCTCCCGAACACTCTAATATCCTGCAGTGTGACGTTTATATACAGTCCTAATTCACAAACTAAAAACCATAAATGTTCATAATGTTGAAAGGAGGGTAATCATTTCAAATGAATTTTGACTCATAGACACAATTTATCACAGAGAAGGAAAAATAAACTTTGACAAGAGCTGAGCAGAGGAGTCTGGGCCCCATCTGTAAGAACACACACTTGGATCAGGAGATGCAGATGTGCTTGAGTAATTGTAGCCAAAAGCGGATGCCAAAGTATTTTATTACTGTGATATGAGCGGAGTCCAAAAGCTAACCGTAGACCAGGATCACTTTCAAACCTTAGACTTGACCACTGATGGATTTCAGAGATTTAGAGTAGTTGTGCAGAAAGCTAGACACTTGGTGGACACAGTTTGTTTTGCTTAAATGACCAAAAACACAGAGAGCATAGAATAAAATACATTGATGTCAAGTTTACTCTTGATGCTTTATAGAATCTATCACTACATTATTGTGCAAATCTTTCATCTGGAATCGTCTGTGCAGATATACGGTAGAACTCCCCAGCCTGTTCCTTGGAAAGACTGTGGGAGAGAATATGCTGCTGTGGTTGTGCATGTCACCACATAAATATCCAGAATAGTTAGCGACACACGGAAAAACTCATAGTTTGATGATAATATTCTGTCTACCACTAATAAAGGGTGGATGTCTGGCAGTTCACTGGAGGAAGTGTATGTGGAGAAAAAAATGTCTTAATGTTAAGTTAACCATAGTCCAAAGCTCAGTCAAGTATACTCTCTGTGATGACACCTGACCCACCACTATCACTAAATTGTAACTGCTGAGTTGCGGAAATGAAATTGAAAGTCAAATCTGTAACCCCCGCTCTTATCACCTCCGCCAAGGAAGGAGGTTGTTTTGTTTTTTCACCCCTTCTATTTTATTATCAAAAGATAAGCCGTTGGGAGTAGTGACGTCAAAATGAGAAGAGGCGCTTTCTTGAAACAATGTCCATTATTAATGCCGTTGTTCCTTTTGATACCATTGAAGGTAGAGCTGGGGGCTCAGGTGGCTTAGCAGAGACACTGAAGTGGAAGGCGCAAGAGTGGACCGGCTAAAGAGTATTTGAGCGATTCTCAGAGAATTTTTTGGAGTTGTCGGTGGATTTACAGGCTGGCAGTAACTCAGACATTAATGGAAGAATCTGCATACATTTTACCGAAACCTATGGTACTGTTGTGCCTTGTTCCTTTGATGTTTTATACTGTAAAGGAACAGGAAATGACGCAACAATGTCTAAGTCTAAATATTTAACAGACAATGTGTACAATCTTAAACAAAACGCCCCGCTCAAAGTCTAGGAGCATGGAGCTGAGAACAAAACAACGTGCTGAGCACATGAAGAGAAAGACAGCAAGAACCAAAGGTGGTTAAGAGTGGTTTACTCTAGGCAGAAATTTGCACTCGCTGAGTGCTTTTTCTAGTTAATTATATAGTAATATTTTTATTACTGCTGTCCCGATGAGCTAAGGAGTGAACCTGATGGCCTTTTAGTAAGTGGAATTTATTTTCTGTTTCCTTCGGTCGCAACTTACTGTAAGACACTGGTAAAGGATCCAGGTTTTGGTCAGGATTAGCTGCAACTTCTGTTATATTTCCAGAAAATATGTTTTGGCGGAGGAAGACACAACTTAAATGAAGTCTTAAATTAAATGTGTACTCTGTCAATCAATAATTGTTTTTCCCTTCTTTGAAAATGAAAAACAGACACTAAAATAACAATTATGTTTTGAAATGATTTCTGTTTCTCCCCTTTTTTCAATAAAGCATTGTTGCTGTGAATAAACATTCAGCAATTCATGAATACAGTATCAAGTAGGCCTTTTTGAAAAGTGGTACCTTTGTTGTGTTATGTCTTCCCGTCACACATATATTAATATATATATATAATACATATATTTGAGATTTGATCCAAATGTAAAGTGCATTATAAATTAAATGTATTATTATGTATTATTATTATTATATATGATTAAGAATATCTAAATTAATAAATAGGACGTCACCATCTCACCTTCAGCAGAAGCCTTCCTGAAGGTGAACCCCCCCAAATAGCAACTCATATTGCCACATTATGACCACTAAAAAAAACACCTATAAATCGCCAATGAAGGCACGACCAACACCTGGGAACCCATCAAACTAGAGACCCTTCTACCTTCGATATTACACTTCCAGCATGGGGCTATCATCATAAGCATATTTTACGTTAGTAATAGACAAAAGCTAAAGATCAGATTTCTTTTGTTACAGCAGCCTATGATTGATAATGACCTTGCTGATGAAGCAACACAGTGCACATTAATACACTAAAGGATTTCCTCAGGTACAGAACATCCAGTTAGGTTTTCTAGTCACACACAATATTTAATAATAAACTGCTGATCTACAACCAATGGGGTATAATCGTAGCCTGTCTTTAACATCTTTATGATAGGAGGTTACGGCTAAAGATAAGGTTGCCACGTGTTAGGACTACAAGCTCCGTCAGTCATTGGATTATTGTGGTGTCGCCCAGTCCCTGCTCCCTGAACACTTGGAAGCGATGGTCTGTGTCTAAGTCAAGGACCTGTTTATAATTTGATAAATGCTCTGAGTCATTTCTGTCACATCCGTAGCCAGCACCCCCCCTTTTTTTTTTTTGCTTTTACTAGTGTTTGCCCCTGCCTGTCTCTCTGTGCGCCTTAAAGGACCCGTGCTTAGGGTCCACAAAATTAATGACAAGGGTCTCCGGCACTTTGTAGTACTCTGACCTTCTGCAAATGCAGTGCACAGCCACCATAAGACACCAGCTTCTGGCAGCGTTCCTCAGGAATCTTAGCGCATTCCTTATGGCTTGAGGCCTCCAGTTCTGTGATAACACCAGGAGTTTGTGCTCTAAATGCCTTCTTCAAATCCCAGCAGAGAGGTTCTATTCAGATGACTGTGACTGCTGCTCTATAATGTTCCAGGACTTTTATCTAAAGCCAATCTTTCTAAAGCCAAGCTTTGGTGGACAAGGAGGTCATTCTGGAATGTCCAATGATGCCCAAGCTTCAGCTTCCTCACAGAAGGTGAGATTTTTCGTCAAGGATAACCTGATATGGACAACACATTAGAGGTTTCCCGCGCCGGAGGAAGCAAAGCAGCACCACAGCGTTACAGAGCCACCTCCAAGCATCATTGTAGGTAGGGTGTTCTTTTCAGCAGGGCTTCATTCTCCGTCGACATATACCTCCGAACCATGGGACCGAAAAGATCCAGTCTATGTCATGGCTCTTCAGAGCAACATCCGGAGTCTTCTGTGGTTTATCTAAATGGTTTTGAGAGTACTAGAGACTCTTCTGGTGCTCTTGGGTTGCTGAACATCAGAGCTATATTGTAAATGTAGGCCTACACAGAAAGGTCTGGAACCTTACAGCCAAAGTGAGTCTATGAAGGTTGTCTCAGTGTTTTAACAGCATCAGATTTGTGAATCTGATGCAGAAGAGGGTAGCTATTCAGGGGTTCAATATGTTTTTAGGCAGCAGCATCAGTAAAAGCATCATTTTGTGTTGAAACTTGTAAACTCTGTTGAGCTTTTCAAATGTTTTTTGTGTGAAATAGTTATTGCAAACAGCTTCTAATTAATAAAATTGGGCGTGATATTAAAATATGCGTAGGACCATTTTGCTATAAAATATACAAAAGGCCTATATACATACACTGTACATGTGATTTATACTATATCTTAAAATGGGCTAATAGACCAGACAATTTAGGATTGTCAAGAATTATTGATCAGAGAAATACAATCAATTAATACAATCGACAAAGAGACTAATTGAAAATAATATGTAGTATGTTAAATAGATGGTTCTAATAGCCAAATTTCCCACCAGAGTTAACCAAGTAAATAAAAATGAATAGCCAAACAACTCGCAAACACATTCCATACCAGCAGACAGAGGGTTAATCTCCTGTGTGGGAGGTTTTTCCCTGAAATCACATATTTTTAAGTAAAAAAAAGATTTAAAAAAAAAATAGTGACGTGACCACTTCCCTTTTGTGTTCTTGCAAATACTAAAACCTGTGAAAGGAACTGCATGTAGAACTCATTCGATCTGTGCTAAACTCACTGTGCATATACATAAAATCCAAGCAGAACGCATAATTATTAGAAATGTATCACAAACTCTTAGAAATGAACATGGATTTTGTTTGCATTACATTACTTTTTATGTTGAAAGAATTAAAGAATTAAAGAATTCCACATAGTTGTGTTTCGTACCTGCACCATAATTGTGTTCTGCAAATTAGGTGCCACTTAACATTAAGGCTACCCGTATAAAGATTTTATGAAGGGTTTATAACTAGTTAATTACGTAAGTTGTGAGCGGTTTACAAATACTTAATAAGCTACTATAACTCTTACAATACCGGCTTTTTTCTTGCCAAATAATGAACCTGTATTGATTGTAGAAATTATTATAAGTTGCTTAATGATTTATCTATAATATTTTTGCAACCTAACTAATAATCTAATTAAAAACTATTCATAAATAATTTTTGTATCACTTAATTACGATGTTTTGGTCACATTTGCTTCAAAACATTAAGTGATAGTTGCTTTTCTGATGTTTTTCCTGTTTAAACAACTGGCATATGTTAACCAGATTTTATGTGGATATAAATGTTTATCATAAATCTGTCTTGCCTGAAACATGGGAAAAATTCTAAATCCTTTTTGGTGTATATGCACATCCATCATTCCTCCACATTGATCAACTCTGTGTGGTCGGAGCTCCACACTGTACAGATCAGTTTCAGCCAGCTGTGGGAGCTGCAGAGTTTACAACCAGAAAAGCCCACGCTGGATGATGACAGGCAACCAATAAATCCACAGAACAGCCAGGCAGTCAAACTGGGACTTTGGATCTTTGATGATTTATCCCCAGGTTAAAGCAGCAAAAACTAAAAAAAAAAAAAAGCTGGCATAGCCCAGATGTTAATATTTTCTGTATTCTGAGAGATTGGTTACAAGCAATTTTAGACATTCTGAAGATAAAGCAGCAAAAACTAAAAAAAAAAAAAAGCTGGCATAGCCCAGATGTTAATATTTTCTGTATTCTGAGAGATTGGTTACAAGCCATTTTAGACATTCTGAAGATATTTCATTTTGAAAGAAAGAGAAGCAGCAAAGCTCCAATATGCTGATATCTTACTTTCTGATTAACAGGAGTTCACAGAGGGTTCATTCTGTTAACAGTGCATCCATGTGGCATTTGCGCACAATCAGGGATGAACCTCAGACCTCTTCTGAGAAACCCACTACTGCGTAAAACATTCTAAATCTAACACAGCCTTTGCTTCAGGTCATTAGAGAACATGTGCAGGGAAGGAAAACCCCCCCAAAAAAGAATGAACTGGCATGCAACATGTTGGATAAACATGTCAAACATGGTTAAAACAGTACGTACCAAGACCTGGGTAGTTGGATGTCCGCAGCCAGCGCTGATTTTAGTCTGTATGAGGTGTAGAAGTTGAGCTGGAATGCTCGTGGCTGATCTGAAACATTGTCCGCATCTGCATCTGTGAGGCTGGAGGTGGGAGGTTTGAGAACTACCACAGGTTTTCCTGGGTATGTAGGGAGGGAACAACTGCCTTGACTTCCCTCCCTAGGAAAAAAAATCCTAAATTAGACAAGAGGGGCTGAAAGAATGCGGCTGCATCAACATGACAGCAAGTTCTTTGTGGTGGTGAAGAAAGTCAGGGGTACAGAGTGCTCTGACTTGTCTAATTCACATGATGGAGGTGGACCACATCTAACCTGCTGAAATGTTAGGAAACAAGCATGAAACATTCAGGAACCCATGCCACAGCTGGACTCCATGGGAGGAGAACAGAACATAAAGAAGTCCCTAGTGATGCTCACAATTATTGTTAATTTTTATGTGCGATAAAAAGTTTATGTACCATATAAAAATATGTATATCTGTAATTCCTAAAATATTAAATACCAGCTATCCAGACCACAGCAGAAAAGGAACATAAAGTTTTATGAAAAAATGTTATCGGAAACCCCCCTCTGAGAGAAATCCTCTACTATTGGCTTTTATTCAACATGCCATGGAAAAAAAAAACCAATAAGAAAATAGTAATAATTAAGAAAATACATCACTTTTTATATTTGAGATCTACTTCAGAAAGAAATCACTACAATGAGCTTTTTGGCCCAACTCGTTACAATGGAAACGGAGAAAACCCAAAATAATAAAAATCACACCGTCAGTACTTTATTGTTGCGTGTATACATATACTATATATATAAGTTCAGTGTAATGATATTAAACACCTAACCTTGGAAATGTATACATCAATACTGTGTTTCTTAGAAAATAGTATTGAAGGGCTTTTTGCGTCATGCTCTAAAAACAAAACTGATGGACATAATGAATCCATTATTTGTTGATTTCCTCCTCCTCAATTTGTTAATGTTGTGGGATTGAAAAAACTGCAGGTCGATAGTTAGAAGATTTACATTTTTCTTTATTAAATTTACCTATTTACCAAGAATGTCTTTGACACCTTTACCCTCTTTGAGAAGATCAGCAGGACTTCATAGTAAAACTCCATCAATCAATCTTAAACCAATGCCTCTGTATATTATAAGTGATCACTACCTACACCAAATAACACACAAATAAACTTCATTCAAACAATAAAAGATAGAAAAGGGACAAAACCTGCTCTTGTTAGCTTCAAGACTCGAAGTTTCAAGAAACTTTGCTGGAACTAAACATCTTCTACAGTTGCTGTAGTGAGAACATTCAGGCCAAGGAGAACAAAATTACTACTAAAAGAAAGTCACAAGGATTTCAGAGACACAATTTATCACAGAGAAGGAAAAATAAACTGCGAGCTGAGCAGAGGAGTCTGGGCCCCATCTGTAAGAACACACACTTGGATCAGGAGATGCAGATGTGCTTGAGTAATTGTAGCCAAAAGCGGACGCCAAAGTATTTTATTACTGTGATCTGAGCGGAGTCCAAAAGCTAACCGTAGACCAGGATAACTTTCAAACCTTAGACTTGACCACTGATGGATTTCAGAGATTTAGAGTAGTTGCGCAGAAAGCTAGACACTTGGTGGACACAGTTTGTTTTGCTTAAATGACCAAAAACACAGAGAGCATAGAATAAAATACATAGATGTCAAGTTTACTCTTGATGCTTTATAGAATCTATCACTACATTATTGTGCAAAACTTTCATCTGGAATCGTCTGTGCAGATATACAGTAGAACTCCCCAGCCTGTTCCTTGGAAAGACTGTGGGAGAGAATATGCTGCTGTGGTTCCATAAGACAAAGGTAGAACAGTTAGCTCAATGTTAGACTGGACTTCGCCAGAGGTACATCCTCCCCGCAGAGCGATCTCAGAACGGGGAGAGGCTCGGCACTTTGATATTGATGTCTCCGATGTTGATGTTGCGGGGAATCTCGGGCAGGTTCATGTTCTTCACAGCAGACACAGCGCGAGCAGGGGCCGCCGATAGCCCTCCCTACCAAATTAAAACAGTATGGAAAACACCTTGAAAGCTTCTGTTTGTGGAATGAAGAGATTGTAGCACCTTACTAGAGGTTTAGTCATTCATTCTTGAAATAAGCATTTAAAAGCAGCACTATGCTTGCATGTTGGACTATATATATACTGGCAAACCCTGTTGGAGCAGGTATTAGAATAAGTCTGAACGATATTAGAGATCAAAATCCTACACAATAGTTCAGCGAAACCGCTTCCTCATAATTGCATGATTCACATTTGACCGCTCAGCTGAATCATTAAACATTTTGTGAAATGTGCTTACTAGCTTGTGTGCCAAGACATACTGTAATCCAGCCCTGCCCTAAACCACAACTTGTTGTTTAACACTTCTGTTTTTGCACAGATTAAACAATCGCTGCCGGTAAGAAGGATTTATTTAGACAGAACCGCCCCTCCTGTTTGTTGTTTTCATGCTAAGGTAAGGGTCTCATGTTTCCATCGTACTGATGTTCAGATATCTTCTAAACCCTGTCATGCAATAAAGAAAAGAGTTTTATTTTCCAAAACTCTTCTTCTAATTCTAGTTAGGAGTAATCAGTTCCATGCTTCCTTTAGTTGACTCTTATTTCACACTTATTTTCAGTTTCAAGCGCCATCAACATTCAAAAGTTAATGAAGGTGGTGCTTTTTAGCAGCCTATTCTCCAGATCCAGGAGCAGGAGCCTCCAGCAATCTCTTTGATGCACGGAACACAGTGCATGCCCGTAATTGCAGTGCAACTGCAGCCTGACGTTGCATTAATGTAGGTGGTTCATTTGTTTTGCCTTAAACACTGGGAAACCAGTGAGATTCCAGCCCACAGGTTAGGTTTCCAGCTGTTTTATAAGGTTTGGTAGAAGCTGCAGTTCAGAAAGGTGAACCAATATCAACAAATATGATGATTTACAGGAGAACACAACACTGATAAAACACTGCTGCATGATGGCATAGGTGGAAGGTAACTAAGTACAAATACTTATTTAAATATTACTTTTATGCCACTACTGTTTATTTTTAAGTAAGTACTTTATACTCTTATATGTTTTCTTTTACTTCTGTATTAACCCCTTAAACTTTAATTTTTAATTTACAGTTTTTTACTTTTACCATTTTATATTATTGTTTACTTTTACACTAGTACCTTATACTTGTACAGTTTTTCACTTCTCCGCAGTATAAAAGTATCAAGTTGCTCACACTTCATACTTTTAACTTTCTCACTTACTAAACTTTTATACTTTTAGTACATTTCGGAATCTGTACTTTTTCACTTGAAGCCGAGTAAAGAAGTTGAATCAATACATGTGCTTTTACCAGTTAGTTATTTTTTACACAATTAACTGCATGTCCTCTTATACTTAAGAATAGAATGGGTGCACGTTCTCCATCTCGCTATGATCTATGACCTCTCAGGTAAGATTATAAAGTTCCAAGTCTGACTTTAGTGACTGAATGGTAACCAGAGCTGGAGCATGGGAAGCAAAAGAAGCACATTAATGTATCCGAGCATCCATGGGGTAAATTGAAAAAAAAGTTTCAGTCTATAGGCTGAAACAAGCAAAAGAGAAAGACTGACCTCAGACTTCTCCATGCGGTTCTGCACTTCCACCTGTGCGGCAATCTCACTCATGTTGGTCTCCAGCACCATGCCTCCCATCACCACCTCCTGCAGGATGTAGTGGACCTACAGAAAGAGCACAGCAGTTGATACACAGGGAGATCCGGCACAGTACTGCAATACAGTGATGTACATGGACACTACTTTATAGTACATGTCAGTCCAGTCACTAAGCCTGGTCTATCTGCAGCGCCTTCACATTTAACAAGCACTTACAAATGCCAGTGAAACTGATGGGACAGAAGTGAGAAAACATTTTTCAACAAATGCATTTAACAGTAGCTGTTGGATGTTGTTTGAAGTTCTGTGATGTATTTCACAATTTTGATGAACTCCACGGGTCGTTATCTAAAGAGATATCTTTACGATGCCGTCTACATTTTGTAGGATCCCTGGACCCCAACTTGTTCCCTGGGCATCTCACAGAGGCTGCCCACTGCTCCTCAGGGATTGGTCAAAGGACTAATTTGTACTGTGTAATAATGTTCAGTGTATTTCTGTGTAATAATGAGATACAAAAGAGTAAACATTATCAATGTTGTTATTATCTGCTTTATCCAATAAGTTACAGTATTTCATATCACTTCAGACAAATGTATTGTTGCAAAATCAAGAAGACGGACTGGCCAACAATTTATGAGAACCTGTCATGGCATAAAGAATGCTGTACCTGATAAAACGGAACTGTTTGAATAATAAACTAATCCAACTCACTAAATGCAGACCGATGCAGACTGCTGTTTTATCACAGGGATTTGGAACAATGTAAGGTCTACCAAAAATGTAATGCAGCCCCTTCAACAAGTGGAAATATGAAAGCAAAGCTATAGTTTTGGGGCTGTCAGTGAAAACATGTCACAAAAGAATAACCCATCTTAGTTCCAGTGTTTGGAGCTCATAACAAAAGCTACACTATAAGGCTATAAGTTTTTGCACATGAAGTTGGTGATGGATTGAGTTGTTTTCTTATCTAACTTTGAATATGGAGCAAAGCATTATCAAGCTAAATGTGTCCAGTGTTGATTGGTTTTTCAGAGGTGCTCATTTAAATCTAGCTTTGCTGTCTTTAACTAATGCTATCTCTGAGTTGTAGCACCTGAGGTGAACATTTTATGTGTGCCTTCTTTATTCAAAAATACAAGACCGGTTCACACGTTTGATTCAAACACCTGCAGCACATGTCTGTTTTAGTTCTCCAATGCTTCCATTTTGGTTTAATCAGCTCTCTCCGGCACACGGCCTTTCACCAAGACTGACCTCATCAAAAAAAGCTTTATAACATAATTTGGGGTAATAATTTTCAAAGTCCATGTAAAATACTGATGCTTTGCAATAATGTAGAATATTTTCACGCATAATCTTCTTTGAATACAAAGTATCAACTCACACCCCACTTTGTGTCTTCAGATCAAATGATAAGATTTACAAAGATAAAGATGTGACCTTTTCAGGGATCACTATGGAGCTTTTACATTTGTAAATTCAGAGTGCAGACAAAGTCGATTCTTTTGCGGACCTACTTCGAGGTGAAGAAACAGGAACAGTTTCGATATTAGTAGTTTTCCATAAAGCTGTTGCATGACACGATATGACAGGAACTAAAATGATGAAACACCCCAAATGTGTCATGATATACTAGTAATATCAAAGCTGTTTAAAACTCTAATGTAAAACTAGAAATGTTTTTCACAATGCTATACTGTCAGTTTTGTCCTCCTAGGGGAGCCTTCTGACAGCCAGGGGTTTTCTCTCTGGTAGAATTATTTCCAAGTTTCATCTTGGAACATTCCTCAGGCCAAGCCCCAGTGCACCATATGACATCAATTTCCTGCAGAGAAAATTCAATCAAGATGGTCTTGGATGCATCTGATTAGTTTCCAGAAACACTTCCAGCTCAGATCCAGGCAGAGAAAGGAGGCCTTGTTGTATCCTGGGCCCTGTAGGGCTTAACAGAGCTTAAATGTATTTTATTTTAAATCCACCATCCCACAAAAATCTTTATGAGACAAATGTACAAAACCTGTACGGTCTTTTTTCCACCACTCCTTAACAAAGCCTCAAAAAAATAAGAAGCAGGCACTGAGGATTTAACTTCAGAGGTGAAAATATAAGAGGAGGAGTTTAAGAGCTGAAAAACGGATCCAGTACAGGACCCCCGTTTGATGCCCAGTGGTGGTTAAAAATGCAACTTAAAAATCAAGGGGACCGATTACAGAAATACAGCTGTTACTGAAAAGTATCTGGCTTTACGGAAATGACAAACAACTGCATTACTCGTTATCCATGAGCCTCGTTCATCTGCAGCTCATTCGTAAATACAGAAATCTGCGTATATGAACCTTTTGGTGGAATATAAATAAAACAAACTGCAGTATTAAAGTAAGCACATGTACATTTGAGACTACAGAATAAATATGGAATTGTGAAATTGTAGCCAAACTTAAACAAAATGTGTTTTACAAATACACTTTCATTAAGAGGCGCCACTAGATGTTTTTCATAATGGGGGCCAGATAGGGCTGCTGAAAAGCCCACAACAATAACCGAAATCCATATTAGAATTTTATTATGCTCCTGTAATAAATAGACTATTACAGTAAATCAATGTCAATATGATAGATGAGAAAAATCAATATACTTTCTTGGTTTACTGTTAATGTTGCTAGTTATCTGTAGAACACTCAAACTCAACCAAACCTAGTTTAAAAAAAATAAAACACTACATATTGAACTCAACATTGCTGAATTAAAGTGATTGACATGCGGCAAATTGGTGACATCAGTCTCTCACTAACAGTAGCTCAACCTCCTATTTAAACTCATCCATCGCACAGGCCGTCGTTGTGGAGAGGCGACGCACTCAGGAAATTCGTTAAGATTATACAAAGCAGAGCACTGAGGAAAGGTTGTTCCAAAAGTTAAGCTGATATTTTTAGTTTTGTAGAAATTATTAAGACATTGTGCATTGGTTTCTGGAGATTAAGGCATTGTTAATATGTTATGTCTTTGTTTGATCAGCGTGTTTTACATTTCTTGATTAAAACATTGTTGATGGTGTTTTGCTTTTGTATAGTAGATTGTGTATCATAGTGCATTTGTATACCATGTTTGTTTTATAAAATCTTTGGATAAAACTGACACTGGAAAGGTGCACATTTTAGAATAAATAGAATAGAAAGAACTTGATTATTCCCCACTGGGAAATTTGGGAGGTCAAGCTGTGCTGGTCATCCATGTCGAAGTCAAAGCTATTGATAAGATTCTGAGCTCCACACTGGCAGCAACCTGTGGAAGAAACACTTTAAAAGGACAGAAGAAAAGTCTCATCACTCACCTTGTCCATGTGGAATATGAGGTCCAGTTCACAGACATTTTCAAAGCATTTGTCCAAAGTTTCCACAAAGACCTGAATGAAGAGGATTTGGAATATAACACATACTTCAGCAAAGTGAATTATTGTTGTTTGAGCTTATATTTGAGGACATAAGGACTTTCTGAACCATCTCATGGATTCAAGATTGATTGACACAGATCTTATGTGATTATACAAAGATTTAGATTTTTATCCTTGGCTTAGCTTAAACAGCCTACAAGATTCTTAGAACAATAATCCCATTTTACCAAATTGTATTCACAGTATTTCCACTTCTGTGTTACGGGTTGATTTGGTCAATATTAAGATGGTGCAAAAAAATTAGAGGAGAGAAGATATTTGACAAACAGACAAATTAATCCAGAGAAAATACTAAATCTTTATCACCTGGTATGTACTTGTTTTTTTACTCCACATATCATAATTCCCAAATGACAAATGACGTTAAAAGGGATGTGTTAATATCTCTCCAATGTCAGTGATGAGAAACTATTTCAACAGAAGAGTGATGTTGCTCAACAGTTCGGAAAATAACTGATTCCCATAACGAAGAGTTATTGCTTTCATGTTCTGCCAAAAGTATAAGAGCAACAACATGATCCAGGAAGGAAGAATCAAGATGTGAAGCAAATGTTGAAATAAAGGACTGTATCAGAATGACTTCAAGTCAAATTAAACACACCATAATTTAATGCTAAGATGGTAGTTCATTAAAGCAAAGGAGACTGGATGTCTTTACAAGCTTGGAACCTTGTATGAACAGAGGTCGATGCGTACAGGGGCACATGTCATTTGATCAGACAAAATGTGTTTATAGGTGAAACTGACCTGGATCAGGTCCAGAATGCCGAGTTCACTCTCAGACGAGTCCACACAAAAGACGAAGTATAGGGTCGCATAGTGTCGGTAAATAAGCTTGTAGTCTGAGCCACCGATGAGACTGTAAGACACAAAAAAGAGCTACTTAATGGGAAAATAAAAAATCACAAATACACAAATAAATGTCTACTACATCAGTGGTTCTCAAATTATAGTACCGGGTTCTTCTAGTGGTAGGCGGAGGAATCTCTGAAATTGCCTACTTTTACTAAATTTAATAAGATTATTTTTTAAACTGTTAATAATAACAGAATACTATGATGAATGAAATGAAAACATTGTAACCACGAGATAAATGAAATGGGCTTTAAAATAAGTTCAGCTTTTCTGTTCAGACTTCCATCAGCCTGCTGCGTAGTCGGGTTGTGGCGCGCGCGTCGAGCCACTACAAGCTAAATCGTGACGACAAAAAGACAGTTAGCGAGGAAGCTAAAATTAAGGGTTGTTTAATAACAACGCCTTCGCACTTGGTGAAGTTGTGGCTGACTAGTCAACAATAAATAATATTTATTAATAGGAATATATTTCACTCCTGTTTGAACTACGTTGAGCTGAATAGGCTTACCTACTTCTACAAATGTATTTTTACATTGGTCATTATGGCGGAGAGCCGGATATATTCTAAGGGTGTACACGGTGTAAAAAGCTTGAGTACCACTGTACTACGTGATTAGAAATTGAGACCGCAGAGAATTGAGAAGAAGTGACTTGATTGGAGAATGTGAGACCCAGTCTACTTTCAAAGCTTTGCCTCCATCTAATGGTCAAAATCCTACTACTGCATCGGCAGACACTTTTTGATGAGTAAAGTGAGTTCGCTGCCA
Organism: Lophius americanus; assembly: GCA_037951165.1. Lineage (NCBI taxonomy): Eukaryota > Metazoa > Chordata > Actinopteri > Lophiiformes > Lophiidae > Lophius > Lophius americanus. Next base: position 8,860,689 of record JBBDHG010000014.1, read on the forward strand.
GGTGATGTCAGCTGCTGTAGTGGCATCAAACCAAGGTGAGAACAATGGCCCAGGGTTTACAGTAAATAATCTTCAACAGTTTCCTAAAGATATCCTACAACACCATCAATTTGTGGGTCATGTCTACCTTTCAGTTTCTGTTAACATAATCTTAAAGGGACAATTCATCCCAAAATCTAGAGAAAACTAACCTTTCTCTAGCTCCTATGCCTTCTTTTGAATATAATGCCATTAAATACCTCCACTTGTTTTGCTCAAGGCAGCAAATAGATTCATATTAGTTTTCCTGTCAAACTATTACTACTACATTTCTACCGCAATTATGTTCTTGCAACATGGTTGAACACAAACATTCACGGCTTCCATCTCAACTTATGTCAGCTACATTACTCTGTTCTCTAGCATTTCAACCATGAGACGGTGCATGCTTCCCTCTGCACAATAATATGAGGAAAAAAATGGCTCCAACATGTACTTGAAAACGAGGGTATGTGGATTATCGGAGAAACCAGAAAATGAGACATAGTGAGTGAGTTTTACACAACTATTTTGGCACTTACTCACTCACGTTTCCTCAAGTTCCAGTTCATTATATAGTCTAGTTTTATTCAAGCGAGGGCAGACATTAATAAATTAAATATCTCATATACTCTGGGACTGACCCCATTGATCTAGTTTAGGATTTCCACACATCAGTTTATTTGTGGCGGTCTGGGACAAAAGGAGTAGTTTTATTTGGAAAAAAGTGGAGGGAAAAGTAAGGTCAACCGATCACAGCAGTTTGTGAATAAATTCTAATTAAGTAGAATTGAAATGTTAAATAAGAAATAATCTAGACAGTAGAATTAAAGTTATCAATGTATTCATTCAAATATTGTCTACATACAAATATGACCAGGACCCACAATTGCCTCAGTTACACTGTCAGTCTATGTTAAAACGGTAACAAAAAGTACAGGTGAGGGCAAAAATATGTTTTAGAGATGTAGGGAGAATTAGAATTCACATAACAAAAAGACCAAGTTACCATACAGTAGTATCTGATATTAAGGCATCAATACCTGTAAGTGCTATCGAACACATGTAAAAAACGGGTAAAAGTGATTTTCATCCAGAAACACAGCTACAACCAGTACTCACCTCCCACCCTCCAAGAAGTTGCAAACATTGTCATCTCTTTTCGATACTAAATGGAAAGTCTCCCGTATGATCTGCTGCTGCATGTCCTCAGCCTGCCAGACAACAGAATATTAAATGTCAACCTTTCTATGGAAGGTAGACTGTATTTGGTTGATATGTTCAATATACAGACACCCAAATGTTATTTTGAGTCATATTATATTTAAGTTAACTGAATAGCAAAATAAGTACAAGGACCTTGTGAGTTCATAAAGCATAAAAGAATATATTATACTAATTCAAGTGATTGATTGGCAGGCATTCTGGAATTCACATTCTGACATAACAAATAAGAATATATCATTACAACATAGAAAAATTAAAAAGGATATTTCTAAGAACCCATTATACATAAATTTTGGATCAGGACACAAGGCTAACTTTTTTATTGTCAATGATTAGAAAAAAGACATTTCGGCAGTTTTTCAAAGGACGTCAGGATTTCTCTCAACAAATTTGAAATTATCAGTGTTCCCTGTTGTTCATATGTCATCCATTCCGCTAGGTAACACGGGCTACTAATAACAATGAATTTAGAAATAATACAAGTGTCTTGGATGTACAGAATCCCATCATTGTTACGTATTGCTTAGGAAAGTGTACATACCTAAAATATGTTATAGAGACAGATTTATTTTAACATGAGGAAAACTGAAACTATAAACTGACTATGGATTGCTCCCCTTACGCTACTCCCAAGCTAGCATTAACTAAAGTTACTATTGTGTATACACATTATAGACAAACACCAATCGAGATAGTAGTGACTTTACATTTCGGGTTGGATGACTCTCGGTATGGTGATTAAAGCTAATCCCACACTTAGCCATAGTGGAGGAGAAAGCTAGGGAAAAGCTAACATTTTGAACAGATAACCCAAAAGTACTTACAAAATACTGATAGAATCTGATCATCCGAGGTTTTCCATGGTTGTTAAAAATCAATATGGCTTTAATCATGACTGTTACTGGGACTTATCAAATCCAAATGTGAATATTATGATAAATAATAGAAGTTTGACTGTTCAGATAGGCTCAGCTAGACTGCTACACGGCCTATCAGCTGTCTGAGTCGATAACTTCCGGTTGTTTCACCATATTGAGTCGATAACTTCCGGTTGTTTCACCATATTGAGTCGCTAATCCTGAAAAAGACGGAATTGCTATAGTTCCGGGCAGGTCACTGAGTTCGTTTTTACCTATATTTATCCAAGTTTTAATCAATGTTTCAATACTTTGGTGCACATGTAAACATATTTTAGAAACTTAGATAGAAAGATAGAAAATTAGAACGATAGATTGATAAATAATGTATGGATGCAGTTTGGGTAAGCGAGCATTAATGTCATAAAGTCCACCACCAATGTAGTATCAACTTTAAATTGTTAACAAAATTTCCATTTCCCTTATGTTATCAGAGGAACTTTTACGTTACACCACTTAAAATGAAACATTTTTCGACCCTGTCGGCAGCTTCAGTCTGCCTTGTCATACCATCTGCATCTTTTTTTCTTCTATTTTTGTGGTTTCTGTAGAATATGGGCAAAAGCAAACGTATGTTACTCAGGCAGAAAAGGCCTTGGAAATGATGTAATAAAGAGAAAAAACATTCATTCAGCAACACATTTATTAGCTGAATCAAACTCTTTAACACTTTGGGATTAAAATCATGTCTTGAAAATCACTCTTTTACATCCCCTGCATGGCATTAATGTTACCTTCAGTGAAAGGAATAAATAGAATACAGGTGCATCTCAACCGTTGCTCTTCAGAGGAACATATTATCAGTAATAGAAAAAAAAAAATTCAATTGTGCAGTCATTTAATAATCACAGATTATCCCGATAACAATTTCAAACAAACTAAAATCTAAAATGTACGAATTTATTTATTTGATTAAGGAATTACGACTGAAATATGAATGCATAATGTAAATACAATATGTAGGCCTACTGCATATCCTCCACACATAGTTAGGGACATGGAGTTCATGAGGGAGCTGAACAGGGAAACAAGATGGACAGGCAAACATTAAAGCTTCTTACCTTTACTATCCACAGGCTTTCTAGACCATTTTTAGACTTTTCTATATCCATTTGACTTAATCTGTAGGTCTTTGCTCAATGGGATGAAACTTTTTAATTAATTTAAAGTACAGTACATAAAACCAGACTGTTTTTCCTACTGGCAAACAGATCAAAAACAAACACAAGTTTGTTATTCCTCTAAAAGTATTGTGACATTCTCAAGATTAACTGTGTTGTCATTCAGATGACCGCCCTGACAGTTTCTCAGCAGAATTAAATGACATTGCATCTAGCAACTTAAAAAACGGACTCAAATGAATAGATAATAATCCTGGATTACTAAAAACACTAAAGTTATATACATAATTAAAATATTGTTCATAATGTCATTAATGTCACATTTGAATTTGATATTGCCCAAAAAGTATGATTACTGTTCATGCTATTATTGCATGTAGAACATTTGATTATTGCACTTAATATGGTTGTTGCGCATAGCAATACAAATACACGATATAAGGATATGATTATTACACGTATAATTCTAAGTCTGGAGAAGAGACTGTTGCACAACATTTTGCCAGAGGGTGAGAGGCGAGAGGTGGTCTCGCTCAGGAAGCTTTTTTGGGCAGTGTTTTTGACGGATGGGAGTGAGGCAAGAAATTGCACTGCGGTCCTCATCACTCTCTGCAGGGCCTTCTGGTCTGCGGGGTACAGTTCCCAGGTATGATGGTCTGTCATATAAATATCCAGGAACACTCAAAAATTATTAGAGCTTAAAATAATGAATGCAAGATGTGTAATTACGTATATAACTTCCTTTAAACTTCATTACACAGGTTCATTGTAAAAGGATCACATTTAACACATTGTTTTTCTATCATACTGAGTCAATGTTAATAAATTAAAGAACATGAGTGAAATTAATCTTGCTTTTAATTTTACATGCAATAATAACTGAGTAAATACATAATATTTGTTTATAAGTTTGCATTTATTTAGTCAGACTGAGATATTAAATGTATTTACATTGCCTCCACAGCATAGAAAAAACACAAGATTAATAAATATTATCCTTTAGATGAAAGTTGTGTTTTTGATTCGAGGGAAATGTCATAAATGATTAAAATATTTAAAGTTAATATTTTGGGCAAATGTTCTTTTATATGGAGTTCAGTGATACCTCCAGGAAATTTGTGAAAATGAGAACTAGACGGTACTGAATTTCCTATTTGGGATAATTTAAATTGTCTGAACGTAAACCTGACAATGAACAGCAGGAAAAAACCATATGTGTGAATGATAAAGTTAATAATGGGTGTAGTGTAGCGCTATGGCCCTATGGTATTGTTATATAGCAAGAACAGTGCTGCAGATGGCGACTATGATGGTCGAAAATGCGACTAATTTTTTAATTTTGAGACCTGTTTTTTTTCTGCAAGTCGCCAGTGGCGAACATACTATAACAAATATACAATATATTCAGTGTTTCACACCGATTTCTTAATTATTTCATTAACGAAACCAAATAAACAGCTTACTGTTGTCATGGGAGCAGAGCTCGCTGACGTTGCTATCAGTACAACGTCATCATTGCTGCATGATGCGTTCACTGTCTGTTCAGTGACTTTCAGGTTCTGGCGAAGCAGAATTGTAGCTTCATCAAGATGTGTTCAAATGTAATCTTGTAAAATTGAGTTTTTGGCGAGATACTTGAATAAAAGTTTTTTGAACGAGCCATTTGTTGATGTTATCAAATCGATATGAGAGAGGGAATTGTGAAAAAAGTTTTTGCTAAAAGGATGACCCTTCTTGATTCTGTCAGCGGTCTATGCAGCTGACAGAATCTCAGACTCAAAGCCTGAATAAGGAGGTAGAGTCTAATTGTACATAGTTAAAATTTAATTTTGAAAAAATAAGATTTGACATTTAATTTCTGTATTTATGGAAACAAATTGCATTATATCGGACATGGCGCATTATTTGTGCAAATAATACAGTGTGAAAACAATGAGACACAGGGATAAAAAAAAAAGGCAGACGGTACAGAGGGGATAAATGTAATTTGGCTACTAGATATGTATTGGTCTTTCAGTGTTGTTTGCATGCTCTACTGTGTCTGTGTGAGATCCCTCCAGGTACTCCAACTTCCTCCCACAGTCCACAAACATGCAATATTGGTGAATTGGTGACACTAGATTGCTTATAGGTATAACTATTTATTTGTTTGTATTTGGCCCTTTGACCAACCAGTGAATTCTCCTGCATATACCACCTTTGGAAGAGGCTTCAGTCCTTGCAAACCTGCAAAGGAAAGTGGAAATGGATGAATTTTAATATAGTGGCTTCCTTTTGACCGTGTGCGTGTAGCGCGCTTGCTAATTATTTAATGGGACTCTTGAATAGACGCAGACATCCTCACTGTTATTACTAACGCCTAGTTTTTTCGTTCTTTGACAGGATAAAATGTCTGGTGCAGCAGAAAGCAGGGACATATTAATGTTTTTAAATACATTTTTGCTGGACAAATAAAAGTTCAAATGCATTGCTCCTAAATGGGAAAAGTGCAGTTAATTGCATGTTATGGGTGTACATATTTTATGGGATGTGTTGGTGGTACCCATAATTTCACGAGTGTGTTATTTGTCAACAAGGAAAATCAATACATATAAGCAAATTATTTCTGAACAAAATGAGAATAAACATTTCATTAATTTCGTTTTTGCATACATACTGATAACTTAAAGACTGATCTGTGTGTTATTGATATGGGCTATAGACTGATGGACACGTGATGTAGAGAACTCCTTCATACCTGACCTCTCAGATGTGGCATCATCAGAAGCCATGATTACAGGCGCTGCTTTCATACCAGGCCAGCTGTAATTATGTGCTGTGGTCAGACCCGGCAACATCAAAATGTCAAACTACATTTCCTGCTCTGATTTCATATCCATTTATTTTCTGTTCTACCTTTTTCATCATTAGTGCCACACAGCTTTCCGGGCTGTTTGTCTGCATATCATCTATTATTTCCCCTTTAAATTCCTTTCCTCCTGCATGAGCACAGTGGAAAACAAACAGACGCTCATTAGCATGTGTGGTAAACAGGCTTATTTCCACATGAGTGCAGTGCGAGAATGGATTCCACCAGGACAGTCGAGGTAGGTGGGCCCGCCGGCTGCGTTCATGGGGACTTTAATAGGGACTTAACAAACGCAAGTGGACAGGCACAACATTCTCTGGCACAGGGAGGTCAGGTTGGTACAGTGAGCACTTGTTAGAGGGTGACTCACTGTATTTGGATTCTTGGGTGGCCACAGATATTCAATTCATTTTTAATGTGAACTTTTTTCTCTAAGTGCTAATTGTTGGATTGTGACGGATGCCGAACGCTGTCTGCCAGAGATGAGGTAATGTGTAGTGTTCAAATAATGCCTCTGTACTCTGCTCTCTGAAGTGATGAAAGCGGCTTGTAATTACAGGGATAATCAAAACTGTCATGGGCTCCTCTATGGATGGTTTTGTTTACTGTCTGCCTCTCTCACAGCACCACAAGCTGCTGATCTGCCACTTCCTCTGCCTGGGGCTAAGACATCAAAGGATCGTTGCAGCTGTACCTGTCTGTGTCTCCAACAAAGTAAAAGTCAGTGTCAGGAAACAAATTGATTTAAAATCCTCACACATTAAAGTTACAAGTCTTACTTTTCTGTTTCCCATTAAGCTCACATGGTTGCGGTATGACGTTACTTTGCTTTGTTAGTTTTTTAGCTTTTTGTGGCTTAGCGGGCCACACAGAGCCAAGGGTAACCACAATCCCTCTTTTAAAGCTATAGGTCAGGCAAAGTATTAACAATCAGGATTACTGGGGCTGTATCTAGTGCAACCACCGGCATAACAGGATATGCAAAGAAAACATTTTACACCATGTCTTTAAACGGAAGGCGATAATATTTTCATAACCCTGGGGTGATTAGTGGATTTAAAGTTTTCCTGTGGGTTTAGAGTTATGCACGCCTTCTGTAGTTAAGAAGTCTGCAGTTGGCTCCACTTACCTCGTGATGGCAGCATTTCTGCTCCTCTCCACAGTCTTTTGGCTTGAGTTGGTTGCTCCCAAGCTACACACAATGTGACACACTGTAGAGACAAATTTCACAAAATGTTCAATGATGGTTCTATAAAAAAATATTGAAATATTCCATAAATCAAAGTGGTATGATTCTAGATAACGTATGTCTTACTTTAGCATGTAATATTTGAATATGTTAATAGGATTTTTACCAGACCTTACCAAGGAGATTGTTATGAATGTGTCCGTTTGTATCTTGGTGTATCAGCAGAATTATGCAAAAAAAAAATTGCAATAATTTCAATGAAATTTGGTAAAGGAATGTGTGACCCCTTTAATCCGGTACCAAAAGAGGCTAGATCCAGATCTTTTTTCACTGGAACTTCATTTGGGACTTTTTGTTGATATGTTCTGAAACTCCTTGGGAATTTGTTGGGAATAGTGCATGGATTTTGACAAAAAACGGGGGGGTTGATATCAATGAATGTGCACGATTTGATGGATTGAAATAAATATCTTTATCCACCAGATTTAAATCTATTTTCGTAGGAGGTACAAGGCTAAGAGTTCAATTTTGGAACACGCTTAACAGAATTAAATGGGGGTTGTTAGGCCTTGATGGAGGTAAGTGCTCTTACTGCATTCTTTTCTAATTAATTTTGCTTTTAAAGTTTTATAACGTAATAACAAATTTAAATAGCCCTGCATCACATAATAATGTAAAACGACCACAGTCACATATTGTCATCCAGACAAGACACACATAATACAGACAGGATACTGATTAAAAAATACAACAACTCAGCGAATAGTATTTAAGAAAATATTTTACTGTTAGTAATTATTATTTGCTTTACTATTGTATTTAAAGTAATTAGTCATTATGTGTAATATCTCATTCTATCCTCCTTGATTGCGTTATTTGTTTTTTTGATCTGTTTTTCAACTAGTCGTATTTTATTGCGGTTGTTTTGCTCTTTAAGAGACGTGCAGTGATCTGGACACCATTCATTCATTCGTTCATTATCTACCGCTTACCCGTTCGGGGTCGCGGAGGGGCTGGAGCCTATCCCAGCTAACATCAGGCGAGAGGTGGGGTACACCATGGACAAGTCGGCAGTTCATCGCAGGGCAGACATACAACCATACACTCTCACACCTACGGGCAATTTTAATGGATGGATTTGAACCCGGTATCTTTTTGCTATGAGGCAGCATCGCTAACCACTGCGCCACCGTGCCGCCGCTGAGGTCGACATCATATTTATTTTAAAGCACCGCGGACGTCATGCGAAGTGTTTGAACTACGCTTGACACACAAAGTTTGACTGATAATACATCGATTGATGTATTGTTAAGTGAATGTAAGACCTTATATATAACTTCGGCCTATTTGTGAAAACGCATCTGTGACTTCATCCAGTGACTGAGAGTTTAATTACAGGTGGTGCAGACAGACACGATGGTTGTGTGGGCGCTGTGTTCGGCTCTAACTCTGTGTTCGTGAGAATCAAAACAACCCTGATCCTGGATCGGCATCCCGTATTTCCCTCACACCGGGTCAAAACCTGAGCTTCTACGACGGTGCTCAGAGAGCAAAACTACACTCTGAGGTCTCACTCTATCTATATTTTGGTGTGATCAAAATGATGTGACGCTGTACTTGCAGAAAATGGTCAATCAATGAATGCCTTTGTGAAACTGGGGGAAAATTGTTTACCGTTTACTGGTCCACCAGTCCAACCTGTGCCTTTGGTGTGTTTGATGGTACGGATTAAATATGGTGTAATGAAAAAACATTTTAATTGAGATTCATAATGAGGCTGAAGACTACGCATACGCTTTATACTGTTGGACATATATAGAGAACATATTAATGAAAACAAATCTGACCATCTTTAGATGAGTACCAGTCAGACCAGTCACTATGGTAACTGGCTAACCTGCAGTAAAAGTGACGCCCACCGTAACAGGCTGGGAGGCGGGGCAGAATTCCGAGTGAATCATCCTTTCAAACAGAGGCGATCTCTGCGCGCGGCGCTGTGTTTATAGTGAACACGGCAGACTGATCGGAGGAGATTGTATGTACCTGTGCATCAGTTCAGTCCAAATGTGTCACATTTTAAGCAATCCATCGACGTAGGGTATTAGCTGACATCAGCAGACGACCGACCTAGGCTGGAGCATTCAAGTAAAATTTTCAATCCTCTTTTGGAATGGAGACAAATTAGAGGCACCACAACAACCCGGTGTGTGATTGCATTATGAGCTGCTGAGGAGAAGGAGGCTGCTGCGGTCTGGACACAGATTGTATCCTGGATAATTCCCAAGCAGCATCGTGCCATTCACAGAGGAGGACTTTGTTTATATTTAAGAAGTTATTATATGCCTAGATATTCTGTTTTCATCTTAATTCAAGGAGAGGTTCTCTGCCTCCTGTGGATCATTAGCAGCGGAACAAACGTTTTTTCTTCCAGATATGGAGTGTGAAAAGATTACAGCGGAACCCCCGCTGCCGGTTTAGCTGCACTGTTTTTATTACAGTCGTCGCTGCGGTGTTTTTCTTGCACATAAACAGGGGAACTCTGGACGCACGTTTTATGTCTAAGGGAACATCCTTTTGAATTGGAAACGTGGGAAAGCTAGCCTACGTGCTAGCCTGTATGCAGCAGTAGCTATTAGCTCTATTAGCCAGCCAACGGCTAAAAGGTGCTGGCTGGAGATTAAAAAGCTTTTAAATAATTCTCACCAGGCTTCGTTCCCCCCTCCCCTCAACATATTTATTTACAGGATTTGGAAGGATTTACTCATCCAGGAATGAGGTCTCAAACGGAAAGGAGAGGCTTGACCTTGTTTTGGGGTCTGATGCTGGGTCTGTCGTCCTGCCTCCGGCCCGCCACCGCAGAGAGTAAGTACATCTTCTCCACACAATGTCCACCCTATATAGCTCACAATTAAAGAAAACACATATTATTTTGTATCAATAGTACACTATGCCGGTTTATTGGCAATTTTCCTATCAAATTCTGTAGTAGTGGATGAAATATCCTAGAAATAAGTTTTGTTTATACTGGAGAAGACATATAGCGTATCTCAATGTGGTTGCTTGGTAACAGAATACATCAGTTCACTTTAAAACTAATGTGTGCTCAGTGAGTATTACACAGTGTTGGTATTCGATATGTATGGTAGAATATAATTTTAAAATGTGTTCATTATCCAAACGAGTGTTTTTATGATGTATTTTAGATTACATTGCCATTGGTGAGAGTCAGTCAAGTTGTATATAAGATCAGCTTTAACATTAACACCATAACATGGTTTAGGTCCCTCTTATGCAGCCAAAGCAGCTCTGCGATGCACTGATCTCACACTTATATCAGAAACAGCCTTAACTTTTTCAGCAATAGGTGCTACAGTATCTCTGCAGTGTGATCGGACGACACAGACTAGCCTTCACTTCCTTTGCACATCAGTGAGCCTTAAGTGCCCATGACCTTGTTACTGATTTATCAGTTGTCCTTCGTTAGACCAATTTGTTAGGTGCTAAACACTGCAAACCGGGAACACCCAACGAGACCTTTAATTCTGGAGATTCGCTGCCCCATCAAAATGTTGCCCTTTTCAAAGTCACTTAGATTGTTATGTTTGACCATTTTTCATGCTTCCTACACATCCACATCAAAAAGAAAATGTTCACTTTCTGCGTAATATATCCCACACACTGGAAATTACCTTTTGAGTGAGATAATCATTGTTATTCTGACTTTACCTGTCAGTGGTTATAAGTTTATGGCTCAGCTGAGTAATAAAAACCTCATTGTCAACTCTGTTTAACAATATTTTGAATTCATGATGAACGAAGGCAGAAAACTACAGAGATCAAATTTCTGCAATAAAATGAGTACAGCTCAGCTTATCTTCCTCAAAATCATAAAATGTGGTTTCTTACTTAGATGAGGAAAAAGCTCCTCAAGCTTTGTGCAAGGAACACTATGGATTTGCTTTGCTAGTAGCTTTTGACATTTCCATACAAATTCCATACACATATTTGCCTCTTTATTTCCATAAAGAGGCAAATAATATTATTTTTCAATGATTGTAGAAACATTTGTGAATTAAGTTGTGTTCTGATATTAAAAAATATATATAAAAGAGTACTAATAATGAAAGATTTAGGACAATAAAATGTCTTATTTAATACATTTTCATGCTTTGTGACGGGGAAGTGGAGATCTAATCTGAGAGAATTTAACCCATCAAGTATCATTTTTAGACATTTTCTTGTGTACAGGCATTTACCTTCTCAAGACTTACTGAAATCACAGTATTGACCTTCGTGGGTTTTAACTGTGTTATCCTTTGGCAAAACACAGTCATTTATTGTCCTTCACTAAACAACCCAGGGATTCTTTGACCTTGGAAATATTTTCATGAATACCACACTGCTGCAGCAGTTGATCAGCCAGAGCAACAATCTCCCATCAGGAAATGATGAGAAGCTGTTAGGTTATAGTTAACTGTCTAGAATATTTTGTTAGCAAACTATATTTGTTTGAAACTGTGATAGGAAATTGAACCATACTAATTGGTAATTCACAGGGGATTCCTAGTGAATACTATTATACGGCTTATTTAGCTCATAGCCTCTATCAGCTAGTAAATATTTAGATTATATTAATTTTAAAGCTTCTATATTTATTCAGAATTTCTATTTATGTGTTGCCATCTGAACATTTTCCATGTCTGCAGATATACTGTAAATTAGGCTTGCTGATTCATTCCATTCATTATGACATTTGTGGAATGGGTGGGTCGGGGGCTTGAACCAGGGTTTGGGTTTTAAAATAGAACAAGCCAAAGTACATTCGCAAGCAAAACAGACTAAGTTCTGTTGATTGGAAAGAGTGAGGAGCTTGTGAACTGTGTGTCATGGGGTTTACTGTTAGCCTCAGTGGTCACAGGACAAACCTGGGAGCAGCAGAGAGGTTCTACCATCAAAATTCTACATTTATTCTCCCTCCTGTGTGGAGCTGTCTGAAGGTGCCTTGTGTGGCTAAACCCTGAGCATTCCTGCTGGTTTACTGTATCAGTTGATACTAACGGGCAGCCGATAGATTGGGCTTAACCAGGTCTAGCTCTAATGCTACAGATGCAGGTGATCTAATTTGATTTGTTAACAAAGATCTTCTGCAAAAATAACCCCAAAAACTTCTTAGTGCGTACCGTCTCTTCAGGCCTCTCATGTGGAAATGTATTTATGAATATGTTTAAACCCTCAGGTAGTCTGTCACTAACACGTTGGAAAAGGGGAGTAAGCAGACTTGCTGCAGTCTAGTCGCATTATATGAAGCACCAGCTTAAAGGGAAACCCGACTTAAAGACATTGAGGCCTCAAATGTGTTTTCATAATGATACATGGTGTTAAGAACACATAAAATACTGTCATTACTTAATAAATCCTCAAAGTTAAAGACATATTTGCCTTCGAAGGTTGCCATTATTTTGAGGGCTTATTGCATTATGGGTTGATGACATAGAATTGTTGATGTTGCGTTGAGCCGCTGTAGTTAGTTGTTTTTTTCGTAGCATTGTTGAAAAATTGATATAATGCCGCATTGTGCTGCTTTTGGATGTACTTTCCAGTCGAAGGGCAATCCAGGAAGCGATGTAAGTCTTCACAGCTTTCTCAGAAATAATAAGAGTAAAACAGGTAAGAAGACGCCTGTGGACGTAGAAAACTTCCAAAGGACCCGCGTCTGTGTTCTTGTCACTTCTCTCCTGATGCATTTGAAGCATTAGGTCGACCACATCTGCTAAAAGAGCTTACAGGTCATGGTGGCTATAAACGAAGGCTAAACGAGATGCTTTTACTACTACTACTAATAATAATACATTTAATTTATAATGCATTTTACATTTGGATCAAATCTCAAAGTGTTAGGTGCTTTTACTACAATATTTCCAAAGAAGGAGAAAAACGCCACCTAAAAGCGAGTGACAACCGTCGGCATAGACAGGAGCCGCTGGACGCTCCTCCTGCTCCTGCTAAAATCTGAACCAGCTCACGGATGTAGAGTCTGAAAGCGGACCATGGGACACTTCTATGACCGTGGAGGATATCATACAACGATGGTATGAGCTATGTGCTTACCTTGAACAGCTGCTGAAAAAAAGCGGAGATCTTTAGAACAAACACTCTACTTCATGGTTGCCATAGCAACACGATTCCCACACAGACACCAGCGATTGTGTCGCACTCTCGCTTCATCACGTCCCTCCTCGTCTTCTTGTGTTTGCTCATGTTGACTAGAGTTTCCTAAGTTGTCATTATTTATGTTGCGCTCCGGTTCAAAGTGAAAAGGCTGGTCATATGACATTTTTAACTGTTGAATCAGGGTAAGCGGTTCAAAAGTCGGCCAGTGCAACCATTTGACGTGACTTACCAGAATGTATTGCAACGGAAACAGCAATGGTGACTTACACTTAAAAATTAAATTATTATTATTTAATTTATTATTATTATTATTATTATTATTATTTAATTATAAATTATTATTATTTTTTAATTAATACAAACTACGGGATCTAGAGTAAATTTAATGTCGCATTTATAAAGTTGATAGCTTCAAATATTTTTTAAAGCATACAAGTCTTGAAAGTCGGGGTACAATTTAAAGGACGTGCTGCTTCCTATTCCCTGTGTTATGGTGCTTCTAGTGGATTTCCTCTGATGGTGTGCGTATCGTCAAACTCTTATCAAAAGTAAATATGTGATCTGGGGACACATCAAAGCGGCAGAGATAGGCTTGTGTACTCAGCTGTTTAAAATGTGAGTGTGCATGAGGAGCGGCTTATTAAGCTGCTACACCTGCTATCAGTATTTTCCCTTCAAGGATGCACGGGAAACTCGTTTTTTTCACAAACTTTGTTTAGTATCCTCATGAGTGAGGTCATGAGCATTTCCCATGAAAGATGGCCATGCCTGCATGTTAGGGAGGCCACAGAGGGTAAAGCATCCAGGCAATGGTGATATAACGTCACAAGGCGGTCTTTCCACAAGCCCGTGTGTTGGGAATTTAGTAAAAGGCAATGAGATTGATGAGGGCTGCTGATAGTTTGCAGTGACATGTAGGTGAAAGAGAAAACACGTAAACATCATACTAGCACAATTCTTGCCTTAAATACCACCAAAGGATTTTTTTAATACCTCATAAAAGACTTTTGTGAATTCTCTTTATCAGACGTGAACTTCAGCACTTTTTGTGGAGAAACCTAACCTAAGTCACTCATCTTCTGTGAGTCTCAAGAACCAAATTCTTTTTTAAATTAAAATCCAAAAATCAAAGAAAAGCAGGTTAAAAATAGTATCTTAGTACAATCCGCTGTGGTTATTTTAGGGCTGCACTGGAGCCAGTGCCTACTTTGGAATTGGAACTTCAATATTCCACAGGTCAAGAAAGGGCTCTTGGTAAGGAATATAGAAAGTGTAGCAGCAATTACCTTGGGGGTTTTGAGTAAGCAGCCTCACACAATCGCAATGGAATGTATTCATGTCATCTGGATATGAAATGTAAATGTAACAAAACAAAGACGTAAAACTGGAAATGATAGTTGGCAGTTTAGCCATAATCCAAGTAAGACATGATATGTTTTACAACATCACAATGGGCGACGGTGGGTCAGTTGATAAAGGGGTTGTCGACTTATCTCAAGGTTGGTGGTCGCTCCCAATGGCTCTTCAATCGATGTGTGAATTATGGTATGAATGGTTTCTCTTCCTGATGAGTATGTGACGCCTTGCATGGCAGCCTCTACCCTTCACTTACTGACTGTTTTTGTGAGTGGGCGAATGCTGACTTGTGTTGTAAAAGTGCTTTTAGTGGTGGAGCAGACTACAAAAGCGCTGTATAAGAACAGTCCATTTACCATTAACCATTTACAAAGAAAATGAAAAGAAATGACACCTTGACTTGTTGCTTCATGTTTTGTATATATTTTTTTTAAACCAAATTGTTAATCCCTATATAACAATAAGATTCTAAATTATTTGTCCTACTCTGTATAAGCTTCATGTTATGACCGCTTTGCCATCAAGAATCCTTAATACCGTCTACATACAGGAAACGCTGGTTTGGGATTGCTACAGTAAAAATACTGTCATTGACTTTGCCACACCTTACCTCAGTTCAAACACAATTTTAGTATCTGCCTATGCCAACAACAACAGTCTATGTTTTTGATTAATAATCTCTTTGGAAGAAACAGGGATCTGTATTGTGAAAGTCATCACCAGACTCGACTAAAGTCTAATTTGCTTTGTTTGTATATTAAACCTAAGAAATGAATAAATACATTTGAATGAATGGGTTCTTCTTTAAATAATTTCATACCAGATCCCATTTCAACCAATACACTAATTTAGCTATTGGGGTGCGTATCGGACCAGTAAACAATATTTTTATTAGTGGTTCTCTATCTCTGTCTTTCTGTAACTAACTCCAAAAGCTGTTATTTTGTGGTTAGGTTTAGAGCGACTGAGTAGCATGACCAAAAGATTTGAATTCTTAGTCTCTTGTTTGTCTGAAGATGAAATAATGTATTTGAAATTTGGTAAGTTTTGGGCCTATGTTTGGCTCCAGCATTAATTTTGCATTTAAACTACACTGCATTCCGAACAAAAACCTCTGCAAAGGCCAACTTCCCCTTATGTCACTGCACCCAAAGGCTGAGGTGCCATGATAGTTTGACCCCACAATATGAATCTTAAACTATGAAGACCTTACCCCTTTAGTTAGACATAACTTTTGTATCGTTATTATTAGTTTGGTTGTTACTCAAGGAAAAATGGTGTTCACTAATGGCGGTTTTTAAGAGGATCGTTTTTCCAAACTTTGATTACTTCTTAAATGACACATGCAATACTCATCCACCCAAATTCATGGTGATCAATGAAGGTGTGGACAAATACAGTCCAAGTCTGTTCTTGCAGATTAAAAACTAATCATTGTTAAAAGAAACACATCTAAGATTCCTGACTCCACCTCTCTATCTAGTTCCACTCCATAAGTGATTCTTCCTTGTAACACTGCCAACAGTCCCATCATGTAGTTTTTCTGCAATCCTGCTGACTGACAGACACACAGACAGACACACAGACAGACACACAGACAGACACACAGACAGACACACAGACAGACACACAGACAGACGCACAGAAAGATAAACGCCAGCAAAAACAAAGCCTCATTGGTTATAGTTTTTTAATATTCGGAGCCAACAGTTAAATAGTTGGATCCGATGTGAGTGTTAGTGACTGTTTTAGCTAATGCCAGAACATTCTATTTATTTTCTTTTTTTTTTTTGAGAACAGAAAAGACTGTTTAACATAATGTGATGTGTCATTATGTGCTTTGTCTTCATAAACACTTTAAGAGGTTGGGGGAAAACTTCCTCTTAACCAGCAGGAAGGTTCAGGGTGTTCTTCCAACCCAGTAACAGTGTGTGCTTTAAAGAAGCCCCACAACTGTCTTCAGGGACAACGGATTTTATTATAAGTAGTACTCTTTGTAACTACTTTCATAATATTCTGCCTTGAGACGATTATTGACTTTAAATATTCAGTGTGCATTAAGTACCCATCGCACCTTGATTTCTAAATAATTTGAGAGTGAAAGGGTAATTCAAAGAAAGTAAACATTCATTTAAACAAGTTTATTATATTTTAACATATTTCATTATATTACAAAGTGAGTGCACACCCAAGGGGTGTGCATACAGTCTTGAAGTATGTATAGCTTGCAGAAAATTATTCTTTATGTTTTGGCTTTTCAAGTGATCATAATAAAGTTATAATAATAAAAAAATACTTTTATTTACATATTGGAATGTCTCTACACCAGTTCCTCATTGTAATAATAACTTTTTTGTAATCAAGTAAAAATAGTTATTGTCTGTGTGTGCGTCATCTTTTCCATCCCTTCTTCTATCTCACATTCATAGAGTAGAACTTTATAGACCAGCATTAAAGTAGTCGTGTAACAACCTGCAAGCTGGTTGAGGGGATTTTTCCATGACTCAATACCCTACAGCTTTTGAAGTCTAAACCCTTCTCACACTGACGTGCCACGATGGCCTCCATGTTTCTGTGGGTGCTGCTGGTGGCTCCAGGCAGCAGCAAGTATTTTTCAGAACACAGCACACAGCTGTGAGTAAATGTTGGAAAGACAAACACTCTGGCCATCATCACCGATCATCGCCATCACAATCCAACAAACCTTTCCTGATGTGGGAGTCTCCTATTCAGAGGCCACACAGAATTCACACGAGCACCTTTTTCATACTCCTATTTGTAGTTGTTGTAAGTCAGTGCACTTCTTTCTCTGAACAGTATCCGAGTCTCTGGTGTTCTCAAACAAATAATTATTCAAGAAGTTGACTCAAAATAACCTCTCCAATAATTACTCAAAGTAAAATGCATACATACAAGTTCTGGCAATTTGTTCTCCTTTTAAGGTAGATGGCCATCCTTTGTCGTCCATCCTTTGTTCAAAGTCCCAGAGAAATTCATGTCTGTAGAAGATTATTGTTCAACTCACCAGATAGATCTATGCAAAGACTGCTACAGCTTGAGACTTTTCTGGTTAGGAGGGAAAATGTAAGTATTGTAATTTTGGTCTGTTTGTTGGATGTTAGAGGGACAAATCCACACAACTGTTGGATAGATTGCAATGACCTTTTATACCGACATCCATTTGTTAAACCCCTGACTTTTCATTTAGCAACAGTGTAAGGCCAGGGTTTCACCTATCAAGTAAATTGTCTCAACGTCCACTAGATGGATTAGCGCACAATCTTTTACTTGCATTCATGATTTTGAAACGACACGTCTTACTGACATTGGTGATCTAACCGATTTTTCCTCTAGCTCCACTACACGGTTGTTTCTTTTTATTTTTGGTGACCCTATTGGAAGGATAACTACAGAGATAGAAATAAACTTTCTTAAAACCCATCAGATATTTAATTTTTAAAACAGTTCAAGAACATTAGAGAGTGACGGTTCCAGTAGAAATAAGAAAAATAATGTTATAAAACAATATATACAGAAATATACACATAGATGCATGCAAGCATACCAAAGTGTAAAAAATAGAAATATACACGTACATATTTTAATTAAATAATACAATATAAAGTAAAAATACAAAATACATATAAGGATTCCAATCTCCGTAAAGGTGTTTAGTACTTTTAAACGTGCAAGAAGTGAAATTTTAAACAAATATATTTACATGTTATATATACATTTTTTAGATTCATACACACATTTATAGATTGTCATGGATGAAGTACATATATTTATAGATGACTTGTAATAACAGGTGAACGCGGGTTATTTAATGCCATCTATGACCCATTAGAATTGTGTGGTATTATCAGTATCTGTTCGGAGACTCCCTGGTATAACTTCAAACTTTTCCATTTTGTGAAAATGATTAATTTATTCTTTTATATAATAAGTTGTTTAGTGAAATAATGGGCTGTAATTGTTTGAATGGCCGTTTGTACAGGTTTTATGGATGACGCATGTACAGCATTCCACACTATTGAAGACTTTCTTTGCCTTTATGACATTAATATTACGAAAGTTGATAGAAGCAGGCAGTGAAACTATAAAGCTTGTTCCCTGTTCGGTGGACCTAAGCTGAACAAAAGGTCAAACACATAGCAATATAAGCTTGATAAACTGTTAACCTGAGCTCCAATATAACCTGACTCAGTATTAACTTACATCAAACAATGTCGAGTTGACAGTGCAAATAATAAATGTAAGGCGAAGATGCTAAGTCAATAATAGCAAGGCTCGAGTGTATGGTCAGTTGGTCAATATTTAATATATTTATTTGGTACACATCTCTCTATAAATATTGGCATTTCAAGAAAGGACAGCATTGTGTTGTACATTGTTGCATTGAATAAGTATTTGCTAAGAACAAATAATGTTTGCTTCAATGATGTAATATCCAGGGCACATGTAAGAGGTGGTTCTTGTTATTTTTTGCTGGTTAGCTTTACTGTTTTGTGTAGTCAAAGGCCCATATTGTTGGGATGAAACCATTCAGCACCAAATCAATGATTGTTACTATAAATGTTATTCTATTATGACCCTTCCCCATCTTCTTATATTTCCCCCTGCAGTCTGTGGTCCCAGGATCGACATTGGCAATGACATCAGTGAATTCAGGCGTTTAGAGAACTGCACAGTGGTGGAAGGCTACTTGCAGATCCTCCTCATCGGTGATAAAAACAACAACAACATCAACCAGGAAGTCTTCCACTCCCTCAGCTTCCCCAAGTTGACTATGATAACGGACTACCTGCTGCTGTTCAGGGTGTCCGGCCTGGACAGTCTGAGCACGCTCTTTCCCAATCTCGCGGTCATACGTGGACGAAACCTTTTCTACAACTATGCCCTCGTGATATTTGAGATGACCAGCCTGAAGGACATTGGCATGTACAACCTGAGGAACATCACCCGAGGTGCTATCCGCATAGAGAAGAACCCTGAGCTCTGCTACTTGGACTCTGTAGACTGGTCGCTCATCATGGATGCAGAGTTCAACAATTATATTGCTGGTAACAAGCAGTCCAAAGAGTGCAGTGATGTCTGTCCAGGTATCATGGAGAACAGCCCTCAGTGCAGAAAAACCATGTTTAACAACAACTACAACTACCGCTGCTGGAATTCCAATCACTGCCAAAAAGGTAAGCTGACTGTCACATGATTGTTTGAGTGATCCGTCTCCAGATCTTCACTTTAGCATAGCTCAGGTTTAGCCAGGTTAAGGAACTGTTAAGAAGAAAGGCCTTAACAGAGGTTTAGACTGACTCAGCCCACATTGTTTTTCAGCCATGTAAAGGTGTAAATAAACTTAGTCCACCGCTGTTTTCTTTTACGAACAAAGACCTTGTATTTCATTGTGATTACTTCTTTTAAAAAGGCATGAGGCAAGAGCTCACATGTTCAGGTATATTGTCATTCTTTTGACCATCTGTTCAAAGGTATTCATCTAAGGAAAATACTCCAAATATTTCCTCTACTCTAAGCATGGCCAGTTGTAATTTTTCCCTTTAGTTTTGTGTTTACAACTGCAGCGTTTTCTCCTACTTTTTCACGCGATGTGTTTTGGCTGACTGTGTGTGTGTGTGTGTCTGTCTGGGCCGACTTGTTTCCCTGGTGACTGGCGCCTCGCTGCAGACTCAGCATGTTGATGTTTTTAATCTTGTGACATGGAACTGTCGCATATCTGGCCCGTGGAGATGTCCATACACATGCAGACACACTGTCACCGTCATCCTACACACACACACACACACACACACACACACGCACACACACACACACACACACACACACACACACACACACACACACACACACACACTCCCTCAAAACGCAGACAGCAATGCAGGCTTGCAGACATCTAAAACAGAGAACGAGTATGCCTGTCCTTGTTTGTGGGCTGTCGTTGGATTGGAGAGTGTGGGCATGCTAATTTAAAGAAAATCAAGAGGTGGTATATATTGAAGGAAGACTGGATCGAGGGGGTATCAAGCGGAGGAGTGGAACTCTGCTATTTATTATCTCTCTTGTTAGGAAGAAAAACAATGACGTGAGGCCACAATAAAAACTAAACCTTTTGGTTTTGGCTGTTGGTATGCCAATAGACTTAATACTCAAACTCAATCTTTCCTCCACTCCACCGAGACATAATATCAACTGATTATTTAATCGCTAAAAATATGTATGGTGACCTAGCGAGTCCATAATAAGCTCTATCAACAATTGTGTCTACATTTGAATGAAGGCAAGCTGACCTATCTTCATCAAGGTGTGTTTATTTGACAGGTCCACAATTCAAAAGGACATTTTGTTGATTGAATTGACCACATTGCTTGGAACAAGGAGTCTAAAGAGTACAATGATGTTTGTCTAGGTATCATAGAGAAACATCACTTCCAACTTTGGACTGCAGTGATGAAAGGATTTGAATATTTCTTTTTAAATAGCCAACTAGTGTATGGGCTAGAGTGCCATGTGCTTATGCTAGTCTAACTCAAACTAGGGTCCAAAATTAACTCAAGTGGCAGAGCTGGAGTCGGCAGAGTTTGAGATGTTATGATTTTCTGTGGGAGTGACAGGGATGGACAGGATTAGAAAACAAGCAAATTGGAGGCTCAGGTCGGACATTTTTAAGACAAAGTAATAGTGTATAGATAATAATAATAATAGTAATTATACATTTAATTTATAATGCACTTTACATTTGGATCAAATCTCAAAGTGCTACAAAGTAAAAGCAGATAAAAGCATCAATAAAAAATAGAATAATAACTATATAAAAACCTGACCAAAAAGCATCAATTTTAATTAAAGTTATAGGTTCTGCTAAAAAGGAAAGTTTTAAGTCCATTTTTAAATGTGTCAGTCGTCTGTGGAGCCCTCAGATGGTCAGGGAGGGCATTCCACCAACGAGGGGCAACACAACAGAGCACCCATGGTGCTCCGGTGAAGGAGGAGGCGGTATGAGTGGGTAGAACGGAGGGATCGTCTTGAGGTCAGTGGGGTGAGTAGTTCTTTAAGGTAGGGGGGTGCGTTGCCATGCATGCACTGGTGATGATGATGAAGATGGGTGCAGGAGATGGAGTTGCAATACTGGAGAAAAAGTGGAAGACAAAAAAGGTTTTTAGATGAGGTGAAAGTGCACAGGCTGTTGGTTGGGGATACGGGGGATGATGTACAGGATGGGGAAGATGGAAACAGATGATCAACAATTGTGATGAAGCCACATATGTATAGTGACAATTGTGTAGTGACGTATGTCAATTACCCCAACCTACCATATGCAAGAACTACATATTATTTCAGTTTGCAAGTGGAAATTCTGTGGAAAGTGGACTCTTTTACACCCTGACTACTTTTAAATATTTTTATTATCACTACTTCTTCTCAAATTAATAATACAACTGTTACTGTTGATAGATATTGGTCCACTTATTGTTCCTTCTCAAACCACTGTTAACACATTGCAACAACTACGAATGCTGAGACCGCGTTACTCTTGTTGGCAGCTTTATGACGTCAGATACCAGCAGAAACATGTATATTCATAGAGCTCTGTCTCATATTTTTGACTCACTGCTGCATTTAATGTGGTGCCTTGGCAGGAAAAAGTTGTGTATGACAAATATATATAATATTTCTATACGTATATAGTACTAAATTTATTTAAAATACAAGAACTGGAAGGGAAAGCTAAGATATTTTGTAAACTTATATTTTTAATATTTCTGTCCCAAAGCCTTAAAGTTGTAGTTTAGCCTTTATAACCTGACATTAGCATTTTTATAAATTTTTTATCTTCCCATCCAAAAGTTTCATGTTTTGTTCAGTCAGTCCATGTAAGCTAATGGCAAATTCATATGGTATATAATTCCAGAAATTGCTTACGGACATTCATGTGAACACCCCATCAAGTAGGGCTGTGACAGTAACTACATCAATGCATTACCCTTACTTTTAGCAATACTGTTATCATGTGATGTCTACTGGGGCGATGGTCTAATTTATAATCAAAAATGGTAATTTTCTCTAATTTTAGTGCCGGTGAAAGCTACAAAAGTACATATGATGTAATAAACGTTTTCAGGTATATGTGTCAGCTAGTTAGGTCCTCCCATTTTATATTCCTTGAGAACTTCCCGAAAAAGAGGAGATCAACAGCCCTATCGGAAACTTGAATATCTTAGGAATCATTTAAGATACCTGCAGGTTCAAAATATTTATACCTGTTTTGACCCTTGACGGAGCCTGATAAACCGATTTTTAATTGTGGATCCAATTTATAACAATGGAGGAATTTGTATTTTATATTTGTGTAATTATGTCGCCCTACCTTGGAAATTATTTACTTTTTTATTTCTCGTACTTCAAGCCCATCAATTTGAGATGCAGGTGTTTCATATGGCAGTCTCTGCAGGAAAGATGTTGTTTCATAGGGATGGGTCATTCTAGCTAAAATAAGAATTAAGGATGTATTTTTTTTGCTTTGAATGGATATTGCGATTCTCTCCACGATCATTCAGTCTACATTATTTTTCCACATGCGCTGTCCTTGTTTTACACCGATAGATGTACAGTATATGAAGTCACTTAAAGGTTAACTTTCATGTTCCTATGAATACGATTCTTCTGTTTACCCTTCCTAATCACGCCGTCACTGTGAACGACCATAAAAGGGTCTGTTTTTAGCGCTGTCCTTAAAGCTGCTATTTTAACACATTAAACACATACATTATACACTGTATTAAGCAGTTATAAATATACTGAAACTGGTGTCTGACCATTGAAATACTGCTTTGTTCAACCCTATATAAATCCAAATCCAAGCTATTGGTTTCCCTGAATTGTATTCCGTAGTTTTATACTTTACTGAAGACACGTTTTGCACGACGTAAACCTTGGTTTAAGCTCGAGCAACACATGAGAATATACCATATAAAAATGTAAGTAATAGTCTATGCTGAGTTCAGGGGCCCATTGTGCTGTCAAGTTGAAAACACTTGAATTCTCAAAAATGACAGAAGCCAAGACAGACACAGACGTTAGAATCATTATTTTTATTCATTGTTACACTTTTTACTATATCAGTCAGGAAACACTGTGTTACTAGAAAGATGAGTTCCTCACTGGGAAAATTCCTTGTTTTTGTTCTTGACTCAAAAAGTACTTTTCCTTTGATCCCTGCTCTGTCATCACTGTTTTTTTAATGGTTGCTCAGAAAACACATCTTGTGTGTTGGAATTTTTCCCCCTGTACAGCCGTTTTCACAACAGCAGGAAGCCACGTGTGGAGGCTCGTTGATAATGACATAGCCTGAAAGGTTTGAAAACATTGCCCCACTGAATGACATGCATTCCACACAGGTGCTCTCAAAAACTTAAAAAAAGGACACAAGTAGGCGTTTATTTTAAAGAAAAGGTTGTGCAATATTCAATACATGTACAGGAGAATCTTAATAACGGAGAAGGTATCCCTGCATTTCTTTCTCGAGCAAGAATGGATGTCAGTAGATATTAGGGGTACTGTGAGGGCATCTTATCCACTAAATAATTGATCACGGGTGGCAAAATATATTGCAGCTGATAAAAAGGTTGCCAAATATTTTATACCTCTGTAGTACACACAAATAAATTCTCTGTATGGGAAACACGTGTTGTATCTACAACAATCAGCCATACCATTACACCACTGGATGCTCGATTCAGAATATCATTTATTATCTCAATACAATGTTACCTGTCAGTGGTTGGGAAATATAAATAACAGCTATTATCGGTGGTAAATTGGTATTTTATCGGATCTATGAAAGCTACATTCTACAATTGTCAAGTACATTTGTGTTAAACACATTTAAAGTTTTACATGAAAATTAGGTGCTTACTCGTCTTCATTTGAGAGCAGAGTCCCAAGCACAGGCATTATGGTCAAACCACAATTCAATATTTGATGATGGCAGAAGTAAGAACTGTGAACTATTAGAAGTGGAGAACAAACTACAGTCAGATCCAAGTTGATAGCTTAAAACATGTTTCCCATCACTTTTGTTCAAAATGAATTTTTTTAACTTTGAAGATTAAGCTTGGGGTTCTAACCGTCCCGATGCATGTAGGGCTCCACAGACGACTGACACATTTTAAAAAAGGACTTAAAACTTTCCTTTTTAGCAGAACCTATAACTTTAATTAATGTTGCTGCTTTTTGGTCATGTTTTTATATAGATATTATTGTTTTGCGGAACTGACTGGGATAAGAACAATTATCAGATGTCTAGCAGCTGTAAAAACCACAACCTGTACTTGCACTGATGGAATCAGTTTTTCCTAATTATTTTATAGTGATAGAGTTCTCACCCTCCATGTTTCATTTGCTTCAGGAGAATGTAGTTTCTCAAAGTTTAAACCAGTAGAAAAAAAAAGAAGAAAGACAGGCTAAAAGGACTTGCAAAGATCTCCTTGGCTCTTCATGTCGATGCGGGTGTGCACATCTCGTATGTGCATGTTCCTGGCGTACAGCATAAAGCGGGGTATTGGAGATCTTTAGACTGGTATAGTTTGAGGAGCTGATATTTGATTATTTGTGAAATATAAATACGTGCTTACATTACTCTGCTGTTATTTTGTACTCCTGTTTCTTGTGTAATCTGTATATGTATCCGCATATACAGACCAAAGACCAAAGCTTACTGGTCCCGTCAGGACCTGCAGAGATCGGGGATCGGGTTTGAAGCAGGGGATGAAGGACAATCATTTGTACAGGAATGTAATACTGTGTTGTTGCAGTGCTGCAAACAATATGGGGGACAATATTCCGTTTCATTTCTAACTAGTAACAATTATTTTATATAATTTTACAAGATATTGCGTGTAGACTGCGAATATTACTGATTTTGGTAATAGGAGACTCCTTTAAGGACTTTGGCCAAGAGGATGGAGAACTTAAGTGAAAGTTATGTTCATGTAGAAGACATATACACCCAGTTATGGAAAGTGGTGCTAGGGAAGGAGCCCTTCTACACAAAATTGAAAAATATGAAATTATGATAGTGCAGCTTGATAGCTCATTTGGTTATAACACTGACTTTGGTGGCGGAGACTGGGGTTTGCATAGGGCGTGGTAGACATCCAATGTGGACACTTATGCAATGTCTTTAGTACTACCAGCCTACCCAGCCACATCAAGAGCTGATCCCATGCCCGGATAAATGGAAGGGTTGTGTCAGGAAGTAAATCCGCTGTAAAACACTATGCCAAATCAATATGATCCATCCAATCCTGTTTGTCAAAAGCAGGAGTAAGTAGCAGGAAAAATATATAACAATATATATGTATGATATTTTTTTCCCTTTTGATAATGCCCCTTATTAAACCTAATTAATCTTATCTGATGCTTTATGTGTGCTTTGCTCACATGGTCTCTGTGCTGGCATGAATGGCCACTTTGTAGTCAATTTCCAGTCCCAGTCATCCCTCAGATCAATAAATGACAGAAGGGAAATGTGCTAGCCTGTTTTCATTGAGTTGATACATAGGGCATCCTTTCAGCCTGTTCTCATTCACAAAACTATCACAAGGGAAAAGAGTGTTCAAAGCCCATTTTCTTTTCTGGGAAAGTGGTGTTTTTTCTTTCTTTGTTATGGTGGTGGCGACTACATTCTCCCATGTTTACTTCCCTCATTTGTTTTTTGGAATCTGGTTTGGTTGTTTTTGTCTCGTTCATAACTCTCAGGCATCCTCTAAAGAAAAGAACCATGTCTGTGCATGCTGGGAAGCGAACACACTGTCTCACTTGGTCTCTCAAACACACAGACCGGCACACACGCTCAAACATTGAACAGCGTGGGGGATGTTTTTTTCCGGTGCTTTGTATGGTCTGAGGAGATGAAAGCACATCATTAAAGTACTAAGTAGGTCTTCGGGGATTTACTGGAAGGAATTTTTGTCTTCTGTTAACCCCTGGCTGAAGGGATTACACATTAAACTAGAAGGATTGTCTGCAGGGTTGTTGCTCTGCCTGCCACTCTATTAATTTGCCAGACTTGTCATGTCAGTGTTTGCCCATTTATGTTTATAGGGACTTAGCTGACATGTTTACCGGACGGGACACAATGCCACACAAATAAATATTATTGTTTTTTCAAGAAGCTCATATAGGGAAACAAATTATGCATGTACAGTATGAATGTTCATGTCTGAAAGATCAATTTGTTTGCCCCTTTGTGAAACGGTACCCATGTGGCTCGGCATTTATCCACTGTTTTGGTGAGTTTGCCATAGGAAGTTGGTTGAATGATTATCATTAAGATAATGATTATTTATCATGATTGTTCATCAATTTATTTATCAAGATCTCGTGCTTATTCTCCTTGTCTGTCCGTCGAACTTGGCATACCTGTCCACATTCCCACAAAAACCACCTGACATAATTCAGTACTTGTCTTATAGAGACCCTAAAGGTTTGCACATTTACCTACGGTAAAGGAGGTGTCTATGATGTATGGTCAGTCCACATTGTCACACCTTGGGTTTTTCCTATAGTGGGGGCATCTCTGTAATTGGACATTTTAATTTCTCTGCTTTGTTTGCAAATACCAAACTTAGTTCACTGATCCAGTGTCAACATCTAAATGATTAAATTATGAACCCCATTAAACTGAAAATTAATGACGATTTCACTTCAAGAAATGCTTTCTACATTTAGATTGTCTAATTTACACATTTACTGTTTGTCTAATGGGAGTACGTTTGCAAGAGTACATTTGTACATTTGAGTACTGCAGGGGGATATGAAAGCTTTTTAAAATGAAATGTATTGCATGAAGCACAAATTTTTGTGCGGTGAAACACACCCGCACAGGAGGACGCATACGATGTAACTTTGCAGTGCTAGCCGCATCCTTCATTCCCTGATTGGATTTCTTGTTATGTTTTTATGGGAAAGCCTACCGGCATTTAGATTCTCAAAGTGTCGCATGTCGGGACAGCATTAATACGTGGATAAGCTTATCGGAGTTGTCGGTGATCAGACACGGAAGGGTTTGGTTTTGAAATGTACATTAGTACACACATTTCTTTCTTTCTTTATATCTTAGAATTGTTGGACCCTCTCACTTTAAAGTTCTTTCCTCATTTGAATAAGAGATGGAAATCATAATTCTCTAGGTTTGTACTTAACTGATGTCGTCATTATCATGTGAATCACACTGTCGGTGACACTTGGAAGCTTACGTCACTTGTCGGACAAGTTGGGCCGCATTCTAATTTCTCCGAAGACATAATATTATTGTAATGTGCCAAATTAATATCTTGATGAATGAATACGTTTTCATTCTCTTTTTGACTCATGCAGTGATGCATTGTTTATTCTATACCATATAGGGTTACCTTTGTCCCTATGTAAGGACATATATTATGAGTAATAGTCTATCCACATTTCCCAAGACACCAATGGAGAGAATTCAGATAAATTCATACCATGCCATGATGAGGCAATATAGTTGTGCATCTCATAACTGGTATCTTTTATATACCTCTTTCCTCATTTTAGCCACATTTGTACGGAAGTGATTTTACAGACCGTTTTGTATTTAATTATAATTGGAGTTATGATGGTCTATCCACATTACCACAGCGTCAAGTCTCAAGCAAGTGGGGGGCTCTTGTATCCTTTGATCCACTTTCTTTTGTTTTTATTGTTTTGTTTTTGTGTCGGACAAAGTGTTAGAGTGACAAGCTTTTCCTTTCCTGAACAATATTAACCAGTCAAGTCAATCGGA
Source organism: Lophius americanus (assembly GCA_037951165.1). NCBI lineage: Eukaryota > Metazoa > Chordata > Actinopteri > Lophiiformes > Lophiidae > Lophius > Lophius americanus. The sequence continues at coordinate 8,889,361 of JBBDHG010000014.1, forward strand.
GTTTGCAGCATTAATTTCAAATCGTTATCCTGCGTTTATTTACTTGGTTACAGAGTCAGGAATTTTATAAATTCTGCACTGCATTTAAAATGTTATAAAAATACTGTAAGAGGTTTTTTATTACTTTCATCATGCCACAGATCAAATTGATTGATTGATTGGCAGTGTCTTCAAACATTGTCATGACAATGAATTGTAAACATCTATGATAATACCTTAATTTTGGTATAGCTCTTTTAATCTTGCACTTAAAACCATTTCTAAATGCTCTGTTGTTGTCAAACGTTATTGAGCTACTTCAACCAATTCTTAGAATCAAACCAATATCAAAACAGTTTGACATCACAATCTCCCACAGCACAGATGTCGCCATGATAAAATTTGACTATTTGTAATACAGATAAATGAGATAAACAATTTGATTCAAGTCATTATAAGACAGTAAAACTACATGCTATTAAGAAGCAGAGCCAACTATTGGCTCACATCTTGTCTGAATGCAAAACAATCAAATGGTTGCGAATAGTAGTTGTTGCAGTGAAACTTATTCTAATGCTAAGCTGAAGAAGAAGTTTTCGCCATAACAGCCACATTATAATGTGGCTGGTATAATATATTATTATATCAATTCAGCCTTTTTAAAATGTAATTCAAACATCAAACACTGGACAACTACATGCAAAATGAAATGTGTATCTCTTCCAGTTGTTTTTGTACTGATGAATGAAAGAGATGCTTACTGTATTGGAAAATAATTTTGTTTAGCTCAAATAATTAACTTCAATCAGTTACGTATCAATTGTTGAAGGATTCCTAGAATCTATCACTGCAAGTTAAGTAATAACTAGAACTGACAAGTGTCTTGTAAGGTCAATTACACTACTAAACCAGCAAAACTGACGGGATCTGAATCGACAGGTTTCTACACTGGTATTGTATAGTTTATTAATGAGTGACAGATGAAAATGCGTGTCATCACTAAAAAGGATGGGAACTGCATTGAAATCGTGTCGAATGTAGAGGGTGAGGAAAGGGTTGGACGATGTTGTGACTTACCAATGCAGTGAGTGTTGATGGATATACAGCAGCTTGGCGCCAAGGCTTTACTGTTGGCTGAAACCATAATATTTGGTTAAAATCAGAAGACACAAGTATTTTAGTCAGTTAATTCAGTTTATCAGTTTCTCCGTTTTTGTATTACACAATAAAATAGCACGGTGAACATTGGCTTGTATAGAGAGAAACCTCATAAGATTATATTGTGTATACATTGCATGAGACAAATGAATAGACAGTATAAATAAAAACAACAGAAGCTGAACTAGCGCAGAGACACCATGTTATCCAGTTTAACTTATCCGACCTAGTGCTTAGGGCCTAAGGAAGCCCAGTGACTACGAGCTCCCTCTGATGTATGTCTAATCTCCACTATTATTAGCTCCATACCATCATGTACTAAGTATAGACACCCTGACTCACTCCCCAAACACACTATTCAGAGATTACAGTTTGATACCTTTTATTTTCTACACATATACCTGTCACAACAAAAATACAAAGACATCATATTACTTTCTTACGCCTCTGTGAGGTCCTTTCCATTCTTGATAAAGCTTGTTATGGAAGTCAAAGCCTGCTGCATACAAGTGATGAGCATTTCGGTTTAGAGACAATAGCATCTAAAATGGTAGCGTGCATATTAAGCTCGGGACATATTGAGGCTCATACTTGTGGTTGCATGTTTTGAGTTAGGTTAGTGTAATCCATAAAATTGAAAAGAACCCAGTTATCTCCAACAAGGATTACAAAATAGCTAATTAATTACATGAGAGTGGTGATAAAGATGTGTCGCCGCTCAAAGTTGCGTGCAGCAAAATATTGGCTGCAGACGTGTTAGAGTTAACTGTGGCTGCTGGGGGGGACTTGACTTTAAAGCTATTAAATACAGTACACTCTTCTTTCAGGGTGTGTTTTCTTGTTTGTCCAGCTTGTTCCTCAGGCTAGATGCGTTCCAGGCCAACATTACAATTTTATTACTACTATGTATTTTAACTTTTGTTTAAATAAATTTTAGAAAAAAGTGTAGCAACTCTTATAAAAGTGACATGGTTTTGCTCTTTTCTTTATCACCTCATCCACATACACTTTCAGATAATAAAATTTCTAATTGTACTAACTTAATTCTGATTTGGTGTAACCTCTTATAACAAGACAAAAGATAGATTGTTGGTGTTAGCAGGTTTGACCTCTACCTTTTTGCGGAAAATTTTACAAATGGTCTCCTTCAAGATATCGGGATCTCCTCTATCATTTGGCTTAAAACCAAAATGTGCCCCAAGTGTGTGGAGTTGATGATCCTTGATGTTCACGTCAATGGATACACATTGAAAAATAAGTTACTAGACATTAAAAGCCTGGGTGCTTCAGGTTACTTTAATGCTCCGCTCATAGCAGGATGAGCACAACTACATGACATCATTAACAAATGCCAGTCAAGCATCAAATGAAAAAACAAAACAAGGTGGAAGTAAGGACTTTTTTGATGAAATTTCCGTTTTGTCAAGGTTCTTTATGCAAATGAATGGATTTACATGTTTTTACATGTACTGTGGTTTTACATGAATTGTAACCGAATGGTTATGTTATAACTGCGACAGGCCTACTCAAAATGAAGATGTATGCAAAGTGTCTTGGATGACGCAACACAAACACCAAGCCAACAGATGGGTGTGATCCAGAGGACTGATTACTAATGCTGTGTCATTTTCCATGCAAATATCCGAGCAACAGTGAAGCAAAAAAAGAACACCGCGAGAAAAATAAAAAAATAACAGCTGCAACAGTTCAGATCTTCTCAGAGAACTTTTTTCAACAAATAAAATAATTAATTTATTCATCTTAATTGAGGTAAACGTTTGAAATAATCGAGGTATTGTTTAAAGTCATATTGCTGATTCCTAGTGACAGCATGTGATGAACCTCTCTATTAGCTCTTTGTACTGCTCTTCAGAAAAAGTCTGTAATCGAGGACAGTATGTCTCACTGGAAATAACTCACTGGAATAATCAAAGTCATTATAGTGATAACTTCCATTTTGCCAAGAACCATACTTATTACTTGTATAACCTTTTTGTCAAATAAAAATATCTAAACATACAGTAACTGTAATCTGACTGGTTGGCAGTTTTTTGTGATTTATTTCATTACTTTTATTTTTAACCTTACCATTTGAATATTACTTAATTTTGTCTTTTTGTTTGAACAAAATTTTGTTCTACATTTATCAAAATAAATCTGCTTTGCAAACGCTTAACTTGAGTTTGTTCTCTCCTATTTTGAGAGATTCATCAGTATTATATATAGGGCGCTATGTTAGATTTACCACACTAGTCATAGTTGTTGTATCCAGCCCTGTGGATTTGATCAAGGCTTTGAAGTGTGATTCTAGTCATGTTTGGTTACATTAGCTCATTAAAAAAAAAGTTCAGACCTACTATATTTTAGTCAATCTCCCCCCCCCCCGAGCCTGAACATGGAGGCTGTCAGGGCTGGTAATTATAGGGACTGCTTTGTAAACCGGGCACATCCATGACTACTTTTAGTGAACAGTCACACCCAACCCTGGAATTCCTGGAAGAGAATATTACTGGTTTGGCTATGTCAAAGTGCCTACTGTAATTATGTGGCCTTTAATTGAGCTCTGTTAACACCGTCAGACTGGGATGTGCTGTGACCAGGGGCTGAGATGAGCCTTGCTGGCGGATTTGGAACTGAGTGGAATAGTTGCATTTGTTATAGATCCTGAATTTTTCATTTTGTTCTGGCGCGTTCACAATAGAGTTACAAGAATAGAAAGAAAGAAAGAAAGAATCCTTTATTAGTCACATAGTCATACAGTACAACATAGTGAAATTACTTCTCTGCATTTGACCCATCCCTGAGGGAGCAGTGGGCAGCCCCTCGTGGAGCGCCCGGGGAGCTAAGGATTCAGGGTCTTGCTCAAGGACCCTACGACAAGTAGACCCTGGTGGGATTCGAACCGGCTACCTTCCGATCTTCTGATTGGGAGACGGCCGCTCTACCCACTGAGCCACAGCCGCCCCAAAAAAATAAAAGGGGAATAAAAGGGGGAATAAGAAGGGCAAAATAGTTTTGCTTTGTTGGTGGTGTTACAGTTTACAACTTTCATTTTGCGTTATTATCTCCATCGAGGGAGGAGTTTACGTTTTCGGTGAGCAATTGTCTGTTTGTTTGTTTGTGAACAAGAAAAACAAAAAAAAACTACAGTATGGGGCGGATTTGTATAAATTTACCCGAGGCAGGTATTGGCATATCCTAGAAAAGATTTAATTTTAGTGTCTCTATGTATGTCGAAGCATAAGGTACAGCCGAATCCCAGGAAGATATCATTGTGACCAGATGCAATTAGATCACTTTATTTAGGAAATTTCATATACAGATTTCTCTATTCATTTATGAGTTTTCGCCAGCCAAAAAAACTTACCAAAAACAACTAACTCTCTCAGTATCTCTCAAACACTCTGGAACTTTTCCTTGTGTTATCTCAACTGTCATTGTTCAGCACCGGCACAAAGATGATGATTAGTCCAGGCAATTATATCCGGTCCGCGATACAATATCTAATTTCGATTATAACTGTATGGCTGGTAAACAGCGCAAACACCACAGATACTACAACTCCCAGAGTGCAGTGCAATAACCGGTGCATCACACAAGTGCGCCAGCTCCAGCGAGCTTCTTACTCCCCTGTTGTCAGGTAATCAGCATTATCCAGTCCTTTAATAAACTTGAGGCTCATCCGGAGCCTGGGAGAGGATATGGATGAGAAAAAACTTTTTAAAAATCGAATAAACGTTTTAGAACGTTTCACATGCAGTTTGGTAAATAGAACGCACGTTTTAATTAACTGGCGAAGTGCGTTCACGTCCTCCAGCCGTTCAATGTATTTCAGTGCTGCAGTGTTAAAAACAAGAAGAACACATTATGTTGCTCACATTTGATGTGAAATGCACCTGTTCGTAATATTAATTTAAATGGATTGACTTTAAGATGTAACATTTTTGTTTATGCCTGTGAATAAAAACTTTCATTGGAAACGATTCCGCGAAATGCTGCTGATAATAAGGGGGACACAGAAATATTGCTGATACAGCTTGTATTATATCTGTAATTGGATAATTTTATATTTCCCTTGGTTTGTTCAGAATTCTATAAAATTAGTAAATTAAATAAGAATAAATTGTCATAATACCTCAAATTAAACATGCCCCATAAAGGTTTTCTGTCATTATATTGACGATGTCATGAGCAGGGGCAGGAATTTTTAAATTGGGTGGAAGGGAGATCTTTATTGAAAGGTCAGTTCATGGACAAGACATTCACCAAGTTAATTAATGCTACGGAAGGAGCCATTCCTCTCAGATTTGAGGAATATTCTTCATTTGGTTGAAATCATGATGGTGCTTCCCATATCCGCGGCTCAATGTGAGAGAGGTATCTTTGCACAGACCAGAATCAAGTCAAGAGTGCACAGTTCCCCAAGTGTTGGAACACATGAATACTTAGCGAGGATCATTATTGAGGGCCCCTCACTTGAGCAGTTTGACCCAGAGCCAAGGGTGTAGCGCTGGCTTTCTGCAAGCAAAAGGCGACACGGACCTTACTAAACTCGCCGGCCAAATGACATTAACTCAGTGGTGGTGGGAGATATAGACTTGGAGCATGAATAAGCAGGAAAAAAACTAATTGTAAATAGTTCAACAAAAATTGGAGAAAAAGGATTTGACATTTATTTATATATTTATGTAAACAAGTTTGCAGCACATTTGACATGGCACATTTTGTAATATATTGTGTCGTGCACACAATGGGACCAAAGGCAAACAAAGACAGATTGTACAGAAGGAAAAGGTCAAGCAGATATTTAACAATGTACTCAGACATAGATATATTTTGGCTTCTGAAAATTTCATCAGGCTCCTAAATATTTTGGATGTAAGAGATAATGGTTCCTAGATATTACCCACCTTGGTTCACGAGTGCCTTGCTTTATGAGTATTTTGATTTACGTGTAGATTCGTCAAAAAATTTGCCTTGCTTTACGAGCGGTGACTTGATTGACAAGCATTTTCTCTTTGCTCGTATCACTGATTTTTCCCGATGCGAGCGAGTACCTGTATCTCGTAACAAACACCCTTGGTATACGAGTGCTCTGCTTTGGTTTACGAGCATCCTTTTTGAACAAATTGAAGACGCGAGCATGGGTTTTGCCGTCAGACTAGACTGAAAAACAATGAGCTCTCAAGTCAGCCTCCCTAGCGCTCTCCCTCAATTTGCGTTATACACTCGCAGAGGTAGTATCCGCATGCTCATGTCCGGTTACGTTGGTGCCCTTGTGGGATTTCTTGGTGTTTTTTGTGAATTTTGTGACTTTTCAACAAAGTAAATTTGTTATGATCGTGCTGCCACGATGTTCCCCAACAAGATGGGTGAAAAGGATGGTGCTAAGATGAAGAAGGAAATGATTACAGTCGGACCAGAATCTGCCGTAAGAGAGGGTAAACGGTCCAGAAGAAAGAAAACCTCCGTGATTCAGTTGCATGTTATGCTCATCGAAGTGGATTCTCTTTCCAAACAGTAACCTTCTCCCCTCCAACTCCCGATCGTCTCCTTCTCAAAGATAACTGCAGGTTAATTTGTCTTTATTGTTTCTTTTTATTTATTTATTTATATTATTTATAATAATTTATTTAATTATTTTTATTCTGTATGAAATAACATCTAAAATAGGGAACTCGGTTCAATTAGTGGCTAAAATTTCAACACTAGGTTTTGCATCTACAGCCTAATTCTGATTAGATACAGAAAAGACATCTAATCGGAAAGAGAATGCTGCATGTAAACACCCCTTTCAGAATGGAAAGAACCTTTCCGAATAAGATTTCATTCCTTTGCAAGGAGGTAGTCAAAATCCTTTCGAAAATTCTTTTGCCAGTCGCTGCATGTAAACGCTTTATCGGAAAGCTTTTTGTTTGAGTTGTATCTGCGCATGCCCAGCGTTGTGATGTTATGCGCCGCTGAGTTTCTTCAGTTACAGTTCGATCGCCGAAAAGCCACTTCCGCGCCTGTCCTCTTTGTCATCTTCTTCTTCTGGGCGGATGTTGGCGGTTGGTACCGAGCTCACCGAAGCATTATCGCCAACTTACGAACTGAAGTGTGGATCGCCTGCGCATGTCTGAAAGCGTTTCCGATTACGTTAGTCGCTGCATGTAAACAGCGGGTCGGAAAAGATCACAAGTCATGTAAACAGGCGACCGACATTGCAATTCGTAAAGGAGAAAAGTTTCCCATGTAAACCCACCTATTGTTGCAGTTTGGTTTTCACACTGCATGTTGTCAAACGAACTAAATCTTATAATCAACGTCACACAGTCGTAATGAACTACGACTGCTCATAATGAACCAAATAATAAACACCGAAGAAGAAGAAGTAGGAGAATAAGAAAAGTGGTCATCTTTTGTAGAGGACAGGTAACCGAAATCAGTCCCCTTTTGACAGCATATGCCTGACTCTCCCAGGACTAGTATTACATAGGGACCTGTGGTAATTTTGTAATAATTACGGAGGACATCTGTGATATTTTAATCCAGTGCCATGCCTGTAATTTGTCCAGTAAAAATACACTGCAAATGACCTACCATATTTCGCATATTTCTGTTTGTTTGTTTGTTTTTGAGCAGGATTATGAGAAACTATTGTACGGATTTGCATGAATTCTTAATCAGAGGTGGGTTTTGGCATATCCCGGAGGTGATTACATTTTGGTCACATGACATTTTTGGCAGCATTTGAAATAGAATAAAAATAATAAGCCGTTTGGAATAATGACATCACAATGTGGCTATCGCTGCCTTTGATCATTTGATACCTATGATGTTTTTAGGGGGTGGAACTGGGGGCTCGGTTTCAAAAGTTCCTTTCATTACTTGACGTTCTTTTTGGGGTGGAAACGAGAGCTCAGTGGCTTGAAAAGAGACGCTGAAGTGGAACGAACAGGAGACTACCGGCTATAGAAAATTTCGATAGATACTCAGAAAGTTTGTTGGTAGATTTAAAGGCTGGCATAACTCAGATATTAAGGGTCTAAATTAATTTTTCGGTAACCTAAGGTGCTGCTGTACGTTGCGCTATAGGTTGCGCTCTCTGACCGCTTTTGTTAGTTTTACAAAATTGTTCAATAAAACTTTGAAAAACAAAAGATTGGACATTTATGGTAATGTGATTGCAGTGTATTGGACATGGCACATATTGTGCACACAATGCGACATATGGCAGACATTTAACATTGTTCTCTGACATCGATATATATTGTGGCTCCTGAAAATTGAATTTCAGCTCCTAAATACTTTGGGTTATGGAGCAAATGGCTTCTAGATTTATTTATTTTTTGTGTGGTGCCCTGTTCATTTGTCAAATATTTAAAACAAATTAAATACGAAATAAAAACCCATGTTATGTATTAGGAGAATATTTCAGAAAAATATGATATCATATTACATTAAAATTGCAAATAACAACAATAAAACAATGCAAAAACAAGCCAACAAATAGATATGAAATTAAAGAGATGAATAAAAGTAGATTTTATGAGAACACTCCAGTGAAGTTTTAAGGCTTGATTTAGTTGTGCTGATGGTTTGAGTAGACCTTAGATAATCCTGTAGTGTATTCCACAGTTGAGTGTGGAAACTAAAAGCTGCTCCAACTCGTACAAGTAAATCAGATAAACATTTTGGCCCAAGACTGTTGTGCTTTATAGAATAGGCTTTCAAGATCATTCCTTGGACACTGAAGTGTGTAGTGAACTAGTGTGTAGTGATTATTGGTGCTCTATTTTCTTGGTGTTTGGATAACGAATGATTAAAATCAATAGAAATTTGTTGTTGTAACGTTGCAGCTATACAGGTGAAACCATACAGATGAAAGATGGTTGAGTAGCATGGATTTTATTGATGTATACATTTGAAATATGGCATGGAAATGTAAGTGAGTAAATTAATAAGGGCATGATAGCATGGCGAGGTATGACATTTTCAGGTCAAACTTAGATAAAAAATAGCTAAAAATGGGTACAGTAGAGAAAAAACTCCAAAACCACTGATGTAGCCTGTTGAAAATAAATGCACGAAAAGAAGACCGAAATCCATTACGTCTTGTACATTTTTGGGGGTAGTAGGTGGATTTAGTAATATCTTCGATGTGGTTGTCCATTATCCATTAGTCCATAATTATACAAAGATTTAATTTTCATTCATTTGTTGGTTTTAGTGTCATGGAGTCATAATGAATTTTGACCTAGAAGTATACCTCACAAGTGATATCCATATATTGTGTGTCTGGTTATTTCATCAGCTTTTTGTAGCCTTATGTGATATCTGTCCTCTGAAGGGAATCGTAGCCTTGGCGTCAGGAAAAACGCCAAAGCGATGGCTCCATATCCTCATCCACTCTGTTATTGTCTGGTCTAGGATGAGGCTCATGGGACAAAAGTATTTGATTTGTCTTGTCTTTTCCAGGTCAGGCAGCAGGGGGATGCCAGGAATTCCTTTTGTCTGTAGTTATCACCGCTGTCAGCTGATATGACAGATGTTCGCCCACAAGGTTAACTTTTGTCTCTGTTTAGGCTAATGGAACATTTTTCTGATATTGTTTTATATCCTTTAGTTAAATGCAATATATGTGATTTGCAGCTTTGTTGTTTATGACATATCCGTGTTCTTGCATTGCTCTCAATATAAATTTGAATTTTGGAGAAACACTTTAAATACCTAATTTATTTTTTAGCTCTGTATGTTCAACAAACTAATGTAATGTTTTCATTATCTGTGACCGTCACCAAACACAAAGTGAAGCAGTGTTTCAAGAGAGCTTTAAACAACTGCATTTAAAACATAAACACAAACCTGACTACTTAGGTGCTCTTTTGTGTCGTCTCCATTGCTCAAAGATCTGTGCGAGCAGCCTGTTTCTCAGGCTGGATTTACTGGCAGGCAGCTCACCAGTTGAACGGACTGGCCGGTATCTGCTGCAAAGCTCAAGAGGTGTACAGGACAGTACTGGTCAGCCATGTCGAGCCGTGAATGGAGATCCTTGTTCTACCGATGTGAATAAACCTGTAGACAACACGCACACACACTACTGACTAACCAACTGGTTTTCTGAATGACTGATTCACTGATTGAACCTACACACAGACTGACAGACTGTCTGGCTGCAACAGAACATGCTTTGTATGAAAGCGCAAACACAGCAACATTATTTTGTTTCTGTCTATCATCAACTCCTTGTTCAGTATGAGGAGATTGCTATTTATGAATACATGAACATACTGGGGGGGAACAGACAGATTCAAGTTTGGAGATATCCATCAATAAGCTACATCTGCTAATCTTTTAAGGACGAGAGTAGGGCTAAAACAATTCCTCGAATAATTCATGTATCTTGATTAATAAAAATCCTCGAGGTGAATTATTTGCCTCGAGGCTTCGCTGAAATCTGGACTACTATTCACTTGTTGTGGTGCGCTCCGCCCGCACCTAGCCATTACGTCACGCACACCCTCCCACACACAACAATGAATGGCTGTCTCAGAAAAACAGAAACGGATACTCACAGTGGCACAACACTCAACGGGTAAGTGGCCTGGATCGTCCCATACTGACCTCCGGTAGCCTGCTAACCCCGAGCATCGCGTTGCAGTCCGTGTTTAGCTAGCTACTCGTTGTAAACTGGATCAACTTTCTACAAAGTGCTTTATAAATTTAAGTTATTCTAATTACTAAAGGCTACCTCATCTCCTCTCACTTGTCACCCAACGGACCTGCGTCTCCCAGGAGACTCACCTCTCCCTATGAATGTAGGTAAACGAGGAGGATAACCTATCCCTTGAGTGCGAAAAGATGCTCACTCTGCCTCAAATTTGGGGAGGTTAAAAAGTCAGACAAAGGCTGTGAGACTGTGATAGTGACTCTGGCAGTTGGTGAATGTATGTTTGAACTGTGATTCTTTGGATTCTGCACAGCCATAAACTGAGACTCTATGTGGGTTCACATGGCCCCCTTATCCGAATGAGAAGGCCCTTTCCATTTGTGATCTATACCACAGCAGAGTTTGTTTTTAGTACAAACTGTCAAAAAAATGAATGAGAAAGTGATAAATAATGATCTCTAGAAACACGTCCAAAAAAAAACACAAGGAGCCGTGATAGAATGATGTTGTGAACAAATTAAAAAGTGCTTGAAAACATTGCAGATTCTAAGGATAAATCCAACAACAAGAAATCTCATTTGTTATTATAGCTGTTGACCATCACTATTGTAATTCAAGCAAAAAACATGTTTTTTTAAAAAGAGGGAACAATTGGTTGTTCATTCAATAGACATTGTATTTTCTGTTTTGTGTGTTACTATTACTCCTGAACAAAGCAAAAGTGATTGAATGAAAATAAAATTTCAGGGTAAGCAATATTTCTTATTTGCTTACTCGATTAATCGCCAGAATAGTCGATAGAATACTCAATTACTGAAATAATCGACTACTGCAGTCGGTAATTTAACTTACCCAGAAGAGAGTTGACATCAGGTGAAAGATGGAATACACCTCTCATCACAGGCAGACAGAAAACAATTGACTTTCACACCAACGGGAAATTTGGAGAAGTCTTCAGTTAACCTGATCAGCAAGGAAACACACACAAGCACCGGGGGAACATTAAAAAAAAAAGAGACGTATACCTTGTTCCCACCAACATATAAAAACGAGTGCCAGATCCGGCGCCAGAGGTTTAATACAACCTTTTCTGTTTTGGTACTCCCAACACATCCATACTTAAGGTATTTAATTTGTTTTCTATAAATTAAGCATATTGTTGCAGAAATGTTCATCACAAAAATATGGTCTGATTGGTAAAAATGGTCTGATACCAAATGGTCTGATTGGTAAAAGTGGTCTGAAAATGGTCTAATTGGCAGCTCTGCTGCAATGATCTTACTTCTGTCTTCTCCAGATATCGCAGCAGTTCCTCGTTATTGTCGATTCTCTTTTCCTTTACACGCGAATATGAATTAACACTTAAAAATATGTCCACGTCCGATACAACTGCATATATATATTGATGTTGTTATATTGATGTACTTTAAGGTATACTATGGGATCATTACACTTTATTCGATACTATATTTGAATAACCAACACTACTCAGTACCTAAACATTGTAAAACTATACAGTATAATACGACTCTATTTTATACTTCTACCTCTATTCTGGAATATAATACTCTACAACTCTCTACCTGGTGGCTGCTTTTCTATATACCCCACACTATAATCAGTACCTATATGACAATGTTAACACTGTATTTTTCACTTCATCTACCTCTATACTGGAATAAAATACTCTAGCTCTGTACCTGATACTGTATTATATCCCACGCTAAAATCAGTACCTATTTGATTCTATACAATATTAACACTGTATTCTGTTTTATACTTCATCTACAATCACGCTGCAATTTAAAACTATTATATTTATCAGTGCATCTATAAACAACAACGATAATCAAGCAAGCTAATCTGTCCGTCACACATTATACAATGCAAACCTTATCTGAAGTCAGGAGTAAATTGACATTATGGAAGACACTGGTCATGTCAGCAGGTAGACTGCTGACGTTAGTTACTGATAGCTGGAGGCTAACTGCTGGTCAGCTAACGTTATTTAAACAATCTAAGCTACTGATTTCAACAAAATGATATATGTCGAAAATAAAACTTATCAGGTTCTAATGATCTTTGGAGTAGTCCATCATTCACCATTGTCTCTTGCTGTTGCAGAGCTCACGTTCCCCAAGACCCCAGTCTTTCAACGAGTACCCGGTTTGAAACCCCAGATAGGGTCTCTGTGCTCATTTCCAAAAATTTGGTTTGTATTTGTTATTGATCGGTTTGGTCTGTCTGCTTCAAAACCGACTTTGTAACCAGAGCAGATGCTCGGTTTTCACCTCGACAACCACCACTGCTTTACTTAACATCCACAATGAAAATGGTCATTAAAAAGATTGTTTTCTAATAATTCTAGTAGATGCACAACTCTTCTGCTAAGGCCTCTTAAACTAGTCGGTTTTGATAGATAGATATAAACTTTGATAATCCCCAAAGGGAAATTTAGTCGTTACAGCAGCTCCAACAGATAGCTATCCTGAAGGTGAATAAAAATGAAGACATACTATATGATAGGACATCTTTTAGACATGTATAGATGAACATGGTAACTAACAGCAGTCACGGTAGCGCTGGCTACCTAGTGGAGGTCTGATTTAAACTCCAAGGATACACCTCTCCAGACCATCACTGATCCACTACCCAACCAGTCCTGCTGGATGATGTTTCAGGCAGCATAACGTTCTCCACAGCATTTCCAGACTATTTCACGTCTGTCACATGAGCTCAGTGTAAATCTGCTCTCATCTGTGAAGAGAACAGAAGGACAATGGAGACCCTGCCGATTCTGATGTTTTTTGGCAAATGCCAATTTAGCTGCTTGTTACTGGGCTCTGAGCACATGTCCAACCAGAGGAGGCCAGGCCCTCATGCTACCCTCACTAGTTTTTATATCCCCATGTGCCTGTGGCTCCTTCGTGTAAACGCAGAATGAATGTGAATTAAGAATTGTGGGGTTTATGCCAGGGATTTTTTGAAAATAGGTAAATAAGTGGACATTTATTCTATACCAGCAACTCCATCCATTTAAAAGTTTAAAACCAATGATCCAAAACAGTGCAAAAAAGGAATTGGGTTGAGACACCCAAAACGAATACTTGGAGATTTTGTTATCACTTGTGTGTGTAGCTTTTGTATGTATGTGATGGTCAAGTGAAATCAATTTCAGTGTATGCTGTCAATTCACAACAAAAGTTATCTCATGGGACTTTCCGAAAAGAACTTGTCCAGCCCCCCAAATTCCCACAAGAGCAAATACTTGGCAGCAATGGTAATAAAAACAACTGTTTTTAACAGGAAGGATCCTGGAGCAGATCCCAACTCAAGGTGGTCGGCATCTGCCTCGACCAGTTGGGTTGAGAGAAAAGAGATGGGGACGGGGAGAGGCAGCATAAGGAACAGAGACTTAAATGTGCAACAGCAACTATGAAAGCAATAAAAAGAAGAAGAATAGACTTTATTTAGTAATAATTGTAATAACTACTACTTTGAGGTTAATGTTGGGATGAGTTTGATGATGTCCTAATCTATAATTCAATAAGCTCAAATCACAGTTGCACTTTTTTCTTTACCACCAGCTGAGAAGCTATATCGCAAAATTTAGAAATTGCTATTTGCTCATTTGTTTTTCGGATGAATCTTGGATTCCTTGGAAATCATTAGTCATTTCCCCTCCTAGATCCTGCTGCTAAAGCAGTTAAATATTGGAACAATTACCACATTATTACAGCATTGTTGATTTGTTTAAAGAATTGAGCCATGTGTATGTGTATAATTCATATGGCAACATAAAACAAGCACCAATAATATTATCAATGCTGTGTTCACTTTACTGACATTTTAGCTCATGATTAATTGTCTTACAGATAATTGTGATTACGTTTCAATAGTTGTCTTTTGACTATTATATCCCACCTTTAAAGCATCAGTCTAACCATAATGTAATAGTACAATGAAAAAGAGCCATTTACTGGCGCTCTCACATATATTAAGATCCGCGTCAAGAAGCTTCATTCTTAGCCAATAATCTGGGTGGATCTGAAGCTATTACTGATTTGTCAAATTTTGGACAATTTGATGAGGCTGAAGTTTATGGAAAAAGTCATGGACAGATTTGCATGACATTTTACCCAGGTAAAAATGAGGTAGGTTTAAGCATATCCTAGAAATTATTGCATTCTGGTGACACTACATCATGACTTCACAATGTGACGTCATTGTAGCATTTTATCAAACCTTTGTGAGAAGGGTATGGAGTTTTTTTAGTTGTTGCAATAACTCATAAATTCATGGACAAACCTGCATCATTTTTACCTACCTTTGACCTATGGCACATAAGGAAATCAATTTAATCCACAGAGAATTTTATTATTTAGACAGGTGGGGCAATTGCAAAGTATCCTAAATAAAACAATCGTATTGATTCTGATCACAATAATGTCTACCTTGGGTACTGTTGTGCGGTTTGCGCTCTCTGAATGCTTTCTAATTTGGATTTGTGGCTAAATGATCCATGATGTTCACATCAATTGTTGCTCATTGAAAATTAGAATCCAGAAAAATAAAATATGTAGAGACATCAGTGAGAGGGTGCAAAAGATCATTTTAATTCTCAATTCATTGCAGGTAAGGAGTAGTGGGATATCATGGACAAGATCCAATATCACACAATGGAAGTCAACATGGAAAAATTATTAAAATATGACAGATTTGTTTATTCTAGCTGTCTTTTTATTTAGATTAATGGAGGTCATTCTAACAATTAAGTAAACTAATGGTGCAAAGCATAAAGGGATCAGACAATTTAATGATTTTGACAGGCCAAGTGTTCACCACTCATCACAGCATGATGTCAAGTTGCGTTCCTATAATTGTTTCAAGTTTTCATAGCTCCCTCTGCGGTGAATGTGAAATGGAAGATTGGCAGGGTTCCTGCAGAGTCTTAAGAAGTCTAAAATCCAATAATTTAGATTTTACACTTGGGGCAGATGTAGATCGGAAGGTAGCCGGTAAAGCCCCAGCAGTTCTAAATGTCTTAGGGTCCTTGAGCAAGACCCTGAACCCAATATGCTTCCCGAGTGTCAAAGGAGCTGCTCTCTGTTCCCTCAGGGATGAGTCAAGGGATTTCTGGATTGTTTATACATTTTTTTAGGCTTTAATAGCGCCTCATCCTTTTTTTTAAATTGTGTATGGTATGAAAGAATTCAATTACTTTGCAACTAACTTGGACATATCCGGCATTCTTTTGTCCATACGCATGGGAAAGGGTTTTTAGAAATTCCTTTAATGGTCTTAAAAAGTAGTTGAAACTCTGCAGAAACTGTGTACCAGTATTTTCTGTTATCGGATGTGTATTTGTGGCCGTCAAAAAAACTAATTGGCATTTTGTATTCCACTCCAACCCTATTATCTCTTTTTAAAGCCTATTCCTTTCCCCCCTTCCTTCTTTGTGCTGTCGTCCACATTCCCCTCTCTGTAGTTTATTCTCCTCCTCCTCCATCCTTTACACTTTCTTATTCTGATCCTTTGCCCATTCCCCTTCCGTCTGCTCTCTCTACCACTTCCCTTTGTACTGAAGCCCTTCATCAACTTGTCTCTCCAAGTGTGCTAAGGAGGGTAAAAGGTGGGAATCATTATTTTGCAGCTGTCCGGTGGAAAGCTAACCAACCCCTCCACCACTGTTAACCCTATGCAGCCATGCCTCCATCTTCCTCTCTGTACGGGCCAGAGGATGTCCATTCCTACGTTGCAAAATTGCATTTTTTTTCAACACAGATCCCATCACTCCATCGCAGAGGTCAGAGGTTGAAATTGCATCGGGGGGTTGACGGGGCTGAAAACAGAGAAAGTACATTCTGTGCCAGAGGAAAGGCAGCAGTGGTTCCCTCCTGGTGAGCACAAACAGGCCGCCGGATGGCTTGTGGGACGATACGAGACTTAAGGATCTGATTGGCCTGTTAGGAGGCTGGAGAAAAGGTTCCACCCATTAGGTTTGGTCATTATCATATATATATTTGGTTGGAGAAATGAATGCATGGTCGTGTTTCCACTTTCGCAGTTAATAAATCTAGTGTCTTAAAGTGCCATACCCATTTGTGGACATGAAAATCACAAGACTCCACTGTACTCTCCTACAAAATAACAAATGCCCATAGCCGAAGGTTTGATGGCAAAACACCTTGGAGTTTGTGTTTTGTAGGTCAAAACGGCTGTATCATGACAGCTATGACTAGTCTATGTATCCCTATCCTACCCTTAACAAGCTCAATTTGAGCCAAGGGAGCACTTCTGTCCTTATTTTTTATGTATATGTTGGACTTGCAAATCAATAAATATAGCAGAGCAATGCAGATAACTAATATTCTATTTTTAAACATCTTTTCATTTGTTTTGATAATTATTGGGGACAATGAGGGGACTGGAGAATTTTGAATCTTTGAATCTTGCTATCTGAATCATCACTTAGTCAAAAGGTTCTTTGAGCTCAGCGATATTGAAACGTTCCCCATTGACAAGTTGTATCTAAGGCTCGTCCCATTTTTGGGAACAGTGAAAAATGTTTCCCTTTAGGCATTCGCAATATATATAAATATATCTGGTCAATTAATTTCCGACCCAATAATCGTAGGTTTATATTTTTGGTTTAGGCAGAAAATGAAATTGAAATGAAATCAGACTTACTATGTCTCTGTGCATCTAGTTATTCCTGCTTCATATAACACGGTCCTTGTTTATGGCTTAATGGGACTCACCAACACACAATTTATTTCAAACAATGATTAAAGGTTTCCACAACAATTAGGGTTTTTCCCTGTGGCCGACTGTCACGTTGTTTTGGTTTTGTAATGAACAGCTTATTTTTCTGTTACATAGATAATTTACCTCTTATAGTTCTTTTTCCGCCCTCTACCATGTCCCATTTGCTCCTGCTGTAGTGACAATGAGGTGTGGCTATTTTCCATACTGTGAGAGATCAGCACAGACGGATCTGTGCTGTGTTTCCGTTCTGGATCCCATCGATCATTTTTCTGTGTCATCAGTTATGATAACTTAGAGAGACACAACAGCAGCCGGAGGACCTCCCTCTAGAAGTGCAAACCCTGAAAAACAGAGGTTTTTGTCACAGAGGGACTGCTGTGCTCAACATGAGCCCACTTCCAACAATTATACAGTATTGGACAAATGCCCTGACAGGTTGTTTATTGTATATTCTCTTGTTAAATGGCTGCTTTAAACAAAAACAAAACATCCATGATTTGTAGGGGGAGATTTTAAGTGGCATAAATGTCTTCCACAACTTGCTTTCAAAGTTGTGCTTGAAGAGATCATATGTGTGTCTGCGTGTCAATGTGTGTGACTGCATGCATCCTGTCATTCACTCTCCCTGATATGCAAATTATTTGTTCAGGACTGCAGCCAGTATGGTGACGCCAGAGGCCAATTCAGGCAGAAGGGTGCCTTGTTTGTTTTGCTCATTTGTTTGCTAAAGTGAGGAAAAGACCACTTTGCTGTGGGTGGCTTGATGGAGTCACGGGATCAAGGATAATCTGGGAGGTTCATGCTGCTGGAGTTGATGGAAAAAATCAGACTAGGGCCAGTCAGGGCTCGATTCAGTTCAAAAGGTTTAGCGTTTTAATGTAGCATTCTTTAAGCACACCAGATGAAAGCACTCTGGATCTCATTCTAAAGCAAAATCCTAATGTTTAGTGGTGGCGTTTGGCAGATGCACCACAAAATTTTACTTGACTATGTTTTTCATTCTTTGGATCAATGCTGAATCTTATAGAATGGCTTTAATTGAAATTATTGACATTTTTTGAATTTAGTTTATGAGCCTTCTATTTTCCTATGAACCACACTATTTCTCATTAGTTTAATCCACTAAAAATGAGATAGAACTTGTTTATCAGTGAACTTCAGAAATGCTAGTTGTATAAATGTGTTTAATTTGGGTAGATCCAGGCCGAGGCTAACTCTCTCCCCTTGTTTCTCTTTCTTTGCACTACAATGGCTAGACTAAATGAAAACACTTTCATATTTTCAAAGCAAAATTCCCATCAGACTTCAAGACCCTTTTAAAGGGAAGTTTTCTCATAATTGGAGAGCTTTTTTGCAGCTGTTAGATTGATTTGCTAATTTCTTTTAAATAAAAATCATTAACCCATTTAGGACTGGATTCAGAATCATACTAAAAATCAAAGTTGATAATAAAGACTCCAGGCTGATCCAACTTTTGGGAATTTCCTCAAGACAACTCATGATGTGACTAAATAGTGTGTATAGCCTTCACGTGCTTTTATGCACTCCCTACAACATCAGTGCATGCCGCTGATGAGACAACGGATGGTCTCCTGGCGGATCTTCCCCCAGAACTGGATCTGACCTAAAGTCCGTGGTACGAAGTGGTGCCGTTGGATGCAACGATACATGATGTCCCAGGGGTGCTCCATTTGATTCAGTCCTGGGTAACTTGCATGCCAGTCAATAGCATCATGCCTTCATCATCCAGGAGCCCATGACACACTCCAGCCACATGAGGCCGTGCATTGTCATGCACCAGAAGGAACCCAGAGACAACTGCACTAGCATACGGTCTGATAATTGGTTTGAGGATCTCATCCTGGTACCTAACAGCAGTCAGGGTACTCCTGGCTAGCACGTGGAGGTCTTTGCAGCCCTCCAAGGATATGCCTCCCCAGATCATCACTGAACAACAACCAAACCCGTCACGCTGAGGATGGTGCAGTCAGCAGAATGTTCTCCACAGCATCTCCGGACTCACTCTCGTCTGTCACATGTGCTCAGTGTGAACCTTTGAACCAATGGCGAATCTGCCAATTCTGGTGTTCTCTGGCAAATGCCAAACGGGCTGCACGGTGCCGGGCTGTGAGCACAGGCCCCACTTGTGGACGTTGGGCCCTCATGCCAAACTCATGGTGTCTGTTTCTGACAGTTTGGGCAGAAACCTGCACATGGGTGGCCTGTTCGAGGTCATTCGGTGGCCTGCTCGTAGGGCTCTGGTAGGGCTCCTCCTGTTTCTCCTTGCAAAAAGGAGCAGATAGCGGCCCTGCTGCTGGGTTGGTTGCCGCCCAGAAACCGCCTCATGCTACCACTAGTCGGGAGGGCACTGGAAAAATGAAAAAAATTAGCCAAGGATCAGCCAAAATAATTGCCTAATTTCTCCACCTGTTGTCTGTCCCATTTGCACAACTGCAGATGAAATTGATTCACAATCGTTATTGCTTCCTGACTGAAAAGGTTGATATCCATGAAGTATGATTGATTTGGAGTTAGGATTAATTAGGGATTATTTGTTCCCTTTTATTTTTATGAATCGTGTATATAGTAAGATGGTGTTATATAATTGTTCAAAACAGACATTACTTCCTCAAAAATAACATTTCATTTATCTGTATATGTATAATATCTCCCTTTTCTCCCTAACAGAGTGCCCACAGAAGTGTGTACGAGGAGCATGCACAGCCGATGGCGAGTGCTGCCACCCCCAGTGTCTGGGTAGCTGCACAGTCCCTGGTAGTGATTCCGCATGTGCAGCGTGTGTCCATTACTACCACGAAGGACGCTGCCTGGCTGACTGCCCTCTGGGCACCTATAGGTTCGAGGGCTGGCGCTGCATCAGTGCAGAGCTTTGCTCCAAATTCCAACTCAACAACTTGGAGAGCTTCATCATCCATGAGGGAGAGTGCATGTCTGAATGTCCGTTTGGGTACACACGCTCCTCACCTAACAGGTGAGCCGCAGGCTAAGAATGAAGCCATCATTTGGTGAAACAATGAATTTAAACTCTTTCCTTTGAGACAAATTTTCAGGCATGTATCCACAAAGGTTTAGATTATATCTCTTCATAAAATGCCACTATACATTTATTATGTCCCTTTTTTGTCTACTTCCCCCTGTCTGTCTCCAGCATGCTCTGTAAAGCCTGTGATGGTCTGTGTGATAAAGTTTGTGAGGAGAAGGTCATTGACTCGGTGGATGCTGCTCAGTCTCTCAAAGGCTGCACCGTTATCAAAGGCAACCTGCATATCAACATCCGCAGAGGCCGTAAGTACAACCAAACAAACCACAGCTTCACTGCCGTTAATACCAAGATTTTTACATTACCTGTGCTCACACCATTCTACAGACAGTACAGGAGTTTCGTTAGCCTCATACTGGTAAACCATGACTGATGGAAATATGTCCTAGATTTCTTAGTTTGGAAAAGTAAAGTCGTTCTTTGTTGCTTACAAATTCTGCTAACCAACCGTTCTATAAAGCAGAAATGATATGAGGATTAGCTGTCGATAAGGCTTTTAGGAAGCCCTTGAAATTCTGTATTATTTCCCTGCGTTTAGTTCAGGTGTTGTCTGGAAAAATCCCAAATCAAACAGTAGGGTGGGTGAAAAGGGTTAAGAATATGTAGGTGAGAGAAAGGTGATTCAAGGCAAAGAAATGAGATAAAAAACAATGCTTTATAAATTAAGTTAATTAAAAAAATCCTGCATATACAGTGCATACGGAAAGTATTCGCAGCGCTTCACTTTTTCCACATTGTGTTATGTTACAGCCTTATTCCAAAATGGATTAAATTCATTTTTTTCCTCAAAATTCTACACACAACCCCATAATGACAAAGCAAAAAAAGTTTGTTTGAAATTTTTGCAAATGTATTAAAAAAAAAAGGAACGTAAATATAACCTGTACATGAGTATTCACAGCCTTTGCCATGACACTCGAAATTGAGCTCAGGTGAATCCTGTTTCCACTGATCATCCTTGAGATGTTTCTAGAACTTGATTGGAGTCCATCTGTGGTAAATTCAGTTGGTTGGACATGATTTGGAAAGGCACACACCTGTCTATATAAGGTCCTACAGTTGACAGTGCATGTCAGCATAAATCAAGCCATGAAGTCCAAGGAATTGTCTGTAGACCTCCGAGACAGGATTGTATCGAGGCACAGATCTGGGGAAGGGTACAGAAAAGTTTCTGCAGCATTGATGGTCCCAATGAGCACCGTGGCCTCCATCTTCCTTAAATAGAAGAAGTTTGGAACCACCAGGACTCTTCTTAGAGCTGGGTGCCCGGCCAGCTCGGGGGAGAAGGGCCTACATCAGGGAGGTGACTAAGAACATGATGGTCACTTTGACAGAGCTCCAGCATTTCTCAGTGGAGAGAGGAGCACCTTCCAGAAGGACAACCATCTCGCAGAATTCCACCAATCAGGCATGTATGGTAGAGTGGCCAGACAGAAGCCACTTCTCAGTAAAAGGCCCATGACGGCTCGGCTAGAGTTTGCCAAAAGACACCTGAAGGACTCTCAGACCATGAGAAACAAATTCTCTGGTCTGATGAAACAAAGATTGACCTCTTTGGCTCATCATCTGGCCAATACCATCCCTACACTGAAGCTTGGTGGTGGCAGCATCATGCCGTGAGGATGTTTTTCAGCGGCAGGAACTGGGAGACTAGTCAGGATCAAGGGAAAGATGAATGCAGCAGTGTACAGAGAAATCCTTGATGAAAACCTGCTCCAGAGCACCCTGGACCTCAGGCTTGGGCGAAGGTTCATTTTCCAACTGGACGGCATCCCCAAGCATACAGCCAAGAAAACAAAGGAGTGGCCCTGTGAACGTCCTTGAGTTGTCCAGCCATGGCCCAGACTCGAACCCGATTGAACATCTATGGAGAGATCTGAAAATGGCTGCGTACCGAAGCTCCCCATCCAACCTGATGGAGCTTGAGAAGTCCTTTAAAGAAGAATGGGAGAAACTGCCCAGAAATTGGTGTGCCAAGCTTTTAGCATCATACTCAAAAAGACTTGAGGCTGTAATTGGTGCGAAAGTTCTTCAACAAAATATTGAGCAAAGGCTGTGAAATGTATGTACTTGTTATAGTTATATAGATAGATAGATATAATTTTATTTCTTTTTATCACATTTGCAAAAATTTCAAACAAACTTTATTACTTTGTCATTATGGGGTATTGTGTGTATAATTTTGATGAAAAAATGTATAGGTGGTTAAATAAATAATAATTGTGATCTGTCTTTGTGTTTGGGGATGTTTGTTTAGACAACATGGTGGCAGAGCTGGAGAGTTTCACAGGGTTGATCCAGAGGGTGACTGGTTATGTGCGGATCAGACATTCCCACACTCTAAGTTCCCTGGCGTTCCTTCGCAGTCTGAGATACATCGATGGAGAAAAGCTCCTGGACGAGTAGGACCACACACATGCTGCAACGCAACTATTCAACTCCTCACAGCTAATGTTGCTCTGACCTAAAAAAACACCTACTACATGAGCTGATTTCTACTTTCCTTCTTCCCCTGAAGCATCATATTTATTTACATAATATATTCTTTGTTTATCCGTTACAGATTAATTTTCTGAATAATACTGGTATATTGTTAAAACTGGAAAAATACAGACTTTGAGAAAAATATTTTGTGCTGTAACACATGTCAATGGTTGAGAGATTTATCACAGTATTTAAGTCATTGGTGTTCTAGCGAAATCCTCGCTGATAATATGCGAAGAGGAAGAGAAAATAAACAAAATATTTGTGACTGTGTTGGTGCAGACTGCATATTATTTCATGCTGGACAGACAAACATATTTTGGATTAGCTACGGTAATATCACAAAACACTTCTCCCTTTTTCCTTTACTGGAGGCCTTGAATGCAGTTTAACATCCCATAGTCTAAAGAAAGGTTTTGTCAGGGTCAGGGAGAGACCTTCACTCCTTCATCTGTCTGTTTCTCCTTGAGTTCACAGGAATTACTGTCCCATGGCCCACATTACAGTCATTCCTGAATGCCTGGGTGTTATCCAGTGACTCATAAAAAATTGCACTTCCTCTCCTCTCCTCTCACATTACACCCAGTAAAACAACACTGAAATGTTGAATAAATGAGCACATTCCTTTCATTCCTTTCATTCGTTCAGTCATCCTCTCTTCTCTGTTCTCTAGCATGTATGCATTCTCGACATTTGACAACCAGCAGCTCCAGTACCTCTGGGACTGGAATCAGCATAACCTTACCATCAAGGCAGGAAAACTGTTCTTCAGAGCCAACCCGAAGCTCTGCATGTCCGAGATCCGCAAGATGTGGGAGAAGACCGGCATTCAGGGCCACTTTGATGAGATTGCTTTCCGAAACAATGGAGATCGAGCTAGCTGTAAGAGTCACATGGGCTTCGGGCTGAAAACCACAAAAATGTTAACTGCTGTGTCTAGTGCATGTGTAGGAGTAACTCTTGTTTGCTAACAGTTTGTAAGCACCTCCTCTGATATTGATGCTGTTCTGGCACACGTGTTATTAGCTGCACTACTCTGTCAAAAAGATGCTGCACATTTACCAGAAATATTATTATTAAAAAGTGCTTTTATTATAACTCGTCTCTTTCGTCCTCATTCCTGTCTCCCCAGGTGAAAGCACCATCTTAAAGTTTAAGTCCAACAACACCAGCAGCACAAGGATCAAACTGACCTGGCAACGCTACCGTCCTGATGACTACAGAGACCTCATCAGCTTTATCGTCTACTACAAGGAGGCGTAAGTTTCTCAGTCACTCAGCAGTTAGCTGCTATATTCACAAGGCCGAGCAACGTTCAGCAATGATTGTAGATAACAGTTCCACAAACCGCTCAGTTGACGTAAAGGCAAAAGTCAGGGACATGACAGCTTAATTAATTAATTATTAGCTAGATTTTCTTTCAAACTAAGCATAAACAAATGTAATTTAAAGTGTATGTGATTATTGAGAGAAGTAGACGCTTTTGCTAATTTTCCCAATGGCTCCCATCAAACCATTGCAGTAGAACAAAGAGCGACTCAATATCATTTAAAGAGCGTCAATAAATTGCTAGGAAATGCAGGTTGTTATCCATCTGTGGCTCTTTACTGCTTGTCATCTCCCCTGTTTTTGTCACCCCCATTATCCTGTCCCACTCTAGCGCTTTAAAAAAGCATTGTATGGAGAGCACCCCCCGCCCAGAAGTTACATTCCAAAATTTCAGCTGCATTTAGATTCTTTCACCATTAAAACATGTAACCACAACTTAGATCCATCAATAACATTGTTATAGTGAAAACATCCGTTTCAAGAGTCAGTATTTAGTTACAATGAGCGTTGATTCATGCAAAAATGTTTGACTGATACAGTGAAAGAACATGTATTCATATGTTATAGAATACATGAGGAAAAACTAATTTATTATGTGCTTTGAACAATCTTTCCCCCAGGCCATACCAAAACATTACAGAGTTTGAGGGGCAGGATGGCTGTGGCTCCAACAGCTGGACTATGGTGGATGTGGAACTCAGACCGGACAAGGACTCAGACCCTGGAGTCCTGCTGTCTGGCCTCAAGCCCTGGACCCAGTACGCTATATTTGTGAAGGCGATCACACTCATGGTGGAGGATAAACATATGCCGAGTGCCAAAAGTAAGGTGGTCTACATCCGCACCAGCCCTTCAGGTAAATATCAAGCATCAGACAGCCTTTTTTTGTACTTGTTTTTCAAACAGATTGAGATTGTCTTAAAATGAGTGGGATTTAAACATGGTGTAAGAAGATAAAGAGCAAAACGGTTTTAGTAAACACAGCTGCAAGTCAAAGAGATGCAGAAATATAAAAAAAAATAATATAACTAGATGAAATGGAAGACTGCTTTAAATAAATCCAGCTGCGCTCTTAAGTCATAACACTGCTGTGATGTCAGAATCACATCTGCGCTGGCAGACTGCCTCGCAGCCTGAGGGAGGAAAACATTTCCTACTTAGAAGCCAGGTTTACAGTATAGAGCAGCCACAGAGTGACTCTCAGGTCAGTGGAATTTAGTACTTTGTGTCTCTCTCAGCGCCCTCCATGCCCCAGGATGTGCGAGTGTACTCAAACTCTTCCACACGGCTGGTGGTGCGTTGGTCGCCCCCTGTCTCACCAAATGGAAACCAGACTTACTACTTGGTCAGATGGCAGCAACAAGCTGAAGACAGAGAGCTGTATCAACACAACTACTGCTCTAAAGGTATGCAAGCATAAACAAGTTCATTCTGATTCATATATAAGTGTTAAGGAACTAAACCTGTAAGGAAATAAATTCACCGTTTCTTCCCACAGAGCTGAAGATCCCGATAAGAATAGCTGCCACCGGTATGGGAGACCAGGAGGAGGACACCAAGCCCACTAAGACGGACAACGACGGCGTAGACAAGGGCCCCTGTTGCCCATGTCCCAAATCAGTTGAGGACCTGGAAGCCGAAGCTGCAGACGCATCCTACCGAAAAGTCTTTGAAAACTTCCTGCACAACTCCATATTCACACCGAGGTATATGACTCGTCATCCTCACTGCTAATTGAATATCTGATTGTAAAATCAGTTTTTGTGGAAAACAGAATGATGATGGTATTCTCAAAAGAAATTACTATTAATATTTGAGGGTTACTTTAGTGCGGACTTGGGTTTGTCTTGTCAATGAGGGGCGAGTGATCAGTGACAGCCCTTAGGTTTTCCTTCTTCAACACTTATATTATTATATTATTCCTCTACTATTATGTGCACTTGAAGATTTCTTTTTGCCCCTTTTTTTAAGTTTCAGCTACTGCTTAGAGGGAGGCTCGGCCTCCTTTACTTTTTCACACCGATCTATGCAAGAAAAGGAAATCTTGAAAATAGAAAATAGTTGTAACCTTTATAGGCTTATATAAAAACCACACCGAAGATTAGATTAAGATAAATTAGAACAATACAAAATCAACAATTAATTTCATAAGTTGACATACTCAAATTTTACATTAGAATACGTTTTTAAGAAATGCACATGCACAGTAGTTAATGAAACTTTAATTTTGAGTACCCACCACTAACAATGATAATTGTTTAATCAGATTATTTGACAACAGGATACTTTTAAGTGTTTTCTTATATACAGATAATGGTGTAACAGAATCTATTAAATTATCATTTTAATTATATGAAATAACTGCCATATCTTACATAAAACAGTCTAGGGAAGATGCTGAAGTGAAGTCCTTTTAAAAAGTGTTGAAAACAAATAACACAACATCTAGTTATTTATACCCAACTTGTCTTTTTCTACTTCAGTCTCCCGTTCTACTACTTTTCATGAGTATTGCCAACTTTGGGGTGGTATCTGATCGACTGAAGTATAACTGTTGGTTTAAGTTCAGTACCTACACACTCTGCTGATTTGTTCAGAATTCGTCCCTGCTGCTCAAATGATTGCCAAATGGAAATGAAAAAAATCATATCAGTCACAGACTCGGTCATAGAGTGAGGGTTAAGTAAGGACGAATATCCAATACCAATGCCTCAGGGATCATCAGGGAACCCCAAAGGCTAAAACAATACCTCCTTGTGACGGAAATATATTGTGCTTCATCAACTTCTCCTTACAAAACATCTGCAGTCTCTTTGTCAATGCTAAGTTTTAATTTTACCTTTCCTAATTTTTGCCAGATGTCCTCCAAGCATTTAGCTGAGGAAAAAAAACCCACCAGCTGCTAGTATTTTAATTTCTCCATACTAATTTTAAAACTTTTCTTTCCCAACTTTGTGCTTCCCCTCCTCGCTCAAGGCCTCCAGATCGTCGGCGTAGAGATCTCTTTGGCATAGCTAACGCCACACACTCTAGCCGAGGCCGACTGCACACCAACAGCAGCATTGTTACTCCTGTCCAAGCTGCTGGCAATGGCAGCACCGGGAACTTGGAGCCGGCGGACAGAGAATTTGAGTTTGTGGAGCAATCAGTGATGGAACGCGAGCTTCAGGTCTCTGGTCTGCAGCCGTTCACTGTTTACCGCATAGACATTCATGCTTGCAACCAACAGGTCCAACGCTGCAGCGCGGCAGAGTTTGTTTTCTCCAGGACCAAGCCTGCAGGTTAGAAAAATCATCCATTTACAAATTTAATACATGCTGGTTTATGTAATTGAAGATATCTGCTGAGATGCTTATGGTAGAGGATGATAGTTAAAGCTGAGTATGTTGAAGTCATGTGCTAGATGCACCAGACTCTGTTCAACATAAGTAACCTATTTCTTCAGAAAAAGCCGATGACATCCCCGGCACGGTAACCTGGGAGGGCCATGAGGACTGGGTTTTTCTGCGCTGGCCAGAACCACATCGCCCCAACGGACTAATCCTCATGTACGAGATCAAGTTTAAACTGGTTTCTGAGGTAAGAGAGCATCAGTACCTCACTGAGGAACAGCTTTGTCTGACAACAACCAGAAAACCAGGAATTGGAATCAAAAGACATAATTATTCATAAAGAGTTTACGTGTGAATGACGTGGAAATGTATCTGTTTGCCATTTAGGTGGGTAAAACAATATCTACCTGATGTGTAACTCACATTATGTTTGCTTTGAATTTCTTTTTCTAAATTCAGTGTTTGTTTCTTGTATTAATGATATATGTATCAGTGATTTCTCGATTTTCGCCGATGATGAAACCTTGTTTATTTTTTACAACTTTTTTGTTAGCACTTCATGTTAGGTAATGATTCTTTCCTCCGTCCTAACCCAAACCCAAACAAATTCGTAAGAATGTTCTGGTGGTTTGACAAATGAATGACCTCTGTAGGCTTTAAATAAATCAGATTTTTAGACAGTCATATCAAAATTAGAGACCAAATATCCCACAAATTTTTTTCTGTGTCATGCAGTAGATTTTGAAACAGAGACTGTTAACAACAAGTAGTACATGCTCCTTCTGGGAACATCCCTATCCATGAATTAAAAGCATAATAAAATTCACACTCAATAGTTTAAACTAGTGGATGGAAGTGAGGTTTAAGAAACACAAACATAAACACAGAGAAACAGAATATTACA
This sequence comes from Lophius americanus, assembly GCA_037951165.1. Taxonomy (NCBI): domain Eukaryota; kingdom Metazoa; phylum Chordata; class Actinopteri; order Lophiiformes; family Lophiidae; genus Lophius; species Lophius americanus. Next base: position 8,918,028 of record JBBDHG010000014.1, read on the forward strand.
AGTGACCATACATGGTGAACCCTTTTATAAATTATTAATTATATAAAGAGGGAGGGTCCAGAGTCCGGCTCTATAATCATTCTCCTCAGTATCTTATTTCACCGTGACGATGAAATGTAGAGATTCGGATTCTGTTTTTAAGATGTTGTTTTTTTCGTGTTTGTGTTTTTGTGTGTCAGACTGAGAAGCACGAATGCGTGTCTGGTCAAATGTATCAGACCCAGCAGGGGGTTCGACTGTCCAACCTCAGTCCAGGAAATTACTCTGTCAGAGTGCGAGCCACATCCCTGGCAGGCAACGGCTCCTGGACTCACTCTGTGGATCTCTATGTGGCTGAGCGTAAGACAACATCATCAAACCTTATTACTCCTTTCCCTAATTCCATATCTGCTCCTATTTTCTAACAGAGCATGAACTCATTCTTAGCAATCAAAGTAAGGCAAATGTGTTTGACCCAACAGGATTTCAAAACGCCGTCTACGCAATGATCTTCATTCCCGTCGCCATCATCATCCTCATTTGCCTTCTCATCTCAGCGATGGTGGTGCTCAGCAGGAAAAGGTATGTCTTTCTGTGTGCACTATTTACAAGAAAACAGCCACAGTGAATCCATTGCAGGTTCACAAAACAAGTAGAATTGAAACCTCTTGATGTAACAGATAGATGAAATAAGTCTGGTCCACTTGAGTAATCTACCTCAGACAAAACAGAATTGCAAGACCACCCATAGAGCCTCATACAAATTAAGAAAAAGACCGGAGAGGATATATTTTGTCTTGTGTTTTCTACCAGGTGCTAATGAAAGATGTGGTCAAATTAGAATCCATCAGAAACTCAAATCAATCTGTGGACAAGAGGCAAAATCATTCCACCAAAAAACCAAAAACAGCAGCAAAAGAACTAGTATTTGCTGTGTTGTGATAATTCCCTCTTTTATTGATGGTTGTGCAATGAAATATGTAATAAAGAAATTAATTAGTACTGCAAATCACAGGGAAAACAACTTGCTGTCAGGCAGTAACAGTTGGGACTAAATAAATTGTTGTAATCTTATATCAATGTTTTTAATTTGTCCGCTATTGCGTTAAGCCAATTTTATATGTACACCAAGGCAGGCAGATCCCTGATGTGTGCCAGTGAAGGTAGATGTATGTTAGTTCATCTAAAACCTTTATTTTTCTATCAGGAACAGTGATCGGCTTGGAAATGGAGTCTTATATGCCTCAGTCAACCCAGAGTACTTCAGCGCAGCTGAAAGTGAGTTAAGCGTGAGAGAGAAATTTGTTGCACGATTTAATTTTTGTTGAATTATTGCACCTACACTTACAGAGGGCATGTTCAGACTGAAAACACATATCCAGAGATTTATCATCTCTGAAAATCTCATTCATTGTCTGTTTAGTGTATGTACCAGACGAGTGGGAGGTGGCACGGGAGAAGATCTCCCTGAGTCGTGAGCTTGGCCAGGGGTCCTTTGGCATGGTGTATGAAGGCTTGGCGAAGGGTGTGGTGAAAGATGAACCAGAAACCCACGTTGCCATTAAGACTGTGAATGAGTCAGCCAGCATGAGAGAGAGAATAGAGTTTCTGAATGAAGCTTCTGTCATGAAGGAGTTCAACTGTCACCATGTGGTATGTACATAATCACACACACACAGATTGTTTAGGGCAGTGACGGTACTACAGTACTGCATACAAGTCATTCATAACAAAAACCAAGAGTGGGCGTCTGTTTCTACGTTATGATGATATGGCGTGCTGTTTGGTGCAGGTTCGTCTCCTGGGAGTGGTTTCTCAGGGTCAACCCACCTTGGTAATCATGGAGCTGATGAACCGAGGAGACCTCAAGAGCTACTTACGCTCCCTTCGGCCTAAAGAGGTATTGTCTGACCTATAAACTGTCGATCTGAAAGTTTCAGCTCTTAAAAGGTGTCTTTAAAATTGACTTTAATTTGAAGCCTGTTAAAATAGTTTTCAAGCTCAGTCCTGAAAATTAAGCATGCATTTTGAAAAGAAAAGACATTTTATGGTTTATCTCCATTCATGGGCCAAAAGCTATTACATTTTAAGTTATCATGAATGCTTTAACTAACTGCAACACAATAAAAATGTACCCACGACAAAAGAAGGGCCTTCACTGGAAAGACATGAACAGAATTAAAAAGATGGTGGAAGGTGGTTAATAACTATCTTATGCAGAGGATTTTGCATTTACAATACTTAATTTTATGAGCTTTACTTGCACTATTCATTTAGGCTGTGCCTGCTTGGATTGCAGTCAGCAAATTGGAATTATGGTACAAACAATTTGTTTTAATACATACTATTTGTGACCTGCTGCTGCAACAAAACTTAAGTCATAAATTCATTCACTTGTAATCGTAATAGTAGTGTAATAATATAAATAATGGTTTAACAAGTGTGGAAACGGTGAAGTGTGAAGAACTAACACAGACAAAATGCAGCAACACATCTGTCTCATTGTCTTTGCCTCAGTTCATGCCGAGAAGCCTGTGAACTCATTTGTTCATGTTACTGAAGTCATAAAATAAACTCTTGGCCAATGTAGTGATGGTGGTGTCAGACGACTTACCGTTGCATCTACTTGTTTTTGCAGCAGCAGTGGACAAGCCTGTCTCTCCCTCCTCTGAAGAAAATGCTTCAGATGGCCGGGCAGATCTCCGACGGCATGGCGTACCTCAATGCCAACAAGTTTGTCCACAGAGATCTGGCTGCAAGGAACTGCATGGTGGCTGAAGACTTCACAGTAAAGATAGGAGGTAAAGTACTGTCAGGGGGGTCAGAGGTCATTGCTAGCTGGGAAGCAGAAGTGGCAAAATCCCAGCCAAGAATCATGAGTGCTACAAGGGTGGTTGTCAACATACTGCCTTATCCAAGGTTTTTTGCTCCATTCTATCAGGAGAAATTTGGTGATTCACTCAATTCACTCACAAAATGGACTGATTGCTTTCTGCCCTCTAAGGATACTTATAACAGTTATTAAGAATAATAAAAACAAAACCAAATGAAACACTGTTTAATTTGCCTGCCTTCTTAATTAATAACAACAAAGAGGGAAGGTAAAAAATATGCTAATTGTGTAAATTCCTAAGTTGATATAGTCATCCCACCGCTAAAATGCACTTACATATTTTTAACATGACAAATGCACTTTGTAGAGATCTCGCCCTTTAGACTCAAAGCACCCATGATTTATTGATTACATTAATTTCTGACATTCCCCCAAAATGAATGATTTTAAGTTTTTGACCAAGTCGGAGAAATTACTTCTTTGAACTGAAGTTTCTAATCATTCTCCTATTTCCAGCAGAAACAGATCAAGAATAAAAAAAATAATCGTCGATATTGTTGTGCGAACATCACCACAATCACAATTTTTTGTGTTTGGTTTTTTTAAATATGCTTCCTGTCTATATGACCTTAGTTACCCTAAGGTCATATAGACAGGAAGCAAAAGGGAAGGACAAAGGGAAAAAATGTTCCATCAGAAACTGAATGCATTATTCATTTCAGAGTTTTTTTTTATATGTTTCTTTCATATGACCTTAGGCAAACAGGGGGATATAATTTTCCCTTGTCAACTGAATGCATTTAGGTTTCTGTTGCTAAACAATCAATCAAATCAAACAATAACCAAGTAAGTGCAAATAAACTATATTTCACTCAGATACATTTGTCAGTTAAACTTGACTTTGACTTTGACTTGAAACTCTTTGAATATTTTTTATGATAAAAAGAGGTGAACTACGAACTACTGTTCTAACTAATTTCCCTCAAATCAGAACACGTACACAATGACAACCAACTTTACTTCCGCTGTGATCCTTCGAAATAAGAGCACTTAAAATTCATTGCTCTTTTTGCTGCATGTACCGAAGAACAACAGGCAGCATCTTTATTAGTGGTTTTCCAAAGAACAGGCCTACCTTAGCAATGCTGAATTTTTCTTGTGCGCACCAGATAATTATCTGGGGCTTTTATGAAACAATCCACTAGGGGAAAATGTGCATGCAGCTCAGCGTCATCTTCCCATCTCTAGAAATTACAATTATTTCCCCAAAAGTTCTGTGATTTGGATTTGGGATACACATAGCATATCCCATGTACACATAACATATCTCATGTACAAATAACATATCCCATGTACAAATAACATATCCCATGTACTGGAATAATTTAAAAAAAATTTATTTTGATAGTTGAAATTTTATCAGATGTTCAACAAAAATTGGACTTAACATTGACGAGTTACACAACTTCTCTGTAACAGTTTTTTTTTTCTTCAAATAAATGCACCAGTGGTAGGGGATCTTCAGTATTTCTTTCTTGTTTCAGTGAATAAAACACTGGAGGCCTGATGGAGTGGTAGGGCAGGATGATGGGGAAACACTCAGGCACCAGAACCAAGAATTTAACGTTGGGTTTTCTGTTATGTTAATGAAACAGAAGGACTTTGATTTACCTTATGGAAAGATTGTGTTTGTGGTTAAATGTCCTGAAAAAAGAACTTTCTTAGTATTGAGAAAGCAGTTTGTGCTGCTAATTACTATGTTTGTGCCTTGCCACGTCATTTAGTTAATATAATTTCATCATTGTGTTATGAAAAAACGTAATTGTGGGCATGGCCTTTCCCAGATAAATGTATTTTCCTGCAGAGGTCTGAAAGCCCCGTTAGTCCCCAAGCAGTGCAAGAACAGTAAGAGTTTGTGTATCCGTCATGACACACTGCACCCAAGTGTCACCGCAGTATTTATGTTATGTGGACTGTGATCAGACTGACTGCGTCACACCTTTCCAAAATAAGTGCGACAATGGGTGTTATTCCCCCACACTGAGATCTCATTCTAAATTGAGGTTTGGTCAGTGAGCGTGTTCCAACTTAAGCCTGTGTTATGATTGTGACTGAGGTTAGTGAGTTTAATGGCTGTGCGAATGTTGTCAGTGACTTTATTTCCCGACTTCACATGGTCCATATGTGCTCTAGATGAAGATGTGCCAGGTCAGAAGACTGAAGTGTGTGTGGCAGGTTATAAAGACGTCTCACCTCAATTGTTGTGATTCTTAATGATGCATGCAATTGAACGAGTTAAAGGTCTCCTTACAAAGTGTGTTCTATATTAATTGCATTTGTCAGATGATTGGGATATCACCACACCAGGAGTTTTTCTAACGTTTCCAGTCATATTCAGCTGAGATTAGTGCCGCAAAGTTGTGCCCCTGCTATGCCAATATCGTCATGGGTGTTTGTCCTGCTTTATCATTTTGAAAGTTGGAATTTCGACTTGTGGGAACATCCTGGATGAGTGACAATAAACCTTCATCCCCCAACAATGCACGTCAGGCACGGAGAGACCCCTGCTTCAGTGGCAGATGCACCTGACTCTGCGCTGGACTTAGGGAGTAAGGGAAAGAGGGCCTTTGTATTACCACTACTATACATCCTCTGCTTCAGTAATAGAATCATTGCTTCCATGTTTATTATAAGAATGTCATTGAAGATGATCCTTCAAACTTCTGTGGAAAGACAGCTCATCTGTGCTATTCGTGCACTGGATTCGTGTACTGAACTTACATCTACAAGCAATCACCCAAGGTGTCTGCACAGGAATAAATGTGCATCACAAATGTTTTTGATACAATTAATCTGTGTTTTAAAAAGTCAATCGGTGAAATGTTTAACATTAATCCCAAGCATTAATGGGTTGATGTTAACTTTTCTTGTTTGCATGGGTCAAATGTTAGAGGCCAAGCTACTTTATTGCGGAAAAATTTTGCCTTGAAAGTTACGAGTTTCTCTTTCAAGAACCATTAGTGGGGAGACCCCAGATTAGTTGCGCAGCATCAGATACCATGATGACCCAGCTAGGTTAAAAGAAAGCCACCTTTGTGACAATGAGAACTCTGTATTTCGGCTCAACATACCTGTCTAATCCATTAATCGTGCTTCATATCACAGCCTTGTAAACTTTCACACATGTCTAAATCATTAGTAAGAGGGTTTACCCAATGATGAATATGCAACCGTGTTTTATGTGAAACAATCTACATCACCATTTAGTCTGTAACTCTGACACTGAGTGACCATGAGGATTTCTAGTTGTATAGCTTCGTTCTTGGTATAGAGCGCCCTCCTGTGGTATTCATGGCCCCACGCAAGTCAACAACGACCCTACTGTTTGCCTCAGCTTTTGAAAACACAACCATCTTCATGAAATGCAGGGTTTTTTTTGGGACGTTAATGCTTCACGTTCTCCCTGTGTATGTGTGGCTACGTTTGTGTGTGGGCAGACTTTGGAATGACCAGAGACATTTATGAGACGGATTACTACCGCAAAGGTGGAAAAGGTTTGCTCCCTGTCCGCTGGATGTCACCCGAGTCTCTGAAGGATGGCGTCTTCACCACCAACTCTGATGTCTGGTAAGTCCTAAACACAAACAGACACACGTGGTGATTTTGTTTTTTGGTCGCTTCTTCTGAAAAACAAATTTTTTGGTATGGTGGGTGACATGAAAAACAGTGATTAACACACCTTTCTCCTCTCCAACTCTGTAGGTCATTTGGGGTTGTATTGTGGGAGATTTCCACTCTGGCGGAACAGCCTTACCAGGGCCTTTCCAATGAGCAGGTGCTCCGCTTTGTCATGGAGGGAGGGCTTCTGGAGAAACCACAGAACTGTCCTGACATGCTGTAAGGCACCAGCACGTTTCTACCCACCAGTGAATTTTCAAGAGCTGCCACGTTTTGCTCTGTGTGGCCAGTTAGATCTCAAATGACCTCTGTGTACTCACGCAGTGAAGCCTGTAGTCCATGCATTCCCATTCCAACACAACTGATTTCACTAACGCCCTATCTCTTCACAGTGTTCTCTTATTCATTACTTAGATAAAAAGCCTCAATACATGTCTAGTAAGTAAAAGTAAAAGGTTTGGAATGTGCTGTACTTCTTTGGCCTCCAATCACAACACATGAAGGAAACATCAGATGATGAAGTCCTGAGAAGTACAAATGTGCAGCCACAGGGGTCTTTAACAGCGGTTATTAATAAAATAAGATAAATCAGCATGCTGTTGTGCTGCGCTAAGTACCGCGCTTGGGCAGGTGTCACTCATTTCTCTTGTTGTACAGTTATCGTGTTTTTGCTGTTGTGGAAGTTACTACTGATGATTTAAATTTTTAAGTGTAGAAGGTGTATTCCAACTATGTAAAATGTTTTTTTTTGTTTGTATTTTTCATTTCGTATTAACTAACATGTAGAAAATTTATTTTTGAAATTTGCAAGTCAGATCACAATGGGTTATGTCCTTCAGATGCGTGTGAGATTTTTTTTTGTCCGACCCCTATCTTACAGACAGCTGCTTTGGCAAACTGAAGGCGAAAGTAAATATTGGCTTGTTGTTAGGACGATGTGGTTCTTCCTGATAGAGTCATGACTTCTGAAATATGTGTCTGCATTTTGAGCTAATTTGTGTTTGTGTGTGTTTTATTTTAGGTTTGAGCTGATGCGAATGTGTTGGCAGTACAATCCAAAGATGCGTCCATCCTTTGTGGAGATAATAAGCAGCCTAAAGGAGGAGCTGGAACCGTCATTCCGAGAGTCCAGTTTCTTCTACAGCGCTGATAACAAGCCACCTGACGCTCCGTTGCAACAATTGGAAAAGATGGATGTCATAGATCACGTTCCTCTGGACCCCCCTACCTCCACACAGCAAAACCCAGTTCCCAACCAGAGGCCCCCCTCTCAAAGCTCAGACGCCCCACACACCCCCCCAGTAGCCCCCAGTTCCCCCTCCAGTCCCTCTTTATTGACCACTGCCATGGACAAACAGCCCTCTGGGCAGGGGGCAGCCAATGGGCTGTCAGGGGCGGGACTCTCAGCGGGGTCAGGACTCGGGGGCGGCTCAGGCGTCACAATCCAGCCGTCACTGGATGAATTGCCGCCGTACGCACACATGAACGGAGGACGCAATAATGAACGTGCCATGCCTCTCCCACAGTCCTCTGCCTGCTGATCCAATGGAGACACCCATCAGAATGCAAACTCACTCAAAAAGATCTCATACAAAGAAAAAAAAAGATCTCATACAGCAAAATCTCGTCCACCAGCTGGCTGTGGCTCCTCGATGAGAAGCAGAGACTCACAAGAAGGTAGAGGAGACTGTCCTTGTTCTGCTGTACCCAACTTCCATACACGTTTTCATATTGTTGTAGTTTTGTTTTCTACCAGCCGGCTGGGACTCCGCCCTGACTGCTAATTGCAAAGACCAAACAAACAGTTACAGAAAGAAAAACTAATTCGGGGGGAGAATCTCTCTCTTTATTCCTGAACTTATTTTATGAATTGTAGTTGTTACTTTTTTTTATATGAATTTCTAAATGGGTAAACAAAAATGTAGAGGTCTTTATAAATGACCGCCGTTTTGGTCACTTTTGAATGGGCATTATGATTGAACAGTTCAGCATATCAAAACAAAGGTCAGGGTCGGGTCGTTCAGTCCTGTCGACGGAGGCTAGGTGTAAGCTTAATATCGGGTCAACAGCCGATCCGCTGAAACAAAGAACCAGAGGAGCAAAGGTCAAATCTGCCAAATTTGTTGCCAAAATAGTTTTTTCTTTATATTCACTACTCTGAAAGTCTTTCCCTGGAATTCTCTTACACGCGAGATTGAGAATACGAGAGAAATATATGATGAAAAGGATGATTACTTTCCTCTACAGTCCTCACTGCTCCTCTATCAAAATCACTTTGTGGACCCATGGACCTAGGTTACATCAGTTTATCCGAAATTGAGCCACATCTTCTCACAAAGTGCTGTTCTGTTACGTTTTAAACGCTAAATCCAGTTGATAAAGAAGCAAGAAAAAAAACCTTAGAAGCGAGGACTGTGAGGGGATGAGACTAAAAAGGAAAAAAATCTGAATTCTACATCTCTGACTTCTCTCACTCGGGGTTTCCTCCGAGTTTCGAGTCTTTATTGTATACGAACAGGTATTTTTATAGATTAGTCATCAGTCTCCAACATTAACATCTCTCCGTGGGGAGATCATTTACGTGTGCACCAATGTTTGTGTCACTTTTCTAACTTTTGTATTGTCTGTGACATTCATGTACAGAAAGAAGCTGCTATTCCTTATTTCTCTTGTGGTTGTAATATAGTTAATATATATATATATATATATATATATATATATATATATATATATATATATATATGTGTATGTGTATATATATATATGTGTATATATATAAGAGAAAAACAAACCTTCAGGTCAGATCTATGAACATTTCCACTACAGCCCATTTTTTTAATGATCGTAATTGTGTAAAATTTATGGGAACTGGTTTAGTTTGTGTTTGCGTAATGGTATGACAATATGCCTTGTGGTTGGAAACACCATAGACTTCCCCTCTCATCTGACTTGGACATTTTTTGGTTACCGGTGATGCTCTCCGTTACTCTTGGGATGCCTCGACCTCTGTCCTCCAAATTCTAAAGTCTCACTCAGAGGTCAGGCATGACTGCTGGGTCCCGACACTAAACTCAGGTCAAAGAGAAATGTTAAATTCTTTTCTTTCCTTTTTGCATGCTTTCAAACCTTGAGACTTGCAGTGTGTTTGTATGTGTGTGTTCTACGTCCCTCTGACTCATCCCACAATAGCGTAATGGTTTGAAATCCGTTGGAGGGTTTCCCAGTTTGTGCAAGGGTCCTTGTTCTTATGGTTTGGAGCCCTACTACTGACAAAATGTAATAAAAATGACATGTCAAAATATAATTTAATTTTCCAATAGATAATATTGTTAGTCAATTAAGATGGAGTATAAAAGGAAATCCGGTACCACTGTACAATATTACTACCTTTATTAAGGATTTTAAATGGTTTATCATTAAGTTATAAATTAGTTTTCAAATACTTTATAAGTCAGTAATAAAGATCTACAAATAATTTGTAACATAACTCAATGGTTTATAAATAGGTTTAAACACCTTATAATAAACAATGATAATAAGCAACCTATAGTGCGCTTCCACAATTAATATTGGGTCACTATTTGGCAAGCAACTGTTGTTGTTGTTGTTTTTATATATTGAGTTATAGCAGCTTATTAATGGCTTAAAAAGTATTCACATCTAATGAATTAGTTATAAGCCATCATTAATCCTTAATAGGATGGTCTTATTGTCAGGTGGTTCATCTAAAGCCTTTGACAAGTTGGTGTAAAAGTACTTTTTTATTTTTATTTTTGCCATAGTCAGTGAAAATGAATGTAAGCTTTTTTATTTTACACGTAGTCCAAATTCACCACATTCATTGTGGGCCTGTTAACTCGTTACTCGCCAAAGTACAACAGTTGGTTTATATAATGTTAACCCCCCATATTTTGGGCAAACGCTACAGAATAGGAAAACATTTCAGCAAAGTCAGTACAGTATGGGCCTTCAGCTAAAATGCAGCTGCAAAATCGACAGAATGTTTGAGAACTTTTCGCGTGACAAAACACGTGCACTTGGAGACAAAGATAGATAGAGGGTTTCAGTATAGCGTTGGCCTGATAGCCTTGTTAGTATATTCTGTGGTTACATTCAGGGGCAGCAGCTTACTCAAAAGTGTCTAAAGCTATCGTTTTTTTCTGGCAAAGGCCACACTGAACTGATGTGACTCTGATTTCAACTAGTTACACATAGACATGCTGGCAAATGTGCCGAGGAAAAAAGGAAATGTGTAGGGAGATTAGCTACCATTCAATAAATTGTTAACTCTACACTACTATTTGCCGATCCAGCCAACTGTATTATTTAATGGTGAATCTAGTTCTATTGTGACTTGTCTGCCTTTATTAAATGCTGTCAGTGTCGTGTGTAATAAAACACTGGGTTCTAGGAACAAACGCACAAGAGAGTAGTATTAAAAGAAGCGAGGAGCTTCCATGACTTATTTTTCTTGAGGGTGACAGAAATAAAAGTCAGTCTGTATGATAATCTGACTTTCTGCTGGTTCAACTCCTCTTCTGAATCAATGGTAGTTTTCTGTATGCTGCTGGAGTCATCCACGTTCTTTATCCTTTTTTTCCCCTGACATTTAAACTTGTTCCTGGTCGATTGCTGGCGATAAACTGCATCGAGGAAAGAGTGTAATTATCTTTCATCAATGATGCTTTTGCAAAAATAAGAATTCAACTGTAAAGGATGACACTAGAACGGTTGCTAAGAGGAGAAGATGCTCATGAGGAGTGGTCCTCTGGTCTGAGTGCACGCCCTATTAATTGAAATACTAAGCCAGGTCTCAGAGCTGAGCAGCAGGGCATTACTCTGCTTTAGGTTCATGGAAGAAATGCATCTGGCTTTAATATGAAGATGTGTACGATCGGAGAGAACCACGTTGAATAGGTATTAAAGGCTATTTTGCCTCAAAACATTTGTATTCCCAGTTGAGAATTTTCTTGGTTATCAATGTTGTTTTGTTTTGGGTTTTTTTAATCAATTGTAAATCACTATAAAAAATACCCACAAGTCTTTTCTTTTCATCTTTTATTGTGTGATTCTTTTCCCTTTTTTTGGAGAATCTTTCTGTTAACTTTTCAACCATCCATCTACCTCACTTTTTTCAATCTATATAAGTGTACAGAAATACAAAAGATCTCTATATCTGTCATCCGGCTGAGGTGATGACCTTACTGAGTGTTGTTAACATAGTCAAAATCAAACCACAAACCCAACGTTCCTGCTGGGAGGGGAGAGTGACACGGGGTAAAGCCAAGTTTATGCTCCTAAAGCTTATTCAGATGAGGAACAAACCATTCCTGCTGCTCAAACCTGAAGTCCAGCCTCTGCCTGACTCGTCAGCTGTTAGGCATCTGCATATTATTTCCACTAAAACAAAAAGGTTGCCATTGAAAACCCCCTAAAAACAAACTGCTGTTCTGAAGCATGCTATAAAACACTTAGATGGGAGAAAGAAAAATCATCTTATGCACAATAAAAAATGTCTTACACATATTAGGGTACTATATTTTGCTGTACACTTATATGGAAATGCTTTATTTCCATTTTGTACAACAAACAACTAAATGGTTTAATTATAAATATGAATAAATTTAATTGGTTTTAAGACTTCACTTAAGGTTCACATTTGAAAAATTCCTTTCCTTGTTGTTTAAGAGTGTACGTTCGGTAGATACTTTCAGAACAGTGTTGTTAAAAGATGCTCTTGTGTTTTTCAGAGAGAAATATCAGATGCTTCGGTCACAATGAGGGAGGTAGCGGTGAAAGAGTTGATGCCTGATTAAATCCCAGTGTTTTAAAATCCATATATGGCTTGTAACATTTGTTTCCTGCCACATTGTATTTTGCACATGGGGTGAGAGGCACGCTACACCCATGACAAGTCGCCAGTTCACTACATACAGACAAGAATTCACACTCACTCTCACACCAGCGGGATATTTTAGAGTCATCAGTTCATATATTTTGCTATGGGAAAGGGTCTTTTATTCTGGTTGAGACATCTATCTAGAAAAAAAAGTACTATTGTTTGATCTTAGTCACACATGAGGGATCGAGGCATCTCCACAAATAGACAGCTTTTACTGTAACCCAGCTGTTTAAAACCACACATGTATTCAGAGAGACCTTACTTCACGTTGTTGCTTGTGGGAGATAGAAAAAGATGGATTTCTTTTTTGCTCGGGTTATCTGTATATAGTTTGGCAAAGCATGCACAGGTCCAACACCACACACACACACATAGGGGCTTTTCTGAAGTTTTGTGGTTAAGGGAAAATGATAAAACAACTAGTTAACTGGGCTTAATTTGGTTTTCATCATTTATTATTGTGTAATGGCATGAAGAAGGAAGTCCGCCATTCTGGTTTCCTCTTCAAGAGTTTGTTCATAGATTATATACTACTACTACTACTACTTACAGGATGCTAGCATTGTTCCCGGTGTCCTAATCTGCCATCATTTCAATCCCTATAGAAATCAAATTTTCATGCGTCTTCTCTCCCCTAAATTGGCACGATTACCATGAGGAGTGTGTTACTATCATTCAAATCTGGATTAAGCGTACCATCTGCCGCTGACTGATCTTTGTGTGCTGATATTTGGTCAGGATGGTCTTTCAGTGTTAGGGGTCTGATTTTGCCTCACTTCTACCACCTGAAAACCTCACAGAGGGGGTATGGACTCGAACAAATTTCTTCTTTTCCCCTCTCTTGTTAGATTTTATCAAGGTTTCTGATGTGTTTAAATTATTCATAGCCTTACAACTTTTGAGTTTCTGTTGAAAGGATCCATTAGACTGAGGTTTCATTTTGACTTTTCTTTGTGTTTCTTTTGTACAAATGTTGTAAGATTTTTTCCTGTTATCTATATATTGTGAGTACTGGGGGAAAACTATTGGCTGAAAGAAAAGAGAAATGTCCGTTTCTCTGATTCTTTTTTTCTACAAGATTTAAGATGAATAAAAATGTATGCAAACTGTTTGGTGGCTCATCTTTGTTGAGAGGTGTATATCCATTGGCGGATTTAGGTAGTGGCGACATGGGCGGTTACCCAGGGTGGTATCTTTGTCGGGGGCGTTATGGTGCACTTATCAATTAAAAAAAAATGAAATGGTGACGCTGCCGTTCATGTTACTATAGTCAACTGGTGGGTCAAGGAGTGGGAACCGCTCTAATATGTGAGCATACAAGTTTCTTCCAGCAGAGAGGAATCCCACGGTCAGAGGTGGGAGATGAGGAGGTGGAGCAGAGCGCAGCAGGGAATTGAACGATGGTGTAACAACGGATACACCCAAGGGTTTCACGCAGGCTAAAACCGCCGCTGTGTATGTCACTTGTGCACATACTCATATTTTAAATCATGCGTGCCATTTGTCTGCTCCATCGAACATTTATCAGCCATCAACTGCTGTACTAGCATTTATTATTTAATGGGTGTTTCAGGGGTGTAGAAACTGGACAAATCTAAACATATTTCCCTCTTTAGTTTCATTTAATTTCTGAGGGAGTACCATGTATACCACATCAGTCTAGCAGCAGATTATGAAACCACAATAGAATTGTGTAACTTATCAAATTGGACAAAAAAAAGGAAGTAAAAACCTTAATGAGTTGTAAGGATAAGAGAAAGACTAAGTAAGAAGTGGAACGTGTTGAAAGGAAGAAAACCACTGTACTAAACAAAATAATTTACTTTTTTTATATATGCCCTGCGTTTTAAGCGTATTCCCAGGAGGAAAAGTACTACGGAATAATTTGAGTGTCGGAATTAACGGTTCTTCTCTATTGCTGTTGTCACAGATAAAAACTCTGACGAAGATTGACTGGATTTGTTTGGACTGGTTTGGTGTCAGATGTCCAATATTTGGAGAGAGGAGACTTTGTCATTGAAAATAAAGATTTGTAACTGTTAATAAAAAATGAGAAAATAAAAAAAAATTGTGTTTATCATGAATCAGCTTTGTTGTTCATCTTGTCTCATGTAAGCACATTAGCGTGGAAAAAAAATGACAAAGATGAAAACATATATTATGATCTATTCACAAGTCAAGTACGGCAGCATGAGATGATGAACCAGTGCAGTATGAGCTGACATGTATTCCTACCAGTCCCCCCTTACTTTTATCATTTTACTCCAGTATGACCTTAATTATAACTAATATTCCTTAAATAATCTAATAAGTAGGTTTCTTCAGTTAACCTCAACATTTCACCTGAAGACCAGGTTAGTGGGGTGAGTAGTTATTTTAGGTAGGGGGGTGCGTTACCATGGATGCATTGGTGAGTGAGGAGAGAGATCCTTCAATAACTCCTAGTGGGAAAGCAATGAACGGAATGAAGAACGGGGGTGATGTGTTCGTGTTTACGAACTCTCATCAGGATCCTTGCAGCACTGTTTTGAACATACTGAAGTCTTTGAAGGCTTTTATCAGGGATCCCGATGAGAAGTGAGTTACAGTAATCCAGTCTGGAGGAGACAAACGTGTGGACCCGCTTTACAGCATCACTCAAGGTGAGTGAAGAACGGAGTTTGGAAATATTTCTCAGTTGAAGAAAGGAAATCTTGCAAATGTGTTTGATGTGGGATTCAAAAGTGAGTTGAGTGTCGAATCTTACGCCGACGTTGGGGACTGATGAAGAGAGGGGAATGTCATGACCAGAGAAGGTAATACTGGTTATGGAGGAAGACTGGGTCTGATGTGGGGTGCCAGTTAAAATTGCTTTGGTTTTGGAGCTGTTCTACTGGAGAAAGTTGTTTTTTTTCATCCACACCTTTATCTCCTCCAGACAAGCGTGGAGAGTTGACAGAGGAGATGACGATGACGATGGAGAAGCTGTGGAGGAAAATGTCATTTTTTATGAAGTGTCATCGGCGTAGCATGGAATGAGAGTCCATATCGACTGATGACATGGCCAAGGGGGAGCATGTACATGATGAAGAGAATAGGGCCATGGACTGATCCCTGTGGGACCCCACAGGTAACGGTGTGGGTCCTTGACCTTGAACTTCCAAGGGAAATTTATTCTGTTATGTCAGTGAGGTAGGATTGAAACCAGTTTAGTGTGGTGGCAGTGAGTCCAGTGGTGTGATTTAGACGGTGTAGGAGTATTCTATGGTCAACAGTGTCGAAGGCAGCAGACAAATCTAGGAGAATCAAGAGGGAAGGTGAACCAGCATCTGCTGCCATCCGTAGGTCATTTGTGACTCTAAGCAGAGTTGTTTCTGTGCTGTGGGCAGTGCAAAAACCACAGCACAGAATTTGCAAAACTTCTGGATTGAGAGTAGGTTTTTGAGGAGTGGTCTGATTATGGCGGCTTTCAGGGCAGATGGAACAAAGCCAGCCTGGAGAGATTGATTTATTACAGCGGTGATCAGGGGACTGATGGAAGAGATGTTTGTTTTCACTTGGGTTGTAGGTAGGGGTCGAGGGCACAGGTGGAGGGTTTCATCGTCCTGATGATATCCTCAACCTCCAGCTGTGAGATTTCTGGGAAACACCTTAGAGGCTGGGAGATCTCAAACTGTGAGTAAGCAGACTGGATATGTAGAGTGGAGGAACCATAAACGACTTGAGTCAATTTTTGATTGTAAGAAAGCCATAAAATTATTACAGTGCTCTTCTGTAATTTCTGTAAGTGGGTGAGTTTGTGGTTTAAGAAGATGATTGATAGTTGAGCTGCTTAGAATTTCCAGGACTGGTTTTGATAATGTTGGAGTAGAACAGTGACCGAGCAAGTTCACACAGGAACTCTGAGTAGACCTTTTGGTGTTCCTTAAAAGCTAGCTTGTGGACAGTGAGACCTGAAGCCTTGTAACGCCGTTCAAAGACACGCCCAGCTGCCTTAATTTTTTCGTAGCTCGGTAGTGAACCAGGGGGCTGAGCGGGAGAAGGTGACTGTTCTAGTTTTTACAGGGGCTTGACGATCCAGGATGCTACTCAGGGATTTATTGTAGAAATCCACTGAGTCATTGGCTGATACAAAGTTAGCAAAAACAAGATGCTGAAGGTCGACTCTCATGGTTTCTGGGTTGATGTTTTTTAATCTCCTGAAGTAGATTTGACGTTTGGGCTTAGTGAGGGGGGACACAAGCGACAATTGTCTGGCCTTGTGGTCAGAAACACCCAGATAAGAAGTATGGTCATGGAGAAAGGGGGCTTACAATTAAATGCCAGGCATTCAAAAGAAGAGATATCAGGCAACGGCAGTGGACACGAGTCCAAATCACTGCGGTAGTTGACAGACAGACCACCACCAAGACCAGTGCTGCAGGCTTTCTGGAGGTAACAGTAGCCAGCGGGACAGGTCTCATTCACGACAGAGAAAAACATCTGGTTGTTCCCAGGTTTCTGTAAGGCATATCACGTCCAAACACTTGTCCAAAATGTGGTCAGGTATTCAATTTTAATAATAGATGGAGCAGTGAGTCTCTGTATCGACCGAAGAAGACTGAAATCCACTTCACATTTTCTACACCGATCAGTGAGTAGCTTTAATGAGGAAACTCCAGGGACACTAGTGGGAAGAGCGACAGGACAGCGTTCTGATGACGCGTCTGAGACGTGACGGTGCGCACATCAGACCAAAAGGACGGAATGGAGTGAACTTAACGGGGCCTGCTGAGGAGTCCAAGTTGTTTAATAACTGATATGCACAACGGAGTGTTGTAGTTGTTGAATTTCATCAGCTGGGTCAAACACAAATGCAGTCAAACACAAAGTGATCAACAGCGGCGGTGTCGAGGGGGCAGTGATGAACAAGACGGATAAACAAACTGACATTAGCGATGAACAAACAAAAACTGAAATAAATAAACGATGAGACAGACCGGTACGGTAGTCTCCGGGTGATTGCAGCAACAGGTATGCAGACCGGTATAGGGACTGGGTAGAATCCGTAAAAATAAAAATACAGAATAACCAATACGGATAGAAATCTGAAAGGTTTGCCGGGGAGCAACAATAAAGGTATACTTGTTGGTTTATAATATTGCAGGCTGATGGAGAAGCGGCGAACAGACAACACCAGTGTCCAGACTGCAACTGAATTTTTCAATTTTATAAGAACCTAAATCCATTTCTCATTAATGCAAAATGGATCCAGGTTTTTCTGGGTTAAATAATTTATTTTGGAATTCTTCCAATCTTATATCATATTTGTACTTCATTTTCAAAAAAATTATTATTCATCACATCTTATCTTATCATATCATATTATTCCAGAAACATTGCTGTTAAGTTGTTATAGTTTCCTCTGATCTATTTAATTTAGTAATTCTTTACAGTTGCATTTATTAACTATATAACTTCTTCTTTATGTTCTTTGCCTTTACTTGTAGCTGATAGTTGCTCTGAATTTCTAAGCTTGTTTACAGTGAATGTGTTGTGTACTGATTTCTATAGTTACATTCCAGTACTCTTAATTAAATGTGCCACATAAGAAAGGTGCCAAGCTGAAAATGCTGAGTTGCAAAATTAATAACATCAACAACGGCTGTGTAACATTTATAATGTGCCAAATATAGGCGGTTGAGGCCCCCAAGCACTTTCAAAGTAGGGGGGCAATTAAAGGAGGCGGGGTCAGCTCCTCACGTCAATCAGATGACGGCAAAGTTATTTATTATGCAGTTCCATGATGTAACACACGGTGGCAGCAGCAACACACCAGCAGTGTCCTGTTGGAATAAGAGGAGTCACCAGTTCTTTTGGTGGAGTCTTGTTTTGCCATAATCAATCATCAATCCATCAATAAATCTACTCTGAGTCGTTTTAATAAAATGAATAAATAAATGGACTCAGTAAGTTGGGAGTAATCCGAGCAGTTTTAAATAAGTAGTTTCTTCTGTCAAATTGCGGTCGATCAAGATGATTAGGAAGTGTATGTTACCATGCAGGATTATGTTTTATTTTTATATTCAGTCCTCTATTATTCCAGTATTGGTTAGTCCATTATATCCACTGAGTGTTAGTGACGATCTTGCCAAATGTACGTTTTGTATCGATCATATTATAAATAAGTCACAATTTTCATTTGTGTAGAAAAGAGAAAGGAGTTAGGGGGCATGTATGTATTTTCAAAATTTGCAGAACTGAAGAATCTTCTTGGTTGATAAGTATAACGTCTTCAAGCCAAAACGGACTTCCAGTTCGTGCATCCACGGATGAGAATCTTCACAGACATATTTTTAAGAGATTAGTAAATCAGCATCATATTTACAAGCCAGTATAAATTGAGCTGGGAGCTCACGTGTTAGACTCTGGACCAGTCACCAGGTCATCACAGTGTCATCACATAGAGACAGACGATTAGAGACACTCACATTCAATTAAGAGTCACCAGTTTAACTATTGGCCTACTGCATGTTTTTGGCCCACAGGAGGAAGTACAGCACACAGAGGGAATCTATGCAATCACAGGGAGAACATGCAGACTGAAAGGCCCCAGGCCTCTGGATTCAAACCCAGAACTTTTTTGCTGTTTGAAAACAGTGCTTACCAGAGCGTAGCATGCCAACAGCTATCATTCCGGAAATTTACATCATCTAGATTTGATACTGTTTAAATCCGTTTGGCTGCATTTTCATTCCATTTCCTACTGATGCAAACTCAGCTCCTCCGTCTGTTGAGCTGAAGAGAACCGTTTCACAGCCAAGATTTGTCACAGCCAAAAATGAGGCCCAGTCTGATGTCTCTGGTTATTAATATCATGTTGATTGAACAGGGCACACTTTAGAGGCGACTTGAAGATCAGACACTGCATGCTTTGAAGTGGGCAAACATTCAAATAGTCATCAACTACAGAACAAATTAACAGAACTAATTTCCTGTCAGGACATATTTTAAGGACGCACCATCATTCCCTGGCAAACAGTGTGCTTTATGAATACCAAACTATGCCGTGCGCTTTGTCTCACAAGTACAAAACATGCCCAAAGCACAAAGACACATGTATAACTAATACAACATGGAAACAGAAGTTCTCACAGATATGTCCTGCTGATAAAAAAAACTGCATATCTCAGCTTTTTCTTCTTTTTTATATCTTTCTGTCCAGAAACTTGTGGTTTGTACCAAGGTTTGGTAGACACCATTTAAAATACATCTTGCAATACACAGATATTATTTCTGTGAGTGTGTATTTGACCTAAACCAGGTCTCCTTGAAAGACTAGCCTCTTACTCTTTATTTGGAACCAATACCTATTTTCCATCGAAGAGGGCGTGAAACACGGTATGTGAAACAAAAAGACAAAACTAGGCAATATAAGAAGAAAAAACAGGCAGCAACATTTACGGGCAGTGTAGTGGTTTGTGTTCCCCATCCCCCAGTCAGGCCAGAGCCTATATAGTCATAAGAACCGAACGCAGACTGATGGTATTGACCTCAAACACCGGCTCGGCAGCCACTGGGTGCCCCAACCAACACAGTACATCCTGTCGTGGTAGATGCTGGTCTGTCGGTTCAGGATCATGTAGCAAGACAACCATCATTACACACGGCCCCTTCTAAAGTACAATAGAAGCCAGATAGTCCAGTCAGTCCCCCAAGCCTCAAAAACTTCCAGGACACAGAGCCCACAGCATCAAAGTGTCCCAGGTACAACAAACATGCCCACTGCACAGGAGGCACGCCAACCAGCGGCACCTGAGCACGACGGCGCACTACAGGGGGGATGGGGCGGGATGGGCCCCAGGTCGCCGCCCAGCCCACACCACCCCAAACCAACTAAAACCCCCGCCTACCCCTCCCCCAGGAGATCCTCACCACCACTTCTATATCTCAGCTTTACTCAGTACTTTGCCATTAGCAGCAGCTGTTACTACGAAGCCTTTTAATCCTGAGGTTGAGCCTCTGTCAGTCCAGACTTACTTCTATTTCATTACCTGCTGCCTTAACCAGCTGTCAATCACTTTAATTCCACAGACACGAAGTACAAATATCTATTGCAATTGATATGTACTGTTTTTCTTTTATAAATAAATAAATAAAATTTAAATAAAGACAATTTCCTGGCATTCAGTTTTACAATTAAGAAGTGTACAATTTATTTACCCTTTAATGTCCTCACTTAGATAAAAAAAAAAACAATGGAAAAATGATTTCTTTGCATATGTTATTTCCATGAGTCATTCATTAATTTATTATCTTAAATACTTTAAATTAATTAATAAATAAATCAGACTAAGATAAAAAATTATCACATGATGAAACTTTGTTTTTTAAAAAGAAAAAATAGACAATCTTAATTAGTTTAGCTCAACTTGTTGGCAAAAGCACACTTTTATAAAACTATTTGACTGTCATTAGACCTTTTTGGTTGTATCAAGCTATATAATTCTGTTCAGTAAGTCCTCACAGGCTTTAATCTTACTCTATGAAAAGGACTTTCTCAATAACCACATTTAATCCCTCCAACCCTGTGGCCCATTTCAGCTGAGGTGTCCCCTATGGCTCCAGTGGAACACATTTTTCAATAAGACGTAGTGACTTACAATGTGCTGAATCAAACAGTTGAGCAGGACGTTAAAAGGTTAATATGCTGTATATTATAAAAAGTGCAACTGCAGTCAATATGTTGTAATAACAGGATAACCTCAAGAAAGGATGATTACGTCAATGTGTTAAAACTGCATCAGGTTCAGCAACAAGACACCAAAAAGACCGTTTCTCACTGTCCATACTTGCTGTTCCCCCCCATTAGCCAATTTACAGCAATGAAGGATGCTAATGGGGGACACAGCTCCTCATGGACCGGCACCACCTCCTGATGATATCCTGTGGGACAGCGACCCTCTATTCAGATAAACCTACAGAAGAGCTGCTGTTTAGGACAGGCCTTCCCTCTTGAAGATCCTATCTCTAACAAAAAGGAATTTCAAGAACGTAATGAAAAAAAGCCTTGTTTCAAAGTATTGTGATTTTTTTTATATCCAAACGAAGAATTAAACTTGTTAATCCTGTTTGACATCAAAAATTATCTTATTTTAAGGAAATATTTCTTATTTATATAGCAACACATTGCAGCTAATATTGAGCAGGTTAAACCAGTAATGAGGTACAAAATGGTTTGCATTTTATTCCAGCAGAGGGACAAGATTTTATTTTCTCTATTTTCAGAATAAGGAGATTTATTTAAAGAAGAAATGTCTTATTGCATTATTATTTGTTCTCATTATTAATTGTGGATGAAAGTATATATTCTTCGAATCAGCTAAATCATGGGACTCAAGTACACATTTTAAGAAGATCAGACATCAATAAATTACATTTCATTGCTTTGAATTAGCAAACCTGCTTGAATTCCACATTTTTTATGCTTATTTTAAGAATTCTAGTCAAGCAAACTTTTAAAATTATTTGCAGATTTCTTTTTCTTTTCGTTTTTTCCTCATTCCAAGACGCTTTGATTATAATTTATGACAATATGTCCTGCTTTAGTTTGGCTGTTTTCAATGGGGCTCAAGCCCACCTTGCCATTCCAGGATTCCAAAACTGCCCCCGGCATACCGGTGGCAAAAAACACTATTTCATTTTGATATTAAATAAAGTTTTTGGTTCAATTACTAGAATGATCCAAAAAGTTGAATTGTGTTTTCTACCTTGGTTTTAGGTTAAATATTGTCCAAAGATCTGACAAAATTTAATTTTGGATACATACAAAAAACCCCGTTCAATACTTTTGTCAGGCACTGTAGATTAAGAGGGTCGTGAACTTTTACCCTCTGGGTCTGAGGTCACGCGAGTCATTTCAAACCCTAACCTGACATGTGTTTGGGTTCAGTATGTTGATTCTGTATGTTATGTATGTGTAAACATGAACCCACACAGAACTGATGGATCAGTGGTCAGCTTATTATGTGCAGAGGGAACTGATAAAATATAATAAAAAAGCCCATGAGGGCCACAATGTTCAGGTTTTGAATGAAAATTAAATAAAGGTGATATAGCAGAGAAGGCTGATTCATTCATGGCTTACTATTAAACTTTAACCTAAAATGTAGCATACCACACAAACTAACTTGGCAAATGTTTGTTATGTATTTGAAGGATATAGTTATTATGATTTTCTCAACTGTGGAATGAAAATCTCCCACAGGAAAAAAAACATATATATATATATATATATATATATATAATATATATATGTACAGTTGACCATCTGCTTCTAACATCCACAGGCTGTGGAATATCTGCACTCAGTTTAGAGGCTGTGATTGGTGGAGGGACTGCAAATGTTTCATCCCTACATCCATAACCAATAAACCAGTATCCTCTCTGGGGAGCCACACAAATAAATACGGACTGAATCTCTTCAGGGCTTAGAAGACAGTCAGAGAAAGACATTTATCATTCACTCTGTCCTACATACAGTACATAGTTTTATATATATATATATACACACAGATATTACATAAACTTACATATCATAGCCGTGCAGACAGGGAGAAAGGTTCGCCACTGCTTAAGTTATCAGAAAACCCTCATTCTTGCCACAGGAAAAAAAAAAATCAATTTTGCAAAAAAAAAGATAATAATTTGCTTAATTTGTCTTCAGTTTCACTAGGTCCAATATCTTTGGTCAATAAGTTGATGATGGGTGGCACAGCATCGACTTCACGCGGCATTCAGATATTTATGCTCTATGTAACATCCACATAAAAACAGTTTGTAAGGGCTGTCCTCTTCATATCATGATCCACAAGCGCTGGTATTGCCACGACTCAGCTGCAAACGGCCCCCCTTGAAACAAGCAAAGATTTACATCTAATGTCATGGATAAAACCCATAACATCCTTTACTGGTATCTCTGTTTGCAGACTTGGTACTCTGTTCATCCAGTGGATTCCTGTCCTCCACCATTCTTAGGTAATCCTCTCTCCCAACGACTGTCTCCAAATGAGCCAACAGAGATGCCCTTTCTTTGTTTTATCCTCAGCGATCAGAACAAGTGTCAGTTGAAGCAAAGTTCAAGTCAGTCCAGAACTCTGACTGGCCCTGGAGCAACGTTTCTGCCGTGGGTATCCGGTCCGGCCCGTTGTGGAGCTGAGAGACCCGGCTGGAGCGTGCTATCTGCGGCCCAGATGAACGGAATGTCTGTGTGCTAGCCGTGAGCATGATGCGCAGCATGCCGTTTTGTAGTAATCGTAAACGCAAAGGCGAGCCTGGACCACCACGTTGCAGTTAAAGTAGTTGTCTCTACACCTCTCATCTGAAACAAAAAGAAAGGTTGATCTTCATTACTTTATCGCTCCTTTTCACCATTCAACCAAACAAGAGCTGAAAACACATGACAGTAGACCATCACTGTTTAGAGTTGGGGGGATTGAGATCTTGCAAACATGAGTCATCTACTCCTCATGCCAGGAGTCTCCACAATCACCTAAAGGTCCCTAAATGATTTCATACTCAGGAGAAGCTGTTGAGGGGTGACTGACCAATTTGTGGCGTGCAGGGCTCTGGGTTGCAGTCATCCTTCTCTGCAGGTTTTCGCTGTTCATCGCAGTCCTCACTGGACAGCATGTCATCAGACAAGCAGCGCACCTCCCGCAGACGGAAACCCCCCTCACAGGTTTTTGAACACTGGAATGACAGGAGTCAGTCAGAGGTCAGAAACACTCCAGTCGTGTAGGCTTACTAATGACGCTCCTGCAAACACTCCTTAGAAAGAGTTGGTGTGTTTTCTGATCTTTATTGAATTGGATCTCACTCAAGTGGAGCTCCTCACTATGACTGAGTAGACTTACTGCATCTCTGCAATAATAGTACAACACAGAAATATCCATATATGGTAAATATTAAAGGAGAAAAAAACATTTGTCATAATGCACTTTGAAGTCCAACTGCTTCCATGCATTGGAGTTAACTATGATTTTTCTTTGTGCTGTACTTAAATAAGATACATGCTCTTTGCCTGCAAGCTAAATGTGCAGTATGGTGGTGCTGGGGATTCATCACTGAGTGTTGCTGATAGTAGGCCTAAAAATGCCTTGCTCAGTGGCCCCTAAAAGAGCAGAGGTTGGATGCGGTACTCACAGCACTCCAGTCAGTGTAGTACCACTTCGCTCCGCAGGCCTTTAGGTTGCAGCTCTGCTGGCCGAGGGGTCGCTCCAGGGAGGAGCACTCATACGGGGGAATGACGGTGAATTCTTCCTCAGAGTTCATCAGACACACCACTGACCTCTGCTGGCTGCCTGCGCCACACTCGGCAGAGCACTGGGTCACACAGCAGACGCAAATGGATTCAATTAGACATTCGGACAGGAGGAAAGATCCTTACATGTCATTGTCAAATATAAACATTTAGCTAATCCAGACAACTTCCCCTTCAACCAAGCGTGAGCTGTCATACTCATACCTGGCTCCAAGGGCCCGCAAACCACTCAATGCGATTCTCACAGGGGCCGTTGTTGCAGACCTTTGAGTTGGCTGGCAGCTCGCTGCCGCAGCCCTCCAGAGGAAGGCTGCTGATTTGATTGGTCAGGCAGAGGACGCCCCGGGTTCGCACACCCATCCCACACTCAGTAGAGCACTACGGAGCAAATGTTTGTTTTTTATAATAATAACAAGATAAAAGTTGAGCAAAGGAATCTCTATATAGTTATCCTTCAATATCCAATCCCTGCTGAGACCTACTGGTCATTCCTCCCCTTTTATGCAGATTTCTCTGCTCCATTCAAACAAAGCAGATAATTACCATTGGTACTATCGCTCTTCATCCTCATGCAATTAATCCCCCCACACCACTATCAGTTTATTCAGAACCCAATGTCAGATACCTGGCCGTTCTCCTGGCTGTGCAGATCTTTCACAAGGGGAGATATGGGGCATTGATTAAATCAAATCATTTCAGATGTGCGTTCAATGTGATGCACTTTCTCTATGTTATATTCACCATAAAACTCCATCAAGGAAGAATGGATCTGAGTTATTTTGAAGTTTAAAAAAAAAATCCATATTCATATATCCATATTCTCTCTCTTATTAACTCATATTTACTTATTTAGTCAGGCCTTTTTGACTTTAACACCTAACATTTAATAATGATATAGAACCACTCCTTCATCTCAGCTGTCATTCTAGGTGTTGTAATCTAGAAAAGTACAGATCTATATCATAACTGCTGGATGCAGGGCAGGAAATGACTGCTAATTATGAGGCCTCCCATTCACCCCAACACTCACCCTGTTGCCCCACTCGGTGTAGAACCAGCTCTTGGCACAGGCTCCCATGTCACAGTTTTCTCCATCGATGGGCCGCAGATTCATGTTGCACTCCTCATCAGGAACGAAATCACCCAGGTTGCTGACGCAGCGTACCTCTCTTGACCTCTGACCCAGACCACAGGGCACTGAGCACTATGGAAACACAGGGAATGTGGTCATTATTGAAGTGATTCCAGGCCCTGCTGAATTGCTGATGCAACCAAATAAGACAGTTGGCAGTGCCAGTGCTACCAGTGGAAAAGCCTTTAGCCTTGTAGAGCTGCAGGTCATTATAGAGGAAGCGAAGAAGTCACATTGTGACTAAGAGCTACTACTCACAGAGCTCCAGTCCGAACGGATCTGCCACTCGCTGCAGATCTTCAGCTGGCAGGTGCTGGCAATCTCCGGGCGTTCCAAGTCTTTACAGCGGCTGGTTTGGACATTCAGGGTGCGGTTGGCGTAAATCTGGCGACAAAGGACCTGGCGGTGCTGCATGCCCAGACCGCAGGTCTTACTGCACTCTGACCATTCTCCAATATCCCAACTGCTCGGTTAAAAACCAAAAGA
This sequence comes from Lophius americanus, assembly GCA_037951165.1. Lineage (NCBI taxonomy): Eukaryota > Metazoa > Chordata > Actinopteri > Lophiiformes > Lophiidae > Lophius > Lophius americanus. The sequence continues at coordinate 8,944,318 of JBBDHG010000014.1, forward strand.
GCTTGGCGTAAGAGGGTATCTTAAATGTGCTTTAATGGTGTGTGTTACAAACAATTATGTGTTTATGACTCATATTTTGGTGTTAATGTATGATTTCTCCATATGATATATCTGGATCACTTTAGGCAAAATAAGGCTGGAAAATGTTGCGTCTTAAATTTTGCATTGGTTGAGAAGGCTTAGTGCTCCAATAGTAAATCGGAAGTAGTTTGTTCTCTCACAAGGCAGGACAGTGCTGCATGTTGCAGGCCTCCTCTGTGGGAGTCGGTCTGCTGCTGCTGTCACACAAAGCATCTGATACCTGGCCTTGGTTCAGCCTGGAGACGCAGTGAAAGACGGAGTATCTGAATCCTAAAAATCACACAATTCAAATATTAAAATGAGATCAATATAGCTAAATTTTCAAACAGCATGTGTTCGATGAAACATTAACTTTAGTCATCCTCAGTATTCTGTTATCAGTATGTTAGAAAAAAACACTCCCACTCCTAAAATTGGAGGCACTTTTGGACGCCTCCAGTGTTGAATATGGATAAAACTGAAGTTACTTCTATTTGACTAGATCAATCTGTACAGGTGCAAGACTGACCTTTACCACAAGAGGCACTGCACTCTGTAGCACCAGCCAGTTTCCAGTTGTACTCTCTGGTACGTCTGGGCGGCTGAACGACAGGAACCTGGTTGTCAGGGTGATGGGGTGGTTCCCTCTCCCCAGCAGCTGGATTTGAGTTTTCTTGGTAAGAGTTGATGTGGGGGTCGTATAGACCCTGTCCATTCACAGCGTTTCCTAAGACAGCAACACAGCAGTTTAAGCACACTAAGAAACCAGAAATAAGTTATTAGAAAGGAGGTATTGACACAATGAGAGTTGGCGGAGGATCAGTAGTCATCCATGTTTGTTTTTCTGTCTGTTCACAAGATATATAAAAGTTTTTTGATACAAAAAAAAGATTTAGGCAGGATTGGATATCGAAAACAGATTTTATCAAAATTGTGCAAATATTTGGACAATTAAAGACACGCTAACGAAATAAAAAAAACGCCAATACCTGGACAAACTCTGTTTTTCCCCCTCTATGTTCAATTCAGAACCAGATCTGCATCATCATGTAAATCTTAACCAGGAACTTTCTGATTAGGTTAACTTTCTGACTTTCTGGTGGAGGATATTAAGTGTTACAACAGATCAGAAGCAGCTGAAATAATGCATGCTGTATTTCTATCTACATGAAAACATCATTGACAACCCATAACTAAAGGTAGAAAAAATCCACACATTCTTTATTTAAGTACACTTACGTATGTACAAAACAGACTTTGTTAAAAAATAGAAGGATTGATTAAACTTGTACAGGCTCTGAAATGTAAAAAGTTAAAATTATAAAGACATTTCTATCGTCCTTTTTGTGCAAATCCAACTAAACCTCATGTAATAATAAAATATTAATAATAATAATAATACATTTAATTTATAATGCACTTTACATTTAAGGGAAGAAGAGCTTTTCTTTTATCTTCTATTACTACCATTCATAGGTATAAGAATGTTTTCAGCATGGAAAAGTATTATGTGGAACACTAGAACATCAAAAATAGTGTATATAAAAAACACCCAATGATAATATATAACACTTTCTCACCAAGGGATGAATATTTTCTATGTGTTATATTCCCTTCATTTAAGGTAAAACCAGTCTTGATGTCAGGAAAGCTTGGAATGATCCAAAATAAAAAAATAATGTAATGAGCCTTTTTAGGTTATTAGACAGACTAGGCTTACGCTGTTGTACCAGACAGCAAAGGTATACCCCCGAAAAGTCCCCTTTTCCATGCATTGTACAAGCAATTGTCCTGATTTAAATCATAATATTCAATGTGTTCAAAGTTATGCCTGAAAAATTGTGATTTTCATAAAAAAAATAATCTCTCTAGTGGGTAAAATATGATCTATTCTGGATTCTAGATCTCCCCCAGTCAATTCATATGCATCAGATTGTTTCCTTAGTTTTTAGTTAACTTACATTTAGTTAGCTGACAATGTGTATGATCTTTGGTTATTATTTTGAATATTATCACGCTTAATCTGATAGAATGCACTGAACCACCAAACTATGGGGGTCATAAAGTTAATTTCACTTACCGTCTTGATGCGTGTCATCCGGTGTCTTAGCAGGGACAATGTACTCATAGTGAACACCAGGATTTGGTTGCTGGAAGATCATCTATAGCGGAGAAGACAGAAACAATCGAAATATAATTGTTTAAACCTTTTAATATTTTAATAAAGGCAAATATTTTAATAAGGGCAATGCGGAAATTCATAATAAATCTTATAGCAAAATACATGGATCTCTGCGTAGGACTAAAGAGCCTGAATGTTATATCATTTCTACTCTCTTATGCAACAGTCTAGCGGATATTGTGCTCGGCTACATGAGTTTGAGATTCACCTTGTGAGGAATAATTTTCAACAAGTCTTACCGGTAAGTATCCAGTGAGGCTGACAAGTATGAAGCTGATCAGACACGCACCAACCATGTTTAAATCTAACCTAAGGACCTAATTAGTATTTATTTTAACAAGTGAGGCATAAAGAGGTAGAATGGACTTTCATATGAAATTAACATTTTTGGGACTACTTGGACCATGAGGGTTCACATGACTTGCTACCAGGCAGAGATACCGTTAGCTGAGGGTGGCAATTCTAGCATTAAATTGAAACCACTGCAAAGCTAATTGACACACGACACACTAAGCTTGACAAAGAAAATGACATTCCATCACCTACTTAATGTGTAAAGACATATGTCTTAACAACGCAGGGGAAAAAGAATGTTTTTGTTATCTTATCAAGAAAAAAATTACAGCCATTCCCATTCTCTACAGAGTAGTCTGTTAATTAAAGATAAAAGGACGTCACAGGCAGTAGATTCATTTGTGACTGCTGACTGCCGTCTCACGTTTTTCAACCTAAAGTCTGTTCTGTATAACTGTTTTTTGTACGTAATAATTGTTCACAATTTTTGTAATAATCCAGTGGTCCTTACGTGTTTGCATTCAGTATTGGCCACTCTGGCTGCTCGATGATCTAATTTTCCACCATTAAATGTGACGTGATTTGTTTCAACACCTGTTAAATACAGTCAGATAAAGTTTTTTGGTGAGGACATAATTTGCAGTTGAAGAAATTGTAATAAATTGGAAGATATCTCATGTGTATATTTGTACAATTATATTGTCTAATGACGGTATTGTATTATTGTATAATAATAATAATGTTTATTCCTTGTTATCATGTTATTATTCAGTTATACACATTACAACATTGTGAATCTTTCCGATGGTGTATGGTATGATACACTAGACATTACGGTAAATAAATGCTAAGCGAGAGTAAGCACAAGGAGAAACTGCTGCAGGGACCACCACACCAGATAAAAAACGCCTGGACATTTATTATAAAAACAGGGAGAAAAAAACCCTTAAAGACCAGGACTAACTACTTTTTTGTATATTTATAAAATAGTTTAAAGTTCAAATTTTTCATGTGAAATTGTTTGTTCAGGTCATGTCAGATTTCTTATCCTGTTAGAAACTTATAAACAATAAACTGTTATTGCACAGTCAAAAACACACAGTAATATTGAATAACTGCCAGATAGTGAAAGCTGAAGTTATTTTGGAAATAGGGGCAGAAGCACACACTCATAGCACTTTTCTTTGACAATCCCAGAGCCATAAAATCAAAATAAATCCAGGCTGTCTGAATATACTGTAATTATAGTCATCCGAGGGTTAAGAAGACATGGGGCCTCTGGTATGGCCCAACCATATTTGCTACTGTAAGAATCTGGAGGTACGAGTTGATGAGTTACTCACATAGACGTCAAGGATCTCATTGGTGGGTCCTTCAGCGAGAAAGGACTCCCCAGCTGTGCTGCTGATTTCATTCGGTCTGCGGTAGGTGAACGTGGTCCCGCCTCCTTCATATTTTCCTGGTCTGTCAATAGCCCAGTTTCCATTAATGATGGATCGCCCTGATCGGCTTCGGAGGGCTGGATGGGGAGAGAGAGAGAACAGCACGATCACAACCGACGGGGCTTGGGGAAAAGCACTGCCACAACTTCATCACAGACGATTCCTGTTTAATGTGAAATGATTTAGCATAACCCTAGTACGCTGACACCGTATACCTCCACCCAAAGAAGTGATTATAGCAAACAAAATAAATGTTCTCACTTTGTCTTTCATAAACGGGATCTGTTAGAACTGGCAAATCTCTCGTTCAAATCCTGTAACAAAATCTGCATATCCGGATTTATTTTCCACTGATTTCACTGTTTAAGTGCATAAGGCCATTAGAAAAAAATTTGGCTCCTGGCCTTGTCCCAGATTGTAATTGCAATTTTAGGTTTCCTACATTATGAAAGTGAAAAGATCCGTTAGCCTTTTACTTTTCTTTTACAGTGTAATTGTGTCATTGTGACACTGTGGGAGTGAATTTTTGCAGAAGGCGCATTAATATGCGCAGAACTGTGAGCAATGAGCTTGGAAAAAAAAAAAAAGCAGGGCATAGTTGAAATCAAAGTCTCTGGGATTTGAAAGGCAGCAACTGGATCCATACTCATTTCTTCCGAGTTCTTTTTTCAAATGGAGTTTTGAAATTCCGGACCTTAATTAAAAAGGATGGTGCGGCTTTAGAGGTAAAATCCTATAATGAAAGCATGTTTCCTAGAGGGAAGCTACACTGGGAGGGGGAATCAGGACTGCTCATATCTTTCTCTGAACCTAATGCTGAGATGGGGCAGGTCCAATGTAATGTAATGTAATAATGTCGGACATTCTAATAGTCGCTTCTGAAAATAAGCCACTACTGGGTCCCTGTATTTCATCTGTGAAGATTGCAAATATCTGGAGAGGGTGAGTCGCTCGGAGGTTCCAAGTAAATGAAAAGCTGAATCACACCCTGCAGATATTCTTAAAAATTGACACCAACCGCTGGGTGGATCTGCCTTTTGTGTTAAATGTAATTATAAGACAAACAGCTGATTCCTGCACAGCTGGAATTACGATTGTTTCTTATATTCAAACTTTAATTTATACCTTGGCTTATCATCGGGTTTTTTTAACAGTGCATGGATATTTCCATTTCTGATTCTTTGTTTGTTTGAAGTTGGAGTAAAGACAGAGCTCTGCAGCAGGCTGCAAGTGATTAAACTTTAAACCTGGAACTATTGCTATGAGGAAGCTGCTCTGACAGCAGGCTGCAGGGGACATGGAGGTTACCACCGTAGTCTCAATACAAATGGGTAAGAATCAAATTGAGGCCTTTCTGTGTGGAGTGTGGGTTCCAACTGGAATCTCCAGCTTCCTCCAACAGTCCGAACACATTCAATATAGGTGAGTTGGTCACTCTAAGTTGCCTTTAGGTGTAAATGTGAGCATGAATGTTTATGTAAACAATGAGGTTTGGAGGACGACATGGGATTGGTGCTCGTTGTGTGTTTGTAAGTAGTATCAGCCAAAATGTTTTGAACATATTTCTATGAAATGAAACTGAAGTGAGCAGTTGATTAGCTTCTCGGGAAAATCATACGGATAAGGTATTATTCCTTCTTTATTCCTACTGTGGGTGACACCATAATCCACAATGCCAAACAATTAGAGTCGGAATAACATGGGTTGTGTTTTCGCCATAGTAGGATTTGTGTAGTTATGCTACGGTTTACTTCTGCGTCTTGTATAATACCATCTGAGAAATGCTCCATCCCTCTTTGACCCGGCATAGCATAACACAAACACGCTACATAACACTTAAGGGCATATGTAAAATATTTAATGATGAAGTGTTAAAGCAACCGTGATAGAAATAATGATCTTATGTGACCTGGACTCACACTCAAAGTTGTGGTTTTGTTTAAGATAACCTTCTGATGGTTATTTCCGTTCGTAAACATGATGCCATTTTGGTAGCTTGTTGAATGTTGAATAAACGTTTAAGGGTGAAAGTGTTATGCCATTATATTTTCAGTCTCATATCCACGCATGGACAGAACAACAGAAAAAAACAATGTCGGAATATCATTGTGTACTACAGCATTTTTACTTTACCTAGTTTTAGAGATCCATCTGCACGAGGATCATTTAACTCGAGTAAACTTAAACTTAAATTTAAACAATTTTAGATATTTTTTAGATATTTAGATATTCCAATTTGTTATCTACCCGTTGAAAAGTTAGATATTGTTCACCTGTACAGACTGCCTTGTATTTTTCTGAATAATTGAGTTGAGCCTTTACTACTAGCTCTCTGGTTCTTGGGGGAGTTTAACCCTCACGCCTTACTGCACTGATGTAACTTCCCAGGAGAAAGTGGAAAGTGTTGCTAGGGGGTGATACCACTTGAACATCCTGCTTAGTTTGCAGCCCCGGTTTCTCTGTTGTTGAGCTATAAATGTAATGTTCATATGAGTTTCTCCCACCTAGGTAGTTCCTGCTCTTCACCATCTCAGTGATATTGATCTTGGTGGCTCCCTCAGGGATCTCCACTACGTTGTAGTAGCCAATCTTGGATAAACTGTGTTTGAACACTCCAGAGACCAGCTGGCAGGTCGTGTTGTCGCCTCCACACACGCCGCATTTGTCAATCACCTTTCCTGATCCGAGATAGTCATCACAGCCCAGGGCCTGTGAGGCAGGGGAGAAAATGCAGCATACATTAAGAGGTGTGGACGGACAGGCATCACAGATGAAACAGCTGTAGCTGAAGTGTCAACAACTTCAGTAAAACAGTCATTACTTGGGATTAACTGGAACAAAGCTGCACCATAAGAATAAATAATTAGCCAGGATCTTGTTATTTTCCAGGTGGCAGCATTTAGGCATGACTGCCATTACACTGATACTACAGTTTCCCTCCTACATCTCTATGGTGGGTCTTTTCTGTGTCACACTGACAGTAATGATTTTCAGGAAACCTGGACACAGTAAAACTAGAACAGTTAACATCAGCAGTCTATGAATTTAAACCAGCAGTAAAAGTAACTGGTTGTACAAAGAGGTGATGGAGCAGACAAAACTGGTCCCCATGAGCGGCGGTGAGTGGGGAGGCCTACTAACTTTTTCAGCCTTCCAGTCAATTTGCACCTTTTACTTGGCTTTCATGTGGATTCTTTGAATGATGCTGACAAGTCCTCCTCCTCCTACCTCTAATGAAAACATATTTCCCTCAGAGTGAAGATATGAACCACATGTCAACATTTAGAACTACAGCACCCAGCAAACTTCCACCAAGGCAGCTCAGTTGCACCATTATATCAGTTGAGCTAAAATCAATAGTGCCGTGATAATAAGACCCTGTGATATGACTCCTTGACCACAAAATCCTACCCCTGGAATTTGGAATCAAATCGAATCTACGCAGTACACAGATAAAATTTGCTTTCAAAGTGAGAAAATTCAAATATATTGTAAAGGGGATGATAATTTATGCCAGTTGATGGCGATTGTGTCATGTGAATAGAACATAATTGTGTATGATTTGTGCAATTTGAGTTTTTTTGCGTTCTCAACAAAATTGAACGAAAAATTACAATCTGGTTTATAAATTTGCATCACAGATTATAGTGAAAGCCTATCCATATTGATGTTCTTTAGAGTCTAAAGAAGAAAACATCCTATGTTGTTGATGCAGAAATGGAGGACAAACTCAACGTAGCTGTATATGGACAGCTTGATATGTATGTTTTATGTAAAGTACATGATTCCAGCAATTGCCTCCACTTTGCGTTAGTCGCTCGAGTAAATTGAATTCACTCAAATAACCACAATGTTACGATGGTTATGATTTCAGTTGTTTATTTTGTACGTATTGTGATCCTTTACGTATTTATTCCCCTTCTCTCGTGCCTGTGTGCATGTGTGTGTGTGGATGTGTGTGTGTGTATGTGTGTATGTGTGTGCATAGATCTTGGTGTTGCGCTATACTCTTGACTCCTAGTGTGCCTCCTCCTTGAGTAATTGAACGATCTCACCTGTTCCACATTGTCTTAGTTAATCTGTGTACTAAAGTCTATATCTGCCTTTGGACTCCAAGCTTGTTCTTCCTTGTTTACCTATATTATGATGTAAGTTTTCTCCATGTTTTTGCATTTTGTTGATTGATCTGTTTTTCACCTTTCGGGTTTTGCGTCTTTGTTTAGTAAGGCAAATAAAGTTTGCCTTACTTAACCATTCCACTGCACTGCCATCTCCTTCGTGTTTCCATAATGGACTTTGCTTTGAATTGAAGCAAATGTTATATTTATACGAGTAACGGGACTTTGCTTTGAATTTGGTGTGAACAAATGTCTGTAGCATTATTATTTAGAGTCTCACAGTAGTGAAAGTTCTTTTGAGGTCAAGGAGTTTGTTTCATTCCTAAGATGGATTCAGTAATAAGGACGTGAGCTTGTCCTCGACCGTCGGCAAGTTAACTGATGATTTATTGTTTAAGACCTGAGGAGCCAATATTTCAAAGCTAATATCCATCACATTATGACGGAACGCTTCTAACAAGAATCTCGACGAGTTCTCAGAAGCAAGTAAACCATTTAACATTCATGATCAGCATATGTGGAATATTACTTTGATCCCTACCAGATTCTGATGTGTGCTTGATCTCATGGGGAGGTCATTAAGTAATTCCAGTATTACCCATGAAGTTAGAAGCTAACCTCTTGTAATTGCGCCTATACCTCAAATGTAAAGAATCTTTTAAAAAGATACCGGATCAGACGATGAACTGGATCACCACTAAAACCTAATCCATTGTTCCTCACGCCCTTCTCCACCTCTCAAAGAAATTCCATCTAAATCTGTTCAGACATTTTTCAGAAATCCTGCTAAAAGCCAGCCAGACAAGCTAACACAACCTCCTTGGCAACCATGACAAGCCCTTCAACAACATAAACCAATATGGGCAGCTGACATTTACATGTGGTCGCGGTGCCAGACCAAGCTCTCAAGACGACTGACATTAACAAACTGACAGTCGTAAAAATGTGGTAAACTCTACGGGTTCAGCTGCAACAGAGCAGCTCTAAGTCAGCAGAAATATAGGGAGAGTAGGAGCAGGAAGAGAAAGGTAAAGAATGTGAGGAGAAAGGGTGATTAAGGGACGTAGAGCAGGAGAAATGAATGGAAAAAAAAAAGTAGCAACGGATCGACTGAGCCACATGGGCTGGATTCAAGAGAATTTCTGGCTCTCTCTCCCATCCGTGGCAGCTCGCTCTGTACGAGCCAAAACAGCCGTGAAATGTCTCCTTCTATTCAGGAAATGAATGATGAGAGAAAATAAAATAAAGACAATATCAGAAAAAAATTCAGACGTGCCAAACCCTCCTGTGGTCAGACAGTGCAGTGCACCATGAGCCTGATGAAGCCGAGATAAATTCTGCACAGCATGATAACTTCCATGGAAAAACTGCAGCGTTTCATGACCTCATGTGTTACAGATACTTGAATTTAAAGCAACTCCCAATACAGAATGTCCACCACGGAAAAAAAAAAAAAAAAAAGGCAGTCAAGCAGGATTATTAGTGACATCTCCTCCACGTCTACATTTTCCCCATAAATGTCTTCAAACTAAAACAACACAATTACAGCCAATTATAGCTGCAGCACAGCCTGAAAAGGCCAAACCTTCCTCGCGTAAAACAGACACTGACGTGGTGGAAGGTTATCCCTGTCTATTTAAATACCAAGATGTTTGAATGAAATCATCCTGATGGCGAAGAGGAGGGAAAGCAGAGACATTTATTGACCTAAGATCTGAATTGTAAATGTGATATCAAATGACTGCGGATTTGAAAACAGAAAGGGTTCTCATTCTCCTGATGTGGGAATAGTCAGGAGGTGTTACGCCTACAGCAGAGTACACATCGGGGAGCTTCGGCTCCGGTTGAGATCTAGTGATATGGACTGTTTAAAAATCAATAAATTAACAAGACAAACCTGGCAGCCTTCAGTGGCGTGCTGCGCACTAAAATAACAATCCAATAACGAAAAATCCGCCAAATACATCATTTGTCCTCCTGGCGGTGTCTGACCTTGAATTCATTCAAACAAAGTGTTGCTGGTGGGACACGTGAAGCAGAGGACAGCTCAAACAGAAAGGCAAACAGAAGGGCGATCAGAGGAATTCCAACAGGATTTCTAAAATATAGCTCATCTGGAAATGGTTACGTATATGAGGATGGTAAGAACCTCCTCCCCAGTCATGTCGTGAACACTAAAAACATGATCTTAAAGTAATGTCCCACAACTGGGTTAAACTTCTCATATTGCAGTTTTTGGAATGAACGAACTAAAGGTGCTTGTCACAGAGGATTCCTTCTACTCTGAGAAAAACACAAGTAAACGTTTAGAATTCCACACAGACGTCCTGTGGGGTGAGTCTTAGTATTTACCTTAGTGACAGACAAATTTACCCCTACTGGACGACCCAGTACATTAGCAATGGTAGAACTTCAACTCACATTGCAGTTGGGTGTTTGAGCCCTGAATGTTAACTAGGGCAGAGACTCTAAACCTCGGGGTTTGAACCCCCAGTGTTGCCCCGCAGTTGTCATCATCATGGTTATTAGCTGCCAAGTGAACTGTGAACTGTGAGATTGAGGGATAAATGTTAGCTATAACACATGAAAAGTATGTGCTTGGTCTTCTAATGAATGAAAAACAAGTAATTTAAGCTTCTTTATAGGGTCATGTGAATGTGGGGACCTTAATAATATAGAAGGAAAGGGCTTTCAGTTGTATTTTAGGTTAATCTCCTCAACCAATACTGTTTTTCCATTCCTTTAAAGGCTGAGGGCACAGCCATTACATGTCTGAGGAAATGTTACATCCAGGACGGGTTTGACGTAAATCTTAGCTATAAGTGGTACTACTACCTACCAGTCATCGGTAGGACCTGACAAAAGTGAAGGAAGTCTCCTTGTTTTCTGATTTTGACGTGTCTACCAAGCTTTCTGGGTGTTTTTGTGATATTCGCTCTCCTAAATCCACAATCTATTTGCCAACTGTTCCAGTACAACATTTGGTCCTGGGCAAGTAGTATACGTGGTATAAGATACTGAAAACAGCTTCCTGTGACTGCTGACGGACACTAAAATGCTCAGATGAGGGAAGGAGAAATCTTATCTCCTTAAATCCATTTACATACAAATATAAGACAACAGATCAGAGAGCACAAACATCTGGTAAGGCCCCTAATTAGTCCCCAAATAGTTTGACCCGGATAATTGAACAGAATAGAATAGAGTAGAATAGAATAGAATAGAATTAGCTTTATTAATCCCCACGGGGACATTTGGGCGTTACAGCAGCTCCAACATTGTAAGGTGAGAATAGAAAGGGAGCACAGGTTTTCCAACATTTATGTCTCTCATTCCCCTTTATTTTATCACATAGTCAATTCTTTTACACGTTATCACCGAGGAGCAGTGGGCATCTCCTCTCAAGCACCAGGGAAAGACTTGTGGTTTCAGGGTCTTGGACTCTAGGACCATACAACATGTACCGTCAATGGCTGGGATCAAGGCTTATCAGAGGTAATAATGGCATATGACCTTGATTGGCGTCTCTGTGGCATGTGACTTTAATGTCTTTGATGTCTTCATAACATGTGATAATAGTGAAACGGAGAATAAAATTCTGAGTACCCTTATAGTTATAAGGGGTAATATCTCGCTAATGGCAGTTTTCTTCTATGTAACGTTTATCATTATGTCAAATTTGACCCCTAACTGAATCAGCTGCATATCTAGATCCAAATTCTTACTTGAGTACAGATGAGATTCTAATGTATGGCAGACGTTATGGGGCAGCCACTCTGTATTTTCTGTCAAAACATTGGAGGCGTGTAGAAAGAAGATTGTATATTGCCGCAATTCTGCAGAATTCTCCTATAGAAATATTATCAAACAGATAACAGATCACCACCTGATTCTAATGAATTCTTTGGATCTTGCCTTCCCTTTTGATGCCCCTATGAATATTCAATAGATTTCTTACTGTAAAATAAATATGTGGTATGAGAGATTACCACTACATTGTGAAAACAATTAATATGAATTAAAATGTATTTTAATTGTTGTTTGGTACATAATAATGATGTCATAGAAGCTTGTATAGTGGTTACTATAATTGATTGCTACTTTTAAAGTTGAACTGGACCAATGCTGTCATACCTGACAGCAAGGGTATATCCCCAAAATGTCTCTATTGCCCACTTTGTAAAAGCAATCCCCCGATCGAACCCCTCAATTTAAATGAAGTTATATTATAAGTTATTTGTGAAGTTATTTCAACAGAATTCTTAGTTTAAAAAAAGCTTTTGCTGCGAGAAATCATCGCAGAAAAATGTTCCCCCTGGTGTAAGACATATATATAACCGACTTTTCCCAAAATGTATACATTTCTTCCTCGCACTAAAGTCTATGTGGGTATAAAGTTTGGAAATGATCCATGAAAGTTTTTGAGTTATGTACAGAAAACACTGTTTTTCCTGAAACAAGCTCCACCTCCTGAGTAAAAATATGAACAATTACAGTAAAATATGATATATACAACATAGATGTCCTCCAGTGGAGTCTTATGCACCAAATATTTAACTGAATAGGACCAACGGTTGAGAAATTATGGCAGACAACATTTGGAGAATAAAACTCCCCCTACTGTTGGAAACATCCAACCGACCTTTCCGAAATTAACTCCAGTTTTTCCAAGCACTAAGGTCTATGTGGGTATAAAATTTGAAAATGATCCATGAAGTGATTTTTCAGTTCTTATGTTAAAAAGAAGGATCTGCGGCAGCTGCGATGATGATTCCATGATATCTGTGTCTTTTCGGGGCTATAATTCAAAATCACTTTTGAATCCCACATCAAAAACATCTGCAAGATGTCCTTTCACCATCTCAGAAATATTTCGAAACTCCGTTCTTCACTCACCTTGAGTGATGCTGAAAAGCTGGTCCACGCGTTCGTCTCCTCCCGACTGGATTACTGTAACTCACTTCTCATCGGGATCCCTGATAAAAGTCTTCAAAGACTTCAGCATGTTCAAAACAGTGCTGCAAGGATCCTGATGAGAGTTCGTAAACACGAACACATCACCCCCGTTCTTCATTCCCTTCATTGGCTTCCCATCTCCACCAGGATTGATTATAAGATCTCGCTCCTCACTCACCAGTGCATCCATGGTAACGCACCCCCCTACCTGAAAGAACTACTCACCCCACTGACTTCGACACGATCCCTCCATTCTACCCAGTCATACCGCCTCCTCCTTCCCCGGACTAAGCTCAGCACCATGGGTGATCGGGCCTTCTGTTCTGCTGCCCCTCGTCTGTGGAATGCACTCCCTGACCATCTCAGGGCTCCACAGATGACTGACACATTTAAAAAAGGACTTAAGACTTTCCTTTTTAGCAGAACCTATAACTGTAATTAACATTAATGCTTTTGGTCATGTTTTTATATAGTTATTATTTTATTTTTTTATTGATGCTTTTATCTGCTTTTGCTTTTTAGCACTTTGAGATTTGATCCTAATTTAAAGTGCATTATAAATTAAATGTATTATTATTATTATTATTATAATAAATACTTTTCTGCATGTGATTTCTCCCATAAAAGTTTTGACAAGATCTTAATGATTTTCTTAAAAAGCTCTTAAAGGCTAGCATTTATGGATACACATAACCATTTCAAGCAAAAGATTCATGATTCCTAGGTCACATCTTCGTAGAGAGTTTCAAATTGTAATTGAGAAATATGCAAATATTTATGATTTATGATTTGAATTTTAGAAATGATTTCCTGTTACTAATACAGTATCTCTTCTATGAAATAAAGATTAAGGGACAGCGAAAACAGCCTCAACCAGGATCAGAGAGTTGGGGCAAAGACTGTCGGACAATTGCGTAATTTCTTAACACTGAACATTCACAATGTGATCAGATACAGTTTCATGGGCACTAAATCACCTCCTGACAGCGCTGGCATAAAGTTACAGCGGCCTTGCAATAACAGTGTTTTATCCATGTAGGAGGCCTGCTCGGTCGCCCCACACTAGGAATACAATTATGAATAAAAGTTCAGAATGATATCATTCTTAAACCAACAACAGCGCTAGTTGCCACATGTAGATGTTTAACCCCCTCTACGTTTGTAAATCAAGTTTGAAATGTGGGGGCAAACCACTGAAATATGGTGCTGGAATGTTTCGTAGCAGAATGGTGTGTGACCAGGGTTGTGTAATGTAGATGAGCTCTTTTAGTTTTGCAGCGGTTCAAACCTTTTGTGAGGTTTTGGTCAGACATTTGAGCTATTAGCTAGAGAGAATTTCATCGGTTACGCAGCTCTCCTGTCAAGCTGGCCTAAATCATCAGTCGAGATAATTGGCTGTTTGTGCTGCAACTGTGATGATACCTCGGCTTAAACATGGAGCCTTCTTGACAAGGTTTAGTCTGCTTAAACACCCTCGGTGAAAGAAAGATGTTTTTTTTGTCTTTCTGAAACAGGAATTCGAAGGATGTCAGAGAGTTTACAGACTGATGTAACCAGTTTTAGGTCTAAAAAGCGTCATTGCCAACCAGAGTTTACAGACAGATACATCAAGGCCACGACCGACAGACAGACTGCAGGAGATCTCTATGACTTGTCCAAAGAGCGACGCTGTATCCACTCCATCAGCAACAGTCAAAGGTCGGCAGCTGTTGGGCCATACACCCAAACTTCACCCAAACCACCAGAAGCCGCCCAACTTACATATTGCACAAGGCACATTGTGTCACCTGTCTGTGTGAGATGTTTGAGCACATTTTGGGGTTTGACATGATTTGAACTGGTTTGGTGGATAATTCAGTATAATATGGTCGACGATTACAACAGCATGTTCAGTAAATGCAAACACAGCTGGATTTTAATGGCAGTGTCAGACAAATATGACAACTGTCACGACTGAATAACCAACTGCTACTGGTCCAAATGCTAAAAAAGTAATGTAATGGAGAATGTTGAATGATTCAAGGAGCTTCATGGTCACATGCAAGTGGTCCAACGACAGTAAAATTTGACATATGCTGATTAAAAGTGAAGAGCTGTCTATATACGATATATAACTAGGCCTATGCTGTTGCTCTCGACAGCAAGTGTGTATCCCCCAAAAATCCCACAAACCCCTGCTTGGTACATGCAATCCCCCTGATTGAAATCCTCAACCTAAATGTGAACTTAAAGCCAGAGTATTTTTTGAAAAAAGCTCCAAGGGAGTAAAAATATGAATTACTACAGTAAAATATGGTATACACATGATAGATCTCCTCGAGCTAATTCTTATGCACCACATTTGGAATAAATCAGATAATTGGTTGATTTCAGAGATAAAGCCCCCCCTACTATAAAAGAAAACAATTGACCTTTCTAAAAATCAATTCAGTACCTTCCCGCACTAATGTCTAAGGGGGTACAAAATTAGAAAATCATCATAATTATGTCTAGAAAACAGTATATAATAATAAAGCCCCCCCTATTGAGTAAAACATGAATTTTTAAAGTAAACGTGATATTTACAAAATAGATCTTCTTGAGTCAATTCTTATGCACCAAGATTGGACTAAATCGGACCAATGGTTGAGAAATAATGACCCGAAAACTTCTGGAGATAAAGCTCCCCCTACTGCCGAACATATACAACCAATCTTTCCAAAAATCAAATTAATTTATTAAACTAAAGATTTACTAAAGATTTGTGTGTGTAAACACCTGTGCAAACTCGATAGCACCGGCAAACAAATGAGCAAGCTGATTTAATGACGGCGCACATTGATGATTGCGTCTTCCAAACGGGCAAAATAACAGGTGCTATCCTTTGAGAGCGTTTGCCTTAATGAATCTGCAATATCAGGTGTTTCTATCGGAGTGTGCATATTACTGTGAGGAGTCGATGCAAATAGGTTCATTAAGCACACGCAATGTGATTTACTAAGCATGAATGAATTTCAGCTTGCTTGTGATCGCGTCTGTGTTTAGTATGTTTGAAAGGAAGGTTAATAAAGACACAGCATTGCGCACAGACACAGTTTGGTATATTGAAGAAACGGTTCAGCTGTTTGGACCACACTGGAAGAGCATTAGTTTACAGCCCAGATTGTAGTTGTCTGCTGTGTGTTTCACAACATTACCACACAGCACGGGTTGGTGCATACTGCCACGGACGTGGAGGCGGAAAATGACCACTGGCCACATGTTTGGCTGTGTGAGCTATGGGCTGTCCTCCCTCTCCGTTCCCCAAATGCTCCGTTGTGAGGCCACTTGGATTGAGAGAAAAAACCCACCACTGCCTGTATCCGATCTCCGATCCCTCTTGCCAGGGCACTGGCCAACGTCACCAGATCCAGCACTGACCAGCTGCCTGTTGATTTCAGTTGCTACATAAACTAACTATCAAATTTCTCATAAACTGGGCGTTTTTGAGGTTCTTCAGGGGGTGCCTGCTGATTAGGGCTGAGTTGAAGAGTGCGGTGGGGATCGACAATCCTCTGATGAAATTTCTTGTGAAGAAAAAATATATATTTTTTTTTCTTTGAAAATCCAATCATAAGGTCAACCACATTCAGCAAACGTTAAAAACATGAGGCACATCCATTTTTGATTTGCTCAATATGGTAAATAAATTATATAGAAAGAAAATATGTGCGTCTTTTGGGCACGTCTGTCCATCGCAGAAAGTGAGCTTCACCTACAACTTCATAATGGTCAGAGTTATGTCTTCCACCGGTCCCACATCTGTTTTATTATTCAAAGTTTAATTATAAGCTATTATTACTTTTGTTCTTCTTATATCTTGCCATCTTCTCTCAATGTCATCTGTCACTCTCCGCTTCTTACCAACAGCATTGCCTTCTTCGCAGATACTCTCCCATATCCTGTTTCTAATTAGTAATAATCAGATTTCTTTGCTGTCGCTCAACAATATGTTTATTTGCCTCTTATACTGACAGCTCCAGTTCCATAGAATTAAATGTAATTTTGCGTTTGATGTCACTCTGCTTTCTGTCCAAACTCTTCAAACTGGTAACACACACAAAACCATCATTTAAATGGTACCGCAAAGTTCCACAAAGTTTGCACCTTTATTCATTCATACAATTAGTCTTCGTAGATAACCTGCAAACCAAACGTTTCATCCATTAGAATGCACACCAAACTTAGCAATCGTTATTTGGGATCTTAGCAGATCAGGCCCTAGGTGTTTTCTTAGTAAGGACTTGGTACAGTAGTTAATTCCCTTCCCATTCCCAAAGTCTGAAAATATGAATTCATGATTTGGATCCCACCAGAACCTTCTAACCTACAGTATGTCTTAGCAGTGTTCCTACTGACTGGAAGAAGCACACCAACATATAATAATAATAATAATAATACATTTAATTTATAATGAACTTTACATTTGGATCAAATCTCAAAGTGCTAGAAAGCAAAAGCAGATAAAAGGATCAATAAAAAAATAAAATAATAACTATATAAAAGCCTGACCAAAAAGCAGCAATGTTAGTTAAAGTTATAGGTTCTGCTAAAAAGGAAAGTTTTAAGTCCTTTTTTAAATGTGTCAGTCATCTGTGGAGCCCTGAGATGGTCAGGGCTGGGCATTCCACAGACGAGGGGCAGCAGAACAGAAGGCCCGATCACCCATGGTGCTGAGCTTAGTCCGGGGAAGGAGGAGGCGGTATGAGTGGGTAGAACGGAGGGATCGTGTTGAGGTCAGTGGGGTCAACATATGAGATATGGACTGTTGTCTATCCTTCTTGTTTTCACTACCTTCAGATGTAGCACATCAATTAAACTTCTGTTAAGCAAATTAGGTTCCATCCAAATACTGGAGGATTCTAACTTATCCGTGTCAGCGGAAAGCGTACTTCCAAAGCTACGTCCACAGCTCCACATTTTAAACCTCTGGGAATAAAGGCATGCCCTGAAATGTATAAACCTTAAAAGCCCTTTATGAGTGTGGGATTAAAGGGGTTAACGTTAATATGTTGGGGCGGTAGTGAAAGCTCTTCACAACTAGGATGTAATGTTCTTTGGCTAAAGGCCAATGAACTCATCATTACTCGGTCAGCTGTGAAACAGCAGCTCATCTGGAAATGCAATATAACCCTATAAATTGGCTCACAGGCTGAGAATACAGTGGCATGTTAATCCAAGTGACAAAGAACTCATAGTTGAAGTGACCTCAAGACACGATGATGCGTCTGCAGATGACATTACTGAGGTTTTAGGCACGCACAAAAATAAACAAGTAAATGATTAAATAAGCTTTTAAAATACGTTTTGGATTGAGATGGAATGTGATTATGGTACAATAAATAATACACCCCAGCCCTTCCTATTAATTACCTATTGAGGTTACCAAGGCTACCAGCATCTGGTTTAAACATGCTGGAATGCTGTGGATTTTAATGGGTGGGAAAAGACAATACGGCTTCAAACACATCTGTATCTCTGTATCTATGGAAGTCACACCGACTCCAAGCTCATATTGGGCATTCTCACTCATAAACACACTGAAATATATCAGGAGTGGATGAAGTGCTGACATCGTCTGCTTTTAAGTAAACTGCGATTATTTGATTATAATTAAGAAAGCGTTCCTTGCAGGCTTAGCACTTCATGAATACATTTGTTGATTAGGCTACTGATTATCATAAAGATTTTAAAAAAAAAGCATCATTAATGTTTAGTGCTTCCCACATCTGTGGAAGCCCGTCCTGGATGCTATTAGAAACACAGTCTGAGCAGACGCATTGCCTTGATTATAGCATGCCTGATCTCTACACTGAACAATGTTGTTCCTTGATTTTTTCATCCTCTATATCACATGTGTCAAACTCAAGGCCCGAGGGCCACATCCGGCCCGCACAACAATTATTTTCGTGGGCCGAAAATAATTGACACATGCATTGGCAGCATCGACACATGCCCGTTCAACATGTGTCATTGCTGCAGCGTTTTCAACAAGAAAAAACATGAAGTTGTTGACATATAATGTGAAACACACTTTTAGGCTGTCTATGAATATTTTCTACTTTTACTGTTTTATTCTGACATATCACTGAAATGGCTGAATTAGTCCAGCTATTTACCAAGGGACATTTAAAGTTTATTTTTGTTGACATTTAAAAATCGATTGATTTTGGGATGTAACTTTTAACTTGTAAAATATAGTTTTCTGGCTGTTATTGACGTCTGTGAATAAAAACTTTTCATGGGAAATTATTCTGTGAAACTATGCTGATAGAGTGGGATACATACCAATTAGTTATGGTGATCTATTTTGAATTTAGTCTGTACTTTGAGTATTTTCTATTCCGTTAGTTTGTTCAGAATATAATATAAGAATAATACATATAAGAATAAAATTGTCATGATATGTTAGATTAAAATTGGCCAGTTTGAGTCCTTTTCGGCCCTCGATGTGGACTCCATCTCTAATTTTGGCCCCCTGGCCCACATGAATCATCAACTGGTGAGGATTAGTTTACCTATTAGCTGCTGGTGGGATTCAAGTCCTTCAAGTGCATTTTTAAGACAACTTTTTGGATATTCCTTTTTTAAGCAAGCTAGAAGCATTAACAAGATTTATCTGAAGATGACATATCTTCAACATATTAATCAATCAATGAAAAAACTTTATCATGGGTCATTTCCATATTTTATACCCACAAAGACTTTAGTTTGAGGAACAGCTGGATTGATTTTGGGAAAGGATTGTTGTACATTCTGCGACACTGGAGGGAGCTTTAACTCGGCTAAATTTCGTTCAGAATTTCTCAACCTGTTGGTCTGATTTAGTCAAATATTTGGCGTACATGAATCAACTGTAAGAACTCGATGTTTTATGTATCATATTTTACTGTTATTATTCGGATCTAACTCACTGGGGAGAGCTTTTCTATGAAAAATTCACTGTTTTCCAACATAACTTCCTGACTGCCTGTGAAATATTTTCATATATTTTACTTTTTTTTTAATTTAATTTCTGGAGTTCAATAAGGTGGATTGCTTGTACACTGCAAGGTATTGGGGACCTTTCAAGGACAAACCCTTGGTGTCAGACAGGACTAGTTTTGTGCGATGGACTTTTATTTGTATTTATAGTTAATGCAATATAATTATAAAAAAAACTGTCGGAAATATGAGCAATTGATAAAAAAAAAGCTAAATAAAAGCTAAAAACCCTCATGTATGCCCTGTAGCACCTCAAAGTACCTGTAGGGGTATGTAAACACCCTTATGAGAAATGCAGTGCTTTTTGTGATCATCTTTCAATGTACACTTCAAAAACAAATTAAAATCACAATATTGAAAAACAGCACAGTGTCATTGTTAATCTATGTATAAAGTCTGTTGTAATGTGTAGTTGTAAAAAATATATAGAATTTCCATGTTAACCAAACAAAATAAAAACAAAATAAAATACTCAATTTCAAAAGGCATGTGAGGCCAGCTATGTTCCACACAAGGTGATGATCAGACGTATAAATGTATGGATGCATGGAGATACTGATGACAACTGCTGATGATGATTTTATGCATTCTGCGGCAGAGGGGAACCTTCAGGGCCATCTAGGCCTTTAGAGAAAGAATTTAGGGTTATATTTAAATGATTTCATTTAATAATTATTCTCTTCTAACTCTAATTT
Source organism: Lophius americanus (assembly GCA_037951165.1). Classification (NCBI taxonomy): domain Eukaryota; kingdom Metazoa; phylum Chordata; class Actinopteri; order Lophiiformes; family Lophiidae; genus Lophius; species Lophius americanus. The sequence goes on from JBBDHG010000014.1 coordinate 8,965,067, forward strand.
AAGCCTGAATTTCCAACATCTGCTTCAGAAGGGAAATGGTTATTGTCCTGAAAACATCAAAACAGATTTATCCAATCCGTTTTTTTTGGATTTCTGTTGCTAGGCAGTGAAAAGGTCAGAACTGGCGCATTGCATGGCTACTTCAACATCAAGACAGAAGGCCTTGACCTTCTGTGTTTGTTTCAAAAGTGACTTGTGAATTAATAATTGACATTTTGAATCATAATGGGTGGCTCAACATAATGATCACCTCAAGTCTTCCAACAGGCTTGGGGCGCCTTGCTTGCTTGCAATAAGCCAGTAGGTAGGCCTGGTCATTATCTTAAGGTAGGCTCATCCTGTGTCAGTATTATGCACAAGGAAGGCATTTCATTTATATCCTCTGCTCCTGCTGAGCAGTCATTTTGCTCATTTATAAACAAATTCAAACTTATTGGAGAAATAGGACCTCCGTGCCAATGGAAAAAGAACTGAAACGCACTGGTGTCTTCTATAAACCTGTCATGGAACTAATTTTTAAAGACAAAAAGGAGGAAAAACTTTTTCTTCAGATGAAGAACAGCTTTGGTGAGTCTATTTTTTTAAGTATCTTAAGTATCTATTGATTATTGCTTACTTTTGGTTTTTGCTGTTGTTGTTGTGTGAATGAGGTCCAGAGTCATTCATGTATGTTTATGCCAGAAGCTTAGCTGGATCCCACTGACATTTTTGCTTTCTTTGTGGTGTTATGAGTTACCGACTTGTTGTTGAGATTTTATTAGTTAGTAATGTTTGCTTTGTGAGGTATGTAACATCAATTAGTGATGCAACATCATGTCATTCTGTGTAATAGTGCTACATCCTTGATGGTTTCAGTGTGTGTCTTTGTAGATAGTGTTTATTCCTCATAAGTGTTGCACCTCATTTTAACCACTTAGATGATCCCTTTTTACACAAGGTATACAGCGATATCTGGCCACTGTCGGCCATTTCGTTTGATCCTTGACCAACTGACCCGACTGGGTGTGCGGGTCAGGAAATCTCACCCCGTTACTATAAGTTCGTTCATTATTGTAGGACAAGATGTCTCCTTGTGGAAAAACCCTTGAAACATTGACCTGCGGCCTTAGGGCCCAGGCTCTGTGGCAATGTTTGATGTGAGTGTGTCCATCAACTCAAAGCTAGCGCGAGAGCTGATAACATTGACAGTTATATCTAAGAAGAAAAATCAGTTGTGACTGACTAGAAACAAGATATCTGCTTTAGCAGGCCTACCTGAAATACAGCACCAAAACTGTCAAGATTTTACACCAGCAAATTTTCCACCTTGATTATATAAACTGCTCATTCCAATTAGTACCAACACTGAAATATCATCATCATCATCATTATATATATGTTTTAACTGAAGCGCTCAAAAAAGTTAAATATGTGGATGTTTTTATTGGAGAAATGATATTCTTATAATGCAGAGAGCTCACAGGGGGGTTCAAACTCAGAGATGGGAATGTGGATGTGTAGATTATGGATGTGCTATGTGGAAGATCCGACTTCATCACTAAATAAAATTCTGCATTTTCATTTGATTTGCGTCTTTGCTTTTGTCTCTACCTCTAGTACCATGGCCAAAATAATGGGAAGACTAGCTGTAGTTCGTAACCACAAATATAAAGTGGTGTTTCCAACAATAATCACACAGTTTTCCATTCTCCACAACATTACATTTCAGGAAATCATAGCAGCGTGTATCATGACCAGGGTCCAGGTCCCAGGTTTCCTAGTTGTGTTATCCTTACTTTCCCCTTCTTTGTGTTTCTCCTCTCTCTCTCGCTCTCTCTCTCTCTCTCTCTCTCTCTCTCTCTCTCTCTCTCTCTCTCTCTCTCTCTCTGTGCTAATTATCTACTCAACAGGCAACAGTATTTAAACAAATATTTACGCCTTCTACTCCAGTACTTTGTTTCCATGTGTTTATTTGCTGTTTTTCATGCTATAATCGCAAGTTTCCGTGTTCCAGGATCAGTCCTGATCTGAACAGATTCTCATTCCAGGAAACTCTGCCTCATTACCTGTCAGTCATTCACCACTCATTCACTGCTCCTAGTTCAACCGATTCCCTTCATTGGTTTCTTTAAAATCTAAACGGTCTGAAAAATGTGTGTCATCCCATTGCATCCTATATAAAAAATAAATAAATAAATAAAATACCAATTAAACCAAATGCAAACATAACTAGAGTCACATGGAGAAGGCGTATCTCCAATGAACATCCCCAAAATATTACGCAAGAAAGGCAACAGTAAAAAAAATATCCTAAATCCCTCTGGTGAGTCAAGAGGAGTGGATATTAGGTTGGGATATGCCAAGGAAGAAAATGTGAAGACAGAAAATGGAAAATTCCAAACATTAAATGCACTACGTCTAATGGTTAATCTGTGTAAAACCTGCTGAAGATAGTGAGAACATTTTAACAGACACACTGTGGAAAAGATAATCTACCTTCAGGCTCACCTTAAAAATGATGATACAAACAAAAAATATAAATTCCAGTGAGTTGATAGTAACAAAAGACAAAGCAACTGATCACGGTTCATACACACGTGCAAAATGTAGGGAAGCTAGACTGTATGGTTTGAGTAATATGTCAAAACTTCAGTCGCCTAAAGCAACAGATTCCTATGGAAACAACACAAAATACAAGTTGTTTAAAATTCAAAATATCAAAAGGAACAACTGTGAAAGGTGGTTAAAATGTGTGTTGTTCAAGAAAATAAAAAATGTTTTTTTATCTAAATCGAAAAAACTTTACAATTTGGAAAAAACAACCAACGTTTTATTAATAAAATATTCAAGTAAATATTAAGCAACATTCATCAGTAAGAGGTTAAAACAATTGTTTGCAAGATATCCCAACAGAGAAAGCAGAACAAGAATGTTTTCCTTGAATTTAGGAGTATTCACTCTTCTCATTTTCAAAATCTTTTGTTTAAGTTTGATCATGCTTGTTTATTCATTGTCAACAGGATCTGTCACTTCACATTTCACATCGTTTCTATAAAAGGACCCAGGTCAGGTCAACAGAATAATAACAGCCACAACTAGAGAGAATCCAAATGCGCTTAAACATAATCAGATTTTCTCGTATTGAGCAAAATAAAATGTGCTTCTAATAAGTACAACTTTGGAAAATTTTGGAATATTGACTAGAATTAAGGCCCATTATGGTCTGCCAGCGGCAAGACTTTCATTTGAGTTTTCAGAATTCTAGCCAAGCCAAACTAAATCAAACCTTTAGCAGATTTTTTCCTCAATACAAGACATTTTGATTTTTCTTAAGAATAGTTAGCTTCTCTCTAATGTGGCTGTTTTTGAAATGTAAAATGTGAAGAACCAGACGTCTAGACCGGTATTTTTATCAAATTGGGGTCTGTATACCCTTTATGGGTACAGAGGGTATATGGGATTATCAAAAATCAGTTAGGCATGATTCATCAGACATTTTTACAGTAATAATTTTAATTAAAAATGACAACAATCAAAAAAAAGAACGAAAAATTCCAGAAAATGTATTTTACACACACTTCTCAAATTTTAAAATGTATAGAAGTCAATTAGGGTCTAAATTGAAATTTGAATCAAAAATTTTGCCAAGTCCGACTTTAATCTCATTTTTACATTTTAGAAAACAATTGTCTTTTAAATTAAAAAAATATATTTTATTAATGTAATACATTACATTGTATTAATGTAACGTATGAGAATAAAATGAGTTTTATGTTGATAAAAGACGAGGTATTTGGCTTCAAAAATAATTCAAAAGACGTACATTGTTGACAAAAGTTTGTGGGCCATCGCTTTAAACAAGATGTCCAACACAGAAATCATGTTTCCATGGAAACTACAAAAAATAATGTTGGAAGCTCAAAATGTCAAAAAGACCAAAATACCCGGGGAAGCTAGCATTTAGACTGCGGTTTGCGAGATTTGCTCCAGACCGAAAATTATCACAAAAAATAGGATGTTACAGTGATAGAAAAAGGAAATAATGTTTTGTGGGAGGACATGAGCTGAGGAAAAAACACAAGAAGCTGCAAGTCCAAGGAAATTAAAGGATGCATTTCATCGCTATCTTTCCCAGTTGCATATGAGTGTTTTATTAATCATTTGATTTAACTCCGTTCATTTAAATTCAATGCACTGGATTTAATTCATCTCATAACAGAGCCACAGGATACCCTACAAGATGCATCTGTAGTCAAATGTGAAGAGAGATGTAGGTATGGGTGGCAGCACCTCGGATCCCAACCGTAAAAAGGGGCTCTCCTCCTCCGCACCACTGACTGCCCCCACAGCTCCACAGGCGAAAGCCACAACATCTTCGTTAAAGGATCCCACGCTAGTTAAAGACTCAGAAATAGACCTGGGCATGGGGAATCTACAGCCATAAAGAAGCGTAGGGTTTCTACTGACGTCACTGCTCCTGCTTGGATGCACCGTTTTAGGAACAGAATGAGGAGTTTCTGCCGGAGTGTGACTCTGTGCAAAATGATGAGACTCACTGGAGGGAAGGAGTCACTCGAGGCCTTCACTCTCTTTTTGCAGAAAATTTACATTAAACAAAATATAGCAGACATCGTTCTATCAGCTTGTCTAGGGGGAGGGGGTGGACATCCCAGGATAGGACAGGGAAACTACTGCTTTACTTGGCTGTTCAGGTCAATTTAATTTTCCCTAAGACATCACCATGTTAGCTCTCACACAAATATCTCAGGAGTAACCCAACCTTCATTTGATGCATTGACAGATTCCAACATATCTAAAAAGTAATAGCCGTGCAGTATTAAGTCATATAAAACTTGCGCTGACATCCTCATCAAGATCTCCACTCTTTACAACCTTGGGCACCTTACACCAGCGCCATTAATCACCCAGTGAACGCAGGTGAGCTGAAACCATCTGTGCTGATCCACAAGTGGCAACAAGCTAATTCAGGCCTGCAGTATATCCCTAATAGAGTTCCAAGTACATCTTTATAGACCCAGGACAGGCCTGACTCACTGCGACTTCCCCTGGGAGGGAAATATAATCCCACAAGTAGCCAGTGAATGTGCTGTGGAAAAATAAACCACTCAGGGAGCAAGCAGAGCCACAGAGAAAACAACCAAACAGTAAATACTTCCACTGTCACTCCAACCCACTGCCTGTTACGGCACTGCTCTTGGTGATATGCATGCATCACCCACTTCTAAGATCTGATTGCAGAGTCCAAATCAAAGTTAAACTGAGCAGAGCATCATGCAGTGCTCCTCTTACAGAAGGAGAGTTTGCATCTGTTGTAATGTCCACTCAGCCAGGTACCAGCAGAGGTGAAACAGGTCCTACCTGTGAGCGCGGCTTCCCATGCACTCGCAATGGGAGGCAGGTGAGCAGCAGAATTGCTATTCCTGAAAGCATTCTCTCGTGTGGTCACAAAAATGTTCAGTCACCAGTCTCTCAGGCTTCCACAGGAGTCCGGTATCTGCGCCCGTCAGTACCTTCTCTGCCTCTCTGGGTCTGAGAACGCCAAAAAACCCTCTCACTACAGAGCTGATCTCTACAAGTTCCCCTTGTAAACTGAGCTGGGGGAGGTGCAGCGAAGGGAGGTAAAGGGGATTGGGGCTTATTTAGAGGCTGGGTGAGAGGTAGAAAATGAATAGGAGGGAGAGAGTTGGGGGGGGGGGGGAGTGGCAGCTATAGCTGACAGTAAATTGGAACCCTGAGAGTAAGTTTAAGGGAATATTTTCAATGTGACAGAATAAGAAAGAGAGGGAGGAAATTCTCTGCAGGGTGAAATGAATGTCCCCCTGCAGAGAATTGCAGTATCAATGTGAAAAAACCACAATGATTTAATTGACAGGTGGGCATGCCATTTCTGAAGGATATCGCTAACGGGAATTACAGAATTGCAACCGTCTTAATAAAACGGAAACCAGAGAATGGGCAAATGGTAAGGATTCAATGCATCAGGAACATTCTGAGTTGGAACGGATCCTTATTGTTTCTGCAAGATCCAGGAACAGCAACCCAAGAACAATAGGATCCGTTCGCCTGCTTTGGGTCCCCAAAATACTCAATTGCAAGCAACATCACAGATTACCTCATCCCCACTCATCATATGGTTTCCTTTTGTGCAGCCAACATTGCCTTGACATTGAACCCAAGTTCAGGAGGATATGTGGATATAAGTAGTTTAATCTTCATCTTCTATCTCATCTACATTTTTTTTCATAAGATTATGTAGACAGGCCGAGCACATCTGGGACACTGTGGCTGGACTCGCTTCTACACAAAGAGACCTTTGAAAGTACAGGCCTTGGTTAAGCAACGGATAATTGAAAACCTTCCTGTTTTGAAGTGAGACCACAACAGACTGCGCAGTCTATTGTATGGACAGAGAGGCTGTATCTCAGATGGCTGACCACCAAAGCACACATGGTGGGAATATAATGGAGACGATAGAAGGAGACAGACAGACAGACAGAATCATTTCATTTATCAACAGAAAGAAGAAATGAAAATACTCAAATGCTCTAGAGATTTTGACTTCTTGGAACTAATCATGCCTTGATTTTCATAATCCATTTGGGCTATGTTGATTTCAAGTTTCCAGTGTTCTTCACTGAATTGCATTTATTATGATTTCTATTAATAAAGAGTTTAGAAAAACTTCAAATAAAGTGGATATCATTTATAGGGGCATCGATGTGACATCAAGTTGATTGGAGAGGACTTTCCTTGGTGACTGACATGCCCAATATCACCATTTGTTTTCCTTACTTTTTCAGCATGAATACCAAAGTGGAATTTAAATTTGGAATTTTTGACAAAAAAAAAAAATCAAAATACGATCCAATATTGAAACTCGTTAGGGCCGGTTGGAAAATCAGAAACAGATTCACAAAGGAGCACATCAATATGTAAGGACATAAATTGCAAAAAATAAATCAAACTATTTAATACTAGAAAAATAAAACCATTACTTTTTATGTCCACTAGAGGGTGGTATCGTTTTTTCTTCTTCTTTTTTTCTGGTGAGGTCAGTAAAGATGACTGCGAACCTGCAACAGGAAATTGATAAGCAAGAAAATAATCTGATGCAATTATCTACCTAATTTTTGCAAAAAGTCCCAATAGGTATCCTTTATTCCTTTATTCATGTTGCTAAATTATTTTTTAAGAGAAAATTTGACCAATTGAGCTCAGTAATCATGACTTTCATCATCAACATTCAAATATAATAATGACTGACTACTTGAGTTTAATAGAGTTTGACCAAGTCAATGAATCCTTAATGTTTTATGTAAAAGTAATGGTTTGTAAGTCAAAATCCAGTACGACGTTTTTGTGATTAAGATATTGCAAAAACAGACTCGGCCTATAAGGGAGAATGATAGTGACAGTAATAAATATATTTGTATGCTGAATTTCATTATACAAAAAATTTAAAAAAGGAATAAAAAATTCTGAATTTCTCAAAATTATACAGTTACAACAAGTCAGTCCTAAAGGCGGATGGAACGTAAGAATGGATAGTGGTTTATTGGTAGAATGATGCAGGAGGTGGCGCGCCCAGGTAGGCAAAAAAGGGGAAGAGCAAAGAGGGGGGCTCTGGATGTGGTAAAGAGGACATGCAGTTGGTTGGAGTGACAGAGAAAGATGCAGAGCACTGATCAAAACAAAACCGTGGCAACCGCCAAAAGAGAATAGCTGGAAAAAGAAGATGAGGACAGAAGCATATTTGTTATGTTTTGAACAGCTTCTCAAAGTAATAATTTCCCCTCAAAATGAGCGACTATGAAGTTTGGTGCTTAAGTGTTATGTGTCCACTCCCATATTCAACACAGCTGTTAATGAGATTGTACAAAAGTACGCCTGATAATGATACGTTTGGTGACACCATCATACCAGCTTCCCTTATAGTCTAATATCCATGAACTGAGGAACAAACAAAGAGTGATTTCAGAATACACACTCCTCCCTCATTACTCCATCAAACTACATCTTACTTTAGACACAGTTCCCACCCAAATATTAAACATTACACATTTGATTTGATTTGTTGTTATTCATTTTTTGTGTTGGGTAGTTATTAGCTAAATTAATCTTTAACTTTTTTAGGGGTGTTTCGGGAAACCTTTTCCAACCCCCAAAGGGAATAACGAGAAGAATAAAGAAGAATTGTATTTAATTCAGTTGTCTCTGAATTATAAGTCGTGTTAACTTCCCGGTCCAGTACAAGGTGCGGCTGCAGGATATTGGAGATGGAGTGTCTGATCTGGACAAACCATGACTTCTCATAGTATAACGGTCAGATTAAGGATTTGTTTGTTTTGCATTGTATTTAGTTTCATTTAAGTTCTGTCTATTTCCCTTTGTGTTTGATTTGGTTTGGCAAATCCACGTTACAGTATATGTTCCTTTTTGTGTTAAATTATTTTGTTCCATTAACATCTTCTTGTTTAGTTGCTCTTATACTGAGATTTGTTAACCTCTTTTATTGATATTAAAATCTTAGTTTATTTTGTGTTTTTGCATTAAAGGGTGAATAAACCCCCCCCCCCCACATTTTCCACCTATAAAAGCTGTCTCCTTTCTCCTCTTCTCCTCATTGACAAGCAGCTTCTTCACTAACCACCATATACATGAACGCACGCACGCACACACACACACACACACACAAACCCACACACACACACTCACAAACACAAACACACACACATACACACACCATGAAGGATGTACAGGAAGCCACAAAGTGACACCAATCCTTTCAGACAACACAGCACAGCTGCAGACATGTTTGGGAGGACTGGAACTTTTCAGCAGCCCATCATCTGCTGCTCCCCTCATCTGCCTGTGATCTGGTCAGATCTCATTATGGAGGGATAGCACCCTTAGGTCGGGCGGGGCCAGACTTACTCTTCAGTACACTCTTGGGTCTTTGCTTCCTTCATCAAGTGGGTCAACCTTGGGCCCAGGCGCCTGATTCTTCCAGTCTCCAACCCACACACGTCGGAGTCATGCTCTACAGCAGGTGGGCTGGACATGACTGTAAACTGTCAGAGTCCGAGACGCACTCACACAATGGCTGCATTCAGCTCCTCGCGGTATTGTCTGTCAAATTAACAGCCCGTCTTGGCATTCCCTAATTGGACCAACGTTTACATTTAAGGCACATTAGCCAAACAGTGGCTGCGGATGTTTTTAGCAGATGTGTACTGAGAAAGAAACCCGTTGACGGGCAGATGTTATGAATCTATTATCAATATACCGTACATCATGCTGTATGCAGGACACGCCGATGTGGAATGAGATGAAAAAAGAAGATGCAGTGCAATCATGCTACTTTTTCCAGCACTTTTTAATAGAGAACAAGAACCACTTTAATTTCTTTCCACAACGTAGCTTTATGTGTCTGATGATGAGATAGTGACGTGCATGGTAGCCTTAGCCACCATTGCATCGATTTGTGTGAAAGGATGAACGCCTGCTTGTTTTCTAGAGCGACAGAGTGGTTGGTCAAAATAGAGAGGCTGCATAGTCCGATCAACCTTAACTTTATAAGGCATTTTGTTAGGTGGTCCTGTGTAGAAAGGTTAGTACCTATCAAAGTGGTCTGAGGAAGGATAAATGGTGAACCAGTAACGGGAACAAACACTTCCAGGGCTCACTGACGCAGGCGGGGAGTGAAAGGTATCCCATGTTGTCTGAACCCACAGAGGAGCTGCTGCAGCACATTCCAGAACTATGCCTTGTCCCAGACAGCAAAGGTATATCCCCGAAAAGTCCCCAATCACTTTTGTTGTACAACCAATCCCCCCGATTGAACCCCTCAAATTACATGTGACATTATTTACACGGTATTTTCAGTAAAAGAAAACTTCCCAAAGTAAATAAGAAATATTAGATTAAAATATTGGTAAAATACCATATAAAAAAGATAGATACCATCAAATCTATTCATATGCACTAAGTATGGGCCAAATGGATCAATGGTTAGAAATTATGGCCCAAAACCTTTGGAGGTAAAGCTCCACCTTGTGTAAGAAACATAAAACCAACCTTTGCCAAAATCACTCAGGTTGCCCCTTGCACTAAAGTCTTTGATGTAGTACAATTTGAATCCAATTTATCCGTGAAATGGTTTTTGAGTTTTCGCGTTAACATGGAGGATCTGCGGCAGACACGGCAGCAATGATAATATACCTGACTTTCTGAGGATATGACCGCTGCGAAGACATTGCAGGTTCTGTCAGAAAGTTGTCAGAAAACACAGTTAATCGCAGGGTGGTTTCCACACCAAAAAGGAACCTTACACATTATTAAGCCTTTGAATTTAATGTTATGGCTGATTGGTGTATGTAAGTTCAGTCCATTCAGCTTGTATACTCAGTAGTAGACGTATGAACACTTCTTAAAATAAAATAACACACCCTTTATTAATCACTATTATCTATACAAAACTCACTGACTTAGAAGACAGTGAACAAATAGACCAAGTAAGTTAATACATTAAGTTAATACTTAATGTATTTAAACACCTGCTGGAGGTTATTTTTTGCCCTAAAGACAAGACTCTAATTGACTTTAATAGGGTTAGACCCTGAGCAGTAGTGAATCTAGAGCACAGACAAAGGCTAGATTTACAGATTAGAAAGCATGCTGACATTTACAAACTGGTATTTATAATCCGTTGAGCCTATGCACTCATACACAGACAAATATTTTCAGACATCAACCATTAAAAATACACATTTAAGCGCATCATCCCCTCACACTTGTTCACACCTACATATCTTATCTTACTCTCCAAAGGCCATAAATTCCCGGTGCCCAGTGAGCACTGGCCACACTTTGAGAGCTCCAGGTCTCTGACAATCCAAACAAACCGACGAGGCATAAAATATGCTCAACTGTCTCTACAATTGACAGCCACCCAGATAGCAGCCGATCACTGTCAACAGCCGTCTGTCTGAGGAGGACCTGTGTGACCGCTGAGTGCTAAAAATACAAATTTGTGTCGGTATAGTATACCCTCATAAATCTGTCTCTTGGAATGGAACACTGGGATTCACGGCTCCCAGTCCTTGAAACTCACTCCAGACGAATGCCGGCCACCTCGCTCACTATGCATCAACTGTCCCCAAATCACCATCATCCATCCATCTTATGAGCCATCCATCCCTCTGCCTATCTATCATTAGTCCGCCTGCTTAGTCCCCACGCAGACTGAACAAACTCGTCTCTTCAGTGTGAGGGCTCAGCATGCCATCATGCCTCAGCACGGCGTGACGGCGATGCACAATAACCATAGATAGGAGAGTCTTACGGGTGCTGCTCTGTGACAATGGAAAGCCATCATAGAATCGCAGCTTACTGCATAGAGATGTTAAATAATAAACCAATGTTGAGGTTAGTCACCAATAAAGTGAACTTTGTGACGGTCGACCAAGCACCAGCCTAAAGAGGAGAACCGTATGGTTCATATTGTGCACTATACAGCATCTTGCAGTTGCATGCAGAAATAGCCGTTGCAATAAGGCTGCACAATTAATTTAATTTTGATGTGGATCATGATTTTGTTTAACCACAATGAAGTAACTGAAATAATAAATGTCTGGTGGAGTAAATCATCATCTGTTGTTTGGAAGAAACTCAGATTTACAGCCAGGCATGTTAATCAAGAACAAACCATGTGCAAAGAGTTTTTAGATTTGTGTCTGTGCTGGAAAGCAGCACTCAACTAACTTTTAAAACCACTTGAAAACACTTCATCAACTCAGACGTTTATACCATCAACCCCTGTTCAGATATCGATGCATCAGGAGCAGGAGGAATGGTCTGCGTTTGAACCCCTCAAATAAAAACACGTAACATTTTCACAGGTGGGAAGAGGCCAAACCTCCCCCTGTCTCCCATAAAAACAACTGTGTGAGCAGTAGCAGCGATTACCAGTGGTGTTGCTGTGCCTAACAAGTTTACGACTCCTGAATCCAGACATTTCAAGCCTCCCAGAGTTGCACAGGTCACGCAGAGCCAGAAGGGCCCATATGGACCAGTGAGAGCTGGAAGGGGGTACAGCAATGCCCATCAAGATCCTGGAAGTTGAGGCTAAACTTAGACATCAATCTGCCACATCCTTCACATTTTAACGTGTCAGCAATAATTTGTCTTAACTGTGCTCCGACTGGAATTCTCATATTGGAGCCCTCTTGACGGGGACAAAAGCCGAAACAAGTGTCTATAAGCAGGATACTGGATCTCTACAGCTCCAGCACTGCTGATATATCGCTGAACCTGATCTGTGGGTTCCCGTGGACGGCAGCTGAAAGAAAACATGCTTATGAATAATAACATCATATTGCAATTTATTATATGATTTTGCATTCATATGTTTTTGGTTTCTAACACTGGAGAGGTCAATTAACATTCACCAGTGACTTTGAAAGTTCATATGACAACACATAACTCATGTGTAAGAGCATTCACCAACTTCCTCCGTCACTCTCTGGCTTTCTGCCAGAAGTTACTGCAACAGGTGGACAAAATAAAAAACCAAGTTACCTTTAGTGCATTCCTGGATTTCCCAGGGTTTCTTATGGCAAACAAATGTTTAATGGCTGAAACGTGTGACACGTGAAAATTGCATGTCGCATTGCAAAACAATGTAAATGTGAAACACAGGCAAAAAAGATCTAATCTTTATCAATGTGACAACACATACTCAACATTGCATGGTTTAACATCTCTGATGTCACCCCTTTGATGAACTGGTGACTGATCCAGGGTACACACTGGCTCTGGCATAGTGTCAGCTGGGATAGGCTTTAGCACTTGCATAAAACGGAACAGGATAAGTAGGTACAGATATTGGATGGATGTACAGCATTTGGAGAAGGTGCTACAAATGCCACAACAAACAGAACTTATTAGAAAACACGCTACAAATACCACAATGGAACACAATGGAAGTGTTTCTAGAGGAAACTTAAAAGTTATGCACGCGTCTGAACTAAAATGTAAGTGTTTTGGGGGGTTTTTGTCACTGGGATCCCATGATTCATTTTAACTCATTTCCCAACACGGCAGGCAGCTGACTCCAGTAATGTAAGTCACAAACCGCGGCCAAAACGAGCACGTCTGGATGTGTGCATCTCTATTAAGTGTCCCCTAGAAACATTTACATTGCTTTGTGGATTTGCAGTGCATTGCTATCACAAACTGATTTTTAACAGATGTGTTTCAGGTTAACCATGGTAACATCGGATTATCATTAGTTGTGAAAATATTTCTTAATAAGCCAAAGCCTTCCATCCATTCATTGCATATCCTGGGTCGGGTCATGGAGGCAGCATGGCAAGCAGGTTATTCCAGACGTCTCCTGTCCAGGTCATCCCGGTGAGTTTAAGGTTTTCCTGGCAAAATGGGATATGTAATCCCTCCAGAGAGATCCGGCGCTACCTTTGGGTCATGTCCCAGTTGGACATACGCAAAAAACCTCCGAAGAGAGGCATCCAAAAAAAACAGCTCCACTCTCAATTCAGTACAAAATATTAAGCAAATTTAAAGTATGACCTGATGATGTTGGTGAATGGAAAGCCAGCAAATGACCAAAGCAATTTACTTCACTTTGAGTTCAACATGAACGTTATGGATAAGGAAGGGTCATATATTCATAAATGAATACAGAACAGGTTGAAATCTCTGGACCAGCACTAATTGAAAATATTGTAATTTTTTTTCAGTCCATACTCATTGGTTAAAGTAAATGGCGAGAGGATTTGCGGAGATAAATTAATTTCAGTCAGCAGTGGGTAACAGTGCACCACACTGTCTTAAGCAGATAGGCTGTATTTCACAGTAGTGGTCCCGCTTTGCTCATCCACCTCGTTGGGGAATGCATGAACCAGATGCAACTGTCAGAGGAGGATGAGGAGAGGCCTTGGATCGCGTCAGGTAAGTTTGGACCTGAGCCTCACTCTTGGTGTTGGGAAACATCTCAGCCTGAGAGGAATAATGTGGCAGAGCCCTCAAGATTTGCATTGCGTCAAATTTAACTGGTTTTATCTGTTCTACGTTAAAAATCCATGCTGACATCTGTCAGGTCAATGTAGCACTACTTCTCAGCGAGTATAAATGCTAATGGAGCCTGAAGTAACACATTTGGGATCAGTTTGTTTTTGGCATTTATCATTCACCTGATTTCAGCTTCAGCCTTTTGCTTTTCCTGGTCTTGGCGGGATTATATATCTGGCCTGGAAGCACCTTAGAATCCCCTGTGACGAGCTGGGGAGCACTACTGGGGAGAGGCAGGTCTGGAATATCCTGCTTGGCCTGCTGCCCCCACGACTCGACCCAAGATAGCGGAAGAAAAACGGGTGGATTGATCGATGGATCATCATCCTCATCCACTGTGCTTTGTAGACCCGCAGGATGTAGTACTGCACACTGGATAGATTTTTATCCTCAGCGAGGCCCCGCCCTTGTGGTCAGAGATCGCCCTTTAAAAATACACAAAACCGTCTCTAATGTCCTTCCTTGGCATAAAGGGAGATTAGTCACAGCTTTTTACCACAAATGGATCTAACTTTTACCCAAAATTCAAGGGGGTTTAGTGCCCGCGAGCATGTTTTACCCCCATGTACATGTGATTTTCTAAGACATGTTTAGACACTGAGTAAAAGATATCAGTAACTAAAATCTAAGCTTACACAACATAATCATATAAATCATGGTCAAAGATAAAGCTACATGGTATGAGCCCTTTTGTACTCTCCTGGAACTAACTAACTCTGCTGCTTTGAATAAATCATTTTTTATATTAACATAACATTTTCTATCATTTAGTTAGTTATAGGCTCCAAATTACACCAGACCCTTTTCCTCAGACAACCTTCAGCAAGTCCTGACCAAACGAGACACAGCAGGTCCTGATATTATTCCATTCATTTGGAAGCAAAATTCTCCTTACAATCAAAAGCTTGACTTCTTTCACAAACAATCAAGGGTTATAAGTCAAACGAAACCTACCTAAGAAAGCTGATCTGCAACAAACTAAAAACTCCACATGCATCTCTCTACTGGCCATCGCCTCCAAAACTCTCTTCTTCGAGGGAAAGGATCTACCCTGCCTCCAAACTTTAGAAGTAAAAACCATCACTCAAAAGTGCCATTTAGGATCTTAAAGTATAGAAAGGGAGTGACTCCATCATATTTGCCGACGTTGCAAAAGTTTAAACAGAACAGTTATGATGCACGCATCCTTAATGGTAGAATTCCTGAATAGATTGTCAATGTCATCGCTATTATGTATGAAAACTCCTTGTTTTGTCCAGAGCCTTGATGGAATCCGTTAAGATTCCCAACAAAGCCTGGAATCCTTAAAGGTGACACGCTCAGCCCCATCCTTGTGCTGGATTTTGTCTTCCTACAACCAGTTCATACATTCAATGTCACTGGTCCTCCCTATGCAGATGATGTTGCATTAATAACAGAGAGTAAAGCTTTAGCTCAGAAAATTTCTACTTCCTTCATCGAAGCAGCAATAAGAGCAGATCTCTCGCTAAATCTACAGCAAGATGATCGTCTGAAAATCAACGAGGACATATCCCACCTGGCTATTAAATTTATGAATGTTACAAACATCAAGCAGGCTTACTTTAAGCATCTTGGCTCCTATGTTGTTGACAGGAATGAGGATTATCTCTCCAGAAGGGTACAGGCACGGAATGCCTATAACAAACTACTCTAAATCTGGAGGTCTGACATGGGTTGGACACAAGGCTGTTTATTTGTTGTAAAAACATGTCCGGGAAATTGAATCCAACCAAAGAGAAGATCTACAGTTACCTGCCAACAATAACAACTGCAGCTCATCAAATAGCAATCTGTGCTGGTCACTGCTTTTTGTAAAAAAATACTACCATTTATCTCGGTTCCACAGAAAACATCCGTGTTTTTCTGAAAGTAGATGCACACTGATCCACCCACAACATTTAAATAGTTAACGGTTCTAAGGATCTGGCCGATTGCTGTAAATGAATGATTTGTCATGGACACAGAAGTGAGAAATAATGGGTAGTAGTTCATTCTATGTGGACCATAAGGCCACTGACAGCCACTCCAAATCCATGAGTTACAATCCAGAGGGCAGTGCTCGCAAAAAGCAGCTCTTTAGGACTTAAAAAAACCAAGAGAAAAGCAAAACCCCAGAGGCACAGACAAAACGAGTGGAGTGTTCTGAACAGTAAGCAATTGTTCGACTTGCCTATACACTTACATTCAGGATGGAGACTGTATTTGAGTAGGCACAGGAACTAAGATGGAAAGAAAACATTGACATGCCAATTAAGTCTGTGTGGGATCCCTGTACAAAAACATAGAAAAAAACAGGAGCTTCATTCTGACGTATTTCATTGCTTTGACTGTAGTCTCCAGACTTTTAGATAGACTGGAGACGGTGTTGCCGGCTTATCAAAGTTCTCACAACCACATGACTGACACGTCTCATTTGTGTCCGTCGTAAATCCTGACAGACATGAGTCTCTCCAACAGACCAATTACAGGATTTCAAATTGCTACACTCAGAAATATATTATTGAGATCTGCACTAAAGGCCAGAGGTCCAACAGACAGAACTGGGTAGTTATTCATGCAGCATGAAAGGCGTCAGCGAAAGGGTTCAGCGACAATCAGCACGGAGGAAGGAGCGTACGTTTATTTCTTCAATGTTTTTATTTCATAAAACTGTGCGCTATGTGGGACACGACCTATATTCTTCTGCTTCTTTCATCAGCATCTTTCAACCACGGTCACATATTCAACGCATCCTATTGATCGTTGCAGTTTCCAGTAACGATCATCTTGTGCGCACAAGATGATTTACTGATTTACTTTTAGAAAAGTAAGAATGTTGAGTTAGAAACTCCATAAGGATAACGAGTTCCGTTTGGTTTAACAGAAGCTATGTCAATTAAGGATTGGATTGGACTAAATGCATCAAGTACCAGCTGTAAGTCGGATAGCATTATGTTATTTATGCATGCTTTGCATTTAAAGGATGCTTTGAATATTTGCATATTTACATCAGAATATGATATCATTATTCTGTAGCAGACAGTTAGTTACAGTTACTTCAATATATCTGTGCTTTACGAGGCACATAGAACTGGACAAATTAGACGTCACCTGACTTAATGAAACAACAGTCTCTTACAGTCATAGTTGTGCTACAAATAAAAGATACACTTCTGGTATGCAAAATATTTATTTTGAATTGACTTAGAATCGATTATGTTTCAAGGTTTATTTCATTTTTTGATTCATCCTTTATTTTATTTTGACAGAGTATAAAGGGTTTCTTCTTTGATCTAGCAGGGTAACCCTGTGAATGATTGTGAGCTGATCCACACCGACACCAGTGATGACAGACACCTTCTCCACTTAACCAGCCAACTCCTCATTCTTCCCTGTTGTTTCGTCCTGCTTGATGATGTGCTGCCAACACCATCTACCGATCGATCCTGTTTATTTTTTCTTTTATAAATAAGCTTGGATTGGCATCCCTTCAAAGTGTGGCGTGTATTCCATATGTCATATCTACCGGGAGCACCTACCCCTGGAAGGGAGAGAACTCATAACTCCAACCACAAAAGTTCAACCATTCCAACAATAATATTTAAATTCAATGACAGCAGTTTTGATTTATACTCAATTATCCAGATGTTTTTAAATGATCGTTTGGCTCGCAGGAGTAGATTTTCATTCCAAATGGCTGGAAAAGTTAAGAAAATGTCAGCAGAAAGTGATGAGGACAATAAATCTCTCAACCCTCGAAAGCTACTGATGAATTTGATTCCTTAAAAACCTCAGACAGCAAGGTTTAATGCAGAAAAATTGTTAAAATATCTTTTCAAAATTGATGCTTGCAGATCTATAATTCCATTATTAACTACACTGGCCTCAGAACAATCCTATATGTCTCCTGAGCTTGCTCTCATCCATTTCCCAGCCCTCATGAAAGTTTTGTGGAACTTGCTCAGTACATGGATATTTTTAAAAATAAGAGTACTGAGCAAGTTTGAGAACTCCTTGCAAGTGTCAAGAAAAAAAGTCAAATTAAATCAGGTAGTTTATGCTTAATTAATGGAAATGGAGAAAAAAGCCCTTTCTTGTAATGTTAAAGATAGTGAAATAAAAATCCTGGAACTGCCCCTTTGTCCGGCTTCACTTCATAATAGAATGGGATCTATCATCCCTGATGCCAAAGCCTACCATATAGTTTCATGAAATTACATCACATAACTTTAAACTGTAATCCTGAAAACATACAAAGCAACAAACAAACAGGCGTCAAAGGAAATATAATATTCTTGGAGGAGGTAATGATAATTCAATGCTATCCGTGAGGGATCACAGTGTTGTGTATGTTAACGATGGAGAAGCCATCAAGGCCAAAGGAGAGCTCAGAGGGCTTTCTGTCTTGATTAAATATCAATGTTGCATGGGAAACACACAGAGTTGACAGAGCAAAAGTGGAAATGAGTTCTTCCTCCAAAAGATTTCAAAAGTAATTAATGTGAATCCGCTTCACTGAATACACAGAAAACCACGAGCAGGCCAACAGAGCTTTGTTGTGTTTTCAGGGAATATATTACATGCAGTGTCATAATTTCAAATATGACTTAGATTGAGATGTCAGATCTTAAGCATTTGAACCAACGAAGCAAAAATTTGGTCCAGATCTCCATTTCATTCTTCCACATCCTGCAGGAAGTGCACTCACTCTCGTGCTGTGCTGCCCTCTGCTGCTCACAGTCTTTACTACAGAAGGACCACACCTTCCATGACATGTCAGGGTTAGATTTCACCTTCAGGTAGGATTAATTTAAGGGTTCTGACGTGGTTAAATCAATGATTTGGTTAGTAAATAGAAAAATGTCTTGATGTCAAAAGCATGTAACAGTATTGCAGCAGATTCCCCCCAAAAATGACCAAACAATTCCTACCATCCATTCATGATGTTAAATGGTTATAACAGAGCATTTCTTCTGTATTAAAATCTAAACACATTGGGAAACCAGTGGCATTCAGGAAAGACTGGATGGCAACTGAAAGCAGAAACTGAAGTGACTGCTAACCCATTAAAAAGACTTGTATGGGCGTCCCTGAGGAACCCCTACTGTAGAACTCACGAAACGATACCAACGAGTTATGGTCTCCAAAAGGGAGGGAGATGATCGAACACCAGGGCCGAGAATGACGACAGCAAAATCAACCTGAATGTTGATACAGGTCCAATTTGTGGACAAGGAAGGATCAATGCACACTGTCACTGTCTCCGGAGACCGAGGAAAAGTATCTCTGAAGATGAGGATTGAGTAACAGCTGATTGCAAACGGGGTTATTAGCTTGTTTGTTTGGGGATGGACCTAATATTACATCTATCAGTGGGGACAGCACACCACTGGAGACCTGCAGACTGCCGAGGTTTAAAGGATAAGGGTTGAGACATTAGGTGAATTTACATGAACAGCCTAATTCCTAATAGATTCGGAGAAGTCACTTAACTGGAAAGAAAATGCTGCATGTTAACACCCCTGTCCCAAAGAGATTTCATTCCTTTCCAAAGGGGAAGTCTAAGTCCTTTCAGAAAGACATACCGAAAGGCAAGCGCTGCATTTAAACAACTAGTTTCGGAATGATACCTGGTGAGCGCTGGCAGGCGACGCTACTCATGTGCACGATGCATTTAATGATTTAGACCACATCAAAGAGAGATTAACTTTTTAAAGCAAACCTTCAATAAATCTTGTGGGGAAGTAAGAAACTCTATTAACACTTCCTAGAAAACCCGTCAGGAATCGTAACAGACTGAATCTGTGAATAAATTAAAAAGCGCAGGAAAACTTTAAAGACACCAATTTGATGTACGGCAACTTATGCGTAAATCCTACGACAATCAAGTGGATCAGAACCACTGACTTCGCATGAATGAAGTACTTAAGGAGCTGGGAGAGGCTCCAGCCCCCGGGACAATGGATTAATTAATCATTCTAGTCCTGATATCCCATTCTCTTAGTCTGGGTTAACTTCACGTGTTATGCAACAATGCCATTTCAAGTTACGTTGGTTGATTGATTAACGTAACCTTTCTGGTGAATTTATCATGGCCTCACTAATGGAATATTAGATAATGTCGTAATGTTATAACCTTCGTCAGATAAACCATTCAGAGCAAAGGCAACACATTTCCTCTATCCTTCTCTTTCTCCCTCCCTCGTGTCTCTTGTAGAGAAGTAAACATGAGTTAGTATCTACTGTTTCTTCATTAAAAACATCCCAATCACAGCAAAAACAGCCTCGATCACACGATAGACTGTTGGGAGCTGTTGGGAGCTCATCCCATTGATGTGTCGGCGCATGTAAACACAATTTCCGAATAGACCTCTGCTCATGTGAACGTTCACTACAAGAATTCCCTTTGGGATGATTTTATTCTGAAAGGAGAAAAGTCTCCATGTGAACAGTGTGATCAGTGTGTACCCAACTTTCACAGTAGGTGGCTGTGAAAGTATGGTACACACTGATCACATGTTCCCCAGAATGCTGTTACATGGCATCTATAATGTACTCAAATCTAAACCTTCTGTCAATTAGGGCGATTTAAGTGTTCTATTATTGCTCTTCTTAATTCCATTATAAACTTGTATTAGATGGAGCAGTCAGCACACAACAATTGTACCACTTTGTCCATTTATCTCATCTCCTGATTAACTGTAAGTGGTAACTGGTAGTGGACATTAAAACACAAATGAGGGAAGGAGAACCCGGCTCATCCAACTAACAGTAACAAAGCTTGAGGCAACTTATGTGAAGATGAGATCATATTAGCTGTATGTAGACATAATCAAACACCCTGGATCTCAGACTAATGGACAAACGGAAGCTGACTCCAATCTACAAATAAGGACTTGACAGCCTCAATAAAGTTGTGCTATTCAAAAAAAAAAGAAATGCTTTAAATACAGAAATGGAGGATATTTGTTGTAAAGGGAGCAAAACCTTCTCCTGCATCATTTTCATTATAAAATAATTTTTATATTGTCCTACCGTACACCTTCCTGCCACACAGAGGGAGGAATCGTTCTGCCCACACGGAGTCCCATCAACCACCCTGTCTGATTGTTGAACGTAGAACCTGAACCCTACGGCCCGGCAGTTGAGCTCACAATGCTGATCCCCAGGAACTGAAAAGGACATTTAAGGAGGTAGTGAATAATTCAAAACAAAATCATATATACTTGCATTCTGGTGTAAAGGGATAAAGTAGCAGTTGTTAAAAACACACCATGGACAAACACAATCCATCAGTGTATAAATAACTCTGATCTAGATGCAGCCTCACATATTATTATTTTTAATTGAATATACAGGGTAACATGTCACATATAAAATCCTGATTCCAACATGTGCTGGGACTCTGTCCAAAATTTTAATAAAACAAATTGTAATGATTTACACTTCATACTTGAATTCTAATAGATATAAAAATATTCAGTATACAATCAGGTAAATGTAATTATAAACCCAGACTCATATTGAATTTGTTAAGCAACAAAGCAACCCATTGGGACAGAAATAAACAGGTTCATGTTGGTATCATGATTGAGTATGAAAGGTACATTATCAGGAGGCTCAGTCGTTCACAAAAAAAGGATAGGAGGTTCACTGCTTTGCAAATAAACATATAAGTGAACAGTCAAAACGTTGCAGAACAATATTTCTTAAAGGACAGTTGTCATCTATAATAGTTAACATGATATAAAAAATCTGAGATTTTGAGAAACCTCTGAGCATACGGAGCAAGTCTAAACAACCAAAAATTGAATTCTGGTGACCTTCCCTCTGGAGAAACTGCTCTAAAATACAAAAACTTTGTGTAAGGATATCAATGTATGGGCTAGGGAACAATTCTGTAAACCATCGCTGCACATATAAAGCATCCAGAAACACTCTATCCTTCTCTCTATCTCTTCTCGATACAAAGTTCCAAAGCCGGCACTCTTGATGGTATAAGAATAGTTAGTGCACTTGTATAACACTTGTGAGGTACTATTAACACTACAGGGCACAGTTTGGGATGAAACAACAATTCAGATATCTGCACAAGCAGCTTCATAGTAATAAAAAAATAGAACGGTCTCGCCGCATAAATCTGTCTCATGGAAAACATCTGGTTCACTTGAAATACCACCATGAAG
Organism: Lophius americanus; assembly: GCA_037951165.1. NCBI lineage: Eukaryota > Metazoa > Chordata > Actinopteri > Lophiiformes > Lophiidae > Lophius > Lophius americanus. The sequence continues at coordinate 8,987,344 of JBBDHG010000014.1, forward strand.
TTAAATATGGAGCAAAATCAACAATTAATATGCTCCATGCCAAAACATTTACAGGGTGTTGTCAAAAGAAAATGTGATGTTACACAGGGGTAAACATGCCCCCCTCCCAACTTTTTGAGATGTGTTGCAGGCAGATAAAAATTACATTAAGTTGAATCATTTTGAGAATCTCTCTTTTGGTTTGGTCTATATTCATTTGAACATTGTTAAAAAAACTGGAGTTCCTTAATCTAACAAAAAAAAGGATTTATTGTTGCTTAATACAGATGAGCTGTGTTAATTCGTTTAGAACTTGTGTTTAAGAATTAAAGAGGTATTCAGAAAGTTTCAGATAAGTTCAGTTCAAATATTCATTTTTTAATTAATACCTAAGATGCCTTTGTTTATTTGAGGACGCAAGAATATGAGATATCAAAACATATAGGGTTAAATTTGCACCGGGGTGCTTTTTCTATTAAATGCTAACAAGCCCTACAACCAGGTATTCCTTAAACAGATGTACAAGATGTTTAAGCGCTCTTCTAGATGAGTGTTGAAAAATCCAGGGTCAACTGCTTATATTTGCCTGAAGTTATTTCATTTTTGCATCTGCATGACCCTTCGCTAAATGCAAGCCCGAAGACAAGATCGGAAAATATACATTTGCCTGACAGGAGGTTAATCCGGAGGCTGTGATGTACATTAGCCCTCCCAGGACATGTTTTGACAGTTGGCTGGATACTTCAGGTGAGTAAGGTCAGGAGCCTGTATGAATGATCATTCATCAGTCAGCCGACCGACAGGTGATTTAATGCAGCACCTACCTCACAACACACCTTCGGTCAGAGGTCAGGCAGCTGAAGGTGTTCCAGACAACAGAAATGAGACTGACTGTGAAGTATGTGTGTTTCACTGAGTGTTAAGTACTTTTTAGATGAACATCCTGGATATCTCAGATTTGTGATCTATCTGGTTATCTGGTCCTTCTAAAAACATGGGCTTTGAACCGGGTTTATCTTTTTGCTTTGACTGCTCTGTTTATCTTTTGACCTCTTTAAAACAAATGCTTGAGGTTTTTGGTGTGATGCAGGAATGGAAATGTTGGTATGTTGCTTAGTGGGTCAGTCTAAGGCTATGTTCACACTGCAGGAAATATATCGGACAGATCTCATACCTCACACTCCATTACATAACCATGCACTTACAATAATTATTATCATCTGATTTCATATTTGAATTAGTAGGGTGGTGGGATTGAACGCATTGCCTTAAGTATGTTGTGCTCTACCAAAACATGTAAAGATCATTAAAGTGGGAAAAAAATGGTGGCACTAACAAAAACAACCCGTGCAGGAAGACATGGCAAAGTCCATATTCCCTTTGCCGATGATAGTTTGGTACTCTGAGTGCTCTCTTGGTCTGACCAATGTATGCCTGTCCAGAAGGGCATGCGAGTAAGTAGACCGCTGATGTTGTGGGTGAGGAACTTGAAATGTTTCAGTCATATATTTATTCCAGCAGCTCCTTCCGTAAATTATACATGGAATCTAACCACAACACCATCCACTTTCTGTGCTTAACCATCACCAAACACTAGGACGGAAGTATACTTACCTCCATCTACAGGAAACCCATGCCACTACAACAGTACCCCCCCGAAGACATTTAAAACAAAACATACCCAAAGGACAGTTTTTACGTCTGAGGAGGAATTGTTAGCAATTGGATGAATTTAACCAAGAAGCAGAAGAGATGAAATCCAGATTCAGTGCAAGAAACTTACCCCTGGTTGTAATAAAGAGAGCATATGATCATGTTTACTCATCTCCTAGAGCTGATCTACTCCAGCCCAAAAACAGAATCTCCATCAACAGAACATAATAAACACACGATGGCATATCCTGCCAGCATAACCATGATTACGTGAGATCACTAAGAAAACTCCACTCTTTATAGGTACTACTACTACGAATGCGGAAACTGCAACCACTGCCAGAACACCACAAACGTTAAGCTCTTCACCCACCCACACATGGGAAGAACATTTCCAATTTATGGACTTTGCCATGGCCAAACATTACCAAGAAGCCAAACATGGCCCTCCAGCCACTTTACACTTCATTGGACTGGAGCATGTGACTATCCCAACCAGGGGGGGTAACTTACCCAAGTTACTCACTCAGAGAGAGATGTATTGATTCTCCACACTAAACACCATCACACCTGCTGGACTGAAGGATGACTTTAATCACCCTTCAGTTCAGGGCCACTTTATATTTCACTATTTGATTAACTTTGATGATGAACGGACACATCAATGACATTTTCTGCTGTTCTCCAGCTTGTTTATAAACGATGGGCTTATATTTAGTCATTTGATTCTGATGAAGCCAATTCTGATGGAATACAGGGGTCTATATCAACCCTAATGTAAAAAAAATGATCTCATGTACAACTCGCATGTAAGGATTAACGTTAACAGTCTAGAAAAAAAGATCAGATTTGAGAAAAAGAAATCTGCGTCACTTTCAACTGCATTCTGGTGAACCTCTAATACTCAGAATCCAAGAACTCCAGTTCCAGCAGGTTCATTTGAAGTGGATAGAACCGCCATCAGTTAGTTTATCTAAGTTTTGGGAACACATACTAAGATGAGGGGCCTGTTAAATAGTTCCTGCTAAGCGTTAGCATGTCACTCTTTTAATGGAGATCATGTTGCGACAACCCTGTAATCTGTGCATAGCATATTTTCAGTTTTATCCGTAAAGGCTACCATCTCCTGTCATTTGACTTCCTGCTCTCACTCCCTTGATCATACACACCTGCTCCCAATTACACATCTGCCCCTGGTTATCAAACCCTCTCCAAACACTAACCCGCCAGATCGTCTGATCATCCAGCCTTTTTTCTTCTCATTCTTGTCTCTGTATCTTTAAACGTAGCTCCATACTCCCTGCCTGGGGATGTTTGCATATCTCACTGCCTGGTTTATCAGGAGAGACGTTTTAGATCTTCACTTGATGTCCCGCAGCTGCTTCAGCATTTCTAATTGAAATATTGCACATGCTATTCATTTAAAAGTTAATTTCCCACTTTTATCTTTATGTTTTACATTACTTGCACGTGTTATTCTTGCCGCCTTTGTGATTGATGATCGGTTTGAACTGTTAGCCTTCCCTCCCCCACGGATTTCATCTTTCAGTTTCTTAGTTAGTTTGTCTTCATACCTTGCATGTCAAGAATCTTACCTTTTCATAATCAGTTATTTTGTAATGTTTGCTTATACTTTGAACCGACCCTTTTTCTGGATTCATGTTTTTGTTGCTTCCTCACTAAAAGAATAAATGGAATATAATAGTCATAATTAAGTTTTTTGTGTGTACTTTTAGCTAAATTAAAACTTTATTTTCTAATGTTTGTTTAGAAAAAGCCCCTTTTATCTCCATGGAGCGGGTCCATATGAATGCCCCCGTGTTCACACAGATGTCTGCAGAGGGATTTCGTGTTTAAAGTTGTAATTGAGTTTTGAAAAATGGAGGATCTTCCTTATTATTGAGAGGAAGAAAAAGCAACAGAGCGCCAAGCCTCTCCGTCCCAAAGCAAACACGAAGTCTCATGAAACTTTTAGATGAAGGATCCACCGGCACTCTGCAGCCGTACAGGGATGGAGGTTGGCAGCATTAGAGAATGCTCAGAATCCAGAATGCCCCATCCCCACCAGGACATAACCGCTTCCCTGAGATCGGGAACTGGGAACACGCCACCTGTCATCCCAGTTAGCAATCACTCCGGAACCATCAACCCTCTTTGGCCCGTCAACTTGATTTCAGCGGGTGAACTAGACGTATTTCTCCAGATTGCTCGTTCCCTGTTCACACTTCCTCTGCAGTGGTGCCTCGGGTCGGCTTGTGAAAAATTCAGGTAGAGAAGTAGAAAGAGAGAGGTCGCAGGGACCCTCCCCAGCAAGATTTTACATAGAGGTCCTTTAAATTCTCCATGGTACCAAAATGACTGAACACAATCTGATTTGACCCAGGTTGTTAGCATTTTGGTCTTTTTAAATTCATGCTAAAACTGGATTCTGCTGAACACTAGGAAGGGATATAGAATATATATATATGCCTGTATATTGTAGACATAATCCCTATATACTGTTATGTAAACAGTTCTTACCCTCATTGAAAGGTTCCCACTCGTACAGTCTGCCCATGAAAGGCTGGTTGTTGTATGAAGAACACTGAACAGCCCTTATGTGTCTACTGGATGGAGGACAGGTCTGAGGATGGACACACACGCACACACGCACACACACACACACGCACACACGCACACAAATATGTTTATTTATATTCCACAGAGGTATGGAATCCAGCAGGTAAATCTGTCTGTAGCTGCAACGAGCTCACATTTGTCATTGTCACTCTCCTGAGCCGCTGATTGACTGCTGCAGTCGATCGTCGCTATTTTAACAGTTTTAACCCTGTGCTTGTAGTTCAAGCTTTGCTGTCAAGTGTAGTTAGATTCCAGTATTTATGAAGGGTTCCCAGGGAAACTCAACCCCCTGACATCTCCCTGACTCCTTTGTCTAAACCAGACCCCACTCTGCTTTACTTTGCTTGAAGATTGGTGTCATCACACATCAGACATAAAACACAGAGCCAGACTCTGTGTGAATTTATTTTAATGCACATGGTGGATTCCATCGCCTTGGATCAGTTAAGCAAAGCCCATCCACACATGTGCACCACAGTTGGGTTTTAAGTGATTAGGCTTCCTGAGCTAATAGCTCCACCAATATGTTCCTGTGTGAGTTGCTAGAAGGAACTATCTAGTGCATGTATGAAAACACTTTAAATTCTAACCAATGTTTCACTCTAAAATGATCTTTATAATGGAGAAAGGCATCATTTTCTGTGTTTGTGGACTAAAACAAGAGGGATTTCAAAAAACATGATAATAATCTCCACTGACCATATAATATTGATTGATGTTTAAAATATTTAAACTAACCTTTTAACACCAATTGATTTGTATATACACAATATTCTAAGCATGTGTAAAGGAATAGAATATGTGTAAGGTGTTTCGTTATTCATTTCTTTCATAAATACAAACTAAGAATGAATTAATGTAAAGATCTATCAAAAAATTATTTAAATGAATAAAAGACGACAATGAGCAGAATCGGTGATGTTACCCATCCCTCAGATGCTTACACCACACTAACATTCTAAGAATAATGACAAGAAGTAGATTTGCTCACATCACTATTGCAGATCCTGTAGTGAGCGTGCTCCCCGGTACAGAAGGAGTTGGGTAGGGGGTTGTAGGGTCTCTCTTGATGGTGCTGGGCTCCAAACATCTGGCTGCCTGATCTACCATCTTGGTGAACCTGGGCCTGGTTGACTGAACCAGGCTGGTAGAGGGGGGCCCAGACTTGGTTATTTTGAGTCCTCTGTTCCCTCGGCTGTGTGTAAGGTCTGCTGTAGCGAAAGACGTTGCTGGAGGGGTCAAGGTTGTTTGACCCGTGGTCTCTGGTGGTGTGGTGGTAGGCTTCAGCTGCAGCAGAGCGTCTCTGTCTGCGGGTGTGCGCCATCCCAGAGCCCTGAGCCGTATCCGTCTGCAACGGAGCAACGTAGGGAGGTCTACCGTAACCGTACCTCCCAGGAATTATGTGAGGGACCCTCCTGAGGAAAAAAACAAAAACTGAACAAATAACTTTTACCAGTTTTCATGTCCATTTCCGGATGTCCCTGCTATAAAATAATAAATCCTTTTATCATTCACCTGTCTATATACACTCATACCCTCCTGAAACTAACAAATATTTGCAAAACAGATGTCAATTTCATCTTTAGCTAGATTTCCTCCTTTAGTGAGGAAACTGTTACAGTCGTTCATCCATATCATGACTTTTGATAGGCGTCCAGATCTCAGTAGCAGAATTTTCAGAGCCTTTGTCCTTATTTTTCTTCTTAGACTCCAACTCAAACAATCTCCTCTCATTCAGCTGTCAGTGCTATTTGTTTAAAGGAAAGCACAACAGGAAGGGGGTCACAAAGCTGCCAGGCACAAGCCAAGTCTTTAACTCCATCCATAAAAGATTAGCTTTTGAAGGGCAGTCAGAAGGCCCACAGTGGTGGCTCCAAGGAGCCCCTTTGAGAGCAGGCTGCTCAGCATGCAGCGCAGGCACACAGGCTCTTTAAGGACGTAAAGATCTCCACAAAGACTGGAAGACTGGAAAAGTTCCCAATTGGCCCTCTCATGATACTCACAATGCTTCCAATAGATGTACTCCTTTTTCCACAGCATTTTAATAAAGCGTAAAATATTTGGATTAAATAATTATTGATAATAAATTATGTAACGTGGGTCGACAGCAATCTAAATATGTCACTGAGATCGGAGGCTAAAACAGCATTGGCGCTATTTCAAACTATTGGCTACTCCTTCTCCAATGATATCCACAACCTGTCTCAAGCCTTGTGTTGACATTTGTTTTTAATATGATATTTTCCTCTTATCTATGTCAGCAGTTTCTGGGCCAGTAGTGTCAAGTCTTTCTCTGACACTTCATCATCACTTATGCATGACATTTGTGTTGACTTGTGAATTCAATAAAATACTCTGCACTCTGGGATCATGTTGAATGATTTCGGAAGAAGGGTGTCTTTAAGTTTGCTTGGATTCTGGAGATAATTTCATTCCACATGCCAGGAACATCTAGAGAGGGCAGGATGGATCCTGGCAAAGACTAACAGCTGCCATCTTATACTACACTAAGCTGCCACTGGAAGATGGGGCTGATGGCTAAGATTCAGTTATCTGATTTTGGTGACTTTCTTTTTATACATTGTAGCATTTTAGTCTTATGTCCTATGTAGAACTCTCCTACTATGCACTATGTGGTCATACGTTGAGCCGTACTTTGGTGTTGTAACATGAAGAAAGGGTCATGCAAGACACATTTTTTGTCATTTAAAATGAATTCTGTGATGTAAACTCAGAACATGGCTAGCTAGGGTGCTGAGGTAGCCTGGTTGAGTAAGGCAGACCTTACTACTTGATCTCAATAAAAAATAACAGCATTAAAAAATCAATTTCTACAGTAATTTCCACACTTTGTTTCTTTTGTACTTCAAAACCAATCCCAAAACCCCTCATTAGACAATGGAGTACCTGTGTCCACCAGGCCGGCTGTGCTTCTCCTCCCTCACTTCTCCTTGACTGCTGCTGTTGGAGGACAAGCCTGTGTTGCGGAGCAGGGGAACAGTCGGCCGTAGGGCTGAGATGATATGGCCCGGTTGGTGGGATTGAAATCCAGCTCTTCTGGAGGGGTAGTGGGCTTGAGTGTAAACAGGCAGACACGGTCTGCTTTGCTGTTGTACTCCTCTTCCACAGGTCTGAGAGCAGGATGACCAGGCCCCCCAGGCTCCCCAGGAGCCATGAATCTCTCCATGCTCAGCCCTGAACTCCTGTTGTGGCTCTGCCCTCTGAGTAACCTGTTCGAAGAGGAAACAGCGACGATTAGCAACACCAAAGAGGGAAGAAAAGTGGGATAAAGCCACACAAAGTGAATGCCAAGTGTTAATTCAGAGCCTCCATCAATGAGACTTTAATCTCTCCAGACTTGCCGGAGCTCAAGTTAGTGACCTCATCTCATCAACGGGACTATCCTGCCCCCCTACTTCCCACTGCTTCTCATGAAATAGACCTCTGTTAATGGTAACACAAACCTGATTTAGCTGATTAGGGGGTGTCGGTTAGGGGCCTCTCCCCTATTGGCCATGTGTATTTCTAGCTGTTGGCTCTGTCCTTTTATATAGCTTTGACAGCCACGTTTGAGGAACCTGCCAGGAGCAACCCAATACCAAACCGGCTTTATGCGTTGAGCTGCATAGAAGTCCTGCTCTTCAAGAAGCACTCTGTCTCCACCTACAGTGACCTCTCTGGGCAAACACATGGTTGTAGTAAAAGCTCAGCTGTCTGTGACTTTTTGTGGATGGAAAGTGAATACAGAAGCAGCGAAGACAGTTGGCGGTAAGTTCCTCTCCTGTCAATCAGCATATGAGGTTATTCAGAGAGACCTCGAATCCAAGCCCCCCACCGCTTTCAGCCTGCCTCTGCCTTTGTAACTCAACGCCACTGTCATCTGCCGGGTCAGTCACAGGTCACACAGCTCAACATCCCATGGAGCCTCTTGCGCCAACCCCTCGAGCTTGACTGGATGGTTGATCTGTCAGTCATCTTTAACCATGAGGTGCTTCCATTAGTTCACTCGATAGGGTTCCTGTGGCTCCAAAGGTCCGGAGGGGGTGTGTTGACAACTGAATAATCTCCTCTCTGTTTCACTGCAATCAACAGAATTTTTCACTCATGCTCTCATTACCAGTTAACAGATTAGCACCCTGGTCAGGTTTCCCGTGGGTGGATTTTGGCTATGCTAACAAGACACAGTCATGCGCAACCTCCTCCATTAGACAAGTGTTCCACTAGCCTGATCCAACCATTTCATCAAGCCAATAGATAAAACATAAACTATCTGAGGAAATATATGAGGGTTGACTCCCATTGTGTGCATGAGGGTGTCAGATGTTTCCTCCTGCATCATCTGTAATGCAGCAGCTGCTGCTCACCTTCATGTGATCAGTGGTTTGTTGGCAGTCCAGGGGGCCCGTCAAAAGCAAAAGTAGGTGGAAAGAGACACTGAAGAAAACAGACAGAATTGATTACTGGTTAATACTGGTGGTTATAATGAAGTGGCATTATCGGTTTGTAACCAAGAAAACTGATCAAGAAAAACTGATCAGCCACAACATAATGACTACTGACAGGAAGTTAGAACGACATTTATTATCCTGTTACAGCCGCATAAGTACAAGTTGTACTTGAAATTTAAATGTTGGAAGAATTGAAAATGGGCAATGGTAATAATCTGTGTGACTCTGACAAGAACCAAATACTGATGGCTAAATGACTGGGTCAGAGCATCTCCAAAAACTAGCAGTTTTATTGGATAATAATAATAATAATACATTTAATTTATAATGCACTTTACATTTGGATCAAATCTCAAAGTGCTAAGGATGTTCCCAGTCTGCAGTAGCAGGAGTTAATACCTATCAATGTGTGCTAAATAAGGACAGTTGGTTAACCAGCGACGGGGTGATGGGGGCCCATGGCTCAATGATGTGTGTCAGGATTAACGGCTAGCTGGTTCTGTCTGATCCCACAGATGACCTACTGTAGAAAAAAAACGCTCAATAAGTTACTGCTGGTTCTGATAGAAAGGTGTAATAGCATACTTTACACCACATATATGATGTGCAGACAAAAACACAATATTAGGCAGGCGAATTTAATGTTATGTATGATCGGAAATACATAGTGTTGTAATACCTAGCGTTTTGAACTATATACGTAAACCATAGATCACCCTATCAGGAGCTATAAGAGAGGCGGGGTCAGTGAATATTTTCAAACTGCAGCTGACAATGAATTCTCTTACTGTGTTTTTTAATTAATGTCATTCTCCTGCTGGTTTTATTGTTGTATTGTGTGACTTTTAATTTTTTTATAGAACATCACTCCGGGCCAGCTGCCTTGCATGAAGTGATCCGTGAATAAAGTGTTTTCAAATGCATCCTTATTGTACCTGTAGAAAGGACATACATTGATATGCACCTGTAATTAAATACAAATGAATGAAATATTTCATCCGTAATGAAACCCGATATTACCTGAATATCCAGAGCCAGGCACCCTGCATCGCTGCTGGATACTTAAAGTTGGACACTTTAGTGAAAAAGAGAAGACTATATAAGCATATGTGTGAATATCACTAAAATTCTCAACACAGATATTGTCTGTGAGGCCACAGCTTGCCTACAAGGTGTAAAAACTATCAAAATATAAATTTTGACTAAACTGATAGCTCTGCCTCTGTGCCACAAATATCTCTGCAATGTCAATATCTTAAAACTTGTATTTGCAACTACTTCCTACAGCCAAGACTGACTTACAGAAAAAAAAGAAAAAAGAAAAATGACTTCTTCCCATTTGACCATGTGAGTTGACCTCTGACCTGCGGCTCCTAATGAGGGAAGCCCCCTGCTGAAAAAGTGCAACCCCATTAGACAAGAGGTCTCCTTGGAGAAGGATATTCACCCCTCACCCCAGACTGTATAACTCAGCCCTACTTTGCACCTTGTCTATACTAAGTTGATTGGACCAGACAGCATGGCCAAGAAGTCCTAGACTCCATAATGTCCAAACCAGGAGAAAAAACATGCGGACTACACACTATAACCTCAATTTATTATTATTATTATTATTACTTTTATGATTGTGGTTGATGTTGTTACTATACCATACTATAAATAGTATATGAAGCAGACATACCTGTGGGTTAGTGATGATAAAGTGTAGTAATTGTCTTCTCTACTGTTCCCTCTGACCAGTGGATCCCACTGCACTGTTGCGTTCACGGGTCATCTCCAAGCGCAGGAATCCCAGTAGTTAGAAGACAAATGCAGGTGGAACGGCAGGTCTCACCTCTGGATACGTTGTTTTAAGCCATTTGAGACATAAACCCTCACTCCTGGTTGTGAATCAGATCCTGGCGAAGCAGAAAGTCTGGGTATTGTTCCTCATGGTGATTACGGAGGTTCTACTTCCACGCACAAAGACGCAGAGTGACAGAAAGCTGTAAACCTTCGCAGAAGACTCACAGCAACCTCTGCTACGCCCCCTGCTGCAACACACACGGCCGTATGAGTGTGTGTGTGTTTGTGAGTGGGTGTGTGATTACTTGGGGGTTCCTTCTCCCGCTCCGTGACTTCGTGTCGGTGCTTGGCTGTGTTTGCGTGTAGAAGAGCAGAGCGTTTTCCATACGCTCAGTTTGCGAGAGCTCGTATCTCTCTGTCATTCTCCTCTCTCACAATGGAATGTCCATATCGGAGCCACAGGCAGGTAAATGATCTCATTTACCAACTGAAGTGAAGCCAAGGCTCAAAGCTGCACCTGGAAACTTTGTAAGATCAAAATCCTGAGACATGAGCAGCATTTGTTCAAGTGCTGTTTGAAAGACTGGCTGCTCTCTAATGGTTTAACGTAAGACAAAAGTACATTTATCTTTATGAGGATTATTTTTATTGGATGAACTTTAAGAGTGTTATTCCTGTTAGCAATCATAAAGAAGGTCATTCGTATTTCAGGCTTTAAAATTAAGGGTCCCCCAAGGCTCAGCCATCCCCTCTTATCCAATCCAGGTATATGCAAAGTTACATTTATATCCTTGACCATAATTAACGGTGCAGATAACCCTATTCAACGAAAAAATTTAAATCTGATGAGTCAAGAGTTTCATTTTGGATCTGAATATCATATTAAACATTTGTATTAACCTTTGATATGAAAACAAATGGAGATTACAAGGTTAAAATCATCATATTATGAGAAAAATTATATCATTTTGCAAGAAAAAAGTCTGCATTTGTCTGACGCCACAATCTTCTTATAAAATTAAAATTTATTTATCAGAATAAACAGGGGATAAAGTAAAGATTACTAATTATTTCAAAATATAATATGTCATTTATTACATCAGAAAGTCTTTGGCGCTCAGTCGGAGAAATTGTGATTGAAGGACTTCTGCCCCAAGCATCAACAAAGCTGTATCCCCACCTGGAGTGCATACGGGATGACGGTGCCTCAGTTGGAGAGCGGTTGTCCATTTATCTGAAGGTCCGTGGTTCAATCCCTGGCCACTGCAGTCCACATGTCAAAGTGTCCTTGAGCAAGATAGTGAACCCTAAGTTGTTCCCAATGACTGTTCCATTGGTCTGTGAATGATGGTGTGAATGGTTACTTCTCCTGATAAGCAGGTGGCGCCTTGGATAGCAGCCTCAGTCGTCAATGTATGAATGTTTGGATGAATGGGTGAATGCTGGCTTGCATTGTAAAGCGCTTTGAGTGGTCTAGAAAAGCACTATATACAGACCATTTACCAATTAGTGGTGGTGGCTGATGACTCTGCGGAGAATGATTAATGATCAGATTGAAGGATCTGCCAGGTCTAGGCTGATATCAATGGATACCTCTAGAGAACACCTGATTTAAGTCAATACCCCCAGACCGTGAAGCACGTGATTTAGACTGAGCATGTCTGCAGACTGAGAAGTGACTGGCTCCAGTGTGTGAGAGGATTGTCTTTTTCTGACTGAACCTACACTAGGACTTCATCTTCATAATATTATAACATTATTAATGTAAAATCATGACTTGATTCTTGTAATATTATGACTTAATTTGGGGGAAAATACAATTTTCAATTCTCAATCGTACCAACCTCCTAAATATACTTGATTTTTTTTTCTTTCTTTAAGATCCACACATGCAAATTGGTTTGAAATGACAAGCAGAAATTATATCCCTGAAAAGTCAGTGATATTATGGAATCGTCATCGTCGCAGCTGTGTCCATGTCATCTGTGTCTGCCGCAGATCCTTCGTGTTCACATAATAACTCAAAATCAATATCATGGATCATTTTCAAATTTTATACCCCCTTAGACTTTAGTTCATGGAAGATTTGGATTGATTTTGGGAAAAGGTCGGTTGTGTGTTTCCGACATTAGGGGGAGCTTTATCTCCTCAATGCCGTGAAGAAAGTGGAGATGGTTGCAGACTTCAGGACACACACCCATCCCTCTGTGTGGCACCCCATCATCATGGAGTCCTTTCGATTCCTGGGAACCATCATCTCCCAGGACCTTCAGTGCACTAAAAAAAACAATGAATAGAAATATTCTAGTGGAAGGAAACCAATAATGTTAATAATTTGGTTATGTTTGGTTAATTTGGTTGGAGTGACGCTTGAAATGCCCAATGTGGTTTGTATAGAAAGTGAAAAGTATTGGTCTACTTCTCTATTTAGCCTGTTTAATCCGTTGGAACAAACAGTCTGTTCACTCATCCATGTGTTTCTATACAAGATGCAATATTTCTCAGTATATAGCTACAACCCTCAACGACTTCCCTTACTGGTGCAGATATTGATGCTGCTCATGAATTTGCTGTCTAAGCCCAATGTTTACACAGCCTTCACAGCCTCCAATTAAAGCACCATTAATGAGCCACTGTTCCGGATGACCCACTGAAGGCCTCTTAAAGGGAGATGTGGAGAGGGGTCGCTGTTGTTTGACACCAGACAAAAGCATGCATTGTCTTTTGGTTGTGCACTGTAAAACATTGACTGACATATTTGCAGAATTACATTCATCGATCAGATATACAATTAGAGCCAATGACAGTTGATAATGACAGTTCAGGTATCGCTGATTATTTTGGCACCTGTCAGTTGGTGGGCCATAATTTCACGTGTGTGAAGCAGTAAAAATGGGTAAACTTGAAATCCGAGCGACTTTGATAAGGGCAAAATTGTGATGGCTAAATGATTGGGCCAGAAGTTGTTAAGGAAAACTGGTGAACTGGCAAGAGGGTCGTGTGGCAAAGGCTCATTAATTCAGTGGTTTTGAGGAGAGAATGTCTTTATGGGTTAGAAAAAGGGGGATCAAGTGGTTATAATGGTAAAATATGGCTTCTGGATATATAATATATTAAAAAAAAGGAATAATCTAATTCACATCTAATATGCTTTGTCGTTGATGTCAGATTTGATGTTGGTTTAAGTAAAATAGCTCTGAACATACTGGTTTTATTTGTGTATGTTCCACAATAAACAATGTACTTGGTTCATTTCAGGAGAATCTAATAGTTGCTCCTTTGAGGTGTAACTAATTAGCAGCCTTGTCTAGACAAAAGTCTGTCAGGGGTGTCGAGCTCATGGACGCTACAGCCACAAAGCTAACTCTTACATCGCTTGTCATTCACTGAAAACAGATTGTGAGGAAAAACATTTCACAACTGTAGTCTTTTGTCAAGGCCGTGCTAATGCAGTAATTCTGCTGTTACTTCATTTTAATGCCATAACCGCCTTCATTAGCACAAAATTATTGTGTCAGCACACAGGTATAATGATGCACTTTAAAGCTGGCTCAGGCATGTTGTCTGAGGGTTAAGAAAAGATCGAGTATTCTGGGAAACGTATAGGGAACAACCAACAGAAGTACTGGCACAAAAATCTCTCCATCATGTTTATGGATCATACTATGGCATAGTGAAGACCAGTGTGTGTGTGTGTGTATGTGTGTATGGAGGTTCTTGCAGTTCTTGTAATTATATGCATCCTTAACATCCGTCTTAGCGGATCTCCAGATGATGGGCAAATGGGCATCCAAGGCTCAGCGGGAGCAAAGGCTCCCAATGGGCCCATGCCGACTCAAATTTGCTGCTGAAAGCGCTCACAATGAGTGGATCGGCATCAGAACTGGACCACAGAGCAATGGATCAAGGTCACCTGGTCTGATGAGTTACTTGTCCTTTTATAATGTAGACAACCAACCAGGTGCGTGTGCGTCGCTTAGCTGGGGAGGAGATGGCGCGAGGGTGCGCCATGGAAAGCAAGTTGACTGGGGGAGGCATTATGATTTTTTAGGTAACATCCTGTGGAGAATTCTTGGATCCTGCCATTCATTTGGATTTTACATTGTACCACCTACCTTAACATTGATGAAGACCCTTTAAGGAAAACTATATGGCAGAGGCAGGATGATGCTTCCTGCCACACTGCAACAATGATTCAAGAGTTTGAAGATCACAATGTATCCATACTTAACTTGGTTTCAAAATTCCCCAGATTCTAATCCAATCGAGGATCTGCTGGATGTGCTGGACACACAAGTCCGGTCCAAGGCGGCCCTCATGCCTGGACCCAAGGGATCTGTTGCTTCTTGGCATCAAATACCACAGCACACCTTCAGAGGTCTTATGGCGTACATCCCGTGACCAGTCAGATTTGTTTTTACTTTTGTATAAAGTCCTATTTTTTCACCCCAAAATTCCCTTAAATATTCATCGATCAAAGCCACATGATTTGTGTAGATTCTTATACAGGAGAGGCGATACCTCTTCAAACATTGAACAGAAGTCTAGCTGCCTTTTATTTGGCCTTTTAGGATTGCCAGTTTGAATCCCTAAATAATCTTATCATCAAGGCAGTATAATCCCATACAAGCTCTGAGTAAGGGAATTGAACTGTGTTTCTTCATGTAAGGTTAAACTGAAATAAGTATTTATGCAGGCAAAGTACAATAATTTATCGTCAGCACTCGGTTCCAGTTGGTTAAAAGCAATAAGCCAGAGCTCAGAGCACCTCAAGTAAAAATGGCTTCCATACCAAAGACTTTTTAGAAAGTAGTATCGAGACTTAACAGAAGCACATCCAGAGGACCTTCTTACAGAAATCCCACAAAAAACTAAAAGAAAAGCCCTAATAGTTACGCAATTACGTTTACTGAGGTTGACAACCATTAGTGTGCGCTTGTCTTTTCTAGAAAGCAAGGCATTGATCTCAAATGAGGTGGATAACTTTGGACCGCAGCACCTGTCAACCCCTTCAACGTGTAGTTGTATTAATGTGTGTGTGTGTGTGTGTATGGACGTTCATGCAGTTATTCCTCCAGGCGGTTGCTCTTCCTCAACATGCCCGATTAAACAAGGGTTACAAAAAAACTGTGGGATGGTTTCCTGGAGGGTCCCAGGAACAAGTAGTGAAAATCCACTGAAGCTTCTGTGCCTTGGGCGACATTCTGGTCTGGGTTCACACCTCGCAGAGCAGCCAGTCATGAGCAGCCTGAAGAGATGTACTTGAGAGGGATGTCTTAGAGATGGTCTTATGTCATCGGGAATGTTGAACACATATAATAAAACAGCGGCTCTGAACAGATCTGATGTCTAACTGAAGAAAAACATGACTTCTCCACTCTTTGAAATAGATTTTGTGGAAAAAAAATAATAATCATGAAAACCATTTAAAAAAAACTGAGTGTTGAAACAGAATATTTTAATACTAAGTACAATAAAGAAAATCTGTGGTAAATAGGGAAAATTCCATGGTTATGTTCTTCATTTTATATCAGGCAGGAGGAAGTGAGTGAATAATGCATAATGCAGACAAGATTTAAGAAACAGGGAAATCATTTTAGTCTCAACAAAAGAGATGCCAGACATTTTCAGCTGATGACACTGATGGTGAAGATGAGTCATTCAGAAGGCTAGTAAAGTGCATTAGATGGTCTACAATGCACTGCGAGTCAGTAAGTCCCTTTACCTTTCTTCAAGTATGATCTAGTTCCAGCCACCGAAGAATTAATCAGTGTTTTTATTAGAGAAAATCTACATTCAAACAAGCTGCTTTTGTCCTGATCATTTCTACAGACATCTTTAAAACAGGCGCAATCTTTAAAAAAAAAAAGAGATTCCCACACATTAGGTAAACATATGCTTCACTTTCCAGAGAATTTAATAACTGATGGTCAGTGAAACCTCACTACGTGATGTTAGAGTTAGGGTGAAGAAGTCCGGTGTGTGTGTATGTGTGTGTCTATAAGAGTGAACCTTTAGTCCTCTTCACTTAGTCTGAGAGAGTTTTGCAAGGCTGGCTTGGCGGAAGGCCGCTCGGTCCCTCATTTCCAGCACAGAGTCCCTCACCATCTCTGCAAACATGGTGGGCCAGAGCTTGTGCAGTGTCTCGCCCTTCAGATTGGTGTCTGATGCCCTTTGGACCAACTCCTGGAGGTACTGCTCCGTCATGGCAGCACGCTCCGATGACTCCACAGTGCCATCCTGTGAGGAAAACAAGAGAATCTCAATCGTCGATGTCTGACTTACATACAGTACATGATAATATTTAGTGATGTCTTTAAGAGGGGGGTGAAATAACAGGCAACATAAAAAACAAATGAGTTAATGATGGTTGAGGATTTAATAACCTGATGTCTGATACACATTCATCCTGTAGCCTGAACCTACAGCCCTGAGGTAACATTATAAACACCATGGACTCATTATGGACACGTTGCAGTGTGACAAGGAAGACTATCCTGGAGAAAATGTCCACCTATTATTAAGAAATACTGTTTCTATGATGGGTACTATCTGGTCTCCAACAATGTTTAGGTAGGTAGTACCTGTTAAAGTAGCAGTCATAGCAACAGCAGGACTCAAGGTTTCCAAGCAGAACATTGCTCAAAGCAGTTTGCATTCTTCCTATAATTCACCTTTTCCCCTTTAAAAAAAAATATGCCCACTCCTAACCATGATGTTAGAGGAAGCAGGATTCATCTGACCAGCCAGCTTCCTCCTTTGCTCCCTGGTCCACTTCTGATACTATTCACAGTGCCTATTGTAGGTGCTTTTGCCAGAAGACCGGGACACTGACTGGTCTGTGGCTACAGTCACATACGCACAGTTCTGAAAGTCTACATTAGCTTATCAGGCTTTGGCTACACAGAAAATACTTGCTTGAACCATAAATCCATTTATCATATCCTTTATTTTACCAGGTAAAATCCTCATTGAGATAAAAATATATATATTTTCTACAATTGCTACAACTACTAAATAACTGCAACAACAATTAAGTAATTTCATAATAAAGCCATTACTGTCCTTATTATGAAATTGGATAGAACTGTAAAACATGCCAGTTTATTTCATTAACTGAAGCACTTCCATGTAGTCTCTAATCTGTATCAGATGAAAACTGCTCATCTACTCCACGGCATAGTTCGGTTTTCACACTGAAAGAGCACTGGAGGCCGAAAAATTTGAAAAGTAATAGAAAAAAAACCAAGCAAGGATATTATCAACACAACCTCCACCAAATCATGCAGGAAGGAAGCGTATTTTGTGCCTGTCTGTATTGACACTGCATGAGCACAGGCTCGCCGGTAAATAAAAATGAGATATCATGGAATGCTGTGATATACTACTTTAAATTATTGCTTTTTTTAAGAAATAGTTTCTCGACTGTTGGGAGTGAAAATATTCCAAATACTATCAAACTGCTTTAGTAGAAATATTCGATAAATCATTGTTTTTTGCTATGTATCATGGTGCAACTTTTTGTTGGAGCTTTATAACATTTAAAATCCAATCCAAACCCATTATATTAGCGTTTGCAGGGCGAGGCAAAGCAGGTTTATTGGTGAAGCACATTTAAACAAGATGGCAATTCAAAGCACTCTCAAATGACGAAATAGAAAACAAAACAACAAAACAGATCATATAGTCCATGGATGATTGTATAATGGGAATTTCTGGGATGCTGTCCATAATTGGCGATTCTTCAGGAAACCATATTTGATTGACATTTCATAGGAACCAAATTTTTGGTACAATCTGGAAAGATAGAAATCCCCAAACTTGGTAAATAGCTTATTCTTAGGTCTATATTCATGAAAGTAGCTGTTTGTGTGTCTTCTTCCATTTTTATCTAAAACGTATTAGGTTGTTTATTTTTTCTATGTTTTTATTTAACTAATCTGTGCTGTATTTTATTGTATAAATTATAACATTAGATTCATGTTCACGTTTCTAAAATGGTTCTTCCTTTTTATTACCTGATTTTGTGGCTTCTAGCTTAAATCCTATCAACTGGTTAAACTGGGAGCCTGATGTATTGTGGGGATTAGGTATCTCTTCCTACATTTCAGTAAGGCCATGCTGGTTGTTTATAAGCATTCACTAATTTGTAGGTACCTTCCTAGGTTTAAGTGGCTCTCAAATTATTTGGCCATTGTTGAAGAAAACTGTTAAAAAGCTGACCTCAGGGCTCTCTGCACTGCAGTCCCTGCTGGGATAGTTGAACAGCGCTCTGCTCAGGCTTTCCCCCAGCAGCTTTCCATTGTCTCTCAGCTCCTCTGGACTCAGCCCTGCCCGCCGACCGCGCCCATCCAAAAAGAATTGCAGCTGCCGTTTTCTTCAGGGTGAGAAGACAAGAGTGAGTTAGTCACTGAGTGAGGGGGCACACACCTGAAGAGAAACAGTAGAAGAGGAAGAGGAATGTAAGGAAACTAACATGACTTCTTGTGTCCATCAAAGGTATTTCATACATGCCGTCCCCTTGAAGATTAAAGTATGTTTGTCACAAAATAAACAAATTGTCATGCTTCAGAGAGCATCCACAAAGGAACAACAAACATAAAATACTCCAAGCTGGTTGTAAGGCATAGTTCAAGTCTCCAGGAGAGCCAAGATCCCGACATGCATACAGATGAAATATAAATAAAATCATATAAATCTTTATTATACACATCCTTTATGAAGGTAAGATCTTCACTGTCTCCTCCAAGCTTAATTCTTTACTGCACACATCATCTCAGAAGTTTGCACAAGCTCATGCGCCTGTATGCAAGATCGATGAGAAGTGATAACATCTGCATACGTTTTTCTACCTGGAAACTGCGTCACATAGAAGGCCATGCTGAGGCAACAGCTACTTAGTCGTCCTCCGTGGGGACATTTGTAATATAAGAAATACTAATGTATGAAGAGTTTTTGAGTTCCCGTTAAACTGTTTACATGGACACACATGACGCCACACATTCCTATGTGTTTTGGAGAATGTGGCAATTATTTATGTATTTTTTTTAGCTGTGAAGCTCCATCAATGTTTTTTGGAGTAAGAATGACCTGACTGTCCTTGACCATGGAGTTAGAAGAAAATTATAAAAGAGCATCGGAGTTGACAGCTGTGAGTGTCAGTTTGAATGCTAATATAAATGTTCTAATTTCCCTCTCATCACTCAGCAGCAGGATGTGTACACTTAATAAAGGCAGGGCATTTAAAGTGATGTAACCTATGTCAGACTTGCGGCCTATCAGTCTAAAATCTCATGTGATACATCCCTGCAGCGACATGTTCTACAGCCCATCGCTCCAAGTCGCTGAGATTGTCTTTGAGAGGAGGCTGGAGGCAACATTCCATATAGGAAAAGATAGTTTGTAACAAGCGTGTGAACTTGTGATTGATTGCTGCTTTGTGTGTGTGTGTGTGCGTGTCCGGCAAAATTGAGCTTTATTGAGCAATGTAAAAAACAATAAGAACATGTCTTTCTAAGGCAGCTCTGAAAATGTAAGGGGCAGCACACCCCCAGAGGAACCACCAACTCCCCTTTCCTCTACTCTATAAATATCTATAGCAGTAGTTGTATCTACCATTACATGACTGAACCATGACCCCATCTAAACTGGATTACAAGTGAATATGGTTCAACACCAGACTGGGCCTCTTTGACACTTTCATTTGAGTGTACAGCAAAGAGAAAATTGACAGTGATTCTCATGATGAGGCAGGAGACACTCACACGGGTGCAAGAGAGGCGGGCATCAGCAGCGCTTGAATATGTCATAGTGAGTCACAATAGAATTTAAATCTTGTGGGAAGATGTTTTTAAATTGTGAGAACAGAATATTTATGTTGCGCAGCATGACTTTTCTAGTAACTCGTGGGAACAAGTTATCATCTTGTGGGTACTCTGCGCACAAAAGATATTATCTGGAGGGAGCAAGTTAGTAACTTGTGGGTAGACGTCATTATCTTATAAGAAGGAGATAATTATGTTGCGCCAACAGGATATTTTCTAGTATGAACAAGTTAGTAAATGGTTGAAAACATTTTTTTATCCTGTGGGCAAAGGTTATCATTCCGTGTACAAAATATATTCAAATGCAGGTATCATCTGATTACTGAGGACTATTTTGAACTTTCTAAACTACTGGGAACATTTTCTTTTCTTGTGGCAACAAGTTATTACTAAGTTATGCTTCCTGTGTATGGAACACAGGAAGCATTCCCCGTGGAGGCCATCCAGAGGATACACCCAAGGAGGAACATACCTAGTGATAGAACATAGTAATAACTGTTTATAGAACTAGAACAGAAAAAATTTCCTAGGATACTGGTTAAAGGCTAATCAGGAGTTTACCAAACCGGTTAAAAGCCCTTTTCAATGATAAAATAATGTAATAATATTATAATAGGAGTTTGATTAAAAAGTATAGTAATAAGACAGTAATTATAGTTTAATACTTGTATAGTGGAGGGCTGCTTCAGGGGAGGGTATCTTGTAATAAAAAGCAGAAACTCCTGCTGATCCTGAAGTATACAATGTCCCAAAATTTAGAATATTTAAACAACCTAATCCTAACTGGATTGGGTAACTTAAAAAAAAAGGGAGCTAAAACTAAAAAGGAATAAAAGTAAACCTATGCATAGTAAACCACAGGTACATGCCCTTTTGCTCCCCAATTTCATCTGCAATGCTATCGGACATGGAGAGACAAAAATAATGAAGATAATGAAGAGGGTGCCCACCTGATGAACCCAAAGATGTTCCAACTGTCAAGTTTCACCACTTCAATCAGACTGTTTCTTCAGTTAAACATACTATATTTCACAGACTTCCATGAACCTGGTAAGAATTGTGGGAGGGACATGCACAATTGAAGAAAAAACACCTCAGACCTCAGAGCTAAATCCTGCAGAAAATTACAGTTACTGAAATATATTTTCTCTTGAATAACTGTCAAACTAGTTATATCTTTCCAAATTCAAAAGGTTAGGTTTCATTGTCAATGACTCGTATTATGAATGACAAAATTGGGAAACTCATTTGCCATGGCATAGGTTTGGAATATTTTAGATATAACATTTTGATTAAAATCCAGAGCATATCTAACAAATTGCACATCTAAGGATGGTAGATATCAGTGTATGAGTGTGTCTGTCATTATAGTGATTTCATCAAAAAAGTGTGCACATATAAATCAAATTGCAACCCCCTTGAGAAAACAGTATTTATCATCACTACTTGCAACATTTGAAGAGATCATTTTTCAGTTTTGAGTTTGAGCCAAACTACTTCACGGTACTTAAGGTGCTGATTGAGTTTTACAGAAACAGAGCCAAAGAAATTATTTAGAAGACAACTGCAATATTTTTGTGTTGCATAGGTTACAATGTTTTGATGCAACGAGTGCTTTAAGGTTCACGTATGTCAGCTCACCTCATTCTCAACAGTAAGACAAGGAGAAGGGATCAAGCGAGGTCAGAATCATGAATTTGATGGATAAGAGCTCAAATCTAACAGCATTCATTGCTGCAGGTGAAAACTTTTATTAAAGGATTAACAATCCTGCCTTCAGATAACAGTTAAATGATTCTTGTACTAATGCATAAACATTCACCGTGAGGCTGTTCTGTAATATTGTACAAATACGAGTGAGCTGCAACCAAGAGCCGGTCATCCCAACATAATATTGTATTTCTGAAAGGGTGTTTGAGGAGAATGATTCAGCTAGCTTACTGCTAAACTGTTCAACAGTATTAATAATTTTTGTACAGAGTTCATTGAGTATACAATCCACATGTACATCTTCACATTGCCGTCGCTCTCTTCCACTTACCTCAATATCCACTATAAGGTCCCTAATTATATTCCTGCAAGTGTTTGGAGCTGGATGTATTACATTTTTCAGAACCAGTCAAGTTAACCCACCTGGTCATTTTCACAGATTTTTGAAGACTGCTAATGGAAAAGAACAATTAAAAATACTCTTGTGCGTGACAAAGCTAAAAGATATTTGCCTTGAGAGAATTATTCTTTTATTTTTTTTATCAAAGAGAGTGACAGACCTCAGTAAGTTTTGGCTGATGATAGATAGAGAGCAAGGAATGTTTTTGTTGCAGTGCCAAGTACCCACCCTTACCCTGAGACATTTTGTCTTATTCCCTTGGCTCCTTTGTGCCAGGCTCTGTCCCGCTGTCTCAGGCACATTTCAAGATGCACTCTCACACACAGATGTAAAGTATACATGTACAACAACATGGACAGGCATGTGCATACATGTACAGTAGCTACCATGCCTCACATGATGTAAGTCAAACACTTGAACATTTAGGACGCTGCAAATTCTTGACGTATCAAACTGAACGACTTCCATTGCCCAAGACACACACACACACACACACACACACACACACACACATACACTCATACCATTACACTGTGCCATGGATTAGTGGCTGAGATCAAGTTCTTACCTGGACTCCTCTAGCAGCAGCAGGAGCCTGCAACGTGGCGTTTCAGTGGCTGCTATATGACCCAGTGACCCGAACACACGTTCTGCAACGATCGCATCATTCATGGTCACCTGAGGAAGACATTACAAACAAGAAATAAAATATGTAGTGAAGTATCATTTATTTCTTTTCGGCTGCTTCACCTATATTTCGACACTCGAAAAACATATCCAGGAGACATCAAACACCAAACACCAAAATGCAATGACTTCTTCCATGTTGTTTAATTCTTCCACAAAGTTCTATAGAAGTTTTTCATGTAGGTTTTGGGTAAATACTGCCAGCCAACACATTACCAAGGGGGAACAGGTGAAGTATAACCCACCCAGGACAGAAGTCAATACACTGAACTACTTATTTTTTTAAAGTGAATGAGACCTCCCATGATTAAGCAGGGGTGCTCCATTAGAAAGGCCCTCACCTCCTGCCCATTGATCCTCTGCAGGTTGAAGTGGTGGAGGCGATAAATGATGAAGGAGCGCCACAGAGCCAGACTGACCACAGGATTGCCCTCTGGGTGGATGGTTAGCTGGTCCAGACGTCTCACCTGAGCCAGGGCAGCCAGCTGGGGCAGACGGCTGATGTTGGTGTCCAAGAAGATCAGGTGCTACACAAAAGCAGTCAGTAAGTTAGTTGGTCGGAGAGGGAGAAGTTTTCCCTGATGTATATTTATGTTATTAAGATTGATGCTATTAACATGTTACAGAACTGATTCACAAAAAAAAATGCTTTAAGAAACCGTTAGGGTTTCTGTATTTGAAAGAAATGTAAATTCTGCTTCCCTCCATGACCCATTATGGTATATGGCTGGTTCCCTCACCGATAGATTGGGGAACTTGACTCTTATTCTCGGCAGCATTGGTACAATGGCGTCAAAGTTGATGTAGCGGAAGGTTATTACACTGACAGCACCAGCGGTCTGGGCTCCCCAGCCCCTCTCCAAGGCCTCCAGGGCTCCGAGTCCAAATAAACGCAGGGTGTCTCCATCCAGCTCTGCCAGGTGGCTTTCAGAGAGGGACAAGCTCTGAACACTGCTGCTCCCCGACTCCACAAGTCTGAAAGAACACACACAGAAATATCAGTTGTTAGACTTCACATCCTGAATGAACAGAATTTGTTTTTTAAAGTAGTATTTTTAAACCAACACAAATAAGATTTTGTTCGAGGGTGCCCAATCTGATTTAAAATTAGATTATAGATGTTAAAGAACATAAAGTCTATGTAACCCACTAAAAGAACAGCAATACATTATGCCACTCTGTTGGAATACAATCAAAATAAATGATTCCCTCTTTTGCTGGGGACTGTTATGAACTTTTTGGACTACTGGTATTGTCAATGTCTTGTCTGATTGCTTTCAATTCTTCTACAGACAGCAGAAGTAGCATTCCCTCATCAAATTAGGAATGGGGGGATTTTTCAGTCCAGCAGGGCATCAGTTGTCCCCAGGCTGCAAGCAACTCAATACTGATCATTTTGGATCCAGCCCACCAAACAAACCTATTCATTTTTCACGCTTTTTCTAATCCTCTAACAACAGAAAGACCTAGCAGTGAGAAGATAATCCTTTGATTACGGAAATCAAAGCCAAGATTCTTGTTGAGACCGATCTTTAGAATGCATGTGTTGGAGAAGTGAAGTAAGGGACGGAAACAGTGGCAGTATGGGACATAAACAGTAAAGGAGATGAAGAAGGACAATGTGCAGACACACAAGAACAAAATGACAAACCGTGGCCGTGGTAACTTTTCTGGACCGAAGACAAGAAAGCATCTCTATTCTGACATATTCTGAATATGAAAATATTTAAAGAATTTACATATAAACTAATTTACTAAAAGCCTTATTAAAAATAGGGATAACCTACAGTAGATTGGAGGACTGCCGGTATACCCGGGATTATAAAAAATAATCATACTGTTGTTCTTATTATTATTTATTTTTTTACAAAGCTTGGAAAAAAGGTTCTGTATAGGCAATCATACCCGACCCTTACTCATAAGTATGATGCTGATAAGTGGCACTGACTTTTGATTTCATTATTGATTAATCTACAGATTATTTCCTCATTTAGTTTCTTAAATTATTTGCTGAACTGCTTTATTTTGGGCTCAAACAACAGTCCCAAACCCAAAAATATTGAATTTGGTTCCAAATAATCAAATCAAACAAACCTGCAAACTCTCACAATTGAGAAGCACGTAACAAGAGTGCAATGGATGGAAGTATTTTAGTGTCCACTGCTCAAAATCCGTACCTCTGAATATTTAAGCACTTTAAGACTTTGAGTCAATGAACCCAAAAACAACTGATTGCCTTACTTTTTTTGTGTTCCTGTAAGTTATACTGTAATACTACTCATGTCTGGTCAGCTTCTATGTGACTCTGTAAGAGGAAAGTATGACATAACTGTATCTCTTATTTGAGATTGTAGTTTTAGTTTTGTAGTTGAGCTTAATGCCCTTTAATTTGTGAAATTAGTCTTATATGAGCTACAGCCAACACATAAGGCTAAAAAAATACCCTTGCTTCTAAACACAGTGGCCACATAAAGCATGTAAGATAGAATAGATTGTCAACAGAGCAGTGACCAACAGGGAATCTCCTATATAATAATTGTATCTGTTTCCAGAAGCATCCCACTTATGAATGGGAGAATGTGGGAGGTTGCCATAGCTATATTGAAAGAGGAGCATACGTTGCGGCATAATCATCCATGCAGTCAATTTTTCCCTTAGACCACTTGCCAACTCCAACTAAAGCATCCCCTGAGAGCATAAATAACTTTTTTCCCGCAAAGCCCATGATTACAAAATACATGCTTGATAAACTGTTGACAGGACATCTTGAATTGGGCAACTTCAAGAATTGAAGGGAGCACTGACAGATGTTAAAATGCCTAAAACCGTGGATTCCTGCAATGAAAGCAATCACAAAAGCAGTTATTAAGCATAAAAATATTAACAGATAAACTCAACTCCATCTCCAAATAATGAAATGTGCGTTCAAACACAACAAGCACTGACTAACAGTCAAAAACATGGAAGGTGCACGTCAACAGACTGCGAGGGGCCATATACTGGAAGGCTGTTTAATTCTGAAGAACGCCTCAGAAATGTACGATTGTCAAGGCAGTAAATTAGGAGGAGTAGAAAAGCGGTGCTGCAAGTGTAACAGCAGATAAGTCCCGTAAAGAACGTTCCTCTGGAAGTGTGCCATCAACACACTCTCCACAGTGTCACATATTGTTCCCTCATAATCACAGATGAAAGACAGCCAGGTGGCCCTGAATCCCCTTCTGACAACAACCCAGCCACTGTGAACCGAAGTGAACAAGGGGGGGGACACCTAATGAAGAATGTGATACATTGACATGGACCCTGCTCTGGATTATGAGGCTCTTAATCTAATTAAATTAAGGCTATTTCACTTAATCCTACAGGAGATTCGATAAAAAAGGAAATCTGTCATCCCCAACAACTTAATCTATCCAAAGACATGGCTGGCGGCACTCAAATGTCCCATCAGCTGCTTGACATGTGTAGTCTGTGCATACATGACTGTATTGTCATTTCATAACAGCATTTCAGTAGTTCACTTTCTCAATCAGTGAAGTAAAGGTTGAAGTGGAACATACTGTTACACTGTAGATGAAAGGCTCTTTTTTGCTGCTGATGAATGTTATGAGAAACACTTGAAGTGGTTCTACAGTATGTGATAGTTTACCTGCCTGTTAACCTTAATTCGATGCTCACCTCTAAGACTTTGTGAAAAGTTTGAAAAGTCGGAATGACAACCTTGATGTAGCAGAAATTCATTAAATACCTAAACACAAGATTTGAGAATTACTCCCTGATGCTAATGGCTCGCAAAAAACCCTCCAGATCTTTCATTTGATGTCTTATGTCTTTGTTTTGTTCCTTGTTGATTAATTAATTACTTTTTGAAATAAAAATATATAAAAAAATTTATTGGTGAAATATGCGTGCAGTACAAGACAAAAACAAAAGGTGACAGATGAAACATAGTAAAGAAACACGCAGACAATTACATAATATAATATAGTATAACATAATACAACATACCATTTACCATACAACCTTTATCTGAAAATATTATAACAATTATTGTATATAATGCAAATAATTATTATTATTTATAATAATATTAAAACAATAATAGTAAATGCAAGAATCGCATTCATACAGCGATGAAGGGTTGAGGCCAGACCTGGGCATTGTATGTGCGAGTAAAAAAAAAACCTTATGCAGACCCCCAGGGACACAATAGGAAGCCCCGATGAGAGAAATCTATTACTAAATTTTGAATCTTTATATGTATATCTGTATGTTTACAACACTGTTTGCAGGTGGGCTGCTTCCTGTCTTGATCAGAACGCTACTGTAAACGAGATTTTTACTTTCATGGAGACTTACTTTCTTGGTTCAATGAAGTTTAAATACTCTAAATTGTTTGAGGAACAACTTGATCTGTGAAGATTCTTGAAAAACCCAACTGTTAATTGAATGAGTCTATGAACAGTAAAAGCTCTCCCCTCCCCCCACATTGTCAGACACCCTACTGATGAATGTGAGGAATAATTCTTCCACTGCACTCCACATACGCCCCTATGAACACTAGTCAGGAGAAAATAAGTCATATAAATCTTATTCACAAAAGAATAGACCATCACAGACTTAGACTTATACTACCTTTCACAGTCACACCACGGCAGAGACACAGAATATTTCTCCATGACTTATTGTGAAAACACTCATGTGTTTTCAACATTTATTTAAACCTCATTCTAATCATAATCATCAGACCCCAAGGCATCTATGTCCCAATTTTCAATTCATTGTAAATACTTTGTTTTCACTATTTAAAGTAAATGTATTTGACCTCTTAAGACACAAACAAAATGTTTGGTTGATCACAAATATACACTTTAAAATAACTTCTTTTAATCCACTTTTTGCATTTCACCTCAGCCATTTTTAAGGGTGTGACTTTAAGATTCGA
Source organism: Lophius americanus (assembly GCA_037951165.1). Taxonomy (NCBI): domain Eukaryota; kingdom Metazoa; phylum Chordata; class Actinopteri; order Lophiiformes; family Lophiidae; genus Lophius; species Lophius americanus. The sequence goes on from JBBDHG010000014.1 coordinate 9,015,391, forward strand.
ACATTTAGCAAAAAACAAATCTGTCAGTCCTTAATGAACAGTAAGAATACATACGGTAATTGCAGTTTATTTCTTGCAAACTGAACTGAATCCTATTTTCTCAATTTCCTGATATTTCTGATTATTTAAATCAATACATTGATCAGGTTCATTTCCCATTGACTTTTTAAAACCTATATCAATTTATTCAGTTTTATTTTTGCATAATAAACATGCATCTGTCTCCTGTTGCCCTGCTCCTTGAGACTATTAATCAGATCCAGATGTGAGGATGTCCCAGTTCCAGCTGCTGCTGACCTGAATGGACAACCAAAAATCCTGCAGTAGCAGGATTATGGATGACCTATCACTAATCTACTCTCTTCAAGGTGAGAGAGAATAAACCTCCTCCTGTTGTGTTAGGTTTCCTAAGAATTCTTATCCCAAAGGACGCAATGCATGACGCAATACATGACGTTATACACTAGTGAGGCCGGAGTGTTGATTCAGAAGCCTCAAAAACAGATAAAAAGGTCATCCACCTCGTCTTGTTGTTCACCTGGGGGAGAATGGTATAATTATCTCCAGGTCATCTGGTCATCTAAACAGTTATTATAACACAATTGTTGAACATAACAGCCATTATAATTCACACCTACTCTACATATACAGAGGAATTTCAGGGATTTGACGGTTCTAACATTTAGTTACAGATCTTGCTACTCTTTCTAGCCCTGATAGAATGTGGAAACATCTTAAATATTTTGTCAAGTCAAAACAGCACAACTCCCAACTCATTAGAGTAGATCAGGGTTGGGCCGTTGGGAACTGACAGCGATCAACCACTGAGCCCTCCAGCTTTAGTATTTACACATCTTCAACGAGAATAGTGACTAAATAACGACAGAAAACATCCGGGGTCTGACTTATACTTATGGAATTGCTTGATAAAGTCTCTCAAAAGACACTGTAGTTAAAGGTTGGATTAGAAAGAGACACAAACCCCTGGTTGGAACAGTACGATAATAAGCTTTTGGGCAAAAAGAGTAAGTCTACCATTCAAGTGATATTTAAGATGTACCGTATATATCATTCTAATGTAACATTATGCAATATACTAAATCATGGTTCCTCTCAGTTAACTCAATGTATAGTTACCAGTATATCCTATTTTTGCTGTGAGCCAAGCTAAAGCCATAATTAGATTGTTTGTAGGTGCTTAGCTCATCCATATCCACATTTTACCATGATCTGAATAAACCCCAGAACTGGTAATTATAACTAGTAAAAAATGGAGAAAGACATTTAATTCGAACAATACCTCACCCCCTCTCTTTGGCAGGCATAGTATGTCCTTGTGGACTGTGAGACAAATTTGCTCTAGCATTAGCTCAGCTTGTTCCTCTGATGGCGTAGCATCCATTCATCCATCGCGTTATTTCTCCTGCAGTCACATACATATTCCGTAGACATTGCCTAACCCTTTGATGAATTGAAAGTTAATTTTGTCATCATAAACTGTCAATTCACATGAATGAACTTATAATAGACCGTGTCAAGGGAAGCAATTTTCATTGTCTGATTGTCTTCAGGGCTATCTTCTACGGCGGCCGACAGGGGCAGACGCACTGCAACCATCAATTTGACCACATGCGCGCAGAAAATAATGAAAACATCTTCATTCATTTCACAACATACGAACAATGTAAATGTCACAACACAACGCATTAAGAAAAACGATCTACAAAAACCACAAGACAACACATTGAGAAAAATTATCTGCAGAAGCCACAAGACACTCAAAAGGGATGCCTCTCCGGACTATTTCTTTATTGCTTCATAAAGGGTTTAAACAGATATGATGACCCTAACACGCAGAGTAGCCAAAGCTACAGTAAACAAGGTGTTTTATACTTGCTGAAGAAAACTCTTAACCACCACCAGGCATCCTGACTTCAGTTGTTGCCATGACAACTTGTACACACCGGTCAGAATGTCACATAAAAGCTATTAAAATGGCTAGTTAAGAGTTTTTTACCCAGTACATTAGACCTTGTTTACTATGTAGCTTTAGGTACTATGCATGTTAGGGTCGGTTTAACTTAGGTTAAATAATCGTGCAAATATAATCTCTTAACTGACTAAAATATATAGGTTGTATGGAAGTATGGCCAAAAATGATCATATTAAGAAAATGCATATAAATGAACCTGTCAGAATGAGAAAGGTCTGAGATAAAAAATGTGATAAATGCAAAATTAGGAGAAATGATCAGACAAACCCAGCCTCATAAAAAAAAACATACTTATTCCGTTATTAGTATTAAATTACAGCGTTTCAATATTTTTTGTGTGTATCAAATCAGGTAGCAGTTATTTACTCTCTCCTTGACCTGCAGCAAGGAATAGAGTAGACGCTGTGATGAGCGTTAGCATTAACCTGTGAATAAAAGCTTCAAAAGTGGGTTAAGTTTGCTGATGCAACTCAAATAACTTCTAAAACGTTCACTACTCACCTGTCTGATTAGGACCGGAGGGACCGGTCGCCACTGGTTTGAGAGGAAAAAACCGCATTGGTAAGATTTTTTGGATTAACTTGGAGTTTGACCTTGGATACTAAAGCTTGAACTGGGTGATTCTTCGACGTTTGATGGCGAGCCACGACTCAGCGGAGTGGAACTAACACCTTAAGTGCATGCAGAAGATTAAGACCCATTTCAAGGTACACTGACGTACAACCAACACACTCTACAGCACGGTAGGACAAACAGTTGCCATTTCCAAAGTTGAACCAGCTGCAGTAGCAGTTAATTCGGGATAAGTGTTTGACGAAAATGGAGTCCACATCAGTGACTGGAGGAAATCGGGGTGTTTCAAATTTTTGAATTTTTTCTCTAAACAATTTGTAAATATTTCTTTGTTTTATTTTCAATTACCCGGGTAATACTGAACATGTTTAAACCATATTTAGTTTTTTCTTCTTTTCTAAATATCTTTCATTAAATGGGAGAGTTGACCTTCCAAGGGAGATATTGTGTCTGCGCTGATTCAGGTGTATTGTTTGGTAAAGCTGGGCTCCACAGTAGATCCTAGTAACTTCTGATAACTTGGTCCAATAAGTTACAATTAAACTTCATACCACCTTTAACACCACCTTTAATATTTTAGCTCTTTCAGTAACTAGGGTTACATCAGCATTAACTTTCTTTGTTGTTTTTTTTGGGCATTATATCTGTTATATTCACTAAATGAAGCAATAAAGAAGCTTATCCGGGGATGCGTCACTTATAATTGTCTTTCGTAAACACTTCCGTAGTCTTGTGCCTTTTGCAGATCGTTTTTGTTAATATGTTTTGTTGTGGCTTTTTGTAGCGTGCGAGTGTTGTGAAAATTGATGAAGATGTTTTCTTTATTTGCTGTGCACATGTGTGTTGTGAACTTGATGAAGATGATTTCTTAATTTGCAGCATGCGAATGTTGTCAAACTGATGGTGGAAGTATGTTTGCCCCTGTCGGCCAACATAATTTTCCTATCCAGATGCAGGAAGGGAAAAGCTTATCATAAAAGAGTCTTAACAGTCGTAGTCGTAACTGATAAAATTACTAATCAGAACATAAAAGAACATATATGTTTATACTTTACATAGCTGTGTATGGCAGTGTGGAAGTATAAACATATGGATTATCATCTTACTTTGGATCTCGTGGACTATTTGGACGGCTGTTGGTGCGGAGTCTGCTCTCCATTCCCCCTGTTGGTCGTTCCGTTCCAGAACCCGGGCTAACCCGTCTGAAAAGAAAAATATCAATAATTAAAAAATCTCAGCATCAGAACAATCTTTCCATTCAGAAACCTGTCAAATTAACCGTCAAAGTCCCTCTCAGTATGATCATGTTGATTTATCTTATATAAACATGGTAGTTGTCGTAAATTGATCTATCAGTTAAGAACTCACTTTGTAAAAAACTCCCCTCAGGTAGTAAAATATGAACTTATAGAGTTAATAGATCTCCCGACTAGTTAATTCAAATTCACCTAAATTTGACTATATCAAACTAATGGTTCAGAGTTTATGTCTGAAGAGCACTGTTTTTCATAAAAAAGCTTCCCCTTGTGAGTAAAATAAAAGCTTTTGGAGTCAATTTTGACATAATTCAGATAGAGATAGATCTCCTCGGGCAATCATGTTCTAAATCTGTACTAAATTGGACAAACAGTTGAGGAATTATGGCCTTTTTGAGATAAAGCTCCCCCTAGTGTCAGAAATATACAATGGACCTTTCCCAAATCCAATTCGGATCTTCCTCGCACTAAGGTCTATGGGGTATAAATTTTGAAAAGAATCCATGATATAGTTTGTCAGTTATCACGTTACCAAACTACGGTGGACGCAGTGGCGATGACGATTCCAATAATATCCTCGACGTTTCGGGGATAAAATTCCATAAAATCCATTAGACTTCATGATGACTCGGCAGGAAAAAGTAAGCTGTAACTTTAGTCAGGAGGATTCATCATTTGGGGTGAACGAATAGATTGTGAGAGCTTTATATAATTGTCCTAAGGTGTACAAACGATCAGATCGGATACACACCTTCCATGGCTCCACTACAAAAACTAATTCAGCAGCAGGAGCGGGTAACGCTGTATCTGATAAGATGACTCCTTCCTGATGAAAAGTGTGAGGTATACCTGGGCTCATCTGGAGAGGGCTCCTGGGCCAGGCCATTGGTCTGTGCAGGGCTGTGAGAAGGGCTGTTCTCTGGACTGACTTCTTCTTTGGCACCATTCGATGGTGGCAGCTCCAGGCAAGCCCTGACACCCTCCCACTGCTGCGCTGCATTACGGATGGCCAGACGTCGCTTCTCCTTGATGAATAACATAAACAAACATAGGCCCACACACACAGACACACACAACACAGTAGACAGTGAAGATTTACAGTAATGTTTCTTTTGAGTAGAACATACTATACCAGACAAATGTTTGTTTCCCTTAGATGCTGAAATGTAGTATGTTGTTGGAGGAGGAGAGCAGGAAAACTCCAAAATGGCCTTTCTGGCAGAAATTACACTTTTAAGTGATGGTTCAGTGTAATTCCTTCTGATACCACAACATTTTGACTTATCTGAATTTGGCTCAAGCACCAAATGTAAAAGCCCTTTAGCTCAAGGGGATACATTTTTCCTGGCCAGGGTGTGGTTTTGATACCACTGCACAGCAATGGAGACGATTCCTCCTATTTCAACGTTTTGTTTTGTTTTCTGACCAGGCCATAGCTTCCATACATTCACTTAAGGAACGTTCCTCTTCCTGATGCAAGAGCCAGTCGTCGCTAATTCAAAGTGAATGCTATGTCCTTACCAACTCTTGGCTGTGTCATTCAATATAACATTTTCTCAAAATCAAGGATTAGCTGGAGTTAGGTTACTTAGAGACAATGTGTTCCACGCAGAGACATTATCTCAGGGAGAGTAACCACTGCAGCGCAGACACAGCATGAGCACAGCACTATATGCTTTCTCACACACAAACACTTACTGAAGAACAGATGCCTGTGTAAAACAGAATATCCTGCAGAATATCCTGAATATCCTGAAGAAATAAAGTATAACTTACGGTCCCTTTTACAGATAGGGCACTACTGTGGAGCGAGTATCCCTACCCACACATTCACAATATTCCTAAAGGGCACTAGTGGTGCGTCGTGCTGAAGCACTGATATCGATATATTTTAAAACTAAGTGTCAGGATTCAAATGTGTGTTTAGTTGCCTAGCCTCAGTAATCACAAAATAGATAAGAAGGAAGGTGGTTTGGAAAATCTTGCTACAAACCTGATCTGGGCTTTCTTATTGAGTACATTTTGATGGACAAGATCAAAACATTCAAAAATGTACAATTGAAAAACCAAAAGAAAACATCTATAGGCCAAACACACAAACAACCAAAAGAAAAATAGGAGTTAGATCCCATCAGGCCCTTCTCCTGTGGAACTACCTTCAGGTCTTAAAACTTAACTTTATAATAAAGCTTATAATTAAGGCTGGTTTAGTCTAGCGCTCAGTTATGTTGCTATCAGTTTAGACTGCTAGGGGATTTCCCATGACGCACTGAGCATCTATATCTTGCAGTGTCATTGGTTGATCACCACTGATATTATCTGTATTATTATTATTATTATTGTTATCATTATCATTGACTGATCCAAGGCAGAAGACACTCTGATTTGGGATCTGTTTGAGGTTTCTCGTCACTGTTAGGGTTAGGGTTAGTGCCTGCTCATGTTGGAATTGTTAGGCCTCAGTGGAATAAAGACTAAGGTATAAGGATCTACTCTTTTAATGGAACGTGCCTTGAGATTCCATTTGCTTGGCGCCATTTAAACAAGTCAATCGACTTGACGTGACAATCCTTACTTTAACATGGATATCATGAGTGTATTGGCTTGTGGATGGCTACTGGGTTCTGTAAGGTAGATTAAACTCATGCATAATACACTGGTACATTGAGAGATCATCAGACAATATGTTGGTCATTTAAGGATTCCGCATCCAGTGGTCGGAACCGATGCAGCTAATCATCTTCTCTTTATCAAGAATACCACCAGTTTATAACAATGGGCACCAGTAAATTCAAGGGACACTTGTTAATTTAGTTTCTAATTAAATGAGATACGCCATCATGCATATTTGCTCTAAATCACTGAAGTCTAAATGAAGGTAGACAAATACAACAAGACTAAATCAGATCATTGGTACCTTATGAATGGTCTGCCTGTGACTCTCCCTCTTCTTCTCTTCCTCTTTTCGAGCCTGTACACCAGCCATGCGCCGATCCTCGTCCTGAAAAATAGAGTTACTGAATTATTCAACAGAGAGAGGGAACCACAAAAGACGCCATCAGGAAGACTGCACTCTATTCCACATCTGGACCACTGTGGAGGACTGGAGTAATTCTCACACCAGCCGGCTGCATCACATAATTCTCTGTCTGATTTTTAGTCTCAGATCAGCTGAGCCCAGCTGTTGGGGAAAGCCAAAACTCCCAGAATGCAATGCTGCCAACAACGTCTGAGTGTTCCAGATGAGGGCTGGGGAATATTCAGCTGTCTGTGACAAGCTAGCAGGCACAGAGCCTGTCGGATCAAAAGAGACAGAATGCTAGCCTCATGGCAGCAAAAGTACTGGATTCAGATCATGGATTAAGGCGCCACGCTTTTGTGTCACTAATAAAGATTAATTTTGTGAAAATAAGCACTTCAAATGTGTAAAAATTGTCCTTAAGTGCTTATTCAAAAGTGATAAAAACATTGTATTGATTGCAAAAAGTTTGACTTTTCAGCAACAGTAATGTATTCGTTTGAACAGCCTCCTCACTATCTCGTGTGTGATAGTGTGATAGTGTCTGTTATAGTTTCAGTCAACTACAACATGTATAGTTTAAAAATGAAATGTAACATTATGATAATGTTTTCTTTCATGAAAATCATATTCACTCGGATGAAGTCATTCTCTTTTACATACACGCTCTGTTTATGTCTCTTTATGCCACATGACATTTATTTCCAGGTAATTATTATAATCAGGGTGGGGTAACATATTTTACTAGTCAATAAAAGTAAGAACATCTTAGATTGACAACTGCAGGCAAATGCAAAGCCTTGTATGAACCTCCTTTTCTCTAGCTTCGGAAATAATTACAGCAGTGTTCACATATCACCATATCCACACAAGACACAGTAGCAGCCTTTATTCAATTAGCTGAAGAAAACAAGGACTGTATCTCCACCTTTTCTCTTCATTCATAAAAGATGGCCAATCAGGCGCGGAGATTATCACAGATAATCTGATCTAACACCAACTGACACCACGGCACACAGGGGCGTTTTTCCAAATCATTTGCAGGGGGAATTCATATCTTCCGTGGCTGCTATGACATTCACCCCCCCGGCAATATCAGGAGCCCATTTGAAAAAGTTGAAACTCCAGAGCTATGCTGATGCAGTTGTTGAATAAATAGTTTGCATCTCATCAGAAAACATAGAATATCTATAAGAGATGACTGCAATAATGAAAAGGACACTTGAAAGCAATAACTGGGTAAAGTTTTGCCACATACGGACATGCATGACCAGATTTTATGTTATTTAACTGCCCTCCTCCTGATTATTTATTAAATATTATTATTAGTTATATATTATTTAATATTTATCACGTATAATTTTATTATGATTATTCACATTATTCTTTACTCGTAACAGTATTTTTACTGCGAGATAACGTCAATAAACACAATAAACAAGCAATTAGCCTAGCCACCGAGTTAAGAACAAACGTGATAAAAAAAAGAAAGAAATTTAAATCCATATGAACAATTTGATAATTTAGTCTTCATTTAAAGAATATAACACAGAAACATGGCTTGAAATGCATGTTAAAAACAGGTTGAAATTATTACTATTTGTTTCCCTGCCTCTGGTGGACAAACACACCTCCTTCTCAGGCACATTCTCGATTCAGTCACTCAAAATGATTGAAAAAGTTTGCATTTCCCATGAGGAAACTTTGTGGACAAAGTGAATAAAATACCAGTTTTCATGTCGCAGTGCACCCTGAAAACTGATTGAACCATTTGGGACCATATGAGGATCAAAATCCTAGAAAAAAATAAAATTGTTGAATTTGTATTCCGATTTTTTTCTCTCAAACTGCCATACACTGCCTGAGTATGTTCTGAGGGCAAGGTGTGGGGTTTACTTAGAGATTCCTTTAAAGTACAAGCTCAGACCTGGGTGCTCCCTGCTTGACAGCCTCTCAAGTGCCTGCTGACGTTTCACTGTAACACTTTGCTGGCTTGCTGTGAAACAGATTTGCTTCATACTTATACCTCAGAGGAATCATTGCTTTGTTAGACCATTTGACTAGATATATATCATGCGTTTTGTTAATAGCTTTTGGTATTTGGGTGTTCACCTCTTGTATGCATCCATAAACACGGTGAATGTCGCTCTAACGTCAGAGCAAAAACAAACACTATGGCTTTGTCAAAATGCAGAGAGGCCTGGAGATGCCCCACTGACAGTGAATGGGATACTTCCTATGTGGGCTCAACCAGAGTTTGTTTTCAGCGATGAAATCATCAAGTTAATCATCAACCAACTCCGTGTCGAGACAGAGCCCAAGAATCAACAAATACACTGACAGGAACATATGCCGAAACAGTGACACATGTTTAACCTATTAGCTGAACATGAGTGTGTGAATTTGACAGGCAACACAGGCTTCTGAAAACACAAAATACGACACAGTGGTAGGTTATGATTTGTAATAAACCTTCATGGGTCATTTTCTTAAGTAAGGAAAATTGTATGATATAAACTTTTTCACAACCGTCTCTCTTTGCATTCTTAATGTTTGCAGAATAAAAAGATATATCTGAAGGGATACAGTTACAATCAACAGAATTTGGTCAGTTTCTCCTCTTGTAAACACTCACAGACACAGATATACATTCAGACTCACTGTGATGCGCTTCATGTCCAGCTGTTTCAGATGAAGCACACAGCGCAGGACGGCCTGCTTGTACCATGTCTCCAGGGCTACAGGATTCCCATCCAGGGTGAGCTCAGAAAGGGTACGGGACTCTCCAAGGTAGGCTAGCTGATCCAAACTGGACACAATCACAGAATGAATGAGATCAAGATTAAACATTATGTAACACGTTTTCAACACAAAAAATAGATCCCTTGACTGCTTTAAAATGAGACATGGTGACCAACTCCTTAGTCAGCTTATGAGTAAGTCAAAAAAAAACAACTGACTTTATCTACTTTTTGATACCTGCACCTTAGATTTAGATGAGCATTAACACAACGGACTTCAGCACAAAGAGGAAAAACTGCTAATCTAGCAAGCACGCTGGCAGCCTGCCATTAGTCTGGTAGCACTAATGAAGGGAAAACCAAAGCAATGTTTGGCTTATCACCCTGTGGCAAATGAAGACAGGAAGGAGCACATTCATGCGATATAAGGAAGTAGAGATTCTGTCACTGCTCATTCGTAATAATGTCCTTGATGTAGTATTTGCCTGGAATTGCTTTTGGTCCTACTCAATATTGTTGATATTAAACTTCCGATGAAAAACTGAAGCTAGTGCAGGAGTTGCTCCAAATAGTGCCAAATTTCACAAGTCAAATATAATTTGAAAATTTGAGAAATGTACAAATCAGAACGTTATTTCTTGTATTTCAAAATGACAGTGCTGAAGGCTCAACATCTCCTTTGCAATGCACACTGCAGTGTAACACACACAGCAACCACGAAACTACCGCATTTATGTCTGATAATAATTCCATTAGATGTGCATTCTCTGTGTCATGTCATATAATTGTTCATAAGATATTTATACTAAACAGCCATAACATTAAAACTACCTGCCTAATATTATGCAGGTCTCCTTTTTGCAGTGCATTACAGTTCTGTAATGTGCATTACAGTTCTGTAATGCACTGTGTTTCTGGCAGCTTTCTCTCAGGACCAGCAGGAACTTCTTTAGCAATTTGTGATATAGCAGCTCTTCTGTGGCATCAGGCAACATGGACTAGCCTCCTCACCATGTGCAACATTGAGCCTCAGGCACCCATGACCCTGTCGGTGGTTCAACAGTTGTCCTTTGTGAGACCATTTTGGTAGGTACAAACCATAGCAGACCAGGAAAACCAAACAAGGCCTGCAGTTTGGAGATGGTCTGACAGCCATTTGGCCATCACAATTTAGTCCTTATGCATTTATCATACTTCCAACACTTCAACTTCGGGGTAAAATGTTTCACTTGCTGCCTCATATATCCCACCCACTGACAGGTGCCTTTGTAACAAGATGATCAGTGTTATTTTACCTATCTATCTTTTTTTTTAACGTCATGGCAGATCAGTGTATATAGTACAATAATGGAAATATTGATCATTGTATACTACTTTAGGGTTTCAATGGTGCTTGATTTTATCTTACGATTAATGTATAATTATTGGATTCATGCCTGCAGTCACCGCTGCCCTTTATTATTTACAATGATGATGACAAAACTATGGAAGAATCAACATGCACCTATGTTTGGGTGCTACCAACATTTCAGTAAGAAGTAAATATTAAAATTATGACTGTAATGTGTCTGCAGAGTGTGGTGTGACTGAAAACTGTGTAGTTTACAAATTCATTACATTCACTACAAACCCTTTATTGCTGTCTTTACTGAGTGCTTATTACTTCTATCATGTGTCTAACTTTCATCAGAGAGGTTCACTCCAAAATATATACCATATAGTGCTAAATAAAATAATACCTGCAACGTTTAACGACAAACTTTCCTGCTCCATGCTCTCCTGGTCAAACCCACTGCTCCACAAAGACGAGTGTTTTCTGTCCTTCTACCTAGCAACAGAGCACAACTGTTCCCCTATCAGCTTTGGACTGTTTCGAATGGTACACACCCCAGGTTGCTACTCACTCACAGTTAGCCTCCATTAAATAGAGTAGCTTTACTTAGATAGATGGCTGGATGGATGGATGGATGGATGGATGGATGGATGGATGGATGGATGGATGGATGGATGGATGGATGGATGGATTGATGGATGGATGGATGAACGGATGACAGGGTGGGTGGTGGCTGACACAAGAACAATACAGCAGTCTAGAAATGTCAGGTCAGATCAAGGTGACAGTGCTATAGGACACAAATGACCACGCTCCCATTTTCAATTCCACAAACTCAGGTCAATCCTCCAGGAAAGGCAAATTAAAGTTAGTAACCTTATTTAGTGAGAACACTGTTAACAAGTCAGCTTTTGGACTTCTTGATTGTTGGTTGAGGAAAAAAGTAAAGAAAAAAACTGTTTGAAGCAGGTTGACTTTTGCACTAAGCAACTAGACACACCTGCCATTCATCTTACACGCCCTTACATAGAAATGCTGCTCTTAAATTTACTCAACCCTCAAATCTGTCATTTCTATGGGTATGAGCTACATTCTCCTGGCCTGCCTTTCATTAGGATAATAACTTTATTGTATTCAAACGCCCATTTAGTAGGGAAGATCATACTATTTTGTAACAATAACACATCCAGGTAGCTTTTTTCTAGATATAGAAACTGCTTACCTCAGCAACCCTGTATGTGTGTGTGTGTGTGTGTGTGCATGTGCATGTGGCTGTGTATGTTAGTCCCTGGTCTCCAGGCCCTGCCAAGAGTCAAGGGAGCACAATTGGAATTGTCTGACTTCCATCACCATCCCTGCCCTGTGGGAAAGAGGGAGTTAAATGGCACAAGCACTTACCTGGTGATGTTGTTGCAGCTGAGAAAGAGGCGCTGCAAGCAGGGTAGGCGATCCACCTCTGTCTAGAAAGCAAAAGAGGGAGAGGAAGGAGAGAGAGATGGAGGGATGTGAAAAGGAGATGGTTTTCGGGAAGAGGGCACTGCATCATCCCTGCCGTCAGAGAACAGTATCCCTCTCCATTCCCACAGTCACCTTACAGCTCTCAGCTCCAGCATACAGCCTCCCTATCCGCCCTGTACATGGACACATACACACACACCACACACTCACACACACACACACACACACACACACACGTAGAACGTTGCTTTGGCTGCACATGGAGAGGAGGGGCAGGAGGAAGAGAGAGGAAGAGAGAGAGAGAGCATGAGGAGTCGGGGGGAGGGGAGAGAGAGCAGCAAGTGTACTGCGCTAATGCAGAGATCCCCTGCTGCAGGAAGCCAAGTCAGAATGCTCACTTAAACACATCACCATCCACACACACACACACACACACACACACAAAGACAAACACACACAGAAACCGACAAATATACCTCATCTTAGAACAATAGCCGGGATAGAAATGAAAGGGTAAAGGGGGCTGGTTCAGCATTAAAAGTAATGCAGACTTCAGGGTGGGGAGGGCTGAGCAGCAGCAGCAGCAGCAGCAGCAGCAGCAGCTGGCCACCTGGTTAGCTGTGGTGGACACACAGGGAAGTGTGACATATCACAACAATGACCTAAGCGAATCAGATGGGAGTGGATGGTGTTCAGTGTGTCAAGGTCTGCGCTGTGTGTGTGTACGTGTGCATGTGTGTGGTGATGGCTAGTGCTGAGCTTGCTGGAAGTAAAGAGGACAATCCCAGCTGCAGACTGAATGAGGTGCGTCAGAGTCTGCCCATATCACCGTCACCATCTCTGCCTCCTCAAGAACAGTTAACAACCTCCAATCAAATGTGAGATCAGCCTAGCATTGAAGCTATGCTAGCTCCTCGGAACTACAACAGGGTGGTCTTATCATTAACAACTACAAACCCCATCCACACAACCATAAAAATAAAACAGCATGATTGTTTGAAATAGAGAGGCAAATGCTCACCAAAGTACCAAAGGCTACATCAGGAGCGGGAAAGAACTCTCATTTATGTATTATTTAAACTAAGCCACATACGAGTTCAATCTTATCACAACATAAAATTTTTATCTTTTTTTACTCTTTCTTACCATATTTTCGAAACACAGTATATAACTTGAAACAAATATACTGTTGATTACTTTATTCTTGTAAACTTTTAACACAACTGGATATAATTCTGTCAGTACATTACTGTATATTTACACCAAGTAATTTGAATTTATATGTATCCTGTATCAAATGATAATTCAAGCTAATCCTTAGAAGAGATGCTGCAGTAACCGGGAAGGGATATTTAACAGAAAAAAAATTTAAAACGATAAATAATAAATGTATTAGTAAGTATCACACGTGTATTAGTATGGAGCGCACATTTTGATTAACTGGCGAGGTAAGTTCACGTCTTCCATCAGTGTCCATGCTGTTGCTTTAAAAACAAGAAAACAAATTAAGTTACTAACATTTCATGTGAAATGGACCTGAAGTGTCCTGAACTGTTTCATACTCAACTTTTAGTTCCAATATTATTACCTATTTATCTTCCCATGATGCTTTGCTATCTGGAGTTACCGTATGAGAGAGAGAGGGAAAGTAAAACTACTGTATGTCCATGAGACCAGGTGGAAATGCAGCAAGGCTAGAAGCATTGGAGGAGTGTAAAAAACAGTTTTTTATCATGGAGTACACGAGAGGAGAAATGGGGTAGGGCTGATTCTGAGGGGTGAGTATGTGAAGAGTGTTCTGGTGGTGAATGAGTGTCCGACAGAGTGATGAGCATGAAGATAGAAATTGGAGGTTTGATCATGAATGTTGTCATTGCTTATGGCCCAAAGTTATTTGTGAGTTGGAAGAGAAAGAGAATTTCTGGAGTGAGTTGATTGAGGTGATGGAAAGTGTTTCCAGTGGTGAGAGAATGGTGGTTGGAGCAGACTTCCATTAGCATGCTGGTGAAGGACAAAGAGGAGATGAGGAGGTTATGGAAAAGTATGGTGTAAAGGACAGGAATGTGGAAGGACAGATGGTGGTAGATTTATGCAAAAAGAATGGAAATAGCTTTACTAAATTGTTCAATACTATCTTGGAGAGTGAAAGGATGCCTGAGGAATTGAGGAAACGTTTACTAGTGTTGATTTTCAAGACCAAGTGTAATATTCAGAGCTATAGCAACTACAGTGGTATAAAGCTGAAGAGCCAAACAATGAAGATCTGGGAAAGAGTCGTTCAAGCTAGGTTATGAAAAGTGGTGACAATTTGTAAGCAGCAGTATGGTTTTATGCCAAGAAAGATCACCACAGATGCAATGTTTGGATTTAGGGAAAGGGTACAAAAGAGTACATAGAGAGGAATTGTGGTATAGCATGAGGGTGTCTGGAGGGACAGAGAGGTATGTCAGAGTTGTAAAGGGTATGTATGAAGCAGCATGACGGCGGTGAGTTGTGCAGTAGGAGTCGCCGATGGATTTGAAGTGGAGGTGGGACGGCATCAAGGATCGGTCCTGAGCCCCTCCTTGTTTGCTATGTTGATGGACAGGAGGTGGATGACACATGAGGTCAGACAGGATTTTCCATGGACTATGATGTTTGCGGATGTCATTGTGGTGAAAGCAGGGAGCACATGGAGGAAAACCTGGAGAGGTGGTGCTATGCTCTGGAGAGAAGAGGAATGAAGGTCAGTCGCTCCAAGACAGAATAAATGTGTTTAAATGAAAGGGAGGCAGCTGGAACGGTGAGGATGAAAGAGTAGAGGGGAAGAAGGTGCATGAGTTTAAGTTCTAGGATTCACAGTTCAGTGCAATGGGGAGTGTGGAAAAGAGGTGAAGAAGCGTGTGCAGGCAGGGTGGAGTGGGTGGAGATGACTGTCAGGATTTAATTTTGACACAATAGTAGCAGCAAGGTTAAAGGGAAAGGTTTACAAGATGGTAATGAGACCAGCCCTTCTGTATGGCTTGGAGACAGTGGCTGGTGGCAGACCTGGGGGTGGCAGAGTTGAAGATGTTCAGATGTTCTTTGGGAGTGTTGAGGATGGACAGGATTAGAAACAAGAACATTAGAGGGACAGCCCAGTTTAGACATCTCGGAGACAAATTAAGAGAGGCTAAATTGAGATGTTTCTGCCGGGCAGAAGAAAAGTGGAACCCAAAGAGGAGGTTTTTGGATGTGGTGAGAGAGGACATGCAGTTGGTTGTTTTGACAGAGGAAGATACACAGGACAGGGCAAGATGGAAATATATGATCAGCTCTGGCGACGCCTTAAGGGAACGGCGGAAAGAAGAAGATGAGACATTTTGGTTTTGCCAAAATAATCTCTTCTGATAAAGCAACCCTTTCACATTTTCTATTTGTAAACATCTCCTAGACCAACAATAACTTTTTTATTCAGCAAAATATCCCAGACATAACTTTTTTTAAGATTTATTTAAAATAAAAGCAGATTTCAGCATTTTTGTTCATGAGTACAAGGTATCAATCGCACCCCACCGAGTGAAGGAGAGTACCAGTGTGTCATGGAGAGAGAGAGAGGGCAGGTTCTCTTGTATTATGTACTTCTCATAACTGCGCTTGTTTGGGGCAAGACTTCCCCCGGTAAATGTTCTGTTAAGCTTGTTGGGGTCAGAGAAGTGCGCAGATTTGGTCATTTGTGAGTTCAACCAACGCTAAGAATTAAGTTGAATTAAAATGTTAAATATGAAATAATCTGCCAGAAACAAATTCATTCATTTCTTCAAATAATCCCCATAACAGTATTATCATTTGCACTGAGACAAAGAATGTCTATGGATTTTTTTCAGACTTGCTGTGTTACGTTTTTTCTGTCTCTTAACTAAAAAACCGCCAGTCACGCTACATTGCTAGCTAGAGCTGACCCTCCACCAATGCCAATTCCTTTACGGATGCTGGAGAGGCAGCAGCCACTGCCAGTTGTCTGAGACTAAATATAGCTGCCACGTCTCATACTGAATGATGTCATCATTGAGCTGATGTGCAGCATAACAACGGACTACTGATATTGTATCTGTTTCAGAAAAGCACATTGATCAGAACCAATCAGCTTGCAGGATCTAATGTGAGGTTGGGTACAGTTGTGTTGCTGTTTACGCTGGTCTGCCTGTAAGTGTGCATTTATGTGTGTGTGCCTCACCTCCTAGACAGACCTCCACCCTCTCCTCAATGACAGTGTGCGTGTCTTCATTTTTCACGACCACCCTCAGCTCTGACAGAGACATTTCTCCTCTAACACAGACCTACCTCTCATCACTCCTGTCACTGATACGTGCACAAACACGCCACAAAAGGGCACGATAGCTGCTCAAACAAACACGCGGGTACATATGAACACTGAGGGGGCTTTTAGACAGTAAGCTGCTAACTTTTTGTGGTTGCTCTTTGAATAGCATGAACTTGACTTGTGAGTTTAAGTGTCACACATCTGGCTTCGGGCATTGTGCTTCAGGATAAAAGGTGATGTGCATTGTTTGAGTATGCACATGTGGGGACCACAATCTACCACTAATTGTGTCATTTTGTCATTGAGCCTAACTTTCCCACTTAGAGGTCATACATTAAATCAAAAATACAGTTATACACATGATATATATATACACAGTATAAATGTGTGTGTGTGTGAATGCCCTGAAGCCGTCATAGCCATCATTTTCTCTCCAGTACCATCAATTGCCTAAATATTTGTGTTTTATATATATATATATATATATATATATATATATATATATATATATATATATATATATATATATATATATATATATATATATATATTCTAAAAATGTACTT
Source organism: Lophius americanus (assembly GCA_037951165.1). Taxonomy (NCBI): domain Eukaryota; kingdom Metazoa; phylum Chordata; class Actinopteri; order Lophiiformes; family Lophiidae; genus Lophius; species Lophius americanus. The sequence goes on from JBBDHG010000014.1 coordinate 9,032,612, forward strand.
ATTTATTTATATATATATATATATTAATATATATATATATAATACAAATATTTAGGCCATTCATGCTAAGAAGACACATCACTTGTAAATAAAAACAAAACTCCTAATAAGCCATTCTCCTTCAAAGCAATGCCTTTTGTACATTGTCTGTTTTATCGATGCTCGTGCCAGCTAACTGACTCTGCAGAATAAATCACATTTCCTGCTGCCAAAAAGGCATCAATCAATTACGGCCACAGGATTTCTCAAAGAAAAGACCCACCCAAGAGCAAGAGTAAGCTGCTGAATAACTGCAGTCATACCATTTCATGTGTTTTAGCATTTGAGTGTAACAAATGTGTATGAAAACTGCGTACTTACACTTACACTGATTTATTGTTCATTTATTTATTTGTGTCAATTGAAAAATATCAATTATCTTACCAAAATGCACACATTTAGATGCATTAAAGGCAGAGGATACAATTGGAGACAAAGTAAGATAGGCCAGATCGACATGGTGTCTTGGTGAAAAAGTCAGATAGAAGATATATTGGTAGCATTGTTAGGCAGGAGAAACAGGGGAAGATCAAAGAGAAGATTGCTGGATGGGGCTGAGAGAGGACATTCACTTGGTTGGGGTGATAGAGGAAGAAGACAAAGCTGTAGAAAGGCAGAGGTGGCAAAAGGAAACACACCCTTTACTCAGTTTAATTGCTGTTATTTGTGCTAGTAGTGATAAAAATGGTAAAAAAAATGACTTGCTCTGAAATATAAAAGTAAAAATCAGCCTATTACAATACCAATTTCCTGACTTTTTTTGGAAACCTACCAAAACATCACTGTCATATTAATATAATATTAATAAGGGATTAGGATTACTGGCGTTACTGTACTAAGCATGAATGACCATTGTAAAGGTGTGTGAATTGTTATCGTTAGCAACAGAGTGTCCGCTGTTCTACTCTAACTTCTGAAGTCGTTGGTACTGAGGCAACCTTTTTGGTGACAGCGGTGTTTTCGCTACCTCTCCCACCTTGTAGGCTTTTTGTTAATTTATTGTTAGCAATGATGCTCCTGCTTGAGCCAACTTAATAACTGCTAGCAACCGTCTGACGTACTGTTTGTGGGGCATCGGTTTTGGAATTGTTGCATTGTTGTGATGGGCAACCATTCTTTTACCATCTGCACGGCTCCGCTGCAGCCTGATGAAGGTCATGACCAGTGCCCCTTGTGTATTGGTCTCGTACTTGGGAGAGGGACTTTCTGAAAACCCCTGCATGAACTGCAGCTACATGACCCGCAAGACTGGCTGAGGTTGAACAGCTTTCGAGGTGCAGCTAACTCCGGTAAAGACGTTGACTCCAATCAGGTCTAGTCGGTAAAAGCATCATGCTGCAGAGGCGAAGGGCATTTCCTCCAAGAGAGCCAGGGAGTGTGTACTCGCTTCCAGGGTCGACCAGCTGACTGTGGACCTGAATCGGATGAGGTCGGCCTTTCTGACTCTCCAGACAGAGACTGGTGCAGAGAAGGTGTGTGTGCTTACTTCTCCTGTTGCCTGCTCTTGTCCAGAAGATGGTGTCCTCTCAATGGCAGCCTCAGCCAAACAATTTGGGGAATATGAGGTAGGTACAGCCTTTCATTTTATGGCCTCTCACAACTCGGAGGTTGGCTCCCATTCTTCTGCCTGCAGTTCGAGGGACGGCTCAGAGGACAGTCTCCTGAAGGCTTTTATTCATATGTCCCCGTCTCGCCTTCAACTACTGTAGATGTGTCTTAAGGGCAGCTGCCCCCGGTGAGCATTTTTTTTCAGGCTTGGTCCAGCCTCTGCCACTTTTGATGTGCCTCCCTATGAGGATTACCTGAGGGAACTAGATGCATGTTGGAGAGAGTCTAAAGCCCTCTCTCATGCAACATTTGATGGCCAGGTCTTGGTGGCCATGCAGGATGCCGCAAAGTTTGGACTTGCCGGCATGCCAGTGGAGCCAAAAATTGTGGCGTTCATCGCCTCTCATGATGAGGCCCGGATAAGGTCACGGATGACCAGCTGTCAAAAGCTTATAATACTGCAGCTTGCATGGGTCGGATAGGTAACTCTATGTTGACCTCGGCCTCCAGCACCACTGTGAGTAACCTGGGAGTTATCTTTGATCAGGATATGTCCTTTGACTCCCACATAAAACAGATTTCTAGGACTGCCTTTTTTCATTTGCGCAATATTTCTAAAATACGAAACATTCTGTCACAAAAAGATGCAGAAAAGTTAGTTCATAAATTTGTTACTTCCAGGCTGGATTACTGTAATGCCCTACTAGCAGGTAGTCCCAATAAGTCTCTGAAGCCCCTCCAGCTGATCCAGAACGCTGCTGCACGTGTGCTGACCAGAACCAGGTTAAGAGAACATATCTCTCCTGCATTAGCTTCCCTTCATTGGCTCCCAGTAAAATCCAGAATCGAATCCAAAATCCTTCTGCTCACTTACAAAGCCGTTAACGGTCAGGCACCAACGTATCTGAAGGAGCTCATAGTTCCATATTGTCCAATCAGAACTCTGCGCTCCCAGCAAGCAGGGTTACTGGTAGTACCTAGAGTCTCCAGAAGTAGAATGGGAGCCAGAGCTTTCAGCTATCAGGCTCCTCTCCTGTGGAACCATCTTCCAATCTTCGTTCGGCGGGCAGAGACCCTATCTTCATTTAAAAGTAGGCTTAAAACGTTCCTTTATGATAAAGTTTACAATTAAGGCTGGCATAAGCTAGCTCTTAGCTATGCTGCTATAGGTTTAGACTGCTAGGGGATCTCCCATGATGCACTGAGCTTTTCTCTCTTCCTCTCTCACTGTCCCTCTTTATACATCCCTCTCACTTTAATGCATGTCACTGGATTAATACATGTTAAATGGATTAATGCATTTTAATGGATTAAATGCATGTTACTAATTTGACTTCTTCCCTGGAGTCTTTGTGTTTTCTCGCCCTGTAAGGTCACATGGTTGGTGATTTCATCTGCTGCTGTGGACCTGCTCGATGTCCACTGATCACAAGATGCTCATGATGATGATTATTGTTGTTATCATTATTATTATTATTTTATAGTATTTCCCCATAAGCTATCACTAAATGTTACATTAATATTAATGTTATTATCAACTGGTATCCCTGCTGCTGCCGCGGCCCGACCATGGAGCGGATGAAGAAAGTGGATTATAGCACATATCTTGCTATAATGCTTTTCCCCCGTCTGTATCTCTCCTCACCCGTGTCTCTCTCTTTCTCGCTCTCACTCTCTTTTTTTTCAAACCCGACCGGTCATGGCAGTAGGCCGTCCACCCTGAGTCTTGGATCTGCTCAAGGTTTCTGCCCATTAAAGGGCAGTTTTTTCTCGCCATTGTCGCCAAGTGCTTGCTCAAGGAGGAATTTGTTGGGTCCTTTAGATAACTATATAAAGAGTTTGGTCTAGACCTGCTCTTTCTGGAAAGAACCGTGAGACAACTGTTGTTGTGAATTGGCGCTATATAAATAAAGATTGATTGATTGATTGATGTGTATGAAATGGAAGCCTACGCCATCCCAAAATATTACCCAAAGATATAATATTCATATGTAAGGGTGAATGGACATATAGACTGATCAGCCATAACTTTATAGCCCTCATAGCTCATGACTCTTAAGAAATGAAGTCTAGTCCATGTGTATGATCCCAAAGAAGAACTACTGCAGTTCAAATAGCTAAAAAGGTTCATGCTGGCCCTGATAGAAAGGTGTCAGAGGACCTATACAATATAAGGCAGGTGGTTTTAATGTTAGGGCCTATCAGTATAAGTAAATCTTTAACTCAACTTCTTTCTGGTTCATAAATCAACCTGTAATCTGGCTTGTGAAATGTGAAAACCTGAATGTGAAAACCTGGGCACCTGGAGGAGGGTTACTTTGCGTGTGTTACAAGCACTTGGCAGGAAACACCACTAATGACAGACACAGGAGAATCTGCTGAGGGTATACATTTTTCCTCTACTATGTATTAAAAAAAAACATTAATTCCCATAATTAGGATTGGATGTGGTTGGAATTAGAGGAGAGGGTGATTGATGGGAAGAAAATTCGTCCAGCACAATGTTGGATTCCATTTGTATTTTCTAGCCTAGAAGCAGGAAAGGGCTCGGGGAATTTGTATCCAAATGAAGGGGGCCTGTTTTAGCATGCACTTTTCTATCTATCAGATTAAAACCATAGAAACTAAGCAGGGTGAAAGTTTGTGTCTAAAATATCCAGTTTCTCTTTTACTGCGCCAGAAAGCTGGTGGGTGGTTGAGGGTGATGAGCTGTCTTCCCCAATGTAACATCATCGAGATACATTTCACCATAGCCTCCCGAACAGAGATTCTATAGATTACATTTCTGTGTTTGGTTTTCTTAAGATAGTAAACCTGCAGCATATAATCCCAGAACAGAGGAATCAGTAACTGTCTACAGGATCTTGTTGAAAGGAGTGGTATCAAGATGAATGATCTGTAGCTGCAAGCACTTTGATCCTATGAGGAACATTTTCCTACAGAACTGTCGACTGCATGCATGATAGTGATTATTTGTTCTTCAAATGCGAGAAAATAAATAGTGCAACCTCCTATTTGCATAGAGGAAAAAGAGAGGGTATAAAACTCATTCATGGTTAAAAAGGAGACATTCACTGAACTGTGTGAAATACAGTGCTGTAGAGTCAGGAACATGCAGTGCATAAAATGCTGTAGGAAAATTTGGAACAAGGCCCCTTACCACCACAGAGATGCGGTTATGTCGTAGGTTGAGTTCAGTCAGACAGTCCAGGCCATGCAGCTTTTCCACTCTGGAGATTCTGTTTCCTGACAGGTTGAACACTCGCAGCTCGCTTAGGTGCGACACATTTTCTATGCTGCAGATCTGTATAAAAGCACATAGAATTACGCTTAAAGGCTATCTAGATAATGTTTTACATTTAGGAAGACACAGAAGGAAGGAGAGCAAAGTACCAGGGGGACTGTATACTTTCAGTCCTCTCAGCCTAATTTCCAGTGCTCAATGATCATCATTACTTTTTGGAGCTCTTCGGCGCCACACAGCTAAATTGTTTTGGTGAGGAAGAAAATATATGTGATCTATTCTATTGTAACCGCTTGCAAAAGCTTGATTATTTATTTATTCGCTGAAATGTTATTTATCTCACAATAGTACCCACCAAAAATCTGTATCCTTTGTGCAAATAATGAAAAATGAAAATGCAGGAGTCACATCAAGATGTTTTCGCCCTCCGAAATCATAAACAAAAAAAAATCGATTGGGGCCTATCAAGTCAAGATCAGCCAGTGGTGAAATGACACCTACTTTAAACCCCTTGTTTCTCTGGGTGACAATATAATGGGCCCTCATAAAACATTAGACACTTTATTTTCTCATTGTAGTCACTACAACGAAAATGTGTTTACACTGCAAAGGAGCACAAATAGAACTAATTAATGAATGCAACAGTAATAAATAAAAGAGGTAGTAAATAAACAATAATCATTGGAAAGAGTTAGTAATTCTAGTGAAGTACAGAACAGTAGTGCAAAAACAGTAGTGTCAGTGCAAATAGAGATGACATATATATATATATATATATATATATACTGTGATTATACATAATATATAAAATTATACATATTATTAGACTCAGATGAAAGTGTCCTGACCTATAGAAGAAATATAAGGGTGTCATATGACACAATACTGCTTATTTGATAATATGGTGTCTGGTCCCTTGAGTGCGCAATGTACATGTGGAAATAAGGTTAAAAGAGGTTAAAAATCTATGAATTTCCACAGTTCAAATGTTAAATGGGACAATTGGAAAATACATTTATCCAAGAGTTAAATGATGAGAAGTGATTAACAATATATACATATACATGGAAATGAGCTTGGGACTTAAAAAAAACAACTTAATTTACATAGAACTTTTCCAACAAAGTTACAAAATAAAAAGAAAGACAATCACTGATAAAAGCAATGAGACTTTGTGAAAAAGAGTCAAATAAACACTATAAAATGATTTTCTTTTAAAAAAGACTATCAATGTAACTGGTAATGCATGAAAAGGCTGAAGAAAAGACACAGGATTTTAAATTCAGGCCAAAAACGGCTGTAAAAGTGCAGTTATAAAAATATAAAAGAGATTTAAACAAGTTATGGATCTCTCCAGGCTGATCTCCTCGAGGAGATGGATCCAGAGAGATGGGGCCCAGACCTAGAGAATGTGTGGTCCTCAGTCTTAATAACAGAGCCTTGGCTGAGGACTTCATGTTATGACCAGGCATGTGAGGTAATATAAAATATCACCTGTTGTACATTTTCATCCCAAAACATTTCTGGGCTTTGGACTAAACAGTATGGCAAGAGATCGTTCTGATTTCATCTGAAATCAATGCACACACCTAAAGCATGTCATTGCAACAGAAGGAGTTATAAGTGCTCTCCTTCTGTGGTAGTGTTGTTAAAAGGAAATTCGATAAACTGACAGCAAGTTCACCTCGAAGACTGCTAATAAGTAGTTTCATCTGGTGATGGATTAACAGACTGGGACCATGATGCTGCATTCAAAGGCCTTTACAATACTACAGTACTATTATGGTGTCAGTCACCATAATACAGAATTATGGTGACTGACACCATAATACAGCACCTACGATGTTAGTGAAGCAAACAGTTGGAAAGTTCCGGCTTCAATTATCATGAATGAAAATACATGAGTGTGAAACAGTTAGATGATTGTAAACACGCACATTTTCAGTGAATCCTCGCTGAGGAAAAAATACTGGGCCAAACAGGAAACACATGGTCTGTAGTACACAACATCTCAGACGAGGACTTGGACATTCCTTAGAAAGCAGGTGTCAGAATGTCAAACCTCTGTCAAGACTCCGACACAGTATCTCTCTGTTCACAGAAGCCTAGCTTGAATTTTGTGATACACTTTTTTTGCTGTAAGCGCATGAGATGTGGGAGTAAGACATGGATGTGGTAGAAATGTACGTTCAAAAAAAGGAAGGTTCAGAGTTAAGAAAATCAATTCAAGATGGAGAGATAGTAGCTTTCAACTTTTGGCAAGTATCTTGGAAAAAACAAAGTAATTAGGTTTTAGCTTTTCATATAATGGCCTTGTGTTTTCAAAGAAAAGGCAAACATTTTGTTACTGGAGTTATTAATGACTGCAAAGCCTGAGGCGTCATTGAGGAGTGTCTCTCAACCAGCTTCAGTCAGTGAACTATGCTCACCACACATGATAGATTTAGTAAAACATCAAAGTCGTCATCTTATTTGTAGGATGGATTCTATTTCTAGGAGTTTAGCCGTCCTCTGTAACTTTTTTATTTGTTTTGCAGACCCATTCTCCATGGCCTTCAGAGAGTATCCAAGCTTTTCATGTGGAAAATATCACCATCTAAGTTATGATCGGTTCTCCAACATGTCAGGTCACATTGAAGCCCCAGCACTTGGTCACAGAGACCAACTGGATTGCGTGCCATTCCCAGAGAGAATATCTGGTTTTGAGTGGTTCCTGCAAACTGGAAATGAAACAACATCCTGTTAGAGAAATATGTGGGTAAAAAGATACGTTGGGAGGGATATGAGCCTCCCTGCTAAAGGATGGGAGGATGGCAGGATAACAGTGATGTAGTGCGTGTGGTTAGAGCGTGCACACGTAATGAAAGAAGACCCTGTGACTACTAGTGACTAAACTACAACCTGACAGGGTAGAATAACCATGATTTCAACATTAGCTACATTCATTCATACATTACGTCCCTTGCTGGCTTCCCTCACTTCTTCGTCTTGTATGGTCATTGCGCAGCAATGCACATAACATTTGTTTGACCTAGTCTCTGCAGTGTGAGTTTGTGAAAGTGATTTAAACTCAATTGAAGATGTCAGTCCATATAACAGGGTTTTAGAGTGACTGAAAAGCAACCTGTCACAGTTAAAATAATAGAGTTATCATCTGCTCCTAAATAGAGGTGCCTCTGAAGTCGTCATGCTCTCACCAACATATTCACTCAATCCACAGACCTGCATCATTTAAGTGCCAACGTTTAACTATAGTGTTTTATAGAAGCGGACAAAGCTCGAGGCGATAAGATATCTTTTGTCGTAAAGCAAGCGACTGAAGAAAGGGCTGAATTGTTATTGGGGGACGCCTGCTAATGCAAAGAGCAGCCAGCATCAAAGAGGGAGGGAGTCTTTCCGGGGCTCTGGAGGGACGTAGGGGTCAAGCTGGCAAGAATACTAATTTGACAATCGCAAGTGTTTCAACTTAACCCTTCATTTTCAGGATGTGCTAGAACACACTTATGATAAGTTAGCCACGCTCCATTACGGAGACTGATTAGGAACGTCAGAATCGGCTACAGCTCATAATCATTCCCAATGCTGAAAACACGGAAACAGTTGTGTCTGTTGAACAAATTATGCTCGGGTGACTAAGAAAATAGAAAAGGAAATAGAGCAGACCCTTGGCGAGAGCTTGTGGGTTCTAGTAGGTTTCTGTAAGGTTCACTGAGAGTGCGAGAAACCAACACAGGTTGGAGTTATGTCCCTAATTGTCTAAAAAGGGTAAATATGATAATATATAAATCCATCAAATCTCTCTCTCTACATAAGATTTATGAAGGTCTATAATATGGATTAGCATCACAATATCTTCCTTGAGAAGATACCATTCCATAGGTCAGTCATTTTGTGGGGTTCTAGCATTTACAGAGCTCATACAGTACAATTCTACTTCGGCACAGGGTGGAGGGGTTGGAGGTGACAATCAATTTCTGCTCAACATTACAGCGATGATGATTTTTAGTTACCGAACAGCAACTAGATGAATAAGATTAAATACACAGACATGCTCTAGGTTGAGGAGGGTCACGGAAAAGTACCTGATTATCATGCAAATCAAGGATATTCAGTTTGAGCAGGCTCTCCAGGCAGCATATCCTATGGATTCTGAAAAGAATCAGGGAGAAGTGAAATGAAAAAAAAGAAAAAAAAGATTAAACACAAATTATGACAAGATAATTTATGTGTTGACAGTTTTTGTCAACTTCTGCCAATCTACCATTTCCCGCTAAATGGTTTTCTGGGAGAACATAGGAAAAAGGCAAACATCAATGGAACAAAAGAGGACAGCTGGCTGTAAGAATATAAAAATGTATTATGTTATTAAGATTTATATTATATATATATAATATTTATAACTATTTCTATTAAAATTTTATGCCAATTTACATAGTGACCTCCATTATATCTGGCACGATCTTAAGCATATGAGCAAATTCAGATGCAAAAAATGTCTTTCTTATGTATACCTGTGATATTTGACTCACAAGCAACATAATTAAAAAGAAATTATGTTATCAATATATAAAAAAGAAAATATATCCAAAATATTTTTTCCACAATTATTTTCACCCTTCATGTAATAGTTTTATGCAGCCTTCTTTTGCAACTTTAAAAGCCCTAAGTCTCCTTCTGTAGTGTATAATGAGGTTTTACAACACATGGAAAAGAGCTGAGAACAGTCTTCAATGCAGAAACTCTCCTCCACGGCACATCCCACAGATGTTCTATTGGGTTTAAGCAGGTGACTGGGACTGGGAAAACCTTTATTTTGTGATCTCTTAACCATTCTTGCTAGATTTTGACTGATGTTTTTTTTAGATCATTATCCTGCTGGAATGTCCAACCCCAACCCAACCAAGGCCCACTTTAGGTTTCCTGACAAAGGCTTTTAGGTTTTCATCTTATATCTGCTGGTATTTGATCTAGGAACCATGTATTTTAACAGGATGTACTCGGCCCCACAGCATCAGAGATCCACCACCAGACTTCAAAAAGGGTATGGGGTGCTTTCCTGTATGGCTTCCTTTCTTGCTACACCACATCGATCTTTGATGTTTATGCCAAAAGGCTCTACTTTGGTCTCATCCTACCAATGACCTTGTTCCTTTGAAAGTCCCAGTGATGTTTGGCAAACAGAAGGTGCTTCAGCTTGTGTGTTGATGACAGCAGAGGATTTTTTTCTTGCTAGCCTATAAAACAGCTTGTGTTGGTGTAGGTTCCATCTAATGTTTGTTCGGGTGATCTTCTGACCCCAAAATTCAACTGACCTCTGCAATTCTCCAGCTGTAATCATTGGAGAGTCTTTTGCCAGTTGAACCATCCTCCCACAATGTGTTGGGTTAGTTTGCATACACATCCTCTTCCAGGCTGATTAATATAATCTACTGTCCCTTTACCGGCTCAAGTATTGATTTAACTGTTGAAACAGACAATTTGAAATGTTGACAGATTGTCTTGTCTCCAATGCCAGATTTGTGCAGCTCGACAACTTTCCGTCACTAATCATTGCTGTGTTCTGTCGTCTTGCTCATCGTGAAGAACGTCAACAAGAATTAGGCCTGCGTCACCTCATACTTATAACCAAGTAAAACAGGAAGCTGAGTTCTTACTAAAAGTTCCTAAAAATATGAAATAGGACTGGACCGGTTTTATAAAAACAAATATTTTCTTTATGTGAAAAATTTATTGTTTCTTTCAATAATGTTACTTGAATAAAAGCTTCCATTTTTGTGAATAATTTTGAATTCAAGATCATGGGTAAAGACAATAAAGACATTTTTTGCGTCTCATTTTGCTCGTTTTTTAAAGGCTACCAATAATTCTTAGGTCAATGTAGTTCTAGACCAGACGTGTCAAACTCAAGGCCCACGGTCCACATTCGGCAACTATATCCAGCCTGCGAGACAATATTTCATTTTCATAATAGTCGGCCCGCTGGTATACAGCACAAACACCACAGATATCACGAATCCAAGAATGCAATGCGATAGCCAATCAATAGCGGCCGAGCTTATCCCTGCTCCTCCGTAGTCAGACATCAGCTTTCATCCAGTCACACTGATTAACATTAATCCAAAGCTTAGAGGAGATGCTACGGAGAACGGGAGGAGATATAAAGATATAAATCTTTTTTAAAAACGTTAAATAATAAACGTATCAGTAAGTTGCTCGTGCGTATTAGTAGAAAGAACGCACGTTTTCATTAAGTGGCGAGGTGCGTTCATGTCATCCAGCCGTTCAACATGTGTCAATGCTGCAGCGTTAAAAACAAGAAAACAAACTTGATGTGAGCATGAACTTGCTCACATTTAATGTTAAACACACCTTTACGCTGTTCATGACTGTTTTCTACTTTTACTGTTTTATTGTGACAGAAGACTGAAATTGCTGAATTAGTTCAGCAACTTACCAAGGCACATATTAAGATGCTGATAGAGAGAGACGCACAAAAATGAGTTATGCTGATCTATTTCAAATTAAATCTGTAATTTGAGTATTTTTCGATTCCGTTTTTCAGAATTCTATAAAATGAGAAATTAAATTAAGACTACATTTTCATAATACCTCAGATTTAAATTGGCCGGTGAGTCTGTTCGGCCCTCGACTGTCAATATGGTGTTAGATCAAAGCACACGATAGTATGATTGGTTGGTAAGAAAGTCGAATACATCCCACAGTTCAACTCTGAAGTCTTTTATGGTAATTTGTGACTTAAATGTTCAAAAAAAATATTAACACAAAAATGAATTTGTAGTTCATTTGGGCACCTGCTAGCAAACATTAATCTAAATCTTACCATGAAGAACCAGCTAGTATATGAAATGTACAATACAAGAAACAAAATGTCTTAAATAACAAACAAACATACGAAAGTTAGGTTAGTTTGCAGGGATGCTGCATTTATAATTAAACCGAAGCTCTCAAACTGTTAGATTTAACAATATTGCGTTAATGTCAATATATAATAATTTAATGTAAACTACAAAATCTAGTGCAAGAGAGGCAACTGACATGAATGTGTCAGAATCATGTGTTTGTCTATTTGAAAATCTAGGGATGCCCACCAACCTGTTCTTCCCCAGCATCAGGATACGAAGAGAGCTCAGAGCCTCGATGCCAGTCATCTCAGAGATGTGGTTGTCATACAGGTTTAGGAAAACCAGTTGCTGTAGATTTGACAGATGCTGGATTGTTGTTATTAGATTGTGCTGGAGGTTGAGAAGCTGTAGTCCATCCATGGCGCCCAGCTGAGGGCATCCTTCCAGACAACGCCTGAAAAAAATATTTAAGCACTATTAAAGATCTGTAATCTATAACTGAATTTTAGTTTACAGTACTTCAGTATTTTACTATGCATATTGATTGTCTTACTTCTAACGGTCATCAAAGAAGTATTTATGATATTTCTCAACAAACTCTAATCTTTGAGCTCAGTGATGGGATTTTTTAAGGGGCTTTGCTGCAACCTGGTGGCGATCGAATGCACTCTCCATTTTAGGCAAAATATTTTATTTTTACTAGAGATGCTGTGACAACTACGCTTAGTTCGTCAAACCAAACAACCTTAAGAGTAAAGGATAACACTTAAACACACAATATATGCATGAAAGATTATATATAACTCCTCTGAATTATGATATATCAAACATATGTCCACTTTACATATATTAACTAAACAGATAGAATTTAAATGTGTATTAAAACATTTTTAAAAGGGAAAAATGGTACCTGTCCAAGTCGATACGTTGAAGACTGGATGCCAAACTGCCACAAGACAATCGAGTGAAAGGAAAACCAGAGTACGTCTTGTTGTATTTATATCCTCCTGAGCCACCTGACATGGGCATAAAATAAAAATAAAATGTCATAGTTCATTGCAATGCTATACATATATAAGCCATAACATCATAACAACTGACAAACGAAGTCAGACTTATATTGATAAAATACTATATCTAATCAATTATGTAGTAAAAGAATATTTTGGAAAGATTGATGAATTAAAGAATGTATGAACCATACAATGCAAAATAAAAAGTTATAAAAAGGAAGAAACAGTTGTTTTATTGGAAGCAGGAAAAAGTACAAGAAATCCTGAGAATCAGAGCGACTTTGACAATGGATGGACACTGACGACTAGACAACTCAGTCGAAGCCTCTACAAAACTGCAGGTCGTGTTGGGTCTGAAGTGATTAGCTTGGTGAACCACCTACATTGTCATGAGTGGCCAAAGTTCATTGATAGCATGACCAGAGCTGGGCCATGTTGTCTAATATCACAGAAGGGTTATTATTTACTTGGTTTTGGCAGTAAAATTTTAAACCTCTACAATATTTAGCATGTGGTTGTAATGTTATGGCTTCCTACTGCATCTTGAAACTATAAAACAAAATATCTGCGATAACCCCTCTCCTTGTTCCAAAACAGCATCCAAGTGACATTGCTGCTTCCTTGAACCCAGGGGCGGTTTTAACTTGTGTGACGCCCTGGGGCGATACTCCCTTTCAACCACTCACAAACAAAAGGGGCGCCCACTCCTTCATTGAGCCACACATTGACTTTTTTTTTTTTTTTAATTGATGCGTGAGCCATGCCGCCCCAGGGCAAGGTGAAGCCCTGTGTTTTAACCCATGTCGCCCATAGTTAAATCCCTGCCTCATTGCTTGGAATGGCTTAAGATCTTAATTGCATCCAACCCACCTTGAAATCCTTCTACTAGTGGTACTAGATTATTTGAAGAAGAATATGTGGGGAGTGATGTCACTGGAGATGACTTGACTGAGCTTCTCTGGCTGCATTCATGAAACCTGTTCTGCCGAATGTAGTGAAAGAAAGTGTGCGGAAAGCCAACAATACCATTTAACACACCACTTTATTAAACATTATAATTCGGAGTCAGACAAATAACCTCTGGAGAGACAGGTGAGTGAGTGTGTGGATTGGACTGTGTTGTGCTTACCTGAGTTAGGATGGTGAATTGCTTGGATAATGTTTGTGTACTTGTTCTGTGAAACTTCTTGAGGATCAGTCTGTGAAGGGGTAAAGAATTCATAAGCAGTGATATGTTCACAATCACAGCTTGACTTTCAGTGCCTGTCATTACTCACCATCCCTGTGGTTCCGTCTGGTAGGGATTTGACAGTTGTAAAGTGCAACTTGCAGGAGTTAACCTGCAAGATATTTTAGAAAGAGATCAACATTTTTCCGTCAATTAAAGTAAATATTAAAGTGATTAGGCTAACTTCCACGTGATTATGGATTGTCTCTAATATACCAAAGGCAAAACTGTGTGCTGAACCGTAAGCTAACCGTAAAGTAATGGTTGTACGGTGAGGTAATGGTTTGAGTGGAATTTACCATGGGGGTGAGAAACATCCATCTGTCCTCAACACTGTCGTTCTTCTGAGATCGCATGGTTAAGCCTTCTGTCCGTTTTATAAATTAAAAAAAACAATGCCTTGGACGGTGAAAGATATAAAAGATCGCTGTCGGTTATATTATAAATAGTTAAGTTTTTAACGACTGTCACGCATTTCTATAGCTTTGTCTGGTTCGTTGTTCCCAAACCAATATCTATCTTTATTTCGAGCGCCACAAACCTCCTGGAGGCAAACACAGTTGCCATGGGAACGACGAGTTAATTGATTGGTTAAACACGCTTCCCGTGTCCCCACAAAGGAGTCCGTGTGGAAACAAGCTTTTTTTTAAATTGGTTTGGTTTGTAATTTCAAAACCATTCATTATCTACGATTGGATTTTCATGTGATTACGGTGTCATAATCTATATTGAGTTTATATTTAGTATATTATCTTATTTTATATTGTGTCTACAGCGTATGATTCTACGGAGGGGGGATAGGGTCATACGAATTTTTAAAGTCAGAATTCTTACTTTACTCTCAGAAGTGTAATAATCTGTTTAAAAACAGACACAAAAAATTTCAAAAATTAGTCTTGGGGAGTTTGCGGTAAATAAAAAATATATATATTATTACTACTATTATTATTTTTAATTTTATTATTATTATTATTATTATCTTTATCATTATTATTATATTATCTTAAGCATGTGATTAGGGTAACGCATTTCTATCATTATTGTAAGAATTCTTTTCCTGAGAAAATGAAAATATTTTCATTGACTTAACCTTTTTATTTTGAGAATAACATCAGAGTTCTAACAATGAGCTCCGAATTCTGATTTTAATCCCAGTCTTTTAAGAAGAATAAAAACGTTTTTTACGTGTTGCTCTGACTCTCTTCAATCTCAGTCAGGGTAAATTTTTCTTTGCTTTAAAAGAAATACGGTGATAAATCACAACATGAATATCACTTCCACCTTCCAATATTGTGGCTGATAAATATGTGTCAGAAGTTTATAAACAATACTGAAATATTCTGTTGAACTGAGGTAAATGAGACACATCGCAACCCAGAAATATTACAGTATTACAGTGCCGTAATTCATGACTGGTATTATTGTTGTGACATTAATACCAGTCATCAGTGTATGACAGGAAGCATACATGAGGAGTAGTGGTGATGGGAATCTAATCTCTTTTTAAATGAGGCATATCATTTTACTCAACCCAGAACCAAAAGATGAAAAAAAAAAGGGTAATAATAACATAATAATGTAAAAATGTCTGGTGTGTATTGAGGAGGGTGTTTTTAATATTGAATTATATTTGTAATTCTATGTTGGGAATTAATACAACATACAAAATATTCACCATACTTATGTTGTGATTTATTCAAGGAAAATGAGAGTTTTTTTGATGATATGTAACTACAAGAATACTTAGAGAGACCGTCCCTCTGCAAAAGTTGCATTGTCCCTAGCTAAAACAAAACAGCCTAGATTTATAGATGAACAAATATATCTCTTAGTCTAATGGCCAAAAGTTGTTTGCATTACTATTATTACTATTACTATTATATTAACTTATAAAATAACGAGGCATATGCCAGGTGATAGACTCTTCTACAAAGTTAAAGTTTTTGTTTTTTTCCAGGATCCACACATTGAACTGCATCCAGCTCAAAATTCAGAAACCTTCTCACCATTCAAGGGCCACCTCTCTAATAAGTTTAATTGCAACCTTTAAGGACGTTTTGAGATATTCTACTGACTAACAAACAACACACACATGTGATCCATCATAACCTCATTGAAGGTAAGAAAAATGTTGATCTCTTTAAAAACACACATGACTACAGAGGAGCAGTGGTCAGTTTCTGGTGCTTGCATGTACTCTGCTGTACAGATTGTCAGAACTTCATATGTAATATTTAGATAGAAGGCAGAACAAGGGTCACTAGGGGCCCACAGTTACCCAGGATAAGGTTACGTATCAGCCAATAGTACTTGCTCATCTCATTACCTCCTGCAGAGTAAGTAACAGCAAAAAAACTGATGGCCTGATGTCCACAGTAGGCTGTTGACACATGTAGACTTTTGAGATGTGAGTACAAAACACCTTTTTTTCTGCAACTCAGATTATCTAGAGCTGCTTCATCATGACATATTTATGTGGAAATTAGGAGGCACAAAGTACATAGGCAAAAAAGTCATAGGTGGAGCAGGAGGCAGAGAGAAATAAGAAGTAGGCACACTTTTATTCTACCTGTGAACATGTCATACGGACTTGCTCTATTAACTTTCTTTGACTCCAGACAGTAGGTGTAGCTGAGGAAGGAGATTGCTATAATTACCAGAGGAACATCGAAAATAGACCGCTCTAACAATTACCATTACAGAAAACAGCACAGATGTAACAAATAGAATCAAAGGGGAGTCTTTTGTGCATGGCAGTAATTCAATCTCCATTCATTCCATGATGATGCATCATTAGCCTTCTATTTATTATTTTATAATCACTGCTGACTCTAGATCCCAATATAATGGTTGTCCTCATAGATGTTTGATGAGAGACCGCCACTCATCCAAACGTGTCTGTTCTGATATACGCCAGCAGTGGTTAAGGCTGTGACTAAATAAAAATTAATTAAAACCAATTATGTTTATGTTAAGGACATTTGGATGCTATCTTTAACCACAGTAACAGTATTCTTTATTTGCTTTACTCATAACATAAATATAGTGACTACCTATTTATTCACCCTCCGCACCACCACAACATCAAATTTGATCAAATGTAATGCAGATATCAAGCTTTTTTTCACTCTGGCTTTGGTAAGTGACTGCTCATAAAAATTCAAGTCCAGATTCATCAAAAGGAACATCCCACACGTTGCCTGTCACCATCTATTCATGCAGCACAGGCCGACACGTATTATGGGAGTTGATCATCAACAGTTTGCATAAATGGCTGCATTGAAACAAACAATGTAAATTCCTGCTGTGTAAAGATTTGTCATAGATGATTAAAGAGGACAAGAGCCAGAGTGGCAATGCAATGTGTTATTCCTGAATATGTCACATTCAGTCTGTATCTCATTTGTGCTGGCCATGTCAATATAAAGTAATTGATTATATTATCTTAGTTATAATGTCGCCATCCTTTGCCCTTAGAATGACTTTTTAGGTTCACTTCCTAATCAAGGTCTATGTGTGACATTTAATACATTAAAACTCATATTTTTCATTCGATGAGACCCAGTGGTATCATGGCTCTGTCAGCAGGGAGATGCAAGGATGCAGGAGGAAATAATAGATCAATATATCTTTGTGTTATTGTTGGACAGAGCATTGGCTACACATTCTGAGTCTACACACATCGCTGTTGGTTGCTAGACATGGGAAATGCAAAAAAAATAATCCGATGTAATGCTACTGCTAGTACCGATTTGTTGCAAGCAGCACATGTATTATTATTATTATTACCATGTCCCCGGCCTTTAATGACAGATGTCATAGATATAGGAACAGGGACTCTATAACATTTTCCCAGGGTTGACATATAAGAGAAAAATTTACAATAATTTGTAGTTGTTGCTTTCAGCCATCCAGCATGAACATTTGATTGCTCAAATCTGTGAGAGAAAGTGTGCGCTCCTTTTATTTCCTGTCACACAGTCCATTTCGATTTCTGAAACATTTTTATATCTTGGGGGCAGTGAAAAAAAGAGTGATGTTCACATTCTGAGGGGAGAATAGATTTCTGGTCGATTTTGGTTTAATGTTCAAGGTTAAATTAATTACACAATCAACAGACCGCGTGAATGTGACTTTGATTAGGGGAAATGGTTGTAGCAATATGACACAAAATCAAAACAGCATTTCACTTCCCCTTCAGTTTATATCATTTATCTTATAACCAAGTTACTGCCGAAAAGCATTTTCATAGCTTGCAGTAAAATTGGGATTATTTACAGGCCAGATTGGTGATGTAGTGGTTAGCACTGTTATCTCAGACAGCAAGAGGGTAGTGGGTTCATATTCCCCGTGGTGTCTGGGCTTGTCTGTGTGGAGGTAACATATTCCTGTCACATCTGCATGGACTCCCTCTGCTCCAAATACCTGCAATATAGGTAAATCGGGGCCTAAAAGACTAAAAATGCCTGTAGAGGTTTTTCAAAGTGTAAATTTTGGCTTTACTCTAAGTGTTGGCACTGTGAAGAACTGCCGTTTTTTTTCAGGATGCACTCCAGCCTTCCTCTGAGTCTTAACAGAATAAATGGTTACAGAAATGGATTGGCGGATGCGTAGTAATCTCTAGATTGAATGGATGTTTGTCTATGTGTTGCTCTTTGATATATCTCTAGCCAATGCACACTATAAGTGGTTACAGAAATGATTGGATGATTATTTTAATGCAAGACCTCCCTTTGGTGTGAATTCACATTTTACTATTATACAATGGAGATTTGCAATTTCAAACCCTTCCAGCAGCTCTCTATATTCCATTATGACTGCAGGAAATTGGGGTTGCCAAATTCCTCAAACATACAAATAAGGAACCGACAGGATGTATTACTCATATTGGTTGCCAAGACTGCTTCCATCTCCCATATCCCACAGTAAACAATATTTATCTTTGTGTTAATATTATTGCTTTCAGTGACCTGGAGTATTAAACAACATCTTAAAACGGGTTAACAATATGAGCTTCATTAAGCAAACACTACTGTTGTTTACACCTGCACCGTCTGCTTTCAGCAAACCCTGCGACTATTCAAGTGGCTTGGCAGGCTTTCACAATGGAGCTCTATTTTAGGCTGCGCCAAGGATACTTAGCTCAAAGGGAACTGGATGTGCTGTATCCTAAAGGTTTCATTAATAGCGGATTTGGTTACGTCAAGTTAGAACCTCCTCATTGAGATGTCACATACCAGTAGTTAGCAAACTGGTGTGAAATCAAGCTGCTGCTTTTGTACAGTAAAAAAAAGACTTTGAGAGTCTGCAGCCACGCTAGTAGCTAAGGCTCCAAACATCAGCTTGTAAATATGCTCAAAATTATAATGAATGGTAAAGCATTGTACTTATGTAGTGCCTTTCTAGTTTGCTTGACTACTCAAAGCACTTTACAATGTGAGCCAGCATTCACCCATAGACACAAACATTCACAAACAGGAGCGATAACCATTCGTACACCAGTGGACCAGCCTTTGTGAGCAGCTTGGGGTTCAGTATTTTGATCAAGGGTACTTCAACATGTAGACAGCAGGCGTTAGGATCAGAGCGCTAACCCTCTGATAAGTGGACCTCCGCTCTACCCCCGGAGCCACAGCCGCACATGTTCAATGTTGGTTAGCGATTAAAATACGAATAGTCAACAAACTGATTCAACAGCAGGAATTCCAATAGTGTTTCCCATATCCACAATTTATATTTGACACAAAAGAGAGACAAACCAGGTGAATGTTGTAGGGCCCCGTCAAAAAGATGAAAAAGTACATAAACCACTCTGCAAAACAGGTTTTGTACTACAAGTATTTATTAATGATATTTTTGTTTGTGTGTGGGAGACCATGTACAATATCAAACATAATGTTACCTATTGAGCATTAGTCTTAGACTGATTTTCTTCTGCATTAACCAAGAAGGATCAAAATTTAACCATCCACCCAACAATTGCATTAGGCGGATCAGACAAACAGTTAGTCAATCTTAATAAAATAAGATACAATATTGTATTCTCCTCAACATCAATACTTCAATTTTCAAGTTATATATGTATTCATAGAAACAAACAAAAGCAGAGACTAGCCAAATTAAATTATTGCAAAATTGATTCTCCAGTTGTACTGTAAAACTTCTTAGAGTACTGTTTGTCTTTATTTCATTTGGTACAGCGTTTTAATGGGCACTAGCTTTCACAGAAAGCCCCTCTGATCAAAGGGTACAAAACAAATCCAATAGAAATCATCTTAGTTGATTTTTATGGAGGTAATGGGTCAAACTGAACAAAGCAATGTAAATAAGGAGGAGAAAATTCATTTATAATTTTATATATCAGACACAGATTTGAATAAAAAAGTCCAGATTTGTCAGTAAATTCTAATGTTATAATTGAATTTATTTACTCTAGGTAAATTACAAGTTATTAATTGATAAAGATTGTCGGATATCGCCGTCATACACCGATCAACCATAATATGAAAATCATCTGCTCCTAAAATGATGCAGTAAAACTCCTTGGCCATGCAATTTGTGTTTGGAAATCTTCCCGTCAGTAACAGCATGAACTTTTTCAGCAATTTAAACTACAATAGTTCTTCTGTGGGATCAGGCACCAGGAGCTGGCCTTCACTTACCACCCACCCTCCTATGGCCATGGCGTTATCACCGGTTTACCAGTTGTTCTTCCTTAGATCGCTTTGGTAGGTACTAACCAAGAACAAAGTTGCTCTGATACTTACACGTAACCATTTTTCCTACTTTCCTGCTTCACATTTATTTCCAAGAAAAATGTTCACCTGCTACCCAATTGTAAAAAGATAATCTATGATTTTATTCTGGTGGTCACAATGCTATAACCTATTGGTGTATACAAGATTCTGAATCCACTGGCTATTGGAGTAGTGCCAAGTTGATTGCATGGGAATAATCAAAATGAAATAAATAAAGGAGTTTATTTACATAAGCCAAGAATGAAAATTGCTGTGTTGACGAAGTGCAATGTTGCGAATTAGACGATAATCCCAGATCGACATTTAAAAATGCCACAAGAAAGATCACATACACCAGGTGTCCAGCTGATTCACACAACTAGGTTCTTCCAGCCTCACAGCACATCCTGTCCATATGAAATTCATCTCAGGAGTTCTTGTCCAGGATGCATCTGAGAGGAGCTTGTGAGCCAGCAAGCTTTAGTTCATGGTGCTTTTGAAATGATTTTGTTGTGTATTCATTTTTGTCCACAAAGCAAATCCTCAGGAAAATACTAGAATAAATAGTCATACATTAAGACACTGCCTTGATGATTACCTTTCTCTCAAGGTGTGGTTTGTATAATTTTTCTACCTATACCTTCATGAGTATTTTGAGACGCTGCATATTACTCATTGGAGCCCATTTTTTCTATTTGTGTGTGTGTCTATCTGTGTGTGTGCGCGTGATGTGTATGCTTCATTACAGTGTTTTGTTTGCGTACCCCCTCACTCATCGACACACATATTTCATCATCTGTTATTGATTTTAACACCAAAGTTCTTTGATACTTGAGTATGAGTCACCCTTTATTCTTTCATTAATTACTGCATTACTTCCCTGGAACCTGGGCCAGGTGCATTAGTCTTTCAAAGAGGGCCGGTCTAGGTCACATGCACACACGCACAGAAAAAACGTACCGGCTGCAAGATATTGCTGCAGGTACGCAATGCAGGTAGGTTGCTAAACTGCATGTATTTTAAGAAATGGTTTATATAAATCCGGCATAAACCATGAGCATACATGTAGAAAGAAAAAAAAAAAGCTAATTGCGGCCAATATCTCCCTGAAGCCCTTCCCCCTACTCCTCAATCAAACTATTTTTCTCGCTGCGTGTTCCATTGTAAACAAACGAGAGGACTGTATGGCATGTGGTGCAGAGAATGAGTCACGCTGCCCACCAGCTGTGGTCGTGGCTTGTCAGGGGGAGGAGTAATGATATTTTATGTGGGGCGGGCAGCAGT
Source organism: Lophius americanus (assembly GCA_037951165.1). Lineage (NCBI taxonomy): Eukaryota > Metazoa > Chordata > Actinopteri > Lophiiformes > Lophiidae > Lophius > Lophius americanus. The sequence continues at coordinate 9,054,568 of JBBDHG010000014.1, forward strand.
CGCCAACATCGCCGTGGGTGATGAAGGACACTATTAGGATGGAAGCCAAGAAACACCTACTAAAATGAACCTGAGATAAACCCAGAGAGAGACTATGAGGTAACTGTCATACTAACACTCCAACATCCATGAAACCAGATATTCCAGAAACGACGGCGCTCTGTAAAGGTTACAGTGGATGCCTGCCACAAACAATAAATAAATAAAGAATCTTCCGTCTATTTAAATGAGATTACAGTGTTCCAATGTACTATAAATAATATACCGTGAAAATCACTGTGAATTTCTGACAGACCTTGAAAAACCTCCCACCTCCTGTTATTTTTCATACCTTTAAGCTGGTCATGACAAATTGGGGGCTGATCCAATTTTCATTTTCTGGGTGCTCTCATTGGTAAATTGCCTTTGATCGGTTTTCCTCTTTGTGCTTCAACGTGTCCAGGTTCTGTGGCTGTAAGGCGTATCCCTTGTCTGAGTGGCTTCATCAATCAGTTAAGGGGTTTATATGTATTTCACGTGAAACGGGCAGAGTTTGCGAGGTTCCAGTTTCTGGATTATTATCCAGATTAAAATTGCATCATTTGGTTTTTGTCTCATTAGGAGTGAGAGACCAGCACCCGGTTATTAGGGTCTTTGGTTTGTGGGACCAATACAAGTAAGTGTTCACATGCTGGTGTGAATTTTTAGAACTAGAGCTTCTTTCCCCTGATGGGCATAGAAGCGTTACTCCATAGAGCTCCGCTTGTTTGCTATGTTTTGTTGTTTTTGGGTTAAAAGCGGATAGAACTTTTATGTTTGGATCATTTTCCTTGTGGGGTTGTCCCCCAAACCAGCAGTAATTATTGCTACCCAACACAAGTAACTTCAAGAGGACTAGGGGTCTTTGGTTAAGCAGATAGTGGGGAAGCTGGTCTTGTTGAGAGCGTTTCGTGGTATGCTTCAGTCACGGAGTCAGGATGTTAAATTGACCTTTGACTAGCAAAATAAATTCTAACCGCTACGAATGGAGCATGAAGAAAAACAAATCCTCAAAGTATCGGGTTGAATCTGCCATAGATAGTATAGTATAGTATGTTTGAGGAAAGGATGCTGGTTAGGAGCTGTCTGCAGATAGTTGTTCAGCCAACCAATCCTTTCCATTTGATCTGGTCAGAAATTTGCAACTTATTCAGAAGTTCAATGTGAGAGCCCACGGAAGGTTTCTTATCTGTTTGGGAGACCAGCTGATGCTAGAGGTTTGTCTGATGCAGAGCACAAGGTCACGCTGCAGTGTGTACCAGCCAGGAAGGTGCAGGAAGCGTATTCTGGTTATCAGTAACAGATAGCTTGAGATACGCATCAGTGAAGCCGACTGTTTTCAAGGTTTACTAGATAGTTCCTGTGGCTTATTGCCAACTGTTTAGAAGTGGTAGAAAAGAGGGTAAACAGTGCTACCTTCAGTTTTCACGGGACTCTCTGAATTACTTTAACTATTGGTGCACTGCTTTAGAAAATCTGTACTTTTCATGACTAATGTGATCTTATTGTGTCGAAGACGTGAAACTTATTTAAACGGGTAACTTAACGGGTAAAAACGGTTGGTGAGGCAATTGCTGTAGCTGATAAGTATGATCCGACCTTAATGCATCGCATTGATAGGGTTATTATTATTATTATTATTAACGTGCGCCATACCATTAGTTCCAGGGATAGAGCTTTTGGTCCCGCAGGTGCTGGATGTTAAGTCAAGTCAGACGAGAAGATGACAGATTCATGTGACTTAGTAAAGTGTGCCACTTTTGTCACAAAAACACCTTGGCCACTTTGTTGGTGAGAAATGTGGACCCACCTCCTTCTCAGGTCTCTGAGAAGGTTGCAATTGAGGATGTTTCATGTTTTTGTCTCTCTATCATAGCATGGGAAATCCCTGTAAAAAGTCCCTGTAAAAATCTTGAGACACTCTGCTGCATTGAGTTAGTTTTTCCTTGCGTCAGTTCTTCTTTTTTTCAGAGAAGTCAGATGTAGTGACCACCACAGTGCATAGGCTGCATCGCTTTTCAGATTTGGTGCAGGAAGAGGCGTGCATTCCGGTGCGCGAAAACCTGCCAGTTGAAGGAGTGCAAGTTATTCTTGGACCCTTATCTTTTGCCTGTGAGTAACAGTAAACCAAAGATGAATGACTGTGAAGTCTCAGAGGTGGCAAGGGGACATGGCTTTACCTCGATGATGGTCTGCTGGTAAGGAAGGGGGTGCTGTGCATTTAGTTTGATGTGGAAAAGTAAAGTTTTTCAAATTGTAGTATCAATCAAATCCGCAAAAATCGGCTTAGCATTTTTGGGGTCAGGAGGTGGATGACAATATGTTATGCAATACGTTTTTTGGCTACAACTAAAAATAAGATGTTCCAAGTTACATTAGAACTGGCTATACATGACGACTTATTGGCAAACGAACCAAATGATTGTAGATTCCCCCTCTCAGTCGGTGGCAATGACTGAGATGTGAGAGTCATCATGTTGACCAAGCATTGTTGTGTCCTAGATTAAAACACAATGAAGGTCCAGATCAAAGCAGAGTCTTATAACTTCAGGACTCACTCTTTAGTCTATGCTGACCTCCAAGCCTCTATTGACAGTTCAATCAATAATTCAGTGACATTACAAAAACTTAAAATTTGGTTACAGATCAGGAAGCATTGTGGTCTGCACAGCGCCTCTTCATTTCCAACCACCTGTTCACACCAGCTATGACTGACAAGCCTTTTGTGGCACAGGAATAGAATATGGTATTTAAAGGATCTTTACATGAATGGGTTCGCTGCATCATGCGAGCAGCTACCAATGAAGTATAAACTACAATGCAGTAACTTCTTCCAATGTTTACAATTGAGGAATTTTGTCAAGAAACAATATAGCTCTTTCCCCTACAAGCCTCCAACTACCTCTGTCGATACTCTGCTGTCTCTTAACATATATAAAAAGGCTACCATCTCTCAGATATATGGAAAAGTTTGCAAGATAAATCTTCAATCAGCAGACAAATTGAGATCACAGTGGGAGCAGGACTCAGGCCCTCTGCAGAAATCTGGGGTGAAGATTTCTCCCTCTCTCATACAGTTTAAGAATGGACAAAAGTCAAATTGCAAAAAATCTATTCAAATTTGGACCCCAGCAAATTTGGATAAATGCAAAATAAATGTAAAATGGCCTTGGCCGTGTTAGCACCCATTTCCAGGTCAAGTCCTTGTCTGCATGCTTTGTGGGCTTTCATTTTTTATTATTTTCTTAGCGAGGCCTACCATGCTTCAGTCGAGCCAGAACCACTGACTGTAATTTTTTAGTATAAATCCAGAAAGTGCTACCTGGTCAAGAAATTTTTACATATTTGTCTCTTTCACCTGCTTGCTAGCTCGCCATCTTATTCTTCTCAGGTGGAAAGAACTCAAGGCACCTTCCCATGCACAGTGGTCCAAAGACGTTATGTCTCATTGTAAAACTAGAAAGATTAAATTCACCTAGAACAGGAGGAAGTCTGAATTTGATCAAATATGGTCTCCATTTATGTTTTATTCTCCCCGGTCTCTGGAATAACCGATTGGAATGAAACTTGATAGCATGAAACTGTACGATCCAACGGGTATGGCTGTATAGATATACATGTGTGAATGCAATGTCCTTGTACATGTGTATCCAGACATGTATCTGGGTGCAAAAGTGTTTACGTATTTTGTTTAATTGAATTTTGAACTTCTTCAGGTTTAGTTTTTTTGTTTTATTTTCTCTTACTGTTTTTCTTCTTTTTATTATAAACTCTGTTACGTTATTTATCTTTTGTCATGGCTTTTTATATCATTGTTATAATTTTTTGGGCGATTTTTATTTCCTACACAGATGTGGACAGTTATTGTGGTCTCCACGGGGCGACGGTTGCTCTGTTTGTAGAGCGGTTGTCCACTTATCTGAAAGTCGGTGGTTCGATCACTGTCCACCTTGGTCCACATGTTAAAATGTCCTTGAGCAGGATACTGAACCCCAAGCTGCTCCCAATGGCTGTTCCATTGGTGTGTGAGCGATGGCATGAACGGTTACTGCTCCTGATGAGCATATGGCTCATTCCTGTGTGAATGGATGAATACACTCAATTGATGGCTCAATATGTACAGTGCTTTGAGTGGTTGAGCAGACTAGAAAAGCGCTGTATAATGACAGTCCATTTACCATCCCGGGGTGGGAATGAGGGGTTAGGCAAATGGGAGGGCTATCTTGTATGTATTATCCTTTCATCCAATTCCCTGTATTATGTATGATACAGTGGGCCAAAAAACTCAATAAAAAGATCTACAAAAGAAAACAACCCACGAGTACCTCTTTGTCAGCGGGTTTTCAAAAAATGTAAATGCTTTCTGGTGCAGTGCTCCAGTGCTGGCTCCTCAATGTGTGCAGAACCCTTTCAAACTGCAAGTGGATGCCAGTCACGCGGGGGCAGGTGCACTACTAATCCAGTCTGACAGTTATGGAATAGATCAGCCTGTTAGCCTCTTCTCCAGGAAATTCCATCAGATTCAATTCAACATGAGATGAAGAATTTTGCGACTGGGAAGGAGACTTTGGCTTAAATTTGGGCTTTTAGCCACAATGAGGTGTGCGTGGGTTCTGGGGTCCAAGTGATTGTTTTATTAGACCATATAACATTAACATCCTAGATTAATTAGGTGGTGGTTAGTTGTAATCAAACTACTGCGAGTGCTCAGTTAACCGGAGTTATTCCTTGAATGTATATACTTGGCCAGAAAGCTGATTCTGATGTAACCAAAGCTTCAAATGTTTTTCTACTTCTGTGGTAGTTATTTCAACACTATGGCTGCTGTCACTGGTACTTGTAGTTCTAGTAAATGCCTTAACACATTTTCACATGGATTCACACCGTCAAAAAAAAGGGCCAGGTTCATACGGGTACTTCATCAGAGACATTCTAGTTTCTAGCTAACTGTCTCCTCGTAAACTCTTCCCTCCTTGATTCGCTCAGACTCACGCAACACCTGCCAGGCGCGTGCCACCGGACACCGAGAGGTTATTATCCAATTAGCGGTGTTGGAGAAAGGGTCGTCCTATGGCACGCAAGCTTTCCAATTAGAGAGGAGCACGTGAATTAGCTTGTCTACTTAGAGCCACGTTACCTGCGCGTTCGTGTCAGGACCGAGAACGCTAACATACTCTGTGTGTAAACATCAGTGTGTGCAAAGAAATAAATAAAAAATAAATAAATATATATATATATATATAATATATATTTATTTATTTATATATAGATATATTTATAGATATATTTATTTATATATATATATATATATATATATATATATAGGCAGGAATATGCACGCGCTGGTGAACGCCTTTGTGCGCTGCTTCTCCTTCCTCCTACCTCCCTCTTGGCTTTGTGTCAGCTTCTGCTGGTGGGTTGGGAGTGAATGCGAGGAGACGCTGCAACAGCCCAATCCCAGAGCTTGTTTCAAACGCACAAAGCCTCTTACATATGAGGAAATAGCAGCAGCAGCAGTAGAAGCCCACGGAGGCTCAAGCCTGTCGGTGTCACCCGGTCCAGGCTGCGCCTCACTGCCTGCTGCAAGTCCCGCTGCTGCTCAGGGCCCTGCGTCGGGTCGGATCTGGATCAGGGGTCTCTGGCAATTGGTTGAGCGCGTGTTCAGAGCCCCCTGGGTGCTTCTCCGCCATCACTGGTACCCGAAGAAAGCCGCTTTACGCACTCAGTATCCGGTTTGTGGCTCTGAGATCAGAAGCCTCCAGGGAGGCGCTGCTGCTGCTGCCGCTGCTACAACTCTGGCTGAGAAGGGAGTGGGTGGACGCACCTTGATCTACACGAGGAACATGAGTGGGTCCGTGGGAATCCCCAGTCCAAACCCAGCGGAGTGCGCCTCGGATGCGTCAGAGGAGCCGGGTATCGATGAGGTAATCACCGTGGATCAGCGCGCGCAGGAGATGGGGACTGTGACGATAACGGTGGCCATCCAAGCGGCGGAGGACGAGGAGCCGGAGGAAGTGGCATCTAATAATATTGACTTTCTGGGAGGCAGCTGTAGTGAGGACGAGATTGGGAGACACGACAAATCAAGGTATGACTTATTTCTACTGTTAGGGTAACCACAACCGTAATCGGTTATATCATCAATCCTGTACAAACATTTCCTGTCCTTGACATGTTGTTGTTTTTCCTCAAGAAGTGCAAAGCAGATGGGTTATACCGGGTGTGCTACTATGACTGGCTCCATTGAGGTTGGTGGGTGAATGAAGTGTTTATGAGCCACACCAAGGTTAAAGTAGCCTGCAAATCTATGTATTATATCTAAAAGTGTCCCGCTTCATTGGATGATCTACCAGTACATGGGGGACGTGTTGTATTTTATTTCACTGAGGATGCCACTTGAGAAGAAGCTGCATAATCAGTGTAATCCCATCAGGTGTCCCACAGTGACGTCAAGCAGCTGTTATCGACATCATCATGCGTGAGGAAGACGATAGATGCGCACAATTCGGGAAATGCAATGATCGTTTGAATGGCAGGGGGGCTTCAGCTGTGGTGCTGTCTGATCACACACAGAGGATGGCACCTTAACTTTAAACTGATTCCCCTGCGTCATGACTTGCTATTTATATCCCCTGGCCTATAAGATCTTTGCGCTGACTGCGTGTGCAAAGACTGAGTCAGTCACCCAGTGGCCTCAGGGGAATGCATCTCCACAGCAGGTGTTTCAGTTTACTTAGATGTTACACCTTAATTGCTCTGATATCAAGAGCATCTGAAACACCTGTGCTGGTTGGTGCCTTGTGTCACGTTTCACGCATGATTTAGGTTAAAGGTACCTAAACATGTGATTGGAAGCATGCTTGGCTCAGAGAGAGGAAAGTCCTGAATGCCGACTGTCTGAAAATGCATGCAACATTCCTTCAGAGACTTGCTGTGCACCACTTATTAGTGACTTTGAGAGTTCATAGCTTACTTTTTCTTTTTAATATGGCGCTCCACTATATTCCTAACAACTCTGCCTCGTACATATTAAACCCCCATGTATGCTGACAGTGACAGTATTTCTTTCTAAAAGCTCAGCTCATGGTTATCTTTAACCAAAGTCCTGGGAAGCAGTGGGCTCCAGCCTGCTGTTAGGTCAGCGGGCTGGAAAGCTGTTGACTGTGAGAGGGAGGGAGGGAGGAAGGGAGGAGGTGATGAGTCATCCACAAAATTGAATTCAGGCCCTCACTTCTAATCTGTCAGACTACCTGACTGTACTGCTCCACAGGTTCAGCCAGGTTTCTGACTGAGAGTCTAAAAGCCTCTCTGTGCAGGTTGGATGTAAATTGTATGAAGTTGATTTTACAAACTATTATATTCTGTGTGGGAGGGAGAGCCAGTGACTCTTTAGCCCTTCAGATGGAGAGGTCTTGGCAGTTTCGGGAATGGTAGGACACTTGTGTCATGGTCTGGCACAGAGGCATGTTGAGAGTGGCTGATGGCCAAGTTTCTCAAATGCTGCAAGGAAAATCAGAGATTGGTGCTGGGTTCTTTCCAAAAACGTGTAAGCCTCTGGCGTATTGTATTCATGTGTAACAATGAGATGTTTAACAGTTGTAATTCTGGCAGTGAAAAATATGAAAAGCGGCTTAAAAAGTCCTTTTCTGACCATGATGCATGTTGTTTCCCTACACACAGCGGTGCTGGGACCAGTGGAGGCGAGTTGGAGGAGGAGAGCTGGAAGCCCCCGGATTTAGAGCTCATCCAGAAGTTGGTAGCTCAAATTGAGTACTACCTGTCAGATGAAAACCTGGAGCATGACGCCTTCCTGCTTAAACATGTCAGGCGCAACAAACTCGGGTTTGTCAGCGTGAAGTTGCTTACTTCTTTCAAAAAGGTAACCGTTTTCTTCTAAGCTGTTGGGAAGAGTCCAGAAACACAATTGCCATTTTTAATTCCCAAAGATGTCAGGGATGACAAACTGAGGATTGAATCACAGTGACTGGCTGTTTCTTGTGCCATAATGACTCTGTGTTTCAGATACATGATAGACTGACTGATCCACTGACTGATTGATCGACAACAGCCAGAGCATCTTAGTTTATGCAGATTTGTTTTTATTTGTTTTAAGCAAAAATAATCCCCCCCCCCCTGCATTATTTTTTAAATATAATCAAGGATTCCATAGCACCTAGTTAACACTAAACTGATGACGTTTAAAACGTGATACGGGGAATAAATGAGTAATGCAGTGAAGGTAAGATTTCCGTGTGTTGAGTTGGTTATAATTGCAGATATTGATTGCGGAAGTATGACTGGAAGGAAGGCGATACACATTAATTATTGATTTTTCTGTCAGGCTTTTTGTACAACCTTTTCTTTTTTTATCTGAATGTTTTTCAGGGATCTAATCAGTGTCCTAATGGCTGTGTGATAGCACTCTCCAACCACTTAGCCTCTCACCCATGTAACACAAGTATTGTCTGTTTGCAGGTGAAACACTTGACTCGAGACTGGAGAACTACTGCCTACGCTCTGAGACACTCCGACATACTTGAGCTGAACGATGAGGGGCGTAAGGTGCGGCGTACATCCACAGTGCCAGTCTTTGCCAGCGAGTCCTTGCCAAGCCGCATGCTGCTGTTAAGTGATCTGCAAAGTTGGCCCGAATTGGCGGCTCTCTCAAAGGATAATGGAGCCAGTGAAGGAGGGGCCGCTCAACAGGAGCAGCTCATGAAGCTGCTGCTGAAAGCGTTCGGAACGTACGGCGCCATCGCTTCTGTCCGAGTCCTGAAGCCTGGGAAGGACCTGCCAGCTGACCTGAAGAGGCTGAGCGGCCGCTACTCTCAGCTGGGCACTGAGGAATGTGCCATTGTGGAGTTTGAGGAGGTGGAGGCAGCTGTTAAAGCAAATGAAGCTGTGGGGAGTGAGGATGGTGGGGCTGGCACTCTGGGGTTGAGAGTAGTCCTGATTGGCACCAAGCCGCCGAAGAAGAAAACACCCAAAGAACGACCTCGGGAGGAGGCAGGGATGCGCAAAAGTCGCTCGCTTAACAGCAGAGTACGAGAGCTTCAGTACCACGGGGATGACTCTGCATGCAGCTCCTCGGACACTGAGAGCACCCCGACCTCCCCCAGGCTGGCCCGAAAGTCTCAGTCTTGCAATAAGCTCAGCCCCCCCACTGCAGGCACCACCTTCCAGAACAATCACCTGAGTCCTGGTATGTCCCCGCGAAACAGCCCCTGGTCGAGCCCTCGTGCAAGCCCCTGTCCACAGCGCAAGTCTGCTCATTCCCACAAGTCTCCCCTAGCCAGTGAGGGCAGGCTGAGCCCGGAGCCTGGGCGTCGCTGGGCAGACTACTCTTCAGATAGCAGCCTTACCCCTTCAGGTAGCCCGTGGGTTCAGCGGCGCAAGCAGGTGGCATCTCAGGAGAGCAGTCCAGTGGGCAGCCCAATGCTTGGTAGAAAGATTCAGAATGCTGACGGCCTGCCGCTGGGTGTAATGAGGCTACCGCGGGGTCCAGATGGAACCCGGGGTTTTCACTGTGTCACTGTTGGTGAGAGGGGAAAGACCGCTGCCACTCAGACTTGATATGTGGAGCATTTTTTTTTTTTTTTGCATTTCTTATCCCCAGAGGTAAAATGATAGATTTGAAATAAGAGCCGCTCTTTGCCGCGCCACTTAGCCCCATCCCCACATGTGAGACTGTATATATAACTTTGTTGAGTGCATAAGTTCAGTCTGTTATATTTTTATACAATGTTTTGAGTTACTATGCTAACATTAGTGATTTACTAATGAAATTTTGAGTGACGTGAATTGATATTGCTTTGAAATGGACCATATCGCCTCCATTGCTGTCTGATCATGTTTACATGGAGTGGGTCGGAGAGGGATTTCAACTTCCGTTTTATATTAAAGTGTCCTCTGTCTCGTGTTAAAGCTCATGTTGTCTGTGAATGATGTATAAATGTGCACATGATGTAAGCAGCACAGGCACATGGTCTGGATAGAGATATCACCATATGCCTTTTCTGTATTTGTCTACTGTGAGTTCCATTTTTACATGTTTAAAGTGAGGCCATAATCGCTCCACTGTAATGTGGTCAGGACAGTAAACTTGGATGTGAAATTTTTTTTATTTGGATTTTATTTTGCTCTTTTTTAATTTTTCGGTGCGCTTTGACTCTTAGTTTGGAGGGGGTCGTTTCGAGCCCTGTAAATGTTAATTTGTTCAGCAAGTCGCTGCCTAAATTATTTTTTAGCTTTATTTTTTATTTGTCGTCTTGGCGTATGTTTCCTTTACTCTAAATTGGCAGTGAGGTTTATGGGATCAGGTCCGGGAGAATTTATGCTCTTCTATCGGAGCTGGGGAATTTGTACAGTGCTTGTACGAATAAATCACTAAAACTGCATCTGGCCTGATTCTCCTTTCTTTGACTCGTTTGATGTGGTCCTGAGGCTCTGAATCAACATTAACCAAACTTAAACAATTTATTTGAAGTCAACCAGTGAGATCATTCATCTGTCGAGACTGTAGGTTGTCAGACTTGGAACCCTGTTCTATTTTTTTTTTTTTTAACGAGTTAATAGGAATTTTGTATTCTCGCCCCATGTGTTGAGTGGATTTAGCATTGAAGGTTCTGAAATGGCCAGTATCATTAACTTGAACTCACCCAGTTCTCATGTTGACTTTAGCAGATTTTTCTACTCCTTGCATCAAACATATGGCTAATGGGCAAAAAGCTTGGTTTTGAAGGGAAATCTTTTGTCTTCAACAAAAAAACACTTGTCCAGATGTATGACCCATGCAACACTGTGGCTCTTTTGCTTTAAGACTTCTTAGTGGCTGCTCGGTAATGCTTAAACAAGAAGTTAATCAACGACTGAGGGATATTTCTTCTTTTTCTTTGAAAAATGCTGTAGTTTGGATACATTTAAATCAATACCCATCCAATTTATATTCAAATTTTGCCTTTAAAACAACTAGATGTACTGATGCCAAAAATGCACTTATGCAATCAGTCCTTTTGTGTTTATCTTTAATGTAGTTTTTGGTGTTTTATGTCATGAAGTAGTCCTCTGTGCTGATTAGTGTCGAAATCACTGCGGTGTATTTCAATAGTCAGTTGCGAAACCAGATGAGGCCCATGGGTGGTGAAGACTTTTTATAGGCGCTCTCTGCAATGTGCCTAGGTGGTTTGCTCCTTAGCAACGGTGCAGGTGTGAGGATGAAGCGCACAGTCTGTTATAGAGTGGTTGGACTTCTGAGTTTGCGTGGCCACATTGTTCAGTTTGTTAGATAATTCCTGTAGGAGTCAAAATAATGGGCTTACAGAGAATAGGAACCCATGCTCCAAAAATCAGAGCTGTGATGGGACTAAGTGGGATTGCGTAAGAGATAGGGGGGAATAAACTTTGTTCTTTTGAAAAGCAATTCAAAATCAAAGTTGGGATACAGCCAGTCTTTGACAGACACGTGACTTAACTGCCAAATTGATATTTTAACCTCCTTGGAGCTAATGATGTGTAAATAATGGTGTGTAATTGGAAGGTAAGACGTAGTGGTTAAATGCTTTAACGCCTGGTATTTTAGAAGTACTGCTTAGAATTCAGCTTTATATTATATTCCCCTAGTTCAATATTAGAGTTTTAAATGTGCATATCACTAAAATTGACTCATACTTAAATATGCAGGATGCATGTTGAGAGTGACGAATAATCACAGTGCAACTCTGTCTGTGACAGTCAAAAACATAAATCCTAGGCAGTAAACCTTTGGATATAAAACCTGTCAATATTTAAACTACAGATTTCCCAAAGGTGAAATAAAGAAAAATGTATTTCTTCCCGCAGGGTGTTGGAGAACGTTCCACGTCTCCACCTCCACTCAGAGTACATGACCCTTGCAGATTTGAGGAACTGGTATTAGGGTGGAGTAAATTAAAATGCTGGTCAATAGAAAAAGTCGACACAAAAACTAGATGTTTTTAGGGAGGATTTGGTCTCTGTGAACCCCTTCATATACAACATATTTAACCGCTGAGGAAACACAACTAAGTGTTTGAACAATATGGAAACCAGCTTTAGTCCAGATAATAGCTAATATTGCGTGTTTATTTAGCCCCAAAGGTTTGAATTTCAACATATTTGATCAATTCTAATGCTATAATCTGAGTAGATTTTTTTAAAATCTACCTCATAAATTGAAACAAAAGTCAAAAAAACATATTGTCCTCTCCTACTGTATAACTAAATCTACAATGTTTCAATTTCAACTTATTTATGGACTTGCAAAGGGAAACAAAATAATAAAATGGGGAAGTAAATGATAAGCCTTTTGTTTTAACATTCTAGATCTCTGACAAAGGAAAGCATTCAAAAATCATTTTCAGAACTGTGTTCTGTGTTGCATTTGGTCTATTGTATTTCCACAATTATTTTCCTTTAAAGAGAAATGGGTCAGAGTCTTATGGGTTATCATGAGAAAAAGAACAGATATGTTAAAATTACAACAACTAATGGTAGTTCTCTGAATTCTTATTACAGGTTGTATTGAGTCTCTTTCATGACACTATTGAAGGAGACCTTGTGTTGCACAGGTTCTATTCGCTGACATGATGCCGTTTTCTTTCAAAACAGTCCTATGCAGGACTTAAGTAGAGCCAATGAATCTAAAAGATTTTCTTTACCTGCTTCTTTTCTAGCATTCTGGATTTTGAAAATGAATTAGCTTTCAATTACATGGTTTTTAAAAAAAAAAATCATGTTATTTCTGCAATTACCTTTTCTCGCGCCTTCAACAGTCATTCCACAGTACTTGTACTGGCACTGTTAATATTGTGAATAGAATGAGAATCTTATATTTAACAATTTTATTTACATAACTTTAAAAAAATGTCATTTACAGTGGTCAAACTGATAAAAATAGCCCAACACAGACAACAAATTTGATGAAGTGACAGGTGAGTGCGTTAGTGCCCCACATTCTCAACCAGCATCTTACAGTGTTGGCACACACAGATCTTTTAACATTTTGATGGATTTTGAATAAGGAAAAGCTGAATGAGTAGAACATTTCCAATACAATAAATGATAAGTAACAGCAGTTTACCAGTGAAATACATCTAAAGATTGAAAGTAGAGATTATCTGTAAATCAGCCAAAAATCTCACCATGTTGGAACAAGTTATGGCAAAAATGTAAGCAACTCTTTCTGCTTCTCTACTAGTTCCAGATGTTGTTTGAACAAAAAGTACTTACACATCAAATTCGTTTTAATCAGTGAACTTTCATTTTTCCAAAATTAGATTTTAGCCTTTGAAAAGCCACAGTATCATTTATCTCATCTTCAAGGCAATGGGCTTACAGATGTGGTCTGGATAGCTGACTCTATGGAGTAGATCAATAACATGTTTCTTTATCATAATTAGCTCTGTAGCCAGGGATCTTACGTGATCCTCATTCATGCATTCAACTCGCGATGAGGGAGAAGCAACACATGGCTCCGAGATTGACAAGATGTCTGTGGAAGCATCGCTCGACAGGAAACCAAACAGATCTAAAGATCTATCAGCATGCGAGAGTTGAACCACCAGTTAAGACAAACCAAGTAAAGAGTCAAAATGACTGGCTCCTTCTCCTGTACAACACCATCTGCAGACTCACAGGAGATTGATGCAGCATGATCGGGACTGGTCTGATGGTTGTGTGGGCAATCAATACTTGTGTTATGAGAGAAAACACTTCCTGTTGAGCAGATGGGATGAGGACGCGCTAAGAACGCGTTATCTCAGTACTTCAATCTATGAGAGTGGAGAGGTTAAGGGCACAGACCGTCAGGTCACGTCTCGTTCAGATGTAGAGCGAACCGTCAGCAGGTCCCACATAGCCAACGCCAATGAGAAGAACGTCTATTAAAGTCCAAATGCCCAGTCCTCCAAAACTGAACAGCTTGCCCAGACCCTCTCTCCATTGGCCCAGATAAAACCGATCAGCCCCGAAACCACCAAGTGTAATACTATGGAAAAAGACGAGAGAAAATCCAGAAGAGATAAAAATGTTATTAAGGCCAGCCCACACTTATTCGAAAATATTACTGCAGGCTGCTTCTAGCATTTAAGCTATTCAAAACTCAAGTAGCAGGTTTACCTGAGTGCTAATGCTGTTGACCATTTGTATCCACCAGTCCAGTTACAGAATAACCGCTTCTGAAATCTTCTTTTACCTGCAGAGAAAATAAAATATTCAGCGTTAAGACAAGGGGTGACGGATGTAAAAACCAACAAGAACAACATTGTGTTCTCAATGAGTAACGAAAAGTAAACAGCAATAAAATGTCAGGAAACACGAGCATCAACATTTGCAGGAAACACATAACCTCTGGAGATGACAAATCATCCTTTACTTTAGTTTGCCTAAAGCTGTGTATAGTTTGGATAGGTGCTATGGAGAAGATGACCACTTTTAGTCACCTTAAAATAATTTTCACATTAAAAACATATAAATATTTAAATTATTTTGGTTAATATTGTATTTTTGGGTTTCATTTTAGCTCCAAGAATATGTAATTATGTATCTGATAAGATTGTGGGAGGACTGTGTGCTAAATATTTCAATATTTCAATAAAAGACTATACTTAGAAGCACCTAAGAAAGAGTATCCTTTCAGTTTATAGACCTTGTAAACTTTCCATATAGCTGCTAGGAACATCTTTGATTAAAAAAGCCCCCCCCCCAATAAACAAACTTATGGTGTCTACTGTATCTGGTTTACTAGGGATCATAAAAAGCTGGTAAAAGGTCATTTTGTAAACTGTGAAACTCCCTATCCCAAAACAACCATGATTGTTTTTCCTGACTTTGACATGGCTACCCTTAAATAAAGAAAGTAAGTAGGTTCTACATCAGAAGCTTTATCCTACCTAAACAGTGTACATGGTCCAAGACGTCACAGGTGGCGTTGTAGCGCTTGCGTGGGCAGGAAACTGTCATACAGTTTGTAGAATTTGAGCAACGGTACATGGATGGGTCCAGCTGCCAGCAAAACTCACAGGTAATGGAGAGTGAGAAGTTGGTTTGCTGCTCTCCGGACTCTCCCTAAACAACACAAACACAGCAGGTCATTGCAATAAAGCCAAAATTTCATGCATCCCAGTAGTTGCATAAAAACTCAAATTATATAACCATGCATAGCTATGTGTTGTGGATGCAAAACACTTATTTGATTTCCAGTTTTTAAAAGCAACATGATTTTATAGTTGTTTTGGTGTTGTTTTTTAAACAATCAGCTAAAGAAGGTGCTAATTTCCAAATCTTCAACCATTTCTCCTCCCTTTGGCAGCATGGACTTAGCTCAATATGAACTACAACTTACAGTGCAATGAATTCCTTTTTTGGGTTTACAACTGAAAGAAGCTGGTTTCTTGTAGGTGCAGTTGTGTTGGTAACTGCAGTGAATGCAGTCGGCTGGCAGACGATTACACAAGCCACGACTTGGACACTTGGAAATGTAGCTTTCTTCATTTGCAGGAGACACTGTAAAAATGGAAAACATCAAATTACATTTTTTCCTTTCTTCAAAATATGATGAAATACAGGTTTATTGAATTTTAATTCTTAGATAATTAATGTATGTAGCAATGGGCTTCAGACCACCTGAAACCCCTGTCAAATCGGAAAAAATATAAAGCTCTTAGATGCAAATTACTGCAACAACAAACAGATGATCAAGGAATCCTTGAGCAAGGCCATTCACTCCTGTGTGCTCCATTAAAGATTTCTGTTGGCCAACGAAAGAAAACTTAACTTTTCTTCTGTTGGATTGGTTTATGCTACAAAACCAGAGAACAGAATTCTCATACTTTTTATTTCTCCATAGTACGGGAAACCTATATAGAGAAGCTATCACATAAAACCTGGGAAATACATTTGAATGTTAGGAAAACCGACTTTAAATAAACATCATTTCAGTAGCCTGGTTTGTATCATGTAATTCATAACATAAAAACTAGACCAAAGAAAGATTAAAGAAATTAATTATAATCTACAAAAGTGATGTCACAATAGCTGGTATAGATATGCACATTTGAAATTTATAAATGTAGGATGCGAGTAGCCGTCTGGGAAGGAAAGCGCTCTGAGGGGAATATGTTTGTGAACAGTGTCCTGTATGGACAGTTTGTCACCTTCGGTTGCATCTGCAGTTACGTGTTGTATATCGGTCAATGCTCAAGATCGAGAGATTTGTCTTGTGCTTTTCAACCATGCTACAGCAAGATAGCATTATAGCAAGATTGCTATCTTGATTCATACGTATATGCAATCCCATTTTTGAAATTAAACGATTCTGCAGCATTTTAATTAATAACATCGGCAGCTCAGTGGGTAGAGGCTCCGTCTCCCAATCCGAAGGTAGGAAGGTAGCTGGTTTCAGCCCCAGTACGTCTACATGTCGTAGGGTCCTTGCGCAAGACCCTGAATCCTAAATGCTCCCTGGCCGCTTCACAGGAGCTGCCAACTGCTCTCTCATTGATGGGTCAAATGCAGAGAATGAATTTCCCTCGGGACAAATACAGTATCAAAAGAAAATATGTACCTTTGACCCTCAGAGAAGGTGCAGAAACAAAACAGCAAGGTGAGCAAAACTGGAGGAGGAAAGATGTCTGCACAAGTGAGAAATAAAATATATAATGCATCCAGAAGAAAACCTTAGATGAGAACAAGATTAATCCACCTGACTTCAATGAGCTTCTAACAAGAAAAGCGGCACATTGAGATGTGTCGAAAATATTTGGCTATAGACAAAAAGACGATAAACGTCCTAAGAAGTAGTTCCAACACCCTGTTACGAAATAGGCCTGGCCCTTTAAAGAAGTGGCCATATTGTGTACATGATACATGGGGGATTATGGAAATGTCCGTTTCTTGTTATGTGCCGCAGGAGAACATGTTGACGAACCTACGTCCAGTTGGAAATGTATTTTTGCCGTCACTTGGAACAACTCTGGAATAAGGCTGTTTATTCATTCTGGCAAGTTTTCCCTCTCTGATTCCGAGTTGCTAACCTTCATGTATACAAAGTTTGGGAAAAACACATCACAGCCAGTTCGGCATCTAATCAAAAACTTTAAACCTAATCTGCAACTGGTAAAACGTTTTATTTATATGAGTTTAGAATAGTTTTTTAGTCTATTTAATGTAATAAAAGGGACCCCGAACTTCCTACCAGAGGGCAAACTGAGTCTAGAACATGGGCTGAATGAGTAACCTACTGGCCTTTCTTAATGTAGCCTGTTTGTAATTAAACTGCAATGGTGCACACCATTTCACACCCTCAATCTTCCAAGGCAATTGCATCAGTCGGACCTATTTGTGGACTTGAGCTGCACAGACAGATCACCACACCAATCTGTCGATTTCACACATGATGGTCCGGAGGACTCAGTTCAGTTCGGGAGTGAAATTGCATCATTGTTGCATTTATATTTGCTTCGCTTTAACCCTGCACTTTGTCAGACGAACCAAACTTTCTGAACTACATCATGCATTCCTAATGACTGCTTGTCTGTGATGGTAATTAACCAATACACACCAAAGAAGAAGAAGACGACGAAGCAGAAAAAGAAAAACGTTAATCTATTTTAAATAAAAGGGAACCAAAATCCATCCCCTTTGCCAGTTTATGCTCTATTTGCATGGGACTAGTGCTACCCAGGGACCTGTGGTAATTTGTAATAATTAAGGAGAACGTCTATGATATTAATTCCCATGCGAATACTCCATGCCTGTAATTTGTCAATTAGAAATTACACTGCAATTACCTACTATTTTTAACAAACAGAGGTCAGGTGATAAATTTAGCCCCTTGCGAATGGCTATCTCAGTGATTTAAGGGCAAAATTCATATTTGTTGTTTCCTGTGCTTTGTCTGCCTCTTTCCTAATCCAATTAGGAAAGCGGCAGTCACAGAACAAATGTCAAAAATACAATTGATTGACTAGAGCTGTGACACAGGTTTCAAATAAAGTTTGTAAAACATATCTAGTAAAGTTGTGGGATGGTTGTTCACCTCAAGGTTTAACTGTCAGTCTTTATAGCAATTTGTGTGGAAGTTAGAATGCGCATTAGCTATTAAATCTTTTTAGTGCAGTACTGTGTATGTGTCAACCTGTTCCTTTTCTTGAGAAAATATAGCTAGACATAAGGGAAATGGAGGTGGTGACATCATTGCACAAATACCTTGAATATAAAAGGTGCGCCCCTTCCTACCTTTGGTCTATACCTTGAATATAAAAGGGAAGAGGACTAGACTAAGTGATATAATGAAATTTCTGTTTGAACTGCTGTTAGAGTAATGTCAACAATCAGTGTCCTGGAATTCATATCAATTATTGCAGCTCGTTGCGTTCCTCATTAACACACAAGCCAAGTTTTCAACGTTAGGAGTTATCATATCCTAAATCATATAAGGTGGTTTTAAGCGACACTGACTCAAGTGCCACCTGCAACGTGGGTCTGTGCCACCTGCTGAGGCAGGTACGGGAGGCATAGTTGGTTTGGGTACCCAAGGAAGAACCATCTAACACTGAAAGCTCCGGGGTTAAGATTTTCAGCTCGCATCCGGTCGGGGACATCCGCACCGTCGTTGATCTCCACCTGCCTGTCTGTCAGTCAGTCCAACCTCCAGAACCCCTTCCCCGCTGCCAAAAACCCTGTGCGTCTGTGACAGAGGTGAATGACCGACGGTCGTCCCAGATGGACCTTTAGGCGCTGACAGCTGACCTGGTAGCAGCAGCCGATGCTACGCAGAGCCTTGACTTCCTATCCGTGGGGATAATGTCAATACATTCAAGTTAAATACAGACTTCACTTATCCCATGCACTGTATGAAACACCGAAGGGGTGTGTAACAAGAGGGCCGCAGGTAATACTAGTCCCGTGTCAATAAGGACATATGACCAGTTTTCATACCACACCGAGCATGTGGTATGAAAACACCTGCCGAGGATTTTAATGTGTTAAATCACATCCACAATACACTGCTTTGCGCCCCTTCCTACCTTTGTTTTATAATTTGGTCCACTTTGCGTTCACACCACAAACAAACCACAACAGGGATCACTTGGAAATGAAGAAAGAGCCTTCACACTAGACCAAACGTACCGGACTATACAAGGAAGCGAACCAGGGTTCGTTTAAAGTGGACCAAACAGCTCTAGTGTGAAAGCGATCTTAGTCAGTGCAAAAAACACAGTTACTGGTGTAGACTAATAGAGACTGTCACATATATGTTCCAAATAAATGAGTTGGCAATAAAAATGACAAAAATATTTGTATGACGAAAGCTGTGAGATGCTTTCATAATGAATGCCCATAGGTCTGTAGTCCCCATGCAATCTACTTTTTTTAATAAACAAAATGAGGTATTTATCACACCATATCCTATATTTATCCAGGTAAAATCCTCATTGAGATTAATTTCTCAATTCCAAGATTGACCTGGCCAAAAGTGCAGCAAAAAAGTATTTTCTTTTGTAATATAACATGTCAAATTCCATCCATTTCTTCATTTTGGCTAATTACAAATCTCAATGAGACCAAAACTTGGTAGTTATATACCAGAATAACAATCCAAATTGTGTGTCCCTAAGATCCATGCCATTACGTTATTGTGAAATAAACTATATTTATTAGTTAACTGGGATATTTACCCGAGGGTGTGGCATGTACCACTGGGCTGGTGATGACAGGTCCATGCTGGGCATCTCTGGTGTAAGGAGGCTCCTGGCCAACGTGAGGGGAGCTCAAGTACCCTGATAAGAACACACACAATGAAAAGTATGTACGTTGTAAGCTCAACCTTCTTACCCGCTATAATCGTGGATGTAAAACCCCATATTTTAACAGACACGCCAATTCAGTTAAATTGCCGTTTAAACAATAGGAACATATGACGCCACACAGCTTATATTTAACCGTATGTTTATTTCTTAACAGATTGGTAACGCTTCTAGAAAATTAGCTAGGACAATATATATATTGAATATATATCGAATATATGAGTAGTTAATCAATACTGACTATTTTAACAAAATGAACGGTTTTATTAGATAATAAAGAGTTGTTCAATCAGCGCCGTCCACTGTTTCCGTTGCTAACGAGCTGATTCACTAGCAATCAGTTAATGCTAACATGGAGGGAAGGCGAGTACAACAAATAGCCTAAATATAAGCTAACTATATGGAGAGACAGAACTGGGTAAGCATAATTCTTTTACAGACCAGTTATACATACCATTTACACATTGTAAGACCAGGTCCATGAGCAAAACTAAAATAATTCCATTGCTTTTGAAGCTACGTCCTCGGTCCGGTCTCCACATCTGACAGCTAGTAGCCATTGTTGCTGCAGCTAACCGACGCATTCATTCGTGTAGGAAAAAGCGGACCCGAGGCAAGCTCTTCGAGTCAAAGGAGGTGAAAGAGCGCTCAACTTTGCACGATTTCCCTTAAACTTTGAAGATATAGAAGTACTCAGCCAACACGAATTGTTCATAATGCATTTGTTCATGTACGCATTTAACTGTATCTAAGAAAAAGTGCCGTTTTGGTGAGTCTTAAAATCTTTTATGTTTTAAGGCATAAGTTGTTCGTCAAATCATAAATTCACGATGGAGGCATTGTCACTAGAATCGCTTTAAGATACAGTACACTAGAAATTCCTTGTTTAAAGCAGTGTGACTAGAATGATGTGGAAAACATTCGAGGTATTACATTTTTCCAAGGACGTGAACGCAGCAAAAGCTATACTTCCTGGTCCTCAAAATGTCACGCCCACCGTGATCTATCCACAAACCCTTCATTTATATAATATAAATACCGTGCATTTATTTGAATCTCCTTTAATTAAATCTAAATTATGATGAAATTGTTAAATTTTTTATATTTCAGGCCACCTCTAATCTGTGCACGAATGTAATAAGTATTTTCTGGTTGTACTGTCTGAATTCTGGAAAGAATGGTTACATTTTCTAAAAGTTAATTGCACCATTACCTGCCACTACTTGCTACATACGGATGTGGCAACGTGTCATTTTTGTACGGTACTTAATAGGGAGTCAATATCTGTAGTTATACTTTACTGTTTTGTAATGAGTATGCAAATCAAGCACAACAAAATAGCCATCAGTTATTTTAAAATAGTTTAAAGTGTAAATAGAAGAACAATCACTCACAGTATAATGAGGTTTATTTATGCCATAGAGACCCTTGTGAAAAATCAGTGCACGTCACATTCATGATGACAATTATCACATTGCTTTCTTAAATGATCAAGTATCTTCCCTTCAGATTAACCCAAATTACTTTAACATAATTTATACCAAAACCACATACAAACACTTACATTTTCTATACCTTTTGATCATGTGGATATTTCAGGGACATCAGCTCATCTCATCACACCTCACTTTCTCTGCTCTACGTACACAACTTTCACTATACCATCAATACATGCGCCATGTCCATCTAGGACTCATCTCACAAAGGTATTCTTATGCCAGAGTTTGGATTGTTTTTTTCATGATCAAAACTCCTCCTCTGCATTTCCACAGCGGGATCGTTTGAGCAGGGACAGGCGTGCCAGCGCCTCTGCCACAGTCAGTTCTCCATGGACTTTGTTGTCCCTTGTACGCACATTTACACTGTTTGTCATCTTCTCCTTCTCACCAACCACTGCCAAGACATGAGAAGACAACATCTTGACAATAGCTAAGACAGACACCCACAACCACAGTTTGGAGGTCTATTTGCTATATAATAATAATAATAATAATAATAATACATTTAATTTATAATGCACTTTACAATTGGATTAAAATCTCAAAGTGATTTGAGAAACAACTTATGCTTTATTCAGCTCATTATATCTTTTTAATGATGACTCCCAGGTCACTCCTACATTTAGAATAGGTCAGCAGCAGTTATTTTATACTTTACTATATTTTATACACTTACTACATACTAAATATTCAATGCATTTCAATGTGAAATAAATTTCTGAACAATTTTCTTAAATCTACAACCGTATCTAAAAAAGAACTTCAATAACAAAGAGATACAATACCAAGGAGATACAATACCAAGAGATGGACCATGGGAAAACTGTGTTATGTTTCTGAAAATGTCTGGCAGCAGAATATTCTTTTGGCTATATAAATTGTTTTAATTGCATAATATGCAATTAAATGTATGTGTTTTTAAATGTACAGTTACTGAGGCCTTTCAGAGAAACATTCTCTGTCTACACTCTTGAGGTTTCCCTTTAGTTAAAAAAGAGCACTTGAAATGCGTGGCCTGCCCAAACAGTATTGCAGGGAATAGAACAATTTTAACAATCGTACGAATGCAGTACTGGATGATTAAAATTTTCTCACCAAGTATGAAGTTATATTGTGCCAACTGAGCATTACGGATTTTCTTGTTCAGAAGACATCCAGAGTCTAGGTCAGCATCTGCCATAAAACCAGCATCTGTGAACTCCTTACACACCTAAAAGGAGGAAAAATGAGCTGTCATCCATAGTTATTATAACAATTTATATATTGGCCCAACTTGAAAAGTAAGAGACTTACCCTTTTGGCATAATCCTCACACGAGGGGTTGACAGGCACTAACATCACCTGACGAGGAGAGAGCCACAGAGGCCTGTTGTAAGGACAGAATATAATCAAATAATCTTCACAGCGACTGAAAAAAGACAATAACCTCTCAATGTTCAAATCTTCACAAAACACAGACATTTGCTTCTACATATCTCCCTGACAAAAAGGGAAAACTGGGTGAAATCTTTGTGGTACACTGTAATCATTGAGGACAATACTGTTCAATTGTTAGTAAGACAGTGGATAGTTTTGGTTTCCTATAAGACTACATGTCACTCAATTCATTTTAAAATTGTATAGTAATACAAAATAAAAGCTTATCTTCTGAAACATCACAGCATGGGAACGTGGTTGAAGGTTAACATGTGAATTTAATATTTTTGATCAAAAATTACAGACTGCTCTAGCAACTGAGAGCACCTCACCATTTCCCTGCATAGTTCTCTGTGAGAATGGCAATCATCCTCTCCACTGACCCCAGGATGGCACGATGGATGATGACTGGTCGGGATTTGTCATCACCGTCCTTCCTGTAAGACATTGTAAAACATTTTTTCTTGGGTTGTCTTAATCAGTATATGTCTTTTATTCCAATATAATGTATCTGTATAGTGACATTTCATATTTAATAAATTCAAAGTGCTTCTTCTGAAACTTCAATAAACTATTCTCCACCTTTTTCTTCTCCATGTGAACAATGGGTTGATTGAACTAATTAACTAAACTAACCCTGGGCGCTGAATAGACTACATGGTTGGTCGGTCAGGTTAAGCACAGACACTCAGAAGTATGTCATTTATGATAAGGAGGCTCACCCCACAAAGCTCAGGTTGAAACGGAGAGGCAGCTGAAAGTCAAGCTGAATGGTTGCACACTGGTGGTAACGTCCAATCGCATCTTTGATCTTAATATCAATCTGTAACAGCACAAGAAGAGTCAAACTTTCCAGTCCTCATTAAATTGAATTGTTAAGATGGTTAGCAGAAAATATAAAAAAAATAATAATAATCTGACCTTGGGTCCATAAAAAGCACCATCTCCAGGGTTGAGTTTCCATGAGTCCCCAAACTCATTCAGGCTGTTCTCGAGTTGCTGCCAAGCAAAAAAGCACAGGTTAATATAAAGTTTAAATCTAATCAACAAAAACAAATACTATATGCCAAGTCATACACGTGTGCATAAAACAGAGATCTCATTGGATAGTTTTCACCTATTTGCGCTACGTAGTAAATCTCTACATTTGCATAGGGAATTTCCTCCAAACACATCTCCACTTCTTCTGCTGCCGTATTTCACATCTGTATCTTATTTCTCTCCAAGTGGACTATAAAGAAAACCAGCCATATTACTGTAAGGAAGCAAAATAGCCTCAAAGCATCAGAGATCCACCACCAGACTTCACAGCGGGTATGAGGTGCTAATCTCTAAGGCTGTCTTTCTTGTTTGTTCCAAAAAAAAGCTCTACTTTGATCTCATCTGACCAATGAAATTTTTCAATTGAAAGTCCCTGTGGTGTTTGGAAAAATTCAGGCGCTTTATTGTGTGTGAATGAAAGCAAGGGCTGGCTACCCTCTTGAACAGATTCAACTAACCTCTGCGCACAACATTACTGTGTTTCTCTGGTCTTACCCATGTAAAGACTGTCAATGAGAATTTGGACTGTCCACTTATATTTATACCCCAGCAAAACAGGAAGTCATGTTTCCCAACTGAAGAGTTTTCTACTCAAAAAGTTAAACCTAAAATAAGAAATAGGACTGGAAATGTGTTTTTTACCTTTTAAAATCAAACCACAAGCATTTAAATCCATGCAACTTCTCACCTCTACTCCTTGCATCCTCATAGTTCCACCTGCCACCATTTTGTTCACACAGATGTATTCTGTCTTGCTGCGAAGGACCTTCATTCCT
The DNA here is from genome assembly GCA_037951165.1 of Lophius americanus. Taxonomy (NCBI): domain Eukaryota; kingdom Metazoa; phylum Chordata; class Actinopteri; order Lophiiformes; family Lophiidae; genus Lophius; species Lophius americanus. The sequence goes on from JBBDHG010000014.1 coordinate 9,079,141, forward strand.
TTTCTCTCCAGCGCATACTTCCACCTCTACAGTATTCCTACACCTGCGTCCTGCTCTCACAACAGACGACTTGGTCGTCTGCGAACGTCATAATCCATGGAGACGTCTGCCTGACTTCCTGAGTCAGCATGTCCATCACCATAACAAACACGAAGGGGCTCATTGATGATCCTTGATGCAGTCCCACTTCCACCTTGAACCCATCTTTCACTCAGACTGCACACCTCACGGCTCTGATGCTGTACAACTCTTACTCTAACATACTTCTCTGTGACTCCAGACTTCCTCATGCAATACCACAATTTCTCCCTTGGGACTCTATTGTACACCTTTTTCCTAATCCACAAACACAATTATACTCCTTCTGGCCTTCTCTACGTGTACATCAGCATTCTCAAAACAAACTGCATCTGAAGACCCTTTTCTGGGAATGAAACCTTATTGCTGCTCACATATTGTCACATCTTTTCTTAACCTAGCTTCCCCGACTCTCTCCCAGATCCTTATTTATGGCTCATCCACTTCATCCCTCTGAAGTTGTTCCTACTGTCACCATACACTGCTGCCTTTCCTCATCTGTTGTTGTTTCTCCCCCCTCTAAATCTTCTTTTAATTGGCCAACAGTAGCATATTTTCCACTGGTACCCTGCTGGTAACCTGCCAGTGGTGTTAGTTGGTCACCCGGGCACGGACCCATCGGGCTTAGAAATTTGTTTTGTGTTCTGCATATTGATTTGGAAAAGGTTTTATGTCAGATTCCCTTCCTGACACAGCCATTCACATTCATCCAGACTTGGGACCGGCCCCGGAAGTACACTGGCCTGTGACCCCTTTGTGGTTAATAACTGCGGAACACATTTGAGAAAAATATGATTTATGTTAACAATGTAATTTTTGTTTCACTTATGTTCCTGGGGTGAACTGTTTGGACAAAATGAATTTTTTTATTTTTTTTATTTCATTTAACTGTTATTTAATCAGGAAAACCTAATTGAAATTAAAAATCTCTTTTCCAAGAGTGTCCCGGCCAAGACAGGCAGCAACACAGTTAGAATTACAGACAGAAAATCAGCAGCCCTTCATCGAAAACAGGAAATAATCAATTAAGCAAATTTTCCGACATAATAACTTAAGTCAAAGAATGAGCATTGTCTTTTATTGATAAGACACATCCTACAGGAATCCAAGAAACTTAACAATGACTCAAAGATCTCATATTACCCTGTGAAGACACGACACACAGCTCATTCCTCAATGGGGCCAGTCAGTATTAATATGAGTATTTATTTGCTTAAAACTAAGGTGTGGCAAAATAATTAAATTCTGCATGCCATTAAAATTACGCTCCATACTTAGATGACAGCTAAGTCTTCTGCTGAGTTTTTACCAGAGTTCAGCCGGTACTGGGAGTTAATTTCCTGCTATAGATCTTAAACGCAATGTATAGTTTACCTTCTCGGCCTTGTTCCACACTGCAATGTCTCCCAAAAACTTTTCTGGCCGAGTGGAGAGGTGAAGCTGGAAGGAGAATCCAAACACGTCGTAAACACAGCGGAGGAAGTCCAGACAGCCTTTAATCTCTGACTCGATCTGTACAGAGAGAGAGAAATATAAAAGATTCAGAATGGGGAAACTGACTAGTAAAAAGTAACTACATGTAAGACAGCTGAAAACTACGTATATCGTCACCTGGTCCATAGTGCAGAAAATGTGAGCATCGTCCTGCTGGAAACGGCGTACTCTGGTCAGTCCAGTTAGGGTTCCGGACAGCTCGTTTCTGTGGAGGACCCCAAAATCTGCCAGTCTCAGAGGAAGCTCCCTCCATGAGCGAGGCCTGTGACTGAACATCAGACTAGAGGACAACCGCGGAGCAGGAAGTCACATGACTGTGGAACACATTAATATTTGTGTACAGATGGATTTATTGCATTTGAGAAAGCCTCAAATAATTTCTCTAAATTTACCAGTGCCCAGGGCAGTTCATGGGCTTTAGTGCTAAGATGTCTTCCTCCACCGGGAAGGAAAACATGTTTTCGCTGTAGTGCTGCCAGTGGCCAGATGTCTCCCACAGTTTGCTGTTAAAGATGTTGGGGGAGGCCACTTCCTGAAAGCCTCTTTTCCAATACTCATCCTAGAAAACAACAGAACCACATAAACAAGCTAAATCTGTCAGCACAGGCACTGAAGCTGTTTCACAGAATCTGGCACGCAGCTTCATGCTCTGCAATGCAATTCAGATCCTCTGGGATTTATTAATCTATTTGTTTTCCTTAAGAAAAATATTTTCAAAAGAGCTGTTCAGCAGCCAACATTGATATTACAGTGAAGAAAAAACCTTTAAATATGGAACTATGATCACGAGACAGAAAGGAGCTTTAAAACAATCAGAAAACAGTTTATTGCCAAAGTAAGTTACACTTTCCTCCACCCTGTTTAGGAGTCCTGCGGCAGATGGGAGGAAGCCGTTTTTGTGGTGTGAGGTTTTGGTCCTGATGGACCGCAGCCTGCTGCCAGAGGGAAGAATCTCATAGTCCTATAGAGATGGCAGATTGCAGCCTATCACCTTCTCAGCAGATTGGATGACACACTGCAGCATGTCCTTGTCACTAACAGTGGCAGCAGCGTACCATGTGGTGATGGAGGAGGTGAGGATGGACTTAGTGATGGAGGTGTAGAACTGCACCATCATTGATTTTGGATGGTTTCACTTCTTCAGTCGTTTGAGGAATTACAATCTTTGCTGTGGTTTTTCGATTAGGGAGCTGATGCTCCCTAGACTGGGGAACTCCATGACGAGGGGGTAACCACACAGGGTTGAGCTCCGGATTATTCTGGTTGTACCAATTTACAAGGCCCCCAATCTCCTGTACGTTAGCAAACTCATCCCTATCAGAGATGAGCCCGAAGTTTGTCATCCACAAACTTCAGGAGTTTGACAGACTGTTGGGTGGAGCTGCAGCTGTTGGTGTACAGGGAGATGAGCAGAGGGGGAAAGCACGCAGCCTTTGGGGGAGCTAATGCTGATGGACACAGAGTCTGAGACCTGTTGATTCAGCCTCACACACTGTTTCCTGTCAGACAGGAAGTCAGTAATTCATTGGCAGATTAAGTCTGGCACGTTCAGCAGGAAAAGCTGGTGTTGGAGCAGGGCCGGGATGATGGTGTTAAGGGCAAGGTTAAAGTCCACAATGTCATGTTTAAGGCATCATCCACAGATCTCTTAGCTCTGTAGGTTTATTGCAGGGGGTTCAGGAGTGCGTTTTAGTTTATTTCCATGAGACAGAACAAGCGCTCAAAGAACATCATAACCACAGAAGTCAAGGCGTTGGGTCTGTAGTCCTGTCATCCTTGCTTTTTTGGGTACAGAGATAATGGTGGCGGCCATGTAGCAAGCTGGGACATGCTAGGACTCCAGGGATGCATGGAATATATCAGTTAACACTGGAGACAGATCCTCGGTGCAGTGCTTCAGGGTTGATGAAGAGACAGAGTCTGGACCGGCAGCTTTGAAGTGGTTCTATCTCTTAAAGAGCTTGTTGGCATCATTCTCCAAGATGGAGAGAGGTGTCCTTGTGGTGGAGGACCAGGTGGGGAGGGGCACAACAGAGGTGGGCAGCTTGAGAGGGGGTGCTAACACTTTAATGGAACTGGGTCAGCTGCTAGGCTGGGGGTGGATGGTGTCATGGGGGATGGTGTCAGGACTGTCCCTAATGCCCACTCAGTCAAAGAGAAAAAACCGGCATATAATGTGCTGAGATCACCTCTTCACCTTTATGGTCTTATGAAAATAGCTACAAAACAAAATGGAAGCAGGTTCACTGGACATCAAGTCCTCACTGTATGACACTCTAGCATTAAGGTGTAGAGTGTCGAGTGTAGAGTGAAACTGACAACTTTTTTGCTGTAGTTTTTCTTTCCTTTAAACACAGTGAGAACAGATTGAAGTGACATTTCAGTGCAATATATGCAAGGTCGTCTTGGCCTGCTCTGGTGTGTTGGTGTGTGATGTGAAATTCTTCAAGATGTCAATCTTCTTGTAGCGTTATCTCCACATGACTGTGCTCTGCTCTCGACTGAGAACGTCTACCCACATTTGCCATCATTCAACTGAACTATCAAATGTGGGTATTAAGTGGCTCAACGAGCATTTGTAGATTGACTTACTAAAAATCTAAAGGTTTTTAAATAACAGCTCCATAGAGACACAGGACAAGATACCTCTTAGGGGATTGCTGTGTTGCTGGCAAACACCGCAATCTGACATTTTTTTTCACATATTTTGTGTTTCCCAGAAAAATCTGCCCCAAAGCCCAGTCCATATGTCAGGTTGTATCCAGCTGTCAAACTTGCCCAAGCTTTACTGAGGCTCTGATTCTATTTTAAACAGACTGAAGACAAACTCTTCAGTTCAATATTCATCTCTGAGCTTGCCTGTCTTGCAAATCTTAACAGTGGTCTGCATGTCAATGAAGGGTCAATCAGCAAAGCTCACTGGAGAAGTTAAGCGCAGCCTGTGCCTCACGGGCTCAGGCTGAGAGTAGCCATTAATGATTCAGCTTTATTCAAATCGCATACTCTGCACATTCTGACTGATCTGATTGAGTGAAGATAAAAAAATATGTCTATTTCATGTTTTAGACAGATGTGCAAACAAATTTCATAAGACTTCTTTTAGGTCAATGTGAAGATTTAACAGGCAAATTTAGCCGCCACTCCTACCCTGATGAACTCGGTGAGTGTGTTGTAGATGTAGGCTCCCCGTGGCATGAAGAAACAACTACCGGGACTCAGATCATGGAAGAAGAATAGCTCCTGATCCTGTGAAGCAGAGAGATGTTTCAAAGACCTCACATTTACTGATTATCTGCAGGAACAACCAGCAAGAAACTCCCTCAGACACAGCAGGGAATTATTCAGTCATCACACATCTGTCAGCGACTGACTGCTGAAAAGATCTAAATCGGACAAAAAAAGCCAGGCAGACGGGTTTGGTGTTCACTGGTAGTTCAAAGCAGGACAGCGCCGACCTTTCAAAACTGTGAAAAAGCATCTCATAGTTTGACTATTAATAAGTAAAAGACATTATTAAATGGGTGTTAGCTGGAGCTGTGATTTAAAAAAAACCCATGAGATTATAACACAGACTGCTCCTGGATCACTTTACATCATTCTGAGCTAGATTAGTAAATAATTGGAGAACACTACTGCAAAAACAAACAAACAAAAGAAACAGTTTTCCCCTAATTTTTATTTTTTTGCAGTATTTTTATAAGCATGCTTTTACCGGGGCGTTGGTCTGAATTTTAGCTCCTCCTATTCTCTGCTTTATTGATTTTTTGTTTCATAGTGCTTTATCTTTTTTGTCACGCAGCCTTACTAGTTCTACCGATGTCATTTATTTTATGTTGTTCAGTAAAGAACTTTTTAACAGCGTTTGAAAAGTGATATTAATAAAGTTTATTATGATGATTCTCTATAGACTATCAACTCTTCACTGGATTATGGTTCTCTGGTTTGTACAAATGGCATTAGTGTTTCTGTCTGATTTAAATACTGTTCAAATATGTTCTCCATTTACAATAAAACTAATAAATCCATTGGCATAACACTTTTTCCATGCAGCAACACATAGGACAGATCTAGAAATGTCCTTAGCATTGCTGAGACATTTTCTCTAATTTCGCAAGAAATAATCCACAAAACTGTGATGAAAACACACGATACATACATAATAATCTGGATCCACTCATTGGAAACATGTATTGTGATGAATGGTGGTTCTTTCATAGGTAAGCAGTAAGAGCTTGAGAATTGTTTAAGATTGTTTGGCAGAGGCAGAAATGATGTAATCTACTGAGTGCTATTCTACTTTTTAATAGATGTATTCATGGAGTCTGTCCCATTCATTTCCTTTCAGATGCAAAAAAAGGTAAGAGCTCAGAGTTTAATTTATGCCAAAATGAGATAAGAGTGAGCCTGAAAAATAACCGATGTTCACAGTGTGGGTGAAAAATGGGAACCTTTTTGGAGGAACACTGTGTTTAGCAAAGCAATTAGGTGAAGATAAGCCTCAATTCAAACCTGATTAGGCCATTTAGTTTATGAATACTGCCTCTGCACATACAGATTTTATTATTTTTTTAAATCGAGTTTGCTTCATGAAATATAATTCTACAGTGCCAGAACATGTATGTTTCAATTTAATGAAAATAACAAGAGGGGGGACCTTCTATTCCACCTGATGTGTTTTTTTTTTTATTGTTTGATAAAACTGATTGGGGTTTAAAATGTTGTGTTATGTGATGTTCAAATAACAGTCGGCTCTGAATCATGCCACCAAGGACCATCTTTAAAACATCATGGCCCTTTTGTCACCTCCTTCAGACTGGGATCAACAGCGATATCTAGACTCTTGCTTTTAGTATGAAACGGTTGTTGGTGCTGATTGAGGTGCTTCTGTCTTTGGATCCCATGCCACGAAACCAGCTGGGGTGCTCTGATGACTCAGTCGTCAAAAATGTGCCAGTATATAGAAACACAGTGCCCTCAGCTGGTACAGAACAGCAACCGTTCAGTTATAGCAGAACAACACGATTTTCATGTCTTTCTAGTTTTCCCACCCTGGTTTGGACCTGAAACATCTCTGATGATGCCAATTGGGTTAAACTACTAGGATACTTAGCATTTTGTTACATGTGGCATTTCAGATCATGTTTGTTTGGATACGGTTGTTTCTTTCCAGGCTAATCCACAAACCTAACGTCTCACAAGGAAAAACTCCAAGGAGAGGCTTCAAATATCCGTGTTACGCAACCACAAATAAAATGTATCTTTTTACTGGTTCTCTGTCCACAGAATACTGGATTGGCTTGGACGTGAGTGAACACAGTGACTCACTTTTCCAATCTTGCGATGGTCTCGGTTCTTGGCCTCCTCCTGAAAGCGTTCCCACTCCTTCAGCATCTTTGAGTCCGGGAAGGAAATCCCATAGATTCTCTGCAGAGTCTCCATGTCAGAGCGACCCTCCCAGTAGGTCGAAGAGTTCTGATGACGGAGTGAAAATAATACAGTGATTTTACTTTACCTTTGTTTCTCTCTCTTTTGACTAACAAGATTGCCCTTCCTGAAGAAAATCTAGGGTGTCAAACTCATTACTTGAGAACATCATGAAGTAGTTTGGGGCTTTTGTATTTTGGTCACAGGAAAGAAAAAAAGAGCCTGGGTTTAATTTCCACTTACCTTGTAGATTTTAATGGCCTTAATTTTGCCTGTGTGTCTGACATGGGGACCTCTGCACAAGTCAATCAAGGGCCCACATCTAAGCAGGATTCACAAATTACAAACCAGTTAGCTTTTTATGAAAAACTGACACATCCCCAAATAACCAGTTCATATTTCATCTTCCTTCTGTTTACATACCTGTAGACTGTAGTTGTAGGGGTGGTGACTTTCTCATTCAGAATGCGGCACTTGAATTTGTTGTACTGAAGAAACACAAAATCCTCAGTTAGTTTGTTTATTGCGAATTGATTGTATGCATGCAAATATTCTAAAAACCATTCAATTTAAATCCAAACAGTTTTCACATCAGCGAACAATATAGGAGCCCTCTCACCTTAAACATCTTCAGCAGTGTCTCCTTGCTGATCTCAAGCCTCTCAAATGGCTGTTTTTCCTTCATTACCGCCTTGGACAAAGTTTCCAGGGCACCAAACTCGGTGCTGGAAACTCCTCTGAAATCGGGAAACACAATCAGTTTATTAGAATTTGTCCCATAACAAGCACCCTGATGCTTCTACATCTACGTAATTATAACCCCAAAAAGTCAGGGAGATTATGGAATAATACGCACAGCCCCCATGTACGCCGTAGGACCCCTGCTGTTCCTTTGTGGATACTCAAAAACTAATTCATGACTCTTTTTAAAATTTTTACACCCACATAAATCTTGGTGGGAGGAAGAACTGGATTGATTTCGGGAAAAGTCACTTCCCTCTCTCCAACACGATGGGGAGCTTTATCTTCGAAAGTTTTCAGGCCATAAGTTTTCAACCGTTTGTCCGAACTAGTCCGAATTTGGTGCATATGAAAGGACTGACGAAGCTCTATGTAGTATATATCAAATTTTACTGTTGTAGCTCATATGTTGCTCACAGGGGAGAGACTTTTTACGAGAAGCACTGTTTTTCGAACATCTTTCAAAAACTATTTCATAGATTATTTTGAATTGTTACACCCACGTAGACTTTCGTGCAGGGAAGGACTGGAATAATTTTTTGGGAAAGGTCAGTTATATATTCCCAACACTAGGGGGAGCTTTATCTCCAAAAGTTTTCAGGCCATCATTTCTCAACCATTGGTCCAATTTAGTCCAAATTACATGCATATGAATATACCTATATCTATCTATCTTATATCGTATATGTCGTGTTTTATCTAATAGTTGAATTTTACTCCCTAGATGGAGCTTTTTACCAGAAAATACTGTCCCGCAGCTATAACTTATTAACCATTTTCCTGATTTAGTACAAATTTCCTGAATATGATTTGGCACGAGAAGGTCTATCTAGCATATGTCACTTTATTCTATAAGTTCATATTTTAATCACTATGAGGAGCTTTTTATTTTTAGATTTTTTTTTACAAAAAACAAATAACTTTCTGTTGGTTGGATTTAGTGCATATTAATAATAATAATAATAATACATTTATATGAATCGACTCGAGGGGAACTATACTCGTATGAATCATATTTCACTCACTACGGGGACCTTTTTTTCAACAGGAAAATTCTGCAGACATAATTCTAAATTTTATTTGAGAGGTTCAATGGGATGTACATTTTTAAAATGCAGGGCATTGGGGACTTCTCGGGGACATATACTTGGTTTCAATGACAACATCATAGGTCTAGTAATGTTTAACATGATTATCCTGTGTTTGAACAGTAGAGTTGCTCCAGCACTCTTTGCCACTGAGAGTTAAGATATATCTACTCACTTCTGTCCATCCATGAACATGTCGTAGTAGAAACCGTTTTCAATTGGGGGTCCGTAACACAAACAACCTCCATAAAAGCGTTCCATTGCCTCACCCAAGATGTGAGCACTGGAGTGCCAATACACCTAGAACGTAAATTGGAGATTTGCATTTAACATTTCTTTTTCTTCAGATTAAAAAAGATATACATATTAATAAAGTCAAAATAAGCAAGGATGATGATGATTGGAGGCTGTGACTGCCTTAAGATAGACTATGATTGTAACTCATGGATTTAAAAAAAAAAACGTCTCCTGGGTTAGGCTCCAGCCCCCCTTGAGAATACGCAAAGACTAAGCGGTACCAGAAAATGGATGGGTGTACTTACAGCCTGAGCATCCTCATTGTCAAAGCGCAAGAGCTCAAGTGAGCAGTCCTGCTCGAGAGCTCTGTCCATGTCCCAAAGCTCCCCATTCACCCGGGAAATGACAGCGTTGTCAGCAAGGCCCTGGCTGAAAGGCCAGGTGTAAGTTAGTTACGTTAGAAATGCTGCATCTACATTATCGGTGCTTTCTATCACTATGAAAAAAAGAGAATTTATTAACAGTTTAGCTTTTATAGGAAATAATTCAATTAATTTATCATTTTTGTATTTTTAATTGAAGACACAGTTGTAGACTGAACATAAGTGAATGTGGCCATCTGTTAAAGTCCTAACCTTATATCACAAGCCAATTGGTATGGTGTGGTGAGCCAGGCCTTTGCTGCCAACTTATGGCCATCTGGCAGCTCCACGGTAATGGGCTTGCCGTTTTCAGCCTTCTTTGCCAGCAGTGCATCACTTTCCCGCTTCAGCTCCTCATATAAACTCAGGCGCTCCGTTATGTAATCAGGCCAGGGCTTCAACTACAGCAGAAAATATAATAAAAATTTAAATAGATATGTTTTGTGAAACAAAGGAGTTATCGGAAAAAAAATAATATTTTGCTATATGTGAAAATTAGCTGTTTCTTCAGTAATCACCTCTTTTGTACCTCCACCTCCTTGTTCTTTATCCTGCTTCTTCTCCTTCTTGTTATTTCTGTCACCAGGTTTGGTATCCAGGGCTGCCATCTGTCCACAAATAGAGGGAGTGTTTATCATTAATATTCCAGAAAGTACACCTACTGGATCATGGTATCATTAAAATGATCTGTTCCGTCTGTCCAAGACAGTCTGCTCTTTGGAAACAATCCAGTTGGTATTGAGGACCATTTGCCCCTCTGAGACTCATGATCAGTCTATTACTGATGTCACTATAAATGTGTGTCCCACTCAGAGACTATTTCTGGACAAGAGGGGGTTCAGCTTGTCATTCGGCTCCACTGGACTAAGGCCCTCTACAGGGGCTTCACTCATTCTCCTCCTCTCCTCCTCCTCAACAACAACCAAATAAAAATCTTAAATCACTAATATAATTGTCCCAGGCTTTATTACTACCTTATTAGCAGCCACTGTGTTTGTCTGCGGTACTCTGGGCTTGGTTTTCTCGGGAGTTTTGTGACACTTCACTCCTTGACTCCTGCTTTGCACCTCCTCCAGCTCCAACTCCGCCTGCAGACCCCGCCGGAGGTGCAGCAGCCGGTACCTGAGCTTTTCATTCTCGGTCCGCAGGTTCTCCAGCTCCGGGGAGACCTCGGCAACACCGGCGGGCTCAACACCACGACTCAATCCATCGCGTATAGAGGAGATTTCTTTGGTGAGGAGGATAATTTGCTGTTCTTGGATGGCCAAACGTGCTGCCAAGCATTCCGCCATCTTTAAATGATCACAATGACAGCTGACCTCCGGTGAAGGTTTTAAAAATAAAAGTGATATCCGTAAGTTACCTACCACAATAAGAGCCGCGTAACGAGTTCATTTCGAGCTATAAGTTTACTGGATATTCTTTACACGCACAGATACACACACACACACACACACACACAGGGTTATGTTGTATGTTTGCTTACCTCTTCTTTGAGTATTATATTCATAGTAATGAGCCAGAAGCCAGCGATGACGATCTTTATTTGAATGTTTATGTGAGATGGTCTTTGAGATTGTCTATTTTTCAATTTCCCTTGGTATGCTTGAATACTATTCAACTTCATATAGTGATCATAAGTCTTTCAATTCGTGCAGTTTGATACTTTATCAATAAAACATACAGAGCTAAGTGAACTGAGATGCAATAAAATGTATTTATTGTGAATAAGTTGACATTTGTCATCAATCTAATTTTTTTGCAAGTAACACAAACTTAAAAAAAACATCACATTCTTAACATAAATCAAATATTTTTCTCTAAAATGTACATGCCATGTGCATGTTTAAAGGTCAGATTTGCACTATGAGGAAATTCCGTCATTAAAAGGTATGTGAAGAGCATTTCCAGTCCAATTTCATATTTTTAGTGTTCACTCGTTGAGTTGGACTCTGAAGTGGTGAATAATCACTTCAATGTTTACTGGAGTGTAACTTTGAGGTGAAACAGGCCTAATTCTCATTGACAGTCTTCCCAATGGGAAAGACCAGAGAACACAACAAATATGTGCGCAGAGGTCAGTTGAATCTTGGATTGAGAATCATCAGACCTCACCCACACCAACAAAAGCTGCTCAAGAAGGTCAGACATTTTTCAAAATGGTATAGACCATAGAACACAGCATTGATGTGAACCTTTAAATCTGCATAATTCTGGCAATACAAGAAAATCTCTCAACTGTAAAGAAATAATTATCAGTCTTTTAACAGTTCTAGGAGTACAAGATTCTACCTAACCACCATAAGATGTGGGCTACACCATCACAGGCTGTTTGAGAGGTTAGCAAGAAAAAAAAACCCCTATGCTACCATCCACACACAAAGCAAAAGCTACTGAACACCACTTTCAATGGAACAAGGTCATAGGTCAGATCAGACCAAAATAGCAGCACATAATAACCGCTGGGAAGTATGGTAGTGGATCTCTGTTGCTGTGGGGCTGTTATTCTTCCAAAGGCCTTGAACACCCTGTTAAAATGCATGGCTTCACTGACTCCATCAAATACCAGCAGATATTGGATGAAAACCTAAAAACATCAAAATGGGCAGTGGTTTGAGAATGATCCGAAGCACATTCTAAAAAAAAACCAAGAAATTTTCAGAGATCACAAAATAAATGTTTTGCCATGGCCATTGCACCACCAAAACAGGCTCCTCGCTTTAGGATTGGGCAATGGAACTCATGCAATAGTCTACAAAGCTTACAGTAAGGTGAGTGTGTTGAAGAGTTAGAGAAAGAGGAAATACTCCAATTGATGCTTGAATATTACTATATTACTATATATATACTATATATTATTATGATAGCACTTTGAGATTTGATCCAAATGTAAAGTGCATTATAAATTAAATGTATTATTATTATTATTAATATGACTGATTTATAACAAAAAACAATCTTTCTGTCCTTCTATCTCTCTGTCTGTCTGTCTGTCGGTGCAGGAGGTGGGAGACAGGAGAATGATGGCCAAGCTGTCATCTCTCCGGGACAACGTCTCCAACCCCATGCAGGAAACCATCTCTGCACTGGAGAGCACCTTCAGCGATAGGCTCCTTCACCCCAAGTGTGTGAAGGAGCGATATCGCCGATCGTTCCTTCCTGCAGCAGTCAGACTCCACAACCAGCACTGTTAGCAACACACACACACACCTACACAACTACACACACACTTACACACACACCTACCTCACTTGCACTTTGTTTCTGTACATTTAATTTAATTTATTTTAATTGCACATAATGCCTTCTTATTCTGTTTACTCTGTAACATGCTCTGCTGCTGTAACATTGCAATTTCCCCATTGTGGGACTAATAAAGGCTATCTTTATCTTTATCTTCCTCTGTCTGGTCCTACTCGAGGGTGCAGTACCAGAAAATCCACCTGTAGGTGGCGGTAGCAGATTTACCCTGACATTTTTACGTCAGCTGAGCTGCAGTTGAAACGCGCAACCAAACGTGTAAACCTTGACTTTTCATTCATGTGCAGTGTTCGCCTGCAGGTAAGTGGAATCTATTCCTCATGTCTGTTTAAACCTTTTGAATTAACACGGGAACCACATACAATGGGCGCGGGCAAGTGCTACATTAGCTAATCAAGACTTGGAGCTAGCTCTCAAACTGAAACCTACCAAAGAGACAATCTGTTTTTCATCAGGAAAACTAAATCATCTCCTTCAACAACCTGAACCTTTGGCGGTATGTCTCCGTGGTAGCTGTAAATAGTAAAAGTTGACTCTTTAGGCCGACCTTATAAAAGGAAAAACGTCTCGTTATAAACTGGATAAATGATTGACTAGCACATAGTTGATATGGTATTGTTTTATTGACTGCCTTAGAGTGGAATTATGTAACTTAGATTGTCCCTTAACTATAATGTATATCTACTAATGCTATGAAGCATCAACTCTTTAACTAGGTAAAAAAGACGGGGTCCCCATCAGGCCACGGATAGTATCAATGTTCTCTAAAGCTGAGTTCAGATTCCAGGTCGGACTCTGTGAATAACACATGGAATCTGATTTTGTCTTTCCTTTTCTGTTCAAATCTGATCTGTTTTCCATGACTGTTTACACCAATCTTTCTATGTGGTTTATATCCAACATGATAACAGACCTGTACCATGAGCATACTACAACAAGTGGGTTGATGAACAGCTGAAAATATCATTGGTATGTCAGGCCATAATCAAAATGAATAGGAAAGTGATTTAGTGACATTTGTTTCATGAAGTTTTTATAATTCTAATTGTATTAGTTGGTGAAAAAAACAATATTAGTACAAATTTCTTGATGGAAAAAGGAGAAGGTAAACAAGGTTTTTCCACTTCTTGCTAGCGAAGAAGAAAAAAACCCATGCTACATGCTCCTGTTGTAATAGTAATAAGAATGTTTATTATTATGTAAATTGACTATCCCCTTTCTTTCTGAACTTTTTAACCTCTAACAAGGAGACTTGTCACCCCTGTGCATTTGTTTGTCTGTTTGTGTATCTGTTTGTGAAAAATATTTTTTTATACAATTACTTATAGACTTATTTGCATGACATTTTACCAAGAGGCAGGTTTTGGCATATCCCAGAATTGATTACATTTTGGTAGCATTACATCTTTTGCAGCCTTTAATATATAATAAGCCAAAATTAATGAGATGCGTTGTTTGAGTGCTCTCTTGGTTTTTTCCAATGTATGCCTGTCCAGAAGGCTTGCGAGTATGTAGAGCACTGATGTTGTGTTACATGATAGAAATTGCTTAATTGGAAATGTTCTTCCCATGTATCGGTGGGTGAAGAACTTAACGTCTTTGGTGTTCTGGCAGTGGTTGCAGTTTCCGCATCTGTAGTTTCCTTGGATGTTAAGCCATGTGCCTTTGGTTTCACTAGGCTGGAAGTTGTGATCCAGTTTGTCTCCGATGGTCGGTGCACGTCTGAATGAAAAGAGAGGAGGTTCTTTAGTGATCTTACGTAATGATGGTTATGCTGGCAGGATATGCCAATGTTTGTTTATTATGACCTGAAGTTTATGGTGGGCAAGGCTGAACTCAGTTGTGAATGTTATTCTTTCTGTTGATGGAGATTTTGTTTTAGGCTTGAGTAGATCAGTGCTAGGAGATGAGTAAACATAATCATATGCTCAGTTTATTACTGCCAGGGGGTAGCCCTTAGAATTAATCTGGATTTCATCTCTTCTGCTTCATTGTTGAATTCATCCAATTGCTAGCAATTCCTCCTCAGATGTAAAAACTATCCTTTGGGTATGTTTTGTTTTAAACGTCTTGGGTGGTTACTGCTGCGGTGGAGGAGATAGTTGCGTTCCATGGGTTTCCTGTAGATGGAGGTACGGATACTTATGTCTTCAGGCAGTTTAGTACATCTTTGGTATCCTTCAGAAAGGGTGGTAGTCACCAGGTCTTTTAACTGAGAATCCACAAATTTGAACAACGGTTCCGTTATGTATATTCCACATATGATTGGTGTTCAGGTGTATGGTTCTGATAGGAATTCAAACTCTTTACGTGAGAACCAGTTGCATTCAAACGAGTGCATGAGGAGGCTGTCAGTTGCACTAATAATTGTATTTACTGGGTTATTCTATAACTCTTTGTAGGACTGTGTGTCTTCCACAAGATTGAGTATCTTGGTTGTATATTCATTTGAGTCCAAGAGTACAAAACTTCCTCCCGTGTCCGCAGTTCTGATAGTGATATCCGGATTACTACCCAGTTCTTTTAAGGCCTCTTGTTCAGTTTTAGTGAGGTTGTGGTATGTTGGTCCCTTGTTTTCCTTGATAATTTCTTTGATGTCTTGTTTGATTAATTTCCCAAATGTGGTTATAATAGGGCCAGAATTTTTTAGTGGGCATGAAGGTTGATGGTCTACAAAACGGAGTTGGGTTCGAGGTCTGGCTGGCAGTTGCCATGATGTAGTCCATATGTTGGTTTGTAGAGGTAAAGAAATGTTTTGTTGATATGGTTGGTTATAGGGAAAGATAACCTTCTAGCTAGGAGAGATTCATTGGCTGGACTGTGGGTGACTTTGGATATATTTATGGTAAGTGTCTCCTGGATGATCAGGGGAGGGTGATATCCCCCGGATCTTCTCCTCCCTCTCCTAGTCCTTCTACCTATCTTTAGGCTCCCTGTTTATCTGGAGGTTCTATTTGGGCCATGCTTAAAGATAGAAAATCATCAACATAGTGGGTTGGGGTGGTTTCTTTATCCTCTGTGTAAAAGGCGGTCTTCAATAGCGGACCTGGGTGTAGTTAGGTGTTCCTGTGGGTATCTGAGGTTGGTAGAGTTTTCCCGTGTGTGCCTGGGCCTGGTGGAATGTTCCTGTGGATGTTCAGGGTAATTAGGTTGTTCCTGTTAATGTTTGGGGCACATGTTATTTATTACACATTTACATACAGCAACCTTGTTTTTGTTTTATAGTGTTTATTAGTCGTATTACTCCTTTCTGTAATACAACAAGGGAACTGTAGAAAAAAATGAAGTAGAGAGAATCTAGTCTGTCCTCTGAATGGTGTGCTCTCGAGATTTAAAAGCTTTTCTCTAGAAATATTTACTTGGTATAAATATCATTGTGATGTTCTATTCCAGAGCAGACCTCTAAGGAGAATTTGATTTTCTTTTGTTCTCAGCATGGCTTCAACCTCCAGCTTCTCTCCACCAAAACTGTCCGACTTCATCCTCACTGAACGATTAGGTAGTGGAACCTATGCAACTGTCTACAAAGCTTACAGTAAGGTGAGTGTGTGGAGGAGTGGGTGGAAGAGGTCCACTACAATCCACTACTTTACTTGACTTTGGTTATCGTTCAATAATCATATATTAATAAATATATATATATCGCAACACTATTGTAATTGTATTCTGAAATACAGTGACATTTGGAGTGCTAGTCCTGATTGTTCTGGAAGGAAAAAGATGACTAATAACCAAGAAAACTGAAATCAATAATCATAATAATATATATCCAACAACCAATAGTGACTGAACGAAACAACAAAGTAATGTGAACATTATCAATCTCTCAGATCAAGGCACTGTTGTATACAAGGTTTTACACAATCGGTTACTGGTGTGATTCGCTGAGCAGCAGTAACCCTGCTGCTCATGGACTGGCACAACCTCTGAATGTCAGTGCTTGGGATGGTGGCCCACTCTAAAGTCAGATCTGCTGTTGAATCTGGTGAGGATGTTCCTGTCGTCCTACTCAACCAACCTCAAAGTTTGTTAACGGGATAAGTTTGACGCTCATGAGCCCTGTACACGAACTAGTCCTATTCTGTTGTCCTCAACAGCAAAGGTATATATATCCCTATGTCGTTGTACAAGTAATCCCCGTGATTAATTAATCCCTCCTGAAATTAAATGTGAAGTTATATACACAGTATTATTAGTAAAATAAATCTCCCTGAAGTGAGTAAAATATGAACTATTAGATTAAAATATGGGATAAAATTTTATACAAACACGATTGGTATTGGCCTTTAGTGGATTCATATAAACCAAATTTGGACTAAATCTTATCAATTGTTGTCGTATCAATTGGTGTCTAAAGTATCCATAAGGGGTGTAAAGTTTGAAAATTAAACTTAAAATAGTTTTTTTTAGGTATGCCAGGAAAACTGTGTTTTTCATAAAACAACTCCCTGTAAAAAGTAAAATGTGACCTTTAGGATAAATATGATACAAGATCTTAGAGTCCATTTATGTGCACTGACCTTAAGCCAGATTGGACCGACGGTTAGGAAGGTATTTCGGTAAAACGTTTTTTTCCGGAAAAAGCACCCCTAGTGATTCTAATATGAACTGTTAAACTAAAACCCAAAGTGTAAAAAAAATAGATCTTCTCAAGACCATTCATATGCACCAAATTTGGACAAAGTCAGACCAATGCCTGAAGAACTTATGGCCCCAAAACTTTTGCCTATAAAGCTCTACCTAGTGTCAGAAATAAACAACAACCCTTTCCGAAAATAAAGCCAGTTCTTCCTCACACTAAGGTCTATGTGGGTATAAAATTTGAAAATGATAGTGTGTTAAAACAATCTGCGGCAGATGTGGACGCGGCAATGAAGATTCCATAATAGTGTTTTTTCATTAAAAAAGATCCCCCTAATAAGTAAAATATGAATAACTAGAGTAAAATTAAAGGAATAGAATTTGGAATAAATCGGACCGAGGAACTTATGTCCTAAAAACTGTGTTTTTTGTAAAATGCTCCTCCTAGTGAGAAAAAAATGAACTATTAAAAGTAAAACACAATGTATACAAGATAGATCTCCTCACGTCGGTTCAAGTACACCAAATGTTGACTAAATTGGACCAACAATCTAGAAATAATGGCCGAAAACATTTGGTGATAAAGTGCCCCATAGTATCGGAAAAACACAACCGGCCTTTCCCAAAATCAATCCATTCTTCCTCGGACAAAGTTTTGAAAATGATCCACGAGACAGTTATTCAGTTGTCAGGTTAAAAAGATCTGCGGTGGACGCTACAATAACGATTCCATAATACCCCAACTTTTCGGGCATAAATTAACATAATTAATGGTAAAATTGCCCCAGCCTGGACATTCCTGTAGATATTATTAGGTAGTTTATAGTTTATCAGTTATTTTTATTGTGGTGGATTAGTTAAACAGGGTGGAGGTGTTTTGTAATGAGTTGAATAAAGGCAAGAGTCCGGAGAACTTGTTTTTATGTATTGGTGTACAACCAGTTTTGGTTGAATAGGGTCTTTATCCAATTTGGTCCAAAAATGTGTGGTTTGTTTTGATTTGAAATCCTCTGAGTGTAAATCCAGTTCAAAATTGTTTCTTAAAACTGAGATTGAAATTGCAGGGAGAAAGTCGAGAGGCGGTGGCAGTGAAGGTTGTTGGGAAGAAGTCTCTAAACAAGGCATCTACAGAGAACCTGCTGACAGAGATTGAAATCCTCAAGACCTTGCGTCACCCTCACATAGTCCAGCTGAAAGACTTCCAGGTAAGCCCTCTTATAGCTATTATAAATCTAGTAGCTTACACAGGAGATATGCTGTTAATTAAAAGAAAACTAGGGTTGTACCCTACACTAATAAGCCATAAAATTATAACCACGAAAAAAGTATTGGCAAATGCGCAAGCATAAGGATCTGAGCAATTTTGATGAGGCCCTTATTGTGATGGCTAGAATACTGGATAAGAGCATCTCCAGAATGGCTGGACCTGTTTGATGTTCCT
Organism: Lophius americanus; assembly: GCA_037951165.1. Taxonomy (NCBI): domain Eukaryota; kingdom Metazoa; phylum Chordata; class Actinopteri; order Lophiiformes; family Lophiidae; genus Lophius; species Lophius americanus. Next base: position 9,097,908 of record JBBDHG010000014.1, read on the forward strand.
GGTCTGCAGTAGTTAGTACCGACCAAAGTGGTCGAAAGAAGGATAACTGGGGAAGTGGCAACAGGGTGCCTATGCCTATGGAAAGGCTAGCCACTGTAATTCGATCCAACAGAAAAGGCAGTGTGGCATAAATATTGTTGAGCTGAGATTTTGTTTTTGTGTTATGGCTGATTGGTGTATATATGTATAACAATAGTGTGCTTCTACACCTGATGTGGCAGAGAAGTTTGTGTCCACAAAGTATATAATTGCATTTTTCTGGAATAAAATCAGCATGGCTGACACAGAGAGTTTGGATTATTCTCTTTCATTAGTGGGATGCTGAGAATATTTATCTGATAATGGAGTGGTGTTCTGCTGGCGATCTCTCCAGCTTCATTCGGAGTCGTAGGGTTTTACCAGAGAGGGTAGCCCGGCGCTTCCTACAACAGATTGGTGAGTTGTTGCCAGACTGAGTTACATCCCGTTCACAAATAAATGTTGTGATTTTTTTGGAGGTGCACCGATTGATCCGATCTATTGGTGCCGGGAGGCCGAGTTTTATTAAATCAGTTTCGGCCAAGCAGACTCACTGGAGGCCGGTTACGTGCCGGTTGCGCGCATACGACGTACACGCACACCAAGCATGAGCGACCACGACTCTAAAAATCTCACAAGTAAACTAGAAAAACACAAAGTACGCAATTTCTAACACCAGTAAGGACAAAATAAGCTGTTGAGGAACAACCTGTACATTAATTTCAACATGTTGAATACAAACACATACACAATGCCGACCAGCCTCGTTACTTCCACTGCAATGCCTCAAAATAAGAACGCTTAAAATACATTACTCATTATGATTTTTAAACCTTTAAGAAATAAAATCTGTATCGGCCAGGCAGACTATATTAAATAATTGATTGGTGAACGGCCTAGAAAATTGCAATCGGTGCAGCTCTAATTTTTTTAATTTAATCAGCAATGATTCATAACAGCGGCTCCTCGCCAGTCAGTATTACTCTACTATTCTTTTGTTCAGCTGTACATTGATGTTTGAGTACAATGTATAATTTAAGACTACACTGTATAATATAACTGTGTTTTTCACATTGTTTATTTGTTGGTGTGCCCGAGCAGCTTGTGCCCTCCAGTTTCTTCATGAGCGAAACATCTCACACCTGGACTTGAAACCTCAGAATATTCTGCTCAGTGGCTCCGTTCTCAAACTGGCAGGTGATCTCATGCCCAAAAGCTCAGTCAAACTATTGTGAGAAAACATAGTGATTGGATTTTAAGTGAGGTTATATCGGCTACATGTCATGCGTCAGTCGAACAGAACCATCATCATGTTATTGTGCTCTTGTGTTTGCAAGTTTGTGGTACTAAAGCCCACTTTAGCTCATCCATGTTGTATTAATCTCACATTTCTAATCGGTCTTAAAGGTATGGCTTCAAATGAACACACTGTTCTGCCCTCTCCTTTATGATTATATCATTAGCTAGTATTGCATGTGAGATCAGCACAGCTTGATTGTGTACCTCTTTCGTCTAAAAAATGTTTTGATTTATTCTCAGATTTTGGTTTTGCCCAGTACATGTCACCGTGGGATGAGCAGAGTGTCCTGAGAGGTTCTCCTCTTTACATGGCTCCTGAGATGGTTTGCAGCCGCCAGTATGACTCCAGGGTAGACCTCTGGTCGGTGGGAGTCATTCTTTATGGTGAGAGCTTGATATGTCTTGGATGCGTTATAGCCTCAACATGAATTGTACACTCCTTCACACAACTGTAATGCTGCGACATTATATACCAATCAGCCATAACATTACAACCACCAACAGGTGAAGTGAGAATAGCATTGATTATCTCATTTGAATGGTGCTTATCACTGGACGGGATATATATTACGCAGGAAGTGAACATTTCGTCCTCAAAGCTGATGTGTTGGAAGCAGGAAATGTGGGAAAGAGTGATGATCTGAGTGACTTTAATTAGGCCAAATTTTGATGGCGACGATGATGGTGAGTATCTCCAAAATTGTGGATCTAATTAGGTGTTCCAAGTCGGATTTAGTTAAGAACTATAAAAGTGGTTTAGGCAAAGGACCATTGGTGAACTGGTGACAGGGATGTAGACGCCCAAAGCTCATTGTTGTACGTAACGAGTGAATGGGGGCCATTGTTGTTCAATCCCACTGAAGAGCTGCTGTAGCACCCATTTCGAAAACAGTTGATACTGGTTATGAGCAAAGTGTCTGAACACACACTTCATCACAGAGATGTTTGTGGAACCAACATAGTATTAAGCAGGTGGTACCAGTTTATCTTCTGGAGCACTTCACCTCGATGTACTAGTTCGTATCCATAAAACACATGGTAATCCTCATTATTATTTACCTAAGGACACATGAATAATCACTATGTGCGGAATGACAACATAATGTGTACATAATAGGAGGAACTCTTTTCATGTAGACTTAACAGGGACAGTTTACAGTTAACAAACAAACTGCTAGATAAGAAATTTTCCCTGATCGCTCATGTTAATGATTGAAAATACCAAAAGTAGGAGATTTTCAAGGTAAATACATTTTTAAACACAGTATGGGTATTTGAAGCATGTATACCCATCTATTAAACATGTTTGTGTTTTTGTTTATGTAGAGGCATTGTTTGGGCGAGCACCATTTGCATCAAGGTCATATGCTGAATTGGAGGAGAAGATCCGGAGTAATCAACCTATTGAGGTAAGCACTCAGCAGTAAATAAATGAGTTCCTCATTAATGAAATGTTGCATGATTAAATGGTGAACAATCCCATTGAAATAAGTGCTCTAAAGCAGTGTTACATTTCTTTGATGGAGGCTTACGAGTGAACTCCAAATGTCGAATACTGTATTATGTTCCAGGAAATGGAGACATGTAAAGCAGCAGTGCTTATTTTTAGATGAATACCCGATGGATGACATGCTGCCCTTTCTCTATTGATTGTCTCAATAACAGGAACACTATACTACAAAAGACTAAATAACTAGATAAATTGTTTAGCTTTACAAAAACACATCACATTGCCTGGGAAGTCCTTTTATGACAACACTGTTTGAAAAGATTGTCGCTTACAAGGATAACAGCAATCTGAGTAAAACCTTAAATGTATAATATAATATACATAATATATAATATAAATATATGTTGTACCCCACGGTCCACTCCTGTAAAAAGCAAACCAAAATGTCATTAAATGCTTTATTTCATTCTTACTGTACTGAGATTGTAACAATTTATTAAAAACGCAACACCGCTGGTTGGTGTCAGGGCACCTGTGAACTTCAGCCATTTGACCACTTGATGGCGTACTTTCACCTACCTTAACCCAAAATAACACAGACTCATTTCTACTTAAATGATAATGATAGTTCATATAAAACAGACAAAATCGACCAGATGGAACATAATTCTGAAATTGTCTTTGAATCTTGCCTCTTGAGTCTTATAATGCTACATCAGGCTGTTATATAATTTTCTATTATTTATTGTTTGATTTTAACTTTGGAAAAGAACTTTTTTTTTAATTGCAGATTTGAGGTTTTACAAGACGAATGTCGACCAAAGTTGATAAAACCAAATTTTAAATTAAATTGTATAAAAGGTGTTGTCAGAACTGATTTAATGTAAGACAGGGCATGTTATTAAAGCATTCAAATTGTGAAATCGATTGATATTGACTTAAAATAACAAAAAAAGAAGCATAAAATAGGCACCTTATTTAGTGAAAAATCAAGGATGAAGCTGTATTTGGACTTTTTTTTTTTGCATCTTAAAAGGTTTGTGACACTTGTGTCACTGTGGTTTCCTATAAGTTAAAATTATATGAGCTTTCTGGGTATATAAATAAAATGAAAGTTTTTTAAACATCGACTCAGTGATAACTTTAAATTAGCTGATTTAATCATTTTAATGTGTAAAATGTTAGTTTGATATTTTAAGACGTCAAACAAAAGGTTTGTTTTGAGTTTAACGTGTTCAAATTTGTCAACTAAAATAAATAAATGTGTTTATGTCCTTATTTGTGTGCTGCCTCTGCAAACCTTATGTTAATTATCACAGCACATTGGCAGTAAAAGGTAGCAGTGCTTTTACTGATGGAGGGCTTTCAAAACACTTCAATTCCTGCACCTGACATTAGGATTGAGCTCAATGGACTATATTAGCATCCGGTCCATTACCCTAGATTAGACAGTCTTAAGGTCATCTTTTGATAAAAGTAGTAATGTGTGTCTAGAAAGTCTTTGGCAAAATCTCTTGTCCTTTTCCCTTGGATTGCTCTGTGGATTGAGTGTAACATAATAAGGTCACGTTTTGTGCATCAGCTCCCTCATGGGGTCGGGGTGTCCAAGGACTGCCGGGACCTTCTGTTACGGCTGTTAGAGAGAAATCCAGATGCCCGGATCACCTTTGCAGAATTTTTCATCCACCCATTTGTGGATATGGAGCATATGCCATGTGCAGAGAGCCTAGACAAAGCGGTAAGAGTGCTAAGAACTGAAAAATATCTGCTAGCCTACTGTGCATGTTTTGTTGAATGAGCACATTTACACATGTATTTGTAGGTTT